>OX155679.1:1674236-2874236 GCA_944547425.1 Eupithecia centaureata
TTGCCAGATTCAGTATTACAGGTGACAATTTTCATTTAGTAATAGCAACAATCGGATCTTCGTATTATTTAGTAGATTTTTTACATTATGAAATATTTTTTGTCTGAAACTGACACATTATTGTTTTCTTTGTATTGTTTTAAGACCTCTCTAATAATTTTTAAGATCTTTAAGACCAAAACCAAGAAACCTGGTTTAAAACCTTATCGAACCATATAAATTAAGGTTTTCAGCTATCCTGTACAGTTCAAGCTTTGCTTAGTTCCAGTATCAACAGATAAAGTTGAACAAAGTCTGATAATCTAGTACCGATGGAACATATACCTACATTTTTGATTAGCTTGCCGCTACATGCTGTTTATCTAAATAATGAAAATAAAATTATATTTAATTTATTTTATACAACACTAGTTACATTTTTTCAGTATTCGAAGATTCATAATGTCAAATTGGCTGATACTCTTTTATGGTATTCTTATTTGGACTATAGTGGTTTTATGTTACGGGAAGATATATTTCAGATGGATATGGAAGGCAAGAATTATACTTATTTCCTAATCTAATGTGTTATTATTATTAAACAAAGAATATAAATATTATATCTCATCTAAGTAATTCTCTTTCTATGTTTTGCAGTTGCCAACTACTTTCTACTAGTGACATTCATATAGTTATTCGTAGCATGATGAGTTATTTAATTAAAATTGTTGTTGGTTTTTATTGTTATTTTTGGTAAATGTACAGTAAAACCATTAATTTTCCCCTTTGTCTCCTCATTGACAATTTTGTTTAATAAATTTACCATGGTTTTGATAGTATTATGGATGTATTGCTGTCGATTTGTAGAATTAGCCCGTTTATAGAAATAGCGCAACTCAGTTGAATGAATAGGCTGATCTAGCAGCGCTTGATAAATCTTATTTTTTTCAGGTTTTGCATTTTTCCCACAACGGCACTCTGGCTTACTTTGTTATATCTTACGCATATCACTGTATTTATAATGTTGGAGATAAAATACCCGATATCGATTTTAAACTCGATCCAACAACTGAGTTTTTTCCTGTAAGTAAAGTATACCATTTCAATGAAAACAGCTGATATATATTTTTCGTAACGTAGAACAGAGCCCAAATTCTGCTAACTAACCGATTCACTATGGCATTGGTATCGTCGCAGAAACGTCACTTATATAATATACGAAATTTAAAATTATGTATTAGAATAATTGTCAGACAAGAAATTAAGAACTAATCGATTTTCTCTTCACTAAAATATTTGTACCTACAACTAGTAGATGACATTTGGCAACCAATGCCGACTTTTTCAGGAAAATTTTACATAGCTCAATGCCCAATCATTGCAGGTTTACAGATAAATAAATTAATAATTTAATAATTTCCAGGGTATGCATTTCAATGTGTTTTCCTTATCATTGATTGCTCCTCCCGTTTATCATATTGTGAACGCTAGAACTTCTGATCAGGTAAATGTTATATTATTTTAGCATTTTAGCTTTTTCCAGTTTTTGAAATTTAGGCTAGTTTTGAGAGATCAACAACATAATGGGTAGCAGTAGGTTATCCATTTATGAGGTAATAAAATAGGGCTTCAGTTTTGTAAGCAATTTAATGAGTGTTTAGATTCCTGATGTTTCACTTTTAGATAGTGATGTAATAGTGATATTCAAAACCGTAAAACGATTCAAAAAATAATTTACTATAGTATGTTACATACCTAAATTATAATAATTTATTATATTTATCAATTCCTATACTCTAATTACAGATACACCCAAGTCGAGACAGTACAGTTATTGTTTTATCAAACCTAATGTATAGTTTACTGAGACTTTTAGCGACTGCCAAATCAAAGCATTACATGGAGACTATAGCTCAATTACCACTGTATATGCCTGCTGGGAGTAAGTCTTTAAAATATGAAAATAACTAGACATAAGCTTGCGCGATAATAACTCAGTATAGTCTAAAATCCGACTGCAGGATTAGCCCGCTCATAGTTTTTTACTAAAAACCAAATTTTTATGTTTATTTGTAAGAAGGAGAATATGTATGTGCCTATCAGAATTTGGCCGCAAGTACATAAAAATTTGGTCTTAAGGCGCAAACAGCCCTCTCTTGTTTTATCATAAAATTCCGTTAAACGAAGGAGTTTCCAAATTCCACTCGTACAGTTTGTTAAACCAGCAATTTTTAATGAATTTGTGGTAGTTTCATTTCATGTCTATTATAGAAAGAGATACGAAAACAGAGTTTGGTGAACACTAAAGGCAACTTGGTATCTCTTCCTAAACGATAAGCGAGCTAATCCTGCAGTCGGATCTCATACTATGACTAACGCGATAAATACCCATAGATAATAACAAGTCATAGTTATATTTTCGCTGCTTTTGAATTTTTGCGCTTTAGTCTCAGGCAACTGCAACTGGTTTCATATTTTTTTTCTTCATTCGTTTGAAATAATCATTGACTGCCCTGCATCCCGCGAGATGACGAATAAGTCTCATCATTCATCGTATTATAAATCATCTGCCAGCGCAAAGTCAATAGGTTTAAAAAGATGATTAATCTTTATAAAGCTGCTAAAAATAAGGGTATCATTTTTTTCTATTTTTATTATTTAATAATATTGATTAGAAGTTTGTGTTCTGAATCCTCATCATATAAATTTTTCAATACGTCATTTCGAATCGAATGAGCTATCATACATTTTTTAAGAACTTGATCAAAAATAAAAACCATTTTGATATGGATACTGAATCCTGACTCGATGTATGACTCAGCCGACTCAAAAGCAATTCCGATGCGAAACACAAGGTGGTGCGAATTCCAAATTAGTAGTATAATTAACTTAGATCGTTTTTTCATTATGCTGGCGTTCATTTTAAATTCCAGGGTTTAACCATGTTCACACTTTTCTTTTTTTCAGGTCACTTGAGCACATGGTATATATACTATCCCTTATATTTTTCTCTTTTCTATTTTGGAGATTTGTTCAGCCTGCTTTTTTTTCTTCAGTTGTTTATCACAGAAATAATTACATGTGTAAGTACATAATTTAATATAAGTTGGGTGATAGCTATTACAGAGGCCATTATTTTAAAAGATAGAGCAAAAAAAATACTTACAAATAGCAGAACAAGTGTGATTATTTGTTTTTCTTTCAGATTATACATTTAGAACTTACTCTTGACATAATTATCAATAAGTGGAAGACGTTACCTAGACGCATCACTGGTTTGGTCCTGATTACGATCGCAGTAATATCAAATTCAATACAACGTTATTTTAATTGGGTTCGTAAACTTGATATCAATAAGAGCTAATAGATAACTTTTATCATATTTTATCCCTACACATAAGTATAGGACTGATCTTGACCATTGTGAAAGTCTAAATCTATGAGCCATCCTTTGACACCAAAGTTATACGTCGATTTTAAATTTTTTTGAATTATTTGACTTTTTTTAAAAGATTATCGAAAATAAACAAAGCATGTCTTCATAAAAAATCTATAAAACTTTCCTTATCTGTTACTTGTTTACATTTACGCAGCATTCCCCCAGAAAACAACATTCTATAATCCATTTATGGTTTTAATTGCTTGTTCTAAATTATGATAAACAAATTTCTTACAGAGCTTAATACTGGTCATGTTTTTTAACAAGTTATCCTTGACGGCAATGGAAGTTATTGTAATATTCTGGGTGTATCCAGTCTTCAGACTGGCCGATGACATATCATTCCACGAAGGATATCCAGTCCACCTCTGGAGATTTTTTTGTATGATAAGCGCACCTTTTGTATATTTGGTAAGATGAGAAAGACTAAAGGTATTTTAGCACTCTTTAAGATAAACTAATTTATTTTGATAAGGATTAATTTCAAGGCACAAATTAAGAACCCAAAAATCCTCCCAAGTCTTATAACAATGTAAACTATATAAGAAACATTAAGAAATAAACTGTTCCAGTGCTGTCATTTGAATGATTAATTGCTAAGCTTTGGAAATATTGAACTGAATCAAAATACAAACGCATTTCCATATTATAGACGTCTTAAAAAAACGCCTAAAACCTATTTTTGCGATGTGGGACCTAGAACTACGCATACGCATGCCACAGCCACACCTACTGAGGCATGGACGGGTTGTGGAACGATGTTTATTTGCGATGGTCGCCAGCTCGCTAACGGTTCTAGGTTCCGCGAAATCACTACTGTTTCAACTGACCTATGTTTCAAAACCCCTCGGTATCCCATAACAAACATTCATTCATCCGTCCAAACTTTCGCATCTTACTAGAATAATAAATGGGAAAGTCTGTGTGATGTTTGTTGTAATTAATCTCCGTAAATTTAAATGAAATTTGGTACGTAGATAGTTTAGGACCTATAATAGCACAGGAACAGGACTTGAATGTGAATCATTGTATTTCTACCTTTACGGTGTGCAATCTCAGTTTACTTACAATAATAATAAAAATAAAAATAGTCACTTATGATATAATTGAGATAAAATTAAATTGAAAAGAAAAACAAATCATATAAAGCGAATGTCAAATAATGGACAAGTCTTTGTCAGAAAAAAAAACCATTTATATCATAGTAACATTTACCAGCAAGTATCGTCTTTATCTTTCTCTGAAACTCCAAATTCGGTAATAATCTGATAGATTGTGGTAATTTATTATATACTAGCTGCGGGGAAATTTATTTATTTGTCAAATATCATATTTTTATACATAATATGCTATTCCCGACGAAGACAAATCCAAAAACACAAAAATCATAAAAATCGGTCCAGCCGTTCTCGAGTTATAAGTGTTGTAACAAACACGACTTTCTTTTATATATAGATTTATTATATATATCTTTGCTATGGCCCTGATACTCTTGCCCATCATTGAAGTTTTCCTATTTATACGACAGACTTTGTTGTTGTCACGCCTATTGTAACATAAAGAGGTCTTGGTGCTTAAACCTAATTACTTACTATTACTTAATTAACCTACCAAATGATTATGTAATGTTGAGGATGCGTGTAACGAATTGTTTTCGCTTTTCAGTTTGTTTCTTTTAAAAGTTTACGCACATGTTTGGTACAAATGATGCCTACTGCCTTTGGGAAGAGTATGCGTTCATCTATGATGGTGGCGTTTCCAGCAGTGGGCATCCCTGTGGTCGCTGGCATGTGCTATTCTTACTACAAATACGTCTTCAAAGGACGAAGGGTTAGAACTATTTTTGCACATACTATTATACTTGACTACATAAGTACTAACTGTAGCTTAGCAATCCAAATGGATCTGTAGATTTTGTGTTTGTCAATAGACAACCAAGGTTTCTCAAAATAATAATCATAATTGCTGGATAATCCACACAGCACCATCTAGCCCCAAAGTAAGCTACTTAAAGCTTGTGTTATAGGTACTTGATGACTGATATATTTTATACATTATATACCTACATAGATAGATATTTTTTATTATACATAAAAAACACCCAGACCACAAAGTGCAACGGGTGAAACTCCAATGCATTTGATTACGAGTAAGACTGGGAAAAATGTTAAGATATTTATACCAGGTGTTTTGTCAGTTTCCTATGTACGAAATATCTAATTTACGTATAAAATCTTTATTAACAACGAAAATTACAAGCAAGGAATAGAAAAATTACAACTAGTATTTACAATTGAAACCATTGAGCTTACTGCAGACGGTTGCAAACAGTCTAAAGGTAGCTCAATTGATCCATGTCAATACCAGTCGGAAGCGTCCCCAAGACACAGGGGTCTCGAATCCAAGGGGTTTGCACCCAAAGGTACCCAAAGTTGTAGGCAGTACCTAAGTAATTCAATTGTTACATATTTCAGAGTTGGAAACATATGTTCGCGCCGGCCGAAGACTGGGGCCCCAAGGATTACGTAGTGAGGCAGCTGCGTAAGGACTACGACTCACGAGTGGTACGTCAGCCTCACTATACATAAGAGTTGATAGATGGCCGGGATTTCCGGAATTCTCCCGGAATCATGTCCCAGTCCAGTAATAAGTGATAATTGTTCCGGATTTTGAAATCCTAGAAATGTAGATTTTTAGGACAGTCGGACCTGAGGCACCGGCTCATAAAACCTGGATATTAGACCACTCGCATTGGCATATTAGAACACTTACACACACGCGACCTTTTAATTGTTTTAAAATTTATAGCTGTAATTGTCCCGGATGTGATGTTTCGATCTGGCAATCCTACTATACATTGATCTTCACTATGTTACAAAATTGTGCCGGGCTCTGAAGCGTTATTTCATCAGTTTGGATTTTTAGCCTGCTCCTCATTAATCAAATAGTTCAAGCCTACTAAATAATTTAAAGTTACTAAGACGATTCCGTCAGGATTGCATGATCTTTACAACGACACTACAATTAAGTTTTTTGATTAAGGTATTTTGACCTGAAATTATATTGATTTAAATTGTAAAAGCAAAAAATGGCGTTGTTGTATGGACGTATTTTTGTTATAGCAGCAACAGTAAAATACATTATTAATGAAAATTTCAACTGTATCTTGCTATCGCGGTTCTTGCCTGGTGACAGACAGACGGATGGACGGTCGGACAAACAGCGAAGTCTTTGTAATGGGGTCCCGTTCTTACCCTTTGTGTACGGAACTCTAAAAAGTATTGGAATCTTACCTAACTTGCGTTCCCTTGTCCTCAGTACACCCACAGTGAAGTGAGCCGCAGCCTCAGCCGTCACATCTTCGCCAAGACTGAGAGGAAGGCTTACGATCTGGACATCAGCTACGATCCCAACCGACGCTCTACGCAGATTGGATACGAATTGAAAGGAACTGAACATGTCTAGCAAAGAACTTTTGTAGGAAATTAAAAGATAATTCATTACTTAAATTACTGTCCATAAAATGGGTGATTCTCCCAGGGTGGAAAAAAACATGTCCGGCTCGAAAAATCATACAAAAAGTATCCCTAGCCCTTTGATTTTTTTATGATAGTAGATTAGACAAAGATAATAGGGGAGGCTTATTTTAGTTTTTTAATAATCTTATTTTAAATAAGTAAAAATAAATAAAATCCTTGGAAATTCTGACTTCCGTGGTGCGTCCGGACCTCATGTTCCTGTGTTAATAAATTTTTATATCATTTCCTGAAAATACTTGTACTAATTTACATAGGTTCACAATAACCCAGATAGTTACTGCTTATTTGACGCTATTACTACGCAAAACTAAGCTTTAGTTGACAAGTTACAACGAGATAAATTCGCGTCCGCCGTTTAGCTCTGATTCCCCTGGTGCGCACTAATTCATTCATAAATACTGTACTTTAACATCTGCGTAAATTGTTGTTAGATCGAGAGAAACTATCAGTCACGCCCCATCAGTGGTGTGTACAACAAGTGTGTATGTCTCCACGTCACTCTGTTATTTCAGTACGTAATCACTTTCCGTAGCTTGGTATCTAAAAATTTTTATTACCATGTTGACTATAAATTTGTTTATGCTAATCCTATTGTTTTATTAATGATGATAATTCATGCCTTTTGTGTTCCTAATTTCGACTGCATATTTCAATGTAAAATAAACCAGCAAATTAAGAAAATTTCTAAGATTTTGTTATTTTTTTTGATTTCCGTGGTACTGATTTCCGTGGATTTTGCGGGTTCATTAACATCTCAATAAATTTTTTTTACAGTTTTTATGATGTTTTTTAGGATAAAAGTTTATAATAAATACAAAATGAATAATTATAATATTTTTAATACAAAGATAAACATTATTAGTGTGATTTTTGTAAAAAGTTACTTGTATTTACAGTAATTATTTAAAGGTGTTTTTGTAAAAACTGATTAAAACTACAAACGTCAAATAATTGGTCCTTAGCTTAATAATCTACTTACTATCGAAAACACATATTTTTATTGATAAACCAACCCATATTTGATTTTGGTGATATAAATTCTGATTTCCATGGACACCATATTTTTAAAATTGAATAACTCCGTAACCATAAAGCCAATAAAGTTCCCTTCACTACCAAAAAATTCAAAATTAAATCTTCATTTAGAATATACTATCAAGATGTGCAATTTCAACAAAAAAAAATGTGCCACAGAAGTCAGACAAAAAACGAGTTTTCGTAGAATCACCCAAATACTCATTGATGAATAGATATAAATTGAAAGAAAGGAGCACTGGTTGTTTAATTCTTAAACTTCCATGTTCCAACTTTCTAACTTTAGGAGTTTGGGCTAAGCGCAGTCTCCAAAAAAATGCTTATTCCTTTATCTAATAATATTAGGCCAGGAATGTACGCCATTATAAGGCACCATATGAAGAAATCTGGTCTTTCTGAATATTACTTGGTTAAAAACCACAAAATTGACATGGGTCATTTAGCTAATAGACAGGGTAAAATAAAAACAATTTATTTATTATGTTAACATTGTGGTTATGATGATGAATATTATATTTAGATTGCGTATTTATTGCATTTTTTATTTTATATACACTCCTGCAGGCATAAATAATAGGAAATATTCTGATATAAGAAAACACAAATCGCATCGATCACCGATTGGATAATATTTTTTAAATGTAAAAAAGTAACTGACCATTTTCGAAATAGAGAACCAAAAAATACCCGTTCGCCTTCTCAAGTTGTGTGGAAATCTATTGAAAATATTTACATTATAAATTAATAAAATAAATAATGCTGGAAAATTCACTCAGTACCATCAAGCCCCAAGCTAAGCTGAGATTAGTAGTACCATTTATTGGTACCACGGTACGACTGATAAATCTCTACATTTTTTTAATAGATAGTGATTCAAGAGGAAGGTTTATTCGTATAATAAAATAGTGCGAAGCCGGGACGGGTCACTAGTCCGTAATAAAATACATTACATGGATAGATATTTTTAGTTATCTATACATAGAAAACACCCAGAACCTCGAAACAAATATTTCCAAGGTGGGAATCGAATCTGTGTCACTGGCGGCACTTCGCCCACCGCGCCACGTCGGTCGCCTAGTCGGATGTTCATCTATTCCAACTATTCAAACTAACATTTCAGGTGTATTTTTATTCCTACTCTCATTATAAATGTCGATAATAAGGCTGCCTGTCTATTGACGCGGAGCGAGCCGGCGGAGCGGAGAAACGAGGGAATATTAACCAATAGGATTGCTATGAAATCTCCGCTCCGCTTTTTCATGCAATCCTATTGGTTAATATTTCCTCGTTTCTCCGCTCCGCCGGTTCGCTCAGCTCCAATGGACAGGCACCTTAAAGATCGATTGGATCCATTTGGTCTGATTATTCAAGAATTAAAGCCACAATAATTTCCCTTACCTTTAGAACAATATTTTACCTAACGGATCAAAATAACAAGGTCTTGAAGATTGATCGCCCTAAGGTCAATAGCAGTCCGATAAGTATTCCCAGGTATAAATCAATTTGAAGCGCGAAGAAATATTACATTTTCCTAAGTGACAGGTGGAAAATATAGGGAATTTAAGAGCGATTTCAGACTGGATTGAAACTGATTTAATGTTTGCATAGAAGTAATCAGAGCGATCATTTGATTGTGAACTCTGATTCATTAGGCAATTAATATATGTCACACTCGCGTCATATACAGCGAGCACAGTGTATCTGAAAAACTAGCTTTATTAGTTTACCATTACTTTTTATCATTGTTGTTGTATGCATTGATTTGTCAATTAAACAGAAAATTACCATGATATAGCGTGTGAGGATATAGCACATTAAAGTTGAGAAGTGGGGGCTCCTGACGTCATGCCATGTGACACTTTATAGAAAGACGTGACGTCACGAGCCCCCACTTCTCAACTTTAGTGCGCTATATCTTGGTCATTTTCTGTTTAATTAACAAAAGAAAAAATACGTAGACGTAAGACGTAGACGTAGACTAAGTAGAATAATATTTTTCTTACCCTGTCATACCCTATTTTGCTAAGTGGTGTTTTTATAGTAAATTAAACATCCCAGAAACACTACTTAGCAAAAAGCAAAGCACCCTGTAAGTAAATCACAGATGCGATCCGTCACATGGCCGGCTGACGTCATCAAATAGCAGGCAGGCACACCTGGCGGAAAAAAGTTTTGAATAAACAAACCGCTGCGAGAACTCGCTACAGTAGGCACTGCCGATTGGCTATGAGATTGGCGTTTTATAAAATAACATAGTGTGGAGCATGACGACATGGACATCACTAGTCAATTTGACTTAGGCGCGGCGCCCACTATCGGTTGGCATCGGTGTAGCTCGGTAGAGCTTGGTCGCCTTTGGTGCCTGACAGCGATTTAAGTCTGCTTCGGGCGGCTTTGGGTGCCTTACACTGTTCTGGTTATTTTCTATATTTGAAAATAATAAATCTATCTATGTAAGTATTTTTGAAGTATATCAGTTCAGTAGTATCAGGGCTAAATGAACTAGTGTGAAAATTGTCCAGCATTATTTATTATCCTTAATCGCCACCCGAATACTGAAAGTCAATTGAGGTTTAAGCACGTCTCAAGAGACGAATTTTTCACGCAAATTATTAAAAACTCAAAAAACTACGACTTGACTTGCTCGACTCGGAGATCCGTTTGAGTATTCAAGGGTTAGCCATGCGTATAGCTGTGGTATAGATCCCATGGAAGCATTCCGGTAGGCTAGCAAACAAGTAACCAGCAAAGCTAGCCTTTGCTATGCAGTCGAGGCATTAGCTTTCATTCATGAACACAATCTTCAGCGCCCATATTGGGTCAACGCAGCTAAAAGCGCATTCCCCAAACACTTCCGTTATTCAAAACATGGTTCATAATTCTCCCCGTCTCGTGGCCACAGCCGAGCCTAATAAAGTGGGTCGGGCAAACATTGCTGGCTAAAACTACGTTTTTTAACTAGTATTTTTAGTTGCTTTTGTGCAATGTCTCGCTTGCTTTTACCAAACTACCTCGTTCCTCCTTTTTAGGGTTATTTCTGGGCTACTTTATTGAATGAGTTCTGAATATTCCGTCTTTATTATACTACTAGCTGGTGCCCGCGACTTCGTCTGCGCATGATTAGTATTTCGAGTACTCGCGATTTTACTTGCGTAATTCCCTTTCATCATTTAGTAACAAACATCCATCCATCTATCAATCTATCCATTCATACTTACAAACTTTCGCGTTTATCAGTTCAATTCAGTTTGGGTTCCCTTGGGCTATACGGGTTTCCAAAAATTACTCACAGCATATGAACGACGCGTACACACGCGTCGTTCAGATGCTGTGAGAAATTTTTGAAAACCCGTATAGCCCAGGGGAACCAAACTGAATTCCGGGATAAAATGTATCCCATGTCCAATCGTCCCGAGTTCCATTCGAATTCATTCAATTACGTCGTGATGCGTGGTTAAAGAATTTTTCTTTCACCCTCTCTCCCAGGGGAACCTTACCGAATTCCGGGATAAAAAGTATCCAATGTCCTTTCTTGTACTATGAACTAAAATCGTCCCGAGTTTCATTCCAACTCATTCAGCAGTTTCGGCGTGATGCGCGGTAAAGGAATTTTACTTTCATACCCTCTCCCATGAGAACCTTACTGAAATCCGGGATAAAAAGTATCCTCTGTCCTTCTTCGTAGTATGACCTACAATCATGCCGAGTTTCATTTCAATACATCAAGTAGTTTCGGCGTGATGCGCGTTTACGATACAGACAGACAGACAGACAGACAGACAGACAGACATGAATGAAAAAAATTACAGTTTTGGCTTGAGTATCGACAATAGAGTGCCCTCAAAAAAAAAATTCAAAATATCTTCAATGTACAGAATTGGACCTGTTACAGTTTTATTATAAGTATAGATCTGTAATGAAAGTTAAAGAAAACCTTAGCAGCCGGCTTACAAACGTGTGGAAATTATCAATAGCACAAGGATTATGAAATTAAAAGCAACCCAATCCGACGCGCTAGAAACACAAGTCGTACCGCGATCACCACGGGGACCTTAACCGCCACAAGGGTGCCGGATAATCCCGTGTCCCGCCCTAGGTCTCCTTGCAATGGGTCAGTTGAGTGACCTCGACGCCTGCAACACGGTCGCAGAGGATAGGGAGAGCGGCCCCTCAATACCGACACTCCTCTTCTGCAACCCCCCCGCGTCCTACATCGAACGGTAGCGACCCCGCCAAGGCTACGGAAGGCAGGGAGAGCGGTGAACCTCGCTACCGACACTCCTCTTCCACCGCGGCCTCCAACTCTCAGCTGCCATACTGCCTATACAGCACGGCCGCTCGCCTCAGTTGTGTGGGCGGCCGTGCTGTTTAGTTTCAGTGGTGCCTCCCATACGACACTTAAACCTACGACCACCCCAACTGGGCTTAGAGGAAAAAACCCCGCGGAGCGGTCCCTCCCGGGGCCGGCCAGGTCGCCGCCTGCGTTGGCACGGCCCCAAAGGTTCCTTTTAGCTTCATCGCGGGTAACGAAGCCGTGATTACTAAGCCCCCCCGCCATGGCAAGGCGTGAACCTAGAAGAGGAAACCTAACTAACCTAATTCAAATAACCTAACCAAACTTATCTTACTGACCTAACCTTACTCACAAAGGCCACTGTATACGTACACTTCCACAAAATAATCAAAACTATTCTTTGTAAAAAGGCTTGATAAAAAATACCAGACTGTCTTGAGGATAAAAAAGCTTGGGACAAGTTTTTCTCAAGCTCGAAAACTAACAACGTAAAAAGGCAAAGATTTCTTATTAGCTTCTTTACATAACCTCAAAAAGATTGAAATAAATGATTTCTAGTTTTAATATAATATTAATGTCTATATACATTATAAATTATCTGACGTATCCAAGATTCCTATAAGATCTAAAGAAAATAAAGCACTTTGACTTTGAAATACTATATTAGATAAGATTTTATGAAAAAAAACTACTTCTAAGGCCACCTCGGCACACCTCCGCTGCGAAACTTCAGTTGCGAAACCGCTGTAGGAATTCCGCTGCGATAAAGTGTAGTTTGAGTTGCGGAACGGGCGTCGGAACCTGTGTAGTATATGGGTGCACGAGATTATTGAAACAAGGAAGAAATTAGGAGAAAACCGATTATGTATTATGTATAATCCTTATGATTTAATAAATAAAGAATAGGTCTATTTCTGACGTCTTGAATTAATTTTTCTGTGAAATCGACGTTCATTTTATGAAAAAAAATTTAGTTTCGCTTTTAATTTTTGTCGATTTCCACAAACATGTGCGAAAACAACGCGGCACCGCAACAAATGGCGGCCGGAGCGCGGTAGTGTGGCTGGCGTCGGAGTATTATCGACGAAACCGCGCGGGGAAAGAGATAGAATATAGATAAATCTATGCGTTAGAACAGGCAGTTCCGTGGCAGTTCCGCTTCTCCTACATACGGACAAAACACAGCGAAATTAATGCGGTTCCGCTGTTATGGTTTCGCAGCGGAGGTGTGCTACGGGCGGGAACCCTTTCTCCTTGGTGGCAAGCGCACTTCACGTGTTTTATTTTCACAGCTGCTGTAAATAAGGGAGGATTGGCAGAATATCTGTTTCTTTTGCGGTCTTTGAGTAGTTTTTGCTAATTCATTAGGAGTATGGACTGTTTTTTATTTTCCTTAGGATTTTAAGTTTTTTTTTAATGAGCATTAGCGGCTTAGATGTTGTTATTTTTATTTCATGAACTGTTAACTACGACAACGCTACAGAAAATTCTACTTACACTCATTTAGAATAAGTAATATTTAGATTTGTAGATTTATTGAACAATCTACAAATCTAAATATTACTTATTTAGATTATAATATTACTTATATATATTTAGATTCTGATATATTTCTGAACCTACTTATTCAATTAAGATTCGTTAAGAATAAATGTAAGATTGAATTTCGGTGCTCGTAATAAACACTATTAGAGATCCTAATTTTTTTCCTCACTTTCAAAAACTTCTAACTCTTAGGTGTATTTATCTTTTGTAATTTTGCTTTTGAAAAGCCCAATCTCACAACTTTCTCGAGGTCCTAACATTTGTTCAGAGAAATCACAGCCCAATTTCTGCCAGGAAATAACAGAATCCCTCAGGTACCAACTGATTTGATCAAATGAAGGAAGCTTTGTAAGCAGCCAAAGGAAAATTCATCTTAAGTTTCGATGGCGCACCTCACCTACATGCATAATCAACGACAAAACTTGCCAAGACACAAAAAAGCCTCTTAGCTAACTACACACTTGAAAAAACTCTCGCAAAATTACGACACGGCAAAAAATACTGGCGAAATTCTACAGGAAAAAACTTCCAAATTTTTCCCTTAAAATATGCCGTCATGTTTTGAATTAAAAATTCTCTAAAAGTAGACGCTTAGTCATCAGTTTTATTATACTTAGGTGATTAATGATATAAACTGTAGCGAGGTAATTTGAGGTCTCGGCCCTAGCATCTGATAACCTTCAGAAATTACATAATGCTGAATATACTTTGAATTTTCTGTTGAAATTTAGAGAAAGTCAACGAAATTATCAAGACAGGCGCAAATTATTATCTGTACTCAAAGCTCCTTGCTCTTAATGTTAACTTTGAACCATTGAGAGCTATTATTATACATGTACTTACCTACCTACCCACTATTATACTTATCTATTCTTATTGCTCGTTTTATGGGCAAACTAGTATATGCACGTGATTTGGATGCGTTGTTTCTATGAAACGTTTCAAGGTTATTTCTTATCCCATGGGAGCTACGGTTATGAAACGTAGCTTATTTATTTTTCCACAGCTAGAACTGAGTCTTTTCAAAATTTCAGCCCAATCCGTTTAGCAGTTTTTGCATGAAAGAGGAACAAACGTCTTATACAAACTGTCGCGTTTGTATTATTAAGTATAATCCATCGCCGGCATCTACGCAAGTTATACTCAATAATAACTTGTTTATTGTTGAGCACTAACATATCTTCCCTGTTATATCTCCACAATAGGTACAAGGAAAGTTTTTTTAACAATAGGCTTTTAAATGAAATGAAATCAAAATGAAATGAAATGAAAATTATTTATTCCTCAGACTTGTCTTCCAAAACAAAAAAAAAAATCGTTAGGCAAATATCTGTGACGACTCTTGCACGGATATTATCTGTGCAACGGCCCTTGTTAGTCACAACACTAAGTCTGGGCAGTGAATACGTTAAACAAGTACAAAATAAAAGCTATTCTACACACCCCTGTGCCCTGTGCCTATGGCAAATACCCGAGTCCCGTGCCAACTCACGGCGACCAGATAAAGGCACTTTATTGCTATTCGATATGTCATTTTGGTCCTTTTTCGAGACCTTTTTGTTTAGAAATGGGCTTGCTACGTGGTTTTCATTTGGGGTCGGTTTTTGTTGTGGAAGTCATCATCTGACTTTAGTTTAAGGGTCATTGGATACTGGATTTAAGGTTTTTTAGATTGCGAGCTAGCAAATACCTGTACTTCTCGCAGTAGATATAACTTTTAACTGAGGGTTTTTCAATGCAACCTTTGAAATTAGTGGTTGCCAAAGACTGAGTAAGCGCTTTATGAAACTTATTTTGTTATTATCCTAGTGGAAACGGTGGAAACAGATAATTATTTAATTGACTCATAACATTGGAAATTGACTTTAGTGCAGCGTGATCTAGTAACAAAATAATACCTCGCGTGGTTATGTTTTTTAAAAGATTGAATGGAAAATCCCTCATCGGAAGAAATTGTTATTGAAATCAGCAGCATTTCTACATATATCAGTGGCGGGCCGGTCTTTGTCCAACAATGGAATAATGAAGAATACTTACAAAGGATATCTTTGTAATTTGCATAAAGTCTAATCAACTATTATGCTTCAAAATAGATAATCTTTAGGTATTATTTGAACTCGAGTCACTGCAAAACAAAGTCTTCAAAAAATATATTTGATCTTTGATCATAAAATTCAATCTTACCTTCTTCACTATCATAATTAGAAATCTCCCTGGAAATCTCAAAAATTTCAGCAATCACAAATTCTTAGGAATCTTAACCCACAGATAATGCGGTACCATTACTCCCGGGAACAGTAAAACTGTCAAAACTTTAGTCCAGTCTACGTAATGTAGCCATTACCTTACTGCTAAATTTGAGATAACTTAAAGTTCTAAGTAAAGTGACCTGAATGTCACGTAATCAGTAAAACTCCGCAGAGTTTCTTTGGCGGAGTTTCTTTAAAATCATGTTTTTAGAAGGTTTCAAAAGTGCATGTAATTTCATGTATTTATTTAAATTGTTAAGGAGTATTCTCATGAGGAGACCAAAATTATGTGTTTTTATTGGACATAAAATTTTAGGTAGGTAAGCAGGAATAATATTAAACAGTTATCACACACGGGATGTCGATAATATGTGAATTAAATTTAATATATGGATTTAATTTAATGTGAAAATTAAACAACAATCAAATGTCTTTTATATAACCCGATGCATTCATCAAATCTGAATGAGCATGCAAAATTTCAAAGTCCATAGCTGATAGATTGATGATTTGATTAATTTATGCAAAACACGCCCTACTTAATAAAATAAAACAACTAGCTTTGTACCAGACATCGTTCTTAATATTATAAACGCGAAAGTTTGTAAGTATGGATGGATGGATGCATGTTTGTTACTCTTTCACGCAAATACTATTGAACTGATATGTATGAAATTTGGCACAGAGATATATTATAGTCTGGAATAACACATAGGCTATATTTTATCCCGGAATTCCCACGGGAAAGGGAATTACGCGGGTGAAACCGCGAGGTGCTGCTAGTGTTTAAATAAAAGCATATTATTATGATAAATAAATAACTAAGCAGATTCGGTTTTCTGATTAACATTTGTTCTCTACATAAACTTACTGAAATCATGGGCAAAGGCTAGTAAGTTATACCCTATGTCTTAAGACTCATACGAGACATTATTGAGTTTGGCCGCAGTCCAAGAGAAGCAGCCAACTGTGCCAGCCAGATTAAGTGGTACCATGGTGTTGTAAACCATCAATTTTAGTTTTAGTTTCAAATGAGATAAGGTTTTGGAAAGCGTTTATGTACTTTTTAACAACATTGGGTCATTTCCAGCTAGGTAAATCAGTAAATCAATATCTTTATTTCTTTAGGCTTTTTAAATAAGCACTTAGACAAGTCAAATTTAATACTATAGGTAGGTACATAATTATCAAAATAATATAAGAAATAAAGTGATAATTGATTATCGGTTCGCTTCACTCTTTTGTCCACTACCAGGTACCTAAGTTTGTATTTTAGTAGCAGCTCGCTAAAGAAGACCGTGTCACAATTGAACGTTAGAAAATAATAAGAATAATGGACAATGCACACAGCATCACCTAGCCCCAAGCTAAGCAGAGCTTGTGTTATGGGCACAAGATGACTAAATAAAAACAAAGGTACCTACGAAATAATTTTCAAAAAACCATGTTTGAGCTGATTTAGTAGAAATGTAACGTTACGTTCCTTTGAAAACAAGAATGAAACTTATACACACCCCCGCTTACAGGAAATACAGGGCATCAATCAGTGTCAACATCAATATCAATCAATGATTACAATTTTAGGGAAAACTGATAACTAAAGCTAGATAAAAGGGTTAAAGGCCAAATTTTGTCGGTAGCCAGCTGCCAGCAGCTTTAATGGGTTGATAAATAAAATAATATAGTATATAATTATTTGGAAACTTAAATTATAAACATAAATTATAGTTTTTTTGTCGAATTTTTTTATTCTTCTTCATAATATTTTTTGGATAGGGACTCTCCACTTTTCGCACAAATTAGATTTTGAGATATAAAATATTCTGTTCCATTCATTTTTATATCGCAATTAATGGATAGCCATTGAGCCTAGCGCTATCCCCGAAATATCATCCAAAACGCATTATAAAACACATGTTCCATTGCAATTTCAACAGTTGCGAAGTTTAACAGCGTGTAAAAGCAATGGGGCTCTAAATTATAGAATAACAACCATAAAAGCGGAGCACTGGTCCACTCTGGACAATGTTATTTATTTTACTGTAGTTGATAATGTCTTGTTGAGCTTTCGGCACGTACCTTTTACAGCTAAGCTTTTAAACACAGGTTTTGGACAGGTTATTGTCTAGGCTTTACTCTTTAGACTACTCTTTATATTATAGGAAAAGAAGCTACTTGCCTCATGTAAAAATGGCAGAGTAGTGTTATGTTCTCTACTTCTCACTTCTAAAAATAATTTCTCTAACATACATCAGATTCTATTGAGGTGAATTCTTGGTCTTATTAAAAATCCTTTTTAAAAGTAGCAGAGCAGTAATGATTTATTCTACAAACATTTTTCATACATAGTATCAAAGAAAGTTACACTTCAGATTTATCTCGATGTTTCCAAAATCAATAATATTGCACGACTTCATGTTTCACAATGTCAACCTCTGATCAACTACTGCTAGGTAAGTTTAGGATATGTTACTTAAATATGCAACCTTAGGAAAGTCTATATTTCAGGCGACGTCATTCAGTCGAGTCGATGAAGATCGATCATTCTAGATACCTACTTAAGGAATCTAGAATGATCGCATGTAGTAGGTATGTACTACAACTAGAATAATGTCGTCTGCGGAATAAAGACATGAATATTAGCAGTTCCATTTGTATGCCCGCCTGACCTTGTTAGGGGACTGTCAACTTTACGATGTCACTTTATGGCAGCTGATTGTGTGGCTGAATATTACAAGATTTTGGAAGTGAAATGAGAGTGGGTGCTTCGAAATTCAGATGGAATTTCTACTTAAATTTTCTATTTTATATTAATATTTGAATCATAGTTTGATGACCTACCTAGTCCTTAAGCTCCTAATCGGATTGGGGTGGTAGTTGATGAGACAAACACAATGCAAGACGAAAATTACTTAGAAAAGGTTTCATGATTTTTTTATCACGAATAACTACTATTTTTTATAACGCCATCAGCAAAGAGGTCGCTGGGGTGTTAATTTTTTCAGGATATTGAACATTAGCATTCCGACAGAAACACGCACAAGAGACTCAGACGGAATTCTGTGGGTAAATGGAACTTATTGTAAGTAAAATCTAATACCATATCTAGTGAACTTCCAACAACGTCTTCCGAAAATCTTCAAAAATCCAAAAACAACGCAAAGAAGAACATTAAGCTTTATACCACAAAAACAAATGACGAATTCGATTTGAATTTGAAAATAGATCGAGCATAAACATCACTTCAACTTCTTGTTTTATAGCGCTGCTTGCGAAAATATCACATAACACGTCGAGGTTTTATTTGAAAGTAAAGTAGGTATCTCCTCAAAGATAATCTCAACGAAATCGTGGACTCAAGTATAATGTCTGTATGTTTGTACCTGTATTAAATGCAAACAACTCCGGTTTATGACTGCACTTGAATCGTAACTCGAGATTTACATTCGAGAAGGTTGAGTTAGCACGTGGAATGTTCTAGATTTTACGTTCAATGTTGTGTTCGTGACGAGAAGTCACGATCTTTTATTTGGATTTTATTTATACCACCGGGATTTGTGAGTAGATAGGTAGCTAAATTTTTAATGATTTTTCGTTTAAATTTAAAATGTCCCGTCACGTGCGTGTTGGATTCCTATAACTACTGCAAGGAGTTGTGTCACTACACTATTTGCAATAAATAAATCATAGTTTTTTGCTAGAGTTGGTACAGATAAATTTTTAGAAATAAACAAGTTAATTTTAAGTTTTATTCATAACCTTAACCTAGGTAAAACAGTAATATACATAGTTATTATCTACTGTAAGTTATTAGTGAAGTAAGTACCTACTACTTACCTTTGTATTTAATACACTCGTTTGTAACATTCACAACATTGTAAAATATCATACAGTTCATTATTCTCAATGTAGGTATGATTAAAGCACTTTTTTCGCCTGCACAAGACTAACCAGTTCAGACTAAATGGTTATACCTACTTAACTTTGTTTAATCAATAGGTGTAACCATAAAATAAGTTCCTCAAGTAGATAGTAAACCTGCTCTATTCAAAGTACCTAAAAATCTAGATCTAGCAGCTCAATTGCAGACTTGAAACCCTAGCCCCATAGCAATAAATATTAAATTCGCAATTTTTATAACTTCGTAAAAAACTTAACCCTCGTAAACGTCACTCAGTTGTCAAATATTAACAAATTATTCCGTTCAGATGTTCGGCGTAACTGGTTCGAGTCTCACGGGAAAAGAAAGGGAATCTGAAATAATCTTAATATCAATAGCTCTGAAATAACATTGATTTGTATATTTGTTTATGCATATGTCGCAGACGTATTGTATAATCCGCCGTATTACATTACGGCTAGCTGTTTTGAAAAACAGTAAAATGTAATACGGCGGATTATACAATACGTCTGCGACACATATACAAAATAGTTTTATTATTTCTTTTAAAAACATACTCTAGATTCACTAGAAGAGTAACAGTGTATATTTCCATGTCTGATCAAATGGAGAAGGAAAGTGATCACGTCGACAAGCAACGACCGCGTATGAAGCATTTTATCTCAAAAGATAGATTGAGTTTAGATAAACTACTTTAACCCTAGTACCTGTAGGTACAACCAATCTATAAAATATTCCAGCACTTTTAATTTTACGGAGTTACGCTTATCGTATTTGGATGGAACTGAATACTAGATGCAAATATTGAAGGGTTATTGTTTGAAATGTTTCAGAAAGTCTTGCAATAGTGAAACTAGTATTTAAAAAAAGTGAAAACTAAAGTTTAAAATGTATTCATAACAAATACAAACAAAGTGTAATTAAAAGTATATCTAAAGTAAACAAACGTTACTTTTCCGAGGATCCATTTTGTAAATAATATAGTATGGTTAATCCTTTAGTTAATTATAAACGCGAAAGTTTGAATGGATGTTTGTTACTCTTCCTGCAAAAACTACAGAACCGATTTGAAATTAAATAGACTTATATCAACAACATAGTATAAAACAAAGTCGCTTTCTTACGAGGAAATTAAATGAAATATTTATATTTACCGAAAAATTTACCGAACACCATAATGACTTAATACTAATTTAACAAAAGCAAGAATATTTTGTGCGCAGCCGAGTTCAGGCCTTCCCTCAGCACTGGAAGCCAGTAGGTATACAATACCAAGTTTTAGTACATAAAGTATCAAGTTTGTTCATAAACATCTCAAAAAAGCGTCAAAGCAAGTTAATTTAGACTTAGAAATCTGTTGAAGATGTAAGTTTAACTTTCTCGCTGGTAAACATAAGCAGCTTCTATCTTCGCTCGACAGTCGCAGCTTAAAAATCGTAAAATACAAATGTTTATCTTCACTCATTGGACGTAAAACACAGATTTTTATTGTCCTCTTAGTTTCATGTCTGCTCGCTTAGGAGTTGTAAAAATATTTATATCTGAATACAAACACGTAAAAGTTTGGTTCGTTTTATAATTTTATTTTAAAATGGAGCAACCTTTCTTTTTAATGTTGTCAAGATTCAACTGATAATATAATCAATACCCGTTATTTACGACTTCTTAGTTTCGATATTGTTACGTACAGAAACCGTTATTTGGTAAGAGCAGACCACTTCAATTTAAATATTTTCCTCTATTATTTATAGGATTAAATATTCAAATATCTTCATAAATTATTTAACAGGCAGGTATTATTTAACTCTAAAAGATATTTCATTTAAACTTACCTTACATAAACTCAAATTTATTTTATTAACAAAAATGTTCAAAAGCGTGTTGCGCCATCTGCCACCATTTTCCTTGATGGCGTGAACAAGTAAATTTAATATTTATACCGAAACACTCCGCCCGAATGAGCCCTCTCCGAAACTTGCCTAGTCAAGTGTACGATGAAGTTACCAACTCTTATGGATGCAGTTACACTGAAAGCGTGACGACCGGTTTAGTGTCAGCCTATATCAGCCAACAGCTGGACACAGCCCCCCCCCCCACCTAATGAGCGCCATAGCGCCCTGTCTTGCCGCATCCGTCATCTGCCAGCAGTCTTTCGCAGATCGTCATTATACCACCTGGCCGGAGGCCGTCCTACTCTACGTTTGCCTTGTCGCGGTCTCTTTTCAAGAACATGTATACCTTAACGGTTGTCGGTTCTTCGCGAGATTTGGCCAGCCCACTGCCAATTTAGCTAGCTAATTATGAGAGCTATGTCGATAACTTTGGTTCTATGTCGGATGTATTCATTACGAATCTTTTCCTTCAGAGAAATTCCTAGCGTAGCTGTTTCCACAGCGCTCGAAGCGACTTTGAACTGACTATGATATCTTGATATCCGAATTTAGACATCGGCAGCTTCAGCTTTAAACTACTATAACATAGCCTAGAACTGAGTCAAGGTACTTTACTAGCTTAGACTTAGTTATAATGTGTTGTAAGTGTAAGAAGGAAAAGTTTTACAAGCCCCCACTTTTCATGTAAATGCGGCGAATCAACTCACATTTTCCGCTGAAATTTGATAAGACATTTCGGTCTAGTTCATTCAATTTGTGATCTTTGTACTGATCTGTCGTCTTGGATATTAATTTGTTTTTGGAATCTTTTACAGTAATTAGGTATTACCTACCAAACGAATTGCGTTCTTACGCTGCAGCGTGTGAACATAGTATGTGCTACAATCGTAAATATCAAATATCAGGCTTTGATAGTTTTGAAATATAACCAATCAATCAATCAATAATCAATATCTTTATTTCTTTAGGCTTACAAAATAAGCACTTAGACAAGTCAAATTTAATTCGCCTCAATTTTTTGTCCACTAGTGGAAGAGGCGAAATAGAGATAAGTGGTTGCAAATAAAAATATTTTTCGTTTTAATTCTATTTAAGTAAGATTAGCCGTGCAACTCGCTAGTGCAGTGATACTTTTTCCAGTTTTCCTGTTACAGAAGTTCCCACCGCCTATCAAGAAAAACAGTTTAAACATTGGTCTAGTTTTCACACTTCGCGCTAAACTAATTGCTTCCGCGGCCGTCGGCAACTTTTGTAATTATCACTGACTGATGCTCGCACGTCTTTATTTTGAGAGCAACCTTATTGAAGGATTTACGGCCTTTTGCTACCTCTCTAGTTACCTAGATACTATGGGAAGTTTCTCAAAACTAACATCTCTTGTGACGAAATAAAATACCATGATTTAAGATTTTGTTACTCCTCAAACAATTAGAGATTGTTTCTGCAACTGATAGACAGATTTTTTTAGAAACTCCAGAACACCCGGAACAATATCTGCTAATTGAGCAACATCTGCAATGGATTGTTTTTTTAAAGTTTGAGCTAAATTTCATCAAAGTCGATGTCATTTCGAAATTAAAAATAATATACATACTCAAAAAAAAAAACAGCGATAACAAAGGAAAAAAAATTAAAAGCCCAACTGTATTATGTAAACGTGAGTGGCGTACATTATAATTTACGTAATGATTATTCGAAGTCACGAGATTAAAAGGTAGAGCTACTTTCAAAAAACGTTTTGCTTTATTATCTGCAATTATCTCTTTGTCCCTTTGGTTGGTGGGGTTGTTATATAGACGCAAATTATGTATGAAAAAGTAATAATATTAATTTTAATATGAAACTAATTGGATTGCTGTCTTGTAATGAAAAGTAACTGGTAGAGCTCAGCGCTGTAGGTCATCTAACAGGTATATCAGATATCAGTTTACATTTCTTTCCAAATGTCGTAAACTACAAAAAAAATATTATAATGGGCTAGAGGCCATTTATCATTAAGTAGTAGACTACTAAATGAAAAATTACTGATAAATTGACAATTAAACTGGTTAAGAATATTAAAAAACTTCGCTAAAAATCCTAATTCGAGAAAATTATAATTACGCAGTTCGACTTGTAAAATACTGGTATAAGCCGAAAACTCCGTAAAAGTTTTAAAAAGTTGTTGCGTAGATAAATTGGTTAATTTTGTTTGGGATCGTTGTTACGAAATTGGAATTATGAGGTGTTTCCACGTAATATTGTTTGCTTTGCCACTTTTTGTCACGAACACAAATAAAAGGCTCTTTCGTAGAATAAAGCTCTAGGGTTGACTGCCCGTACACAAGGTACTACTGTAAACTATACCTGTCAGTTAAATATGAAGCATGCAATTAATTAACGTAGGTATTTCTACGGCTTTATACGAATAAACTCATGAATATTATGAAAAATATGTCAGTAGGTAAGTCAGTTAAATAATTTTATTAAAAGAAATGGTAATTAACATTTGACATTTGAAGTTTCTTTCAGAACAAGCCTTTTCTAGTCTCTACATTGCCTAGGTTTTTTATCACATGCTTTCTGGAACACATATCCAGAATGTAAGCGTGATTTGTTATTATTCTAATTTTTCAAACAATTCAAAGAAATAACCTGCATATGTAATTTATTTAAATATATACTTAGATTGTTTTTATTTTTACGTAAAAGCATCGAATTTGCTTCAGTCGCAGTCCTTTCAACGAACTCGTTATGTTTTGAAGAAAACGGAACGAGCTAGTTTACAAAGAATTTTACCTTCTATTTCCCACAATCAACAAAATTAAACTGCCATGAATCTTATACTTTCAACTTCACAAGTTCACACGGAAACCGGTAGTAATTTATCAGAAATTCAACAATTTAACAGGCACTTACAAGTTTGCCGTTCGTGAACGGTTAGCTGCATAAGTGCGTAATTACAAAACTTGCACTGGGATTCAGGTATTTATCTCTCTCCTCTTCATATATCTCTCTAACTACTAACATGCATGTAAAGGGTTAAAGTTGACTGGCATTCAAAGCTATAGAGAAATGACCAACGGAGCTTACGCACGTGGCGTGGTGGTATCTGATGAAATACCTACTAGTGCTTAGTTTTGAAGTTTTCAAGTATTACTTCAGTTGGTTTGATAATTTGCTATCACTTATAAAGTACTAGCGACCCGCTCCGACTTTGCACGTTTATATTCTACGTATTTACCTTCACCTGGAATCGCTCTATCTATTAAAAAAACCGCATCAAAATCCGTTGCGTAGTTTTAAAGATTTAAGCATACAGAGGGACATAGGGACAGAGAAAGTGACTTTGTTTTAAACTATGTAGTGATGGTAGCACCATCAGTTATACACGCGATTGGAAGAGACGCACACGCTAATAACAAGCATCCAAGGCGAGTCCAATCGTGAGGCAGTCTGGAAAATAACCGCGAAAAAAATATGGTATAAAATCGTGATCGAAAAGCACTTCACTTCGGTCCTGAGAGCCAAACTGGCAAGTTATCTTGAAGATTCATGTCAGTACGTACTGTTAAAATAAAAGTAATTTCAAGTGTCAAGTACTTCACGATACACGTAACTTATGTGATTCAACGATTTGGTGCGCTTTTGCAAGTCTAAACTGGTGTCTCTAGCTACTTTAAGATTGAAGATCTTACATCCTCGCGAAAGTGCCTGTGATGGGCAGAACTGGAACCTTTACCCAGTGCCAGTGAATTACCAGTATTTATATAGATAGAACAGAACGGTTTTACTCCAACTCAAAAACGCTTGTTTACTTTATTAAAGATTGAAATGAACAAAAATCAAAGTGAGCACTTTATTTACTAGTTTCAATTATGTATTAATATGTATTTTATCACGTATCCAAGAGTATTGTAAGGTATCAACTACATAAAGCACTTAGAATTTGAATAGAACACCAACAATAAATATCTGCGTATTGTACTCACTCAATCTTTTCCCGAAGCGTTTATGAACATATCAACGCCTGCGTCGCAGTCACACTCGCTATGCTACAGAAGTCTTCAAAAACAGACTCCTAAACCATACAGTTTCCTAACTGCATATTCAGAGTCAACCCAATTTCAGTCATGTTATGCTATCGTCACCTGATGCGACGCGACGTTCCCCAAAATATACGCAGAAATTTCTAGAGCAATCAATTAACCAGCTTTGTGCTATCTCCCACTTCAGCCGACAACTTTTGCCAGGGGATTATAGCCCTAAAAGCTTAACAGTAAGAGATAAATATTGACGCACAATAAGCAGAATATAATAACACTGAAGGGTGACAGTTTTGAAAGTCCCAAATTGTTTGAAAGTTTAATTTATGCGGTAAGTTTGATATAAAATTGTTTTGGGATATACTTTGTGTAAGTTCGGAGCACCGTGTTGTGGAAAATGACGAATAAATAGTTGAGGACGTAATAATATAAAAAAATCGAGTTTGTTTTATTATAAAGTGTGTAGGTGTGTGTAGTAAAGCGTAGATAAACTACTGAAATAAACATTTAATATGAAAGTTATCATTTAAAGTCTCCACACACCGAAGCCAGAGGCGGAGCGGAGGCGAAGGGCGTGCCGGTTTTTCCTATTGCAACGCGCCGCCACCGCCTGCAGTGTGTGTGTAGGCTTTCATTATGATTCAATAGAATACAACTCGCTCGCCTTCGCCTCCGCTCCGCCTCCGGCTTCAGTGTGTGGAGACCTTTAAAGAGCTCTATGGCGTAGCTAGCGAAGACACGGGTTTCGTTTCCCGCCTCGGGACAAAACGTGTGTTTGTACGATTTGCTGATATTTGTTGAGGGTATTTTGGGTTTTCTATGTATGGGAATAAATAACTATCTATGAAGAATAAACTAAGTTTTTCTGTTCTCTAGTATAATTATATAGGTACAAGCTCTGCTAAGATTAGGGCTAGAAGATGTTGTGTGAATTATCCAGCATTATTTTTTAAAACATAGTATTGCATATTTATTCATTAACATATTATAATTTTTCGTTTAATGTTGCCTTTGTAAAAATTGCTTGCGGTAAATAAGGATTTCGCGAGAATTTCAAATCACAGTTAATTTTATTCGCCTTACTAAAATACATTTTCATTTTCAGTTCTCCCGTTTCTCCGAATGCATTTTCAGTAAAATTAGTTCGAATTTTGTATAACGTCTGACCTAATACGTTTTCTTATACCAGAAATATTTTAAAAAGGTTTTCGTACAATAGCCTAATTATGATTTTTTATTTTACACAACGGTAATGAGTTAAGAACAATGTCGGTTTTCATTCCTAGCGATGG
The DNA here is from genome assembly GCA_944547425.1 of Eupithecia centaureata. Taxonomy (NCBI): domain Eukaryota; kingdom Metazoa; phylum Arthropoda; class Insecta; order Lepidoptera; family Geometridae; genus Eupithecia; species Eupithecia centaureata. Next base: position 1,701,427 of record OX155679.1, read on the forward strand.
ATATACGATAAAATGAATAGCTAGCAATAAATACAATAGAAAAACATCCCACAGTAAATTCCAGTTAATTATTATTATCCAGCATTATTTATTACTTACTCAAATGTAAGCCATTAAAAATAGTTGACCTTTGAAATTTATCACTGTCTGCTTAACATATTGATATTTTTTAAAAATAAATCGAACGACCATACTAGCTCGAGTTTGATTGATTTGATATTCGAATCTCTCCATTAGCTCAATGTTTGTTTGCATGCAACGTCGAATATGAACCTATTTGGAGTTACGTTGAGATTTTTAAAAATCGAAGCCATCATCTTCGAATTTTGAATTATGCTGCTAAGTTATGCATCTTTCGTTCTTTTTGAAATAGGTACTTCTATGATGCAGTGCCATGTAAACTTTCCCAATTATTATAATACATGATAATACCTTTCTGATTAAGTATTTAATTTAAGAATTTCGTAATTCTGCCATTAAGTAAACACAAAACATCTTCCTATCTGGTTATGAAAGCTTCGTGAGACGCATTTAAGGAAATATCTATCCCATTTTCAAGTCTACCGCGTCGCCAACCCCTAATGTATGCGGTGGCTGGATAATTTCTCTTCTTAGAGGAATTACCCAAACACGTGCTAGTCTGAGATTGCACACTTTTTGTCTCAGCTTTTACAGCAGTTCTTGTTGGATAAAAGTCGTAGGCGAAACTATTTCTCTTTTGCGCGTTTTTTGTATATCTTGCTGGGATTTCGTAGGGGCTTTTAGTAAGGGTTTCCAACGGTTGCTACAAATGAAGATTTTAAGCGGAAACGTGTTGTTAGTTTATGTCTCGCGCTAGTAGTAGTGTCCAGTATTCCGTGTTTTTTAAGGGTTCTTAGAAATCCCAAAAGGTAAAGCGAGACCATATTACTAATACTCAGCTATTCGTTCATCTGTCTGTCACTAGACTATATCTCATGAACAATGATAGTTATATAGTGTTGCCGCTATAATAGCAAATAATAATAAAATAAAATAAATTTATAAGGCATACAACAGACATGAATTTATTGCCGTAGATATGTACCTTTCGTGCGCAAGTCTGACTCGTACTTAGCCGGTTTTTTACGACTTAATGTAGGAACTAGTATCTACTGAAGATCCACCTGATGTTAAGTGGTACTTGTCAAACCATCTTCTTTAAAAATGCAGTCAAAATAGAGTACATATAGTCCCGACGGATACACGTAACTTGCAAAGATATTAAACCTTGCAAGATTTTTTTTTTTTTTTTTTTTAAGAAACATTTTAAATTAAAATATGTACCATTTAAACCTACGGAGGTTTGTCGAGGTACTTACATTCGTCTAAAATCTTACTACTAGGTAATTTAGTTTAGATTATTCAGCCGAATTCCGCTATACTTATATATAAATTCTTACAAATCGCACAGTCGCGACTTTCCTCTAGCTCCCTCTCGCTCGCGCATGCGTAGCACTAACCTCAGCAAGCGCTGCGGTAAGTAAGTACAAATAAACTTTACCTGGTGCACTGATCTATGTTCTTCGTTGACTTTCGTTCCTGCGACGCAGGAGGTTGCGGGTTCGATTCCCGCCTCGGAACAAATTTATGTACGATCTGCAGAAATTTGTTCCGTTGGTCTGGGTGTTTAATATGTATAGTAAAAAATATCTATCTATGTATATAATGTATTAAATATATCAGTTAACTAGTACCCATAACACAAGTTTTGAGTAGCTTACTTTGGGGCTAGATGGTGCTGTGTAGATTGTCCAGCATTATTTATTTATTTATTTATTACTTTACCTTTGTGTGATTGACTGAAAAATCATAATAACGCAAAACATGCGCATTTGGCTTTTATTGGATTGTAACTATACCTTAATTTAAGATGAGATTATTAGAGGGAAGTTGATACAGGTTTCCGCCATTCATCATCATCACTTCAAAATTGTCACTTCATAATCAATTTTTCAAGTTTAGAGGAGGTCCTAAAATCGATAAAATAGGAAACGAACGAGCAACCTTCTGCATCGTTGGCGGACGTTTACTTGCTTCACCAGAGAAGTCGCTAAATGATGGAATTTGGGTCATTTAGTGTTGGTTTGGCACTAATTTCTATGTCATTTTGGCATAGAAGTCATCAGTCTTTGGCATTTTAGCCTTCCGCATTTACTTATTAACGTCTCATGAATGAATCATCTCCGTACAATATGATCTTTGCACCAACTTTCTTTACATTACCAATGAGAAATCGAATAAGCAGGAAAATGACGTCACAAGCCGTAAACGCAATGTAATAAGTAAAGTGTCTCGCATGGCTTACGTTTTATGTTACTTTTAACTTAATCCGTGGTAAAGCTGCCCGTCGACTGTGGCAAATGAAGCATAAAATTTGGTTGATGTCATGTCAACCACTATTATGAAATTTTAAAGTTCGTTATGAACGGGGCAATGAAGGTGACGAGGTGGAGTTATTTAGTCTACTCATGTTGAAACTATACTACTCTTACACTGTCCACCATTATCATAAGCCGCTTAGTTTCCACTGTTTGACAATGGTCAGACATAGATCTCTTTCCATGTTTGTCAATCACTTTGGTCCTGGGACTAATCTATGACTATAGGTACAAGGTGGGGCAAAAGTTATCAATCACCCTATGTTGTTTTGCTACAATACCTTAAATTAATATATTATTAATTACCTTTGGATTTTAATAAAAAAAATCCATCAAGCCAAAAAATGTTATCGTTCAAGTAACCGCCATTGGAGTTAATGACCATCGGGCTTGTTTTTTTAAAAGGCTTGTGTTTTCTATAAAGGCGTTAAAAGTCAGACGATTGTGTATTTAAATGAAGAAATTATACTGGACAATCCACACAGACGAAAGCTACGCAGAGCTTGTATAATAGGAACTAAATTACTGATATTTTTAATATTAAACACTATATAACATTAAAAACATCACTCATCAGATACTAGATATTTTTTATAAAACACAGTTTTCTATATATTCAATTAAATATATATCTCCCAGAACCCCAGAACTAATATTGTTTGTATTAATTTGGAGTAAGTACGTCACGGCCAGAAGCAGAAGTTGGCACGCACCTTTAGCCATATTTATGTGTCGTGAAAATGTCGTAAAATTGGTGTCATTGTAAACGACAGCAGATAGCTAGTAATTGATATTTACTTTATAAGAATACGTAAAGCACACTTTTGCTCTGTGGATACGTGAGTACCTACTAGAAAATGCAGCTTCTAATATTTGTTTCAACCAAGGTCTATTTCTATAAAAACAAAGATAATCTTGAATCAACATGGGATCTAATTCGTGGGATACAATGTATACGTAGGTGAATCCTGTCAAAATTTCACTCCGTTTTTTTGTAGTTTGGTATGAAATGAATGTCAACGTATGTAAAGGTACCCATCGAAACACCTAAACAGTCGCATTTTTTTATTAGTGTGAAACACGTTTAATTATTGTTATGACCCCACTTGTGGTTACATTATAGTACCTTAGTGCACTTGTGTTTGCCTGCCCACTTGTGCTAAACTAAATAGAAAATGTTCCGAAATAAAGATTTTCACGATACATTATCCCGCTCTCTGTGAGATCAAAATTCGTGCCGTTAGCAAATTGAGCTATCAATTTCTTCTTGTTATGGGAAAGTGAACTCTATCTAGAACGCACAACACGCAATTCTAACAAGCTACGTCCGATCGCAGGATGCGTCGTTTGGTCAGTCGTGACGTATTGTGGATATTCGGATTCATAGATCTACAAGTTTCTAGAAATGATATCGAAGGTTTATCAATAAAAGAAAATTTTCTCAAAATTGTGTAGCCAACTACCAATATATTAAGTAGTAGAAGGGGAAAAGTATTAAAAATATATTTGGTTAAAATGCTCGGGAACAACAATTTCTCATCAGATAACAATCTTAACTTACGCTTTAACTTTATAAGCCAAAATAATATGAAAGCGAAGTCCGAGAACAAAACGAGTGGTTATGTGTTTTTGTATAATTTGAAGCTCTTAATTTTACACACTGACTTTTCTGTCGTTCTTGGATCCTATAGCTTAGAAATGAAACACAAAACTTATTCCAGAAAGATATATTTCGATTACAATACAATTTTTCAGATCAGAATTGTATATACAAAACTCTTATAGAGTATTTTAGTTCAGGTTAATCGTAAGTGATCAAATAGGCCCAAAATTAAAGTTGCTTATAAATTCAACTACCTACAAATTACCATTATTATATAAAAGAAAGTCGAGTTAGTTACACCATTTATAACTCGGGAACGGCTGGACCGATGTTTATGTTTTTTTTTTAATTTGTCTTTGTCGGGAATAGGATAATAAGTATAAAATATGATACTTGACAAATAAATAATTTACCACGTGGGCGACGCTGCGGGGCGCAGTTTGTATTTTTGTAAAAAAAACCTTATTTTACTTTATCATAAATATAACTTTATTTTATACATAATTACCGAGTTCTCTGGCACTCTGAAACAAAAATGTTCAAGATTATCTTATTGAGGTTATCAGACTTCATTGCATTTTTTGATTCAGATATTTAGTCATATCCATTTCTTTGTATGGCCTTGTATTGCAGCTAATAGCGACGTGTATGTAGGCTGCGCGGGTGATCCATATTCCATGAATTATGGCTAGCCCGGGGGAACGCAAAAATACGACTTCGGTGCTGTGACGTCATGAGATAAAATCTGTGTCAGTGACATTTGGATTTGTATTACATCTCTAGCAGAAGTGTAAAGGAAAAACTATACAGGGTGTTTGGATAAGTCATCAACTTCTTGTTTTTGTTTAGATGATCTTTAAATGTTTTGTAAGAGGCTCTCCAAACTGACATTGAGCATTTTAACTAACCGAGGATCCCAAAAAACAGTGAATAAATGAATACCCAAATGTTACAAAAAAATTTAAATAACGCTGATACATGAAAAACAGACGAAAAAGTAATCTTTTGATTTTTTCTCTACATAGAGATTTTTTTTAATTTAAATATGTTACTTTTGTTTAGTTAAGTACTACAGTTTCAAGGAAATAATAAAAAAAAAAATAAGGAAATAATAATAATAATACTTTATTTAAGCCATCTTATATGTACATGTATACTTTATTATACTACATTAAATATAATGAGTACCTATAATAATTTTGTTGATAATACTACTAAGTCCATCCTGTAGATACTCGACACGGAAATGCACTAAAATGAAGTGTTTTTACGAACTTCTAATAATATTCTAAGCACGCCGCCGCCGTTCCTAGCTCATCTTTCTAAGACTTTTGCTTCAATCTGATTCTTCGTTTAGCTAAAATCATAAAGCATCACGTGAAAAATATAAAGGACAGGTAAGACATCCCCCTATAAGATGTTTCTTTTTTATCGATGATTAAAATCGTAATACGTTTGGACTCCGAACTGTATAAATAAATAATTTCGGACAGTCCACACAACATCATCTAGCCCCAAGCTAAGCAGAGCTTGTGTTAAGGGTACTAGATGACTGATAAACTTAATACAATACATTACTTTGATAGATATTTTTATTATACATAGATTTATTATACATACATAGTATGTTTTGGTATAATATTTTTCTGTAGAATAAAATAGGATTTTTTATATTCTACGGGAAAAGCATCATAATTACTTGGCTTTTCAAACTCAAGTTAACAAAGCCGCAAACCAACATCCTATAAAGCCTTATTAACTCCAAGCTGGCTATGAACTAAAGATGATCCTCTCACAACTTCAACTAACCTCTTCGGTACATCCTCGGGGCTTCGTCGGGAGCTTAGAAAGAGATGGAAGGTTGTTGGGTGATGGGAGAGCGAGATGGAATGAGAGTTGGTGATAGAGATAGAAGCCGAACAATGGGGACTTTTGCAATAAATCATAGTGGGGAACAAGTAGATGGCTTAGGCAGGGTTGCAGTTACACCGATGTGGAAATGTGGAAGAGATTACCAGGGAAACTTTTTTGTCTATAGAATCAAAATCTGATCGCAGTGTTCAAAAGATTAATACAAGTATCTGCCAGTGGCTTTTCACGAGTTGTTTCTATGGAATCGTTTCAAGGCTTTTGGGATATCCCAAGGGAATTTATCGTATGAAAAGCAACGTGTTATTCCAAGGCTAGAACTAATTCTGCACAAAATCTCTAAAATTTGAGGCATCAGCATACAATCATCAGTCCACTGTTGGACATATAAGTGTCATTGAGAGATATGTGTGAGGCCTAATCCATAACACAAAGGCCCTTGTGAGTTACTTACCTAAAGGCGAGAACTTCACAAAGCGGTTATTCGTTATTTAATTAAAATACTTCATTTATACGATGAGAAAATGGTACATTTATTCTGGTGGCAGTAATGTAAGTGACGTAAAACTAAAAATATCAAAGAGTAAAAAAATATTAACAAGCCTTAAAAACCAACTAAAGTGTGTGCTGCAAGAAATAAAATATCTGCTTATAAGCTTGAAATAACTCTCATGAAAGATGCATAACATAAGCTCGATTTTTTTGTTGTAATAATCAAATAGTGATGCAATGGAAGTATCGTAGCAGAAAGGGAAACAGACGTCAAAACTTAGTTTTAGCAGAAACATGATTATATGTACAGTGTCCATTGCTGGCTAGCAAAGTAATTTAAAATCATTTAACATTATTATAGGTATTCGGTTCGAATTTTTTTGTCGTATCGCAGTTTAGGGGTGCTCCGCTACTCTCTTCGTTTTCGCCAATCGTCTTTTTACACTCTGTATACCTAGTTGGAAACACGATCCCTCAAGACCCAACCTAGAGTGTTCGGTGTAAATGCAGCTCATTCCAACAGTGATCCTACACGATCCTTATATCATAGAGCTACAATCCCGTTAGTACATCGTGATTTCAGTTCGTTATGTTACACTGATACTTACGCTTCATTTTTACAAGCTGGTGCCCGCGACTTCGTTTGCGCAGGATTAGGATCTCGAGTATAATCGCGGTTTCACCCGCGTAATTCCCGTTCCCGTGGGAATTCCAGGATAAAATAAAACCTATGTGTTAGTATTCCAGACTACACTCTATCTCTGTGCCAAATTTCAGCCACATCCGTTCAGTAGTTTTTGTGTCTTAGCTTGCAGCATTTTGCTTTTACTTAAAGTTTAACACTAACACTTAACTATAACACTTTAAACTTTTCCTGTCTGTTCACAAACTATATTTAGCCTAAATATACTATCACCATCAAAATTCACAAATTTCTAGGGTTTAAAAGAATATTTACAGACTTAATGCTCTTATAATCAAAGGTATGCATGTTACACCAATATAAGCGGCTCTTTGTGTAATTTACCCTACTATATCGATGCCTTACATAACTGGTTCCTATTTCAATCCCGAACCTCATGCAAATTAGGACCTAAGGCTCGATTAATTACGATACATTATGACTATTCCGACGGCGCATCCGGGCGAGATTGCATTTTCATTGGCTGCATGTTTGCATTTCAAATTAGACTGAAAGTGCCTATCGACGTTGAAGTAGGTAAACGCTTTGGTAAATATGGTAATGTTACAGTAGTTTTTTGTTATTGCGAAATTTCTGCACAATTATTTGATATAATGATGGAAATTTTACGCAGTTTCAAGTAACCTGAATTCCCGCCTTAGGAATTTTTTTCATGCTATCTACAGATACGGTTCTGGGATTCTCTATAAATAAAATGACATAGATATAATTAATGTACTTAAAACAATTATTTTAAATACATCTTTGTAAAGAAAGGAAATTTAAATTAAGGAAGAAGAAAGAAACTAATTAAATATAGTTTCATTTGATACATTTGAAACAATTGAGCTAATTGCAGACTGTTGCAAAAAGTCTAGAGGTAGCTCAACATATTCTTTTCAGTACAAATCAGTAGCTTCGCCAAGACATTGGCTGCATTACCACTCTATATGGCAATGCTGATGCGCTGCGCCAGATACTCACCAGCTCTCGGGCCACGCGTCGCAATACAATACAATTAATTTTTTTAGATAGATATTCTTCATTATGCAAAGAAAACGTCCAGAACAACCGAACATGTAACTGCAGATCGAAAAACATTTGTCCTAGGGCAGGAATCGAACCCGGAAGCACCTACGTCGCAGACAGACTATAGCCTACTACGCGACCTGTAGTCAGTTATATAAAGATTTAACATAAGAGAGCCATGAAGTAACAAAAGTCTAGTGTAGGAAAGAGAGGGTATAGCTAAATTATTGATGGACCCTTTTAATAGCCTATGCATAACACCAAAAACCTACAAAAATCATTATTAAAGTTATATCATACATATTGCATCAGAAGAGTAATATTTTACCACTTACCCCACAAAACTTACCATAACGTCGATAAAAACAACACTTTTGTCTGATGCCTCGCAATATGGAGCCATTACCTCCACTCTGCTCACACCATTAAAATCTGTTTTAGTATTCTGAGAGTAGTCGTATGTTTATGTTTCCTTACTTCATCTAAAGAGCAAGCTCGCGAGTATGAACTGTTTAAAATTTAGTCGCGTCAGTTATGCTTTTATAAACGACTGGCTTCGGCTCCTGTCTTCACTCTTAGGTTTAAATAACTTATGCTCATGCAAGCACAGTTTAATTATAATAGGATATTTAAAAATCACTTGAGGACAATTGTTTGTATCTGTGATTATTGGTTACGGGGTTCTAAATATTTTCTATGTGAAAAATCATCATCATCATCAGCCTATATTAGTCCACTGCTGGACATAGGCCTCCCCTAATGAGCGCCATAGCGCCCTGTCTTCAGCTTGCCGCATCCAGCATCTGCCAGCAGTCCTTCGCAGATCGTCATCCCACCTGGCCGGAGGGCGTCCTACGCTACGTTTGCCGAGTCGCGGTCTCCACTCAAGAACACGTTTACCCCAACGGTTGTCGGTTCTTCGCGCGATATGGCCGGCCCACTGCCACTTCAACTTGCTAATTCTTAGAGCTATGTCGATAACTTTGGTTCTCTGTCGGATGTATTCATTACGAATCCTATCCTTCAGAGAAACTCCGAGCATAGCTCTTTCCATAGCTCGCTGAGCGACCTTGAACTGGTGGACCAGCCCTACCGTGAGTGTCCACGTCTCAGCTCCGTAGGTCATTACGGGTAGGACGCACTGATTGAAAACTTTAGTTTTCAAACATTGCGGTATGGATGACGAGAAGACTCGACGTAGTTTTCCAAACGCTGCCCAGCCCAGCTGAATCCTCCTCTTGGCCTCCTTCTCAAAATTGTTTTTACCTAACTGCACAATCTGCCCAAGGTAAGTGTACTCGGAAACAATTTCGAGAAGGTGGCCTTCTACGACGACCGGTCCCGGATTTATGTGGTAATTGGTCATGACTTTGGTTTTATCCAAATTCATGCCAAGACCGATGCGTCGTGAGGCTGAGGCTAGGCCGTCCAGCATATGGGTCAGCTCCTCTAGCGACTCCGCCATTAAGACTATGTCATCAGCGAATCGTAGGTGTGAGATGTGATTGCCGTTTATGTTTATGCCCTTACCTTTCCAGTCCAGCGTCTTAAACATATCTTCCAATGCGCTCGTGAACAGTTTCGGGGATATGACATCCCCCTGTCTCACTCCTCTGCGCAATTGGATGGGTTTAGACTGCTGGTCCTGTACTTGGACACTCATAGTGGCGGCATCGTAGAGACATCTCAGCACCTCGATATAACGATAGTCTACTTGGCATCGCTGTAAGGATTCCAGAACAGCCCAGGTTTCGACAGAGTCAAAGGCTTTCTCATAGTCCACAAAAGCGAGACACAGGGGCTGATTATACTCTTCGGACTTCTGTATAATCTGCCGCACTGTGTGAATGTGGTCTATGGTGCCATATCCTCCGCGGAACCCGGCCTGTTCCGGTGGCTGAAACTCGTTGAGTCTCCTGGCGAGACGATTCGTGACCACTCGCGAGAACAGCTTATAGACGTGGCGCAGGAGTGTGATGGGTCTATAGTTTTGAAGGAGGGTTTTATCGCCCTTCTTAAAAAAGAGCACCACCAAACCCCCGCTCCACGCCTTTGGAGTTCTCCCACTGTGAAGGACGGCATTAAAGAGGCTCTGTAGCTCCTGTATAGCGGGGGCTCCTCCTGCCTTCAGAAGCTCTGAAGTAATACCGTCCTCACCCGGGGCTTTTCCATTTTTAAGCTGCCTCAGAGCTAACACGATTTCATCTTGACTGATATCTGGCAGTTCGTCGGTATAGTGGCGTGTCAGGGTGGCTCTGGAATCATGGTCATCTCGCCGGGAACGAGGGGCATGTGCAGTGTACAAACGGCCATAGAAATCCTCTATCTCGGCCAAGATCTCCGGCTTCGACAAAACGGTCCTCCCATCGTGCGTTTTAAGCTTCGTCAGGTGGCTCCTGCCAAGCTGCTGAGTGAATACTTTGGACCCTCGGTTGCGCTCTATCGCCTCTTCAATGAGGCGTGTGTTGGAGCTCCGAAGGTCGCGCCGTACCATCTTCGCGATTCGCTTGTTCAGGTCTGACCTCTCTGACGAAGTCACTTGGGTGGTTTCCCGTCTTCTTGTCATCAGATCCAGAGTCTCGTCCGAGAGTTTGGACTTCCTGCCAGTACCTTGTTTTCTGCAGAATTTAATGCCCTCATCCCTCAACGTTTCGACCAGATTGTGTAGGTTCTCGTCAGCGTCATCAGTAGGTTCCAAAGCAGCAAATCTATCCCCGAGAAGCTGCTGAAACTTCTCGGTGCCCGCCATGATTTGGATTGGATTAGGTCGGAGCGTGGACTTCACCAGACGGTTTCTTTCAAGCTTTAAGTTGATATTCAGAGTGCCTCGGAGCAGTCGGTGATCAGATCCGGTATTGAACCTGTTGATCACTGAGACATCTCTGAATATGTGCTTGCTATCCGTCATGATGAAGTCGATCTCATTTTTAGTCACAGTGTCGGGACTTCGCCATGTCCACTTCCTTTGGGGCTGCTTCTTAAAGAAGGAGTTCATTAAGAACAACCCCTCTTTCTCAAGGAAGTTGACAAGCATTTGCCCCCTGTGATTCCTAACTCCATAACCATGCGGGCCTATTCGGGATTCGTTGCCAGTTTGGATTCCCACCTTGCCGTTAAAGTCCCCCATAACAACGTTGAAGTGAGCCTTAGTGGTGTTATGTAAGGCTTTGGATATGTCTTCATACATATCCTCCACTTCATCATCCGAGTGTGCCGAGGTCGGTGCGTAAACCTGAATTACCTTCATGCTATACCGCTTGGACAGCCGAAGGATCAGGTACGCTACCCTGGTCGACACACTGGAGATTTCTTGAACGTTGCCAGAGAGGGCCTTATTGACGAGGAAACCTACGCCACCCTGGGATGTTTTATCACCCTCGCGAAAGTAGAGAAGATGGCCCGAGTCTAGGGTTACGGTGTCCTCCCCCTCTCTACGGACTTCACATAACCCTAGAACATGCCATTTAATGTTCTCTAACTCCACTTCCAACTGCGCTAGATGATGGTCAAGCCTCAGAGTGCGTCCGTTAAACGTAGCCAGGGTCAAATTGGAAGGTGTGTGGTAGCCTAATGTAGCCCGGGGATTCTTAGCACCCCCAGCCCCGCCGTTACCATGACCGCCACCATAGCCAGGAATAGCGAGGCGACCGGGAACTGGGGGCCATTGGCTGGCCGTTGTTTTCATTAAGGGGTAATGCCCGTAATCCCCACGCTGGGCATGCGGGTTGGGGATCGCAGTTAGGTGATGGTGTTGGTTCTGCAGGGGCGCTGCTGCCCGCCCCCGGTGTGTCCCTTAGTCGCCTCTTACGACACCCACGGGAGGAGTTGGGGTGGTGCAATTCTATGCCGGCACCACACGGCAATATGTGAAAAATACCTACTTAGAATCCCGATAAATCTATCCATGTAATGTATTATAGTAAGTACATCAGCCGTCTAGTAACATAACACAAGCTCTGCTTAGCTTGGGGCCACATGATGCTGTGTGAATTTATTGTCCAGCATTATTTATTTGTTATTTGGTACAGCGACTGTCGTGCAGACAGGAAGCTAAGCATTCCATACACAAATAAGAAGAAATCACGATGACATTTTGATACTATTGTCAACTGTACTCACGACCCCCATGCTGAACATAATTTAAAATCTTATCATTTTATAATCACATTCTCACGTGTCTCTCATTATAATATAGTTCTCTGATTTTCCCTGATAAGCATTATTTTCATCATCATCTGATCACCATAGCTTGGTAATTATGCCTCATAACCCGATCTGATGCGGGAGAAGCGTAGCCCATAAATTTTGAATGTTCACGATCCGCAAACTTGGGGGAATGAATTGATCGTAAAAAATGTCGACATGTCATATTGTAACAGGTTTTGATCAACTAAGTAATAGTGCTATTAAACTCTTCCAATATGTTAGATGCTAGATTATACACCCATCTCCCTTGATCTCGGGCATACGAGGCCGGGATATTGGGGTTATAGATGACTTTATAGTCTAACCGCACAAGTTTGGTTTCAAACTAGGTTTTTCGCTATTCGCGGGATCCCGTGGTTAAAATACGAATACGAAAACCATTTGGTTGAGATCTCGAGAACAATGTGTATTGAAATGATTTATGATGTTTTGATTAGTAGGTTATAATTGTTTGGTAATTGGAGGTACCTTTAAGGAACCAAATAAGCCAGTTTTATAATATTATATAAAAAAGCAATACGTCTTTCCAAAAAACGTATGCCCTATTTAAATGTATCCCTCTAATATGAACGTAAAATCCTATTATTCGTATCCTACTTGCACAAAATTCATGCTTCCATCATGATGGAACGAGTTACCAAAGATCAACTGCAAATACATATTATTATGGCTGAAAGACAAGAACAACGAAATCTGTTTTACATAGACATATTTATCATTTACTATCTCTCATGAGGTTGGTTCCCTCTGTGCATAATATTTATTTTATTTGGAACATAATGACAGAAGCACAAAGTCATATGGCAATAAATACATTTGTAGGTATGTCTTGTTAAAGGTGTTAAAAATAGTAAGTTCCAGAAATCACACGAAATCAAAGTCAGTGAGACACAAAAAAGTCAATCCATACAATTTCCACCATTTCTTACACTTTTTCTCATACCAATAAAACGTATATCTGTCTATTTGCAACCAGTTACTCTTTCTATTGATAAGCTCGCCCCGTTCTCATTATACCGCAAACTATGTTTATTGCGCGGCTTATGGCGCAGTATTATTAGAAAAGTAAAAAAACTGTCGTAAACTCACCGAGTTCCCTGCTGGTTTTGTGTCGTGAAGTAAAGAAAATTTATATCAGGTGACTGTTTTAATCTTAAATATGTTTTTACTCTTCATCAATCTGATAATATTATGTACCTATAGATACTAACATCTGCTGACGGCTTCGCACGCGTTGTTTCTATGAAAACGTCACAAGGCTATTTCTATCCCATGGAATCTGAAAAGTATGTGTTATAAAAGGGCTAGAATAACGTCTATTCTAAATTTCAGTCCTATCTGTTCAGTAGTTTTTGCGTGAAAGAGAACAAATATCCATACATTCATACAAACTTTCTCATTTATAATAAGTTAGTATATTTTTTCCTTACAACCGTAAGTTTTCCTATTTGTATCGCGTTTAATGCTGTTCATTTCCTGGTAAGTAGCGGCAGCACAAAAACCAATTTTAATCATGGTAAGAATTTCAAAAATTTAAATTTGTATATATGTGTGCATAGGTAACATATTAATTATTTGTCTGAAATATAATTTTTATTATACGTATATTTACAACGAATATTCTAATCAAGGAATAAAAGAGAAAATAAAAGAACAAATTCAACTTAGTATTAAATTATTAATTGAAACAATAATTGAGCTAACTAGAGACGGTTCCAGTCTAAAGGTAGCTCAACTGATCCATATCAATACCAGTCGGAAGCGTCTCTAAAACACTGACTGCATCCACGCTGTATGGCAATATAATGAAAAATCCGAAAGTAGATTTTTTTGTGTAGGTATAATGAATGAATAAATTACCTTAGGTGGATAACATAGGCATACCTAATAGATATCTATTGCTTATAACCACACAAGATCTGGTTATCTTGGGGCTAGATATTGCTGTGTGGATTGTCCAGACTTAATAATTTGATTTTTACCTATTTTTTCACTCAGAACAAGGACCGCATCCAAACTTTTCTACTCCCGTGCTTCGCCTTTCATCGGTCGTAAAATTATTATCACTCTTATTATTATTTATCTGCGCTATTACTCGCCTATTTTTGTACCAAATAAAGTGGCTTTATGATGTGAAAAAGATAAAATGAAGGCTAGAGCCATTGGGGAATGTCCGATCTTAGTTGATGAAACTTGACAGGGCTTTAGTATAAATGCCGGATTATGGTAGAGAAAATATTAAATAAAATGTATCCGTTGATTAATTTTTGCATGCTCTGATAATGTTTGTTCCGGGTATCTATGCCTTTTTAATACCGATATAATTTTAATAAAATAATATAAAAGTACCTTATACTTTTTATATATTTTGTATTGGCTATCTTCAGCCTTCGGCAACAAGGAAAAAGTCTGATAATATTTAGCCAGTTATTTAAAATGTTTAGATAAAACATGTTTTGTTTAAAAGTGTGTTAAACTTATGTAGATACTAGGGTGGATATATTATTATTACAACTCATTTATTAAATTAAGCTTTAATTATGCAAAATTCAATGCTTGTTTCTCCTGGATTAAATTTTTCAAATTCAGCAAGTTATTGCCAAGATGCGTATTTATATCCGTATGTAGTTGTTAATATTCTTTATAACCTTTTTATAATTCTTATAACTCTTATCATCCAAATGGCTAAACTGATTTATTGGATTCGTCTTAGCAGTCGTCTGACTGTACAAAACAGTGTTCACCATTTCTGTCTGAAACATCAACTCAGCGAAGAAAATATCAAAATTAAAATGTGTCAGTTCGGACAAAATATCCAAAGATAAATGTACGAAACGTTAAACTCTGTTTATTTACTCATCATACTCATCACCATATGGTAGCTGTATATGTAGCTACCATATGGTAGCTGCATGGACGAAGATAGACACAGCATGCAGTGTTCTTATTTTGACATGCAAAACAAAATAACTAAGCAATAGAAAATTATCTATACCATAGCACAGAAATTCATCTAAATCTAGCCATTTAAAAGACCCAACAAATTGAAAGAGACAGAAGCAGAAGGCAAAATAACGAAACGACCGAAATTTCCCGCACAGGCAGCGCAAGTGCTCGGCTTTACGAGCTAGGTTTGTGTAGAGCTCTCAAAGAACCTGAAAACTGCTTGAATTCCGTATGCACGGCTTAGACATTAACATTTTAGACATATTCGCATAATATTAGCTTTCTTCCTGAAGTATGTTTTTTTTTCATAATAATCACTGTAAGTTCACTTTGAAAAGTTTGTTCATTTTGTTGAAGAAGAGGCAAAATTCTGCTCACGTGATTGCAACTGCCAACCCTTATATATATTGATAATAACTATGTCCATTTTATCCAAAAATTGCGCGGAATTGTATGTATTATTTTCATCGTTTGATTAAAATATAATACCTTAATCGTTTTTTATACTATTCTATAAACAGTTGATGTCAAACAAAACCAAAATAGGTAGTAATTAATAGATACTAATTGACACTGTGTATTATTCAACACACAGATAATTTTTATACACATAATAATAATACAGTCCACACAGCATCATCTAGCCCCAAGCTAAGGAGAGCAGGGGTTATGGGTACTAGATGACTGATAGACTTAATACAATATATTAAATGCATTTTAATTTTAATATACTCGTACACACAAGGACAGGGGAACACGTTGTGACGTCACACGGTTTGGGCGAGGAATCTCCTATGTCATAGTAAATTACCCCCCTGCTAGGTTTACTTCAGCTCTTATGTCAACGGGTGGGTGGGTATTGTAGGGGTTTATTTTTTCACATCCCGCACCACGGCTCACTGCATACTGCATTTTCACAATAATTATCAACTCTTAACATACTCGTACTAATCCTACTAAATAAACGCGAATGTTTGGAAGTATGAATGTTTGTTACTCTTTCACGCAAAAACTACTGAACGGATCTGGCTAAAATTTGTCATAGAGATAGAATGTGGTCTGGAATAACACAAAGGCTATATTTTATCCCGGAATTCCCACGGGAACGGGAATTAAGCGGGTGAAACCGCGAGTATTCTCAAAATACTAATCCTGCGCAGACGAAGTCGCGGGTACCAGCTAGTATATTTGTTAGTTTTTTTGTATGGATGTTTGTTCCTCTTTCACACAAAAACTACTAAACAAATCGGGCTGAAATTTGAACTGACGTACTTCTAGCCTTGGAATAACACACAGGCTACTTTTCAATCCATAAATAAGTTCAAATGGGATAGAAATAGCCTTATGACGTTTACATAGAAACATGCGCGTGAAGCCGAGGGCAGATTCTAGTGCGTAATAAAAGTACTAAGCATAATAAGTATGGCGATAGATCAAGTTTACCACTGGGGTAATTCTTTAGAACATTATCAGCGTTCCAAGTAAAATCTCAGCGTTAAGCTGTCTGCACACTACGGCATGCAGGAAATTAGTGTTTTCATTCCATTTGGCGAGGATTATATAATTATACGTCTCGCTACGAGTGAGTTTAGGAATTTGTGGCAAGTGAGGGAATAAAAGTACGTTGGCTGGTTTGAGTGTCTCATGAATGTATTTGTGGGAATAGGTTTCAGTATAATATTTTATACAAGTATATAATCTAAGTACGTGTTCTTGAGTAGAGACCGCGACTTTGCAAACGTAGTGTAGGACGCCCACCGGCCTGGTGGGATGACGATCTGCGAAAGACTGCTGGCAGATGCTGGATGCGGCGAGCTGAAGACAGGGCGTTATGGCGCTCATTAGGGGAGGCCTTTGTCCAGCAGTGGACTAATACAGCCCATATTAGTCCACAGCTGGACATAGGCCTCCCATGATGATGATGATGATGATGATGATGATGATATAATCTAATGATAGTAATGCTGGACAATTCACACAGCATCGTCTAGCTCCAAATTAAGCAGAAATGGATTGCCGGAAGTTCGTACGCCCTTCAAAAAATAAATTCGAGATTCCATACATTGATTGTCAGTTTGTACACTCCTTCGTTATGGTTCAAATTTGCAAAAAAAATATATCGAGTTCTTGATAAAAAAGTTATGTGTTTTGAATACTGACTACTATAAATTAATCTATGTCATTAAACCTTATTTGGTACATACCTCTAGAAAACACCCAGAATAGCCTGAAAATAGTACAAACTTTTGTCCTAAGACTGGTATCAAACCCGCAATCATCTGCATTGCAGGCGGGCTGTACCTTACTACGCCATGAAAGTTTTGTAATGTTTCGTATTATTTTTGTTTATTCGTGAAAAATACAGAGAGAAAAAGACATCCTAAATATCGAATTTATTATACTAAGTAGGTATAATAAATTCGATATTTAGGATATAAACTTCTCGTTCTTATTTAAAGTTTTCTACATGCACACTCATAATTCGGGTGAAAAGCCTTATAGTAATTTAGTCTAACAATGCAATCTTCCGGTGCTGTTCGCCATTTTCTCACAGTGTTGTCTTAGTTCCATTAAATCATGATTACAACGCTGCAAAATGTAACTAACATCAAACGGTCACACATTCACATTTTGTCATCATTATTATCATCAGACTATACTAAACCACTGCTGGACATAAATAGGCCTCTTCTAATAAAAAGTAAATAAAGTAAATTAATATCTTTATTTCTTAAGGCTTGCAAAAAAGCACTTAGACAAGTCAAATTTAATACGCAAATTGGTACAAATGTATCAAAATAATATAAGAAATAAATTGATAATTGATTTTCCCTTCGATTCAATCTTTTGTCCACAAGTGGAAGAATGAGTGCCATAGCGATTCATCTCATTGAAATTTGAATCGAGAATAAATTTGAATTGAGAAAGTGCACTAATTACTTTAAGTGCAATTTTAAAATGAAATCCCTTTCTATTTATTATTTATCCATGGCTATAATGGCACTTAGCATAATGTTAAGGTAGAATTTATTCAATTTCATTTCCTCTACGTAAGGCAGGTCTGGAATTTGAAATTCCGTCGGCACTCACTTGCTAATGGAAAGAAAATACGTATACCTATACGTTTTCCCATATTAAAAGAATGTACAGAGTAGATTTCATTTTTATTGCTTACATTTTTTTCGTAAGCAATTATCATCATCATCATCATCTTAGATAAAAGCCTAAATAAGTCCACTGCTGGACATAGGCCTCCTTTAATGAGCGCCATAGCGCCCTATACGGCAAGCTGCATTGCCGTATCCAGCATCTGCCAGCAGTCTTTCGCAAATCGTCATCCCACCTGGCTGAATTTCAACTGTTGGATGTGAATGCCCTATACGTTCTGGTCTAAATCATGCTTAAACGCTTCCTCATTACTCAATGACAGTGCAATTAACTTTATACTAAACTAGCGACACGCCCTGGCTTCGCACGGTTTTATTATACGTATAAACCTTTCTCTTGAATCACTGTATCTATTAAAAAAAACTGCATCAAAATCCGTTGCGTAGTTTTAAAGATTTAGGCAGTCAAAGGGATATAGGGACATAGGCACAGAAAAAGCGACTTTGTTTTATACTATGTAGTGATATCTAATAACTTTATACTTTTTAACTTCCCAAAAACTAAACACTTAAACAAACCAAACGCTGCTGCTGAGATGTTTATATTTCACTGTGAAAATACCAGACTGACACGATACCCTAAACGAAATTAAAAAAAAAGCTTAACTCGTGTCTGCCCGCACTTAAGAAAATGCGACTGATTAAGATATCCGATGATAGGAAGGGCCGCCTTTTGTACTGAGTTTATTTAGATTTTAATATTTCAAGTCAAATCAAGTGTTCATTCATTCAGTGCAACAATATTTTCCCTCGTAAAATACAAGTCTTTATTCAAACAAATAGTCTTGTAAAAACTGCAATGGACGTTTTCACAAAAGGCGGTGTCCTCGACAAATCATCGAGCAAAGATCAGCCAAGTGGGAATTTTAATAATTTACTGGAGGTGTTTCTTTTAAGGGACAATGGATACTTGGCTTGCGAACGATTTATTATCCACAAACTTTGAGACAACAACAACCTGATTTTTGTTTCTTTCACCTAATTTTCGTACGTAAGAAGAAAATTTACCGATATTCCATTGGAAATCTAATCAAAATATTTTAGTTATGTTATGGAAAGATCGATCTGATAAAATAAAACTCTACTATCGATTAAGATTTATCAACCTATGTGGAAGGATGAAGACCTTCGCCCGGCTGTGGGACTGTAAAATCTAAAAAGGCCAAACTTTTCTTCAAATTCCGGACAAACTCCGTGAAATCTACTCAAAAGAATCTATAAACTTCACAAGTTTCCATAATAACGTTCTTCGATTTTGATGAAATTGAAACATAGTAAAAACTTTTGAGATCGAAATACGTACGTCATTCTGTTCGCTCCAATGTCCGTTGTCCTTTAGCACTAGATATTGGGTCAGGCAACATTTGGCGCGGGTCCAGCGAACAATCTTGTTTCTTTCTTTCTACATTGTAAAGTAACAGAGCGTAACCGATTTAGCAATAAGTGGAGCGAACAAAAGGGTTAACAATGGGGCGCTATTATGTTACGATCGCCAAAAAATTGATAATTTTCAAAGCAATGTTTTGAAAATTAGAAAGAAATCAGTAATCAATATCTTTATTTCTTAAGGCTCAATTCTCGTAAACAGAGAAATGTAATACTCTGGTCAAACCCCATAGGTTTAGATATAGAGTTTTGTTAATGTAATTACTTTTAATAATATTTTAAAGAATTTATGAAAATAATATATTGTAAAAGACCCCCTTTGGTTTTTTTCCCTCTATCATCATAACAAAATCATCAGCCAAACGACGCCTTCTGCTGGATAATAGCCTCCCCGAAACATCACCACAATGACCTTGTCTTTCCATGTTTCGTCTTTTCAAAAGTTCCATAAAAAATAAAGAAATACTAGTTTCTTTTGCAATTATCTTACCAAATATCTTTTATTACTTAGGCCATGTGTTTTCAGCGCTGTTTCTAAATTTTGAATATAGATGGCGCTACTTGCCCTCGATTCTAGTCTTCAACTTATTCCTATTCCGCTTAGGTATCAGTATAATGAGGATTTTATAGGTACGATGGCAGCACAGTAGAAATAACGGCGGAAAACAGTTTTGCCAAAAATAAGCACATTAGGAAATTTACAGACTACTAGTTGTGCTTGCACAAAGTAGTAGTCTGTCTGTCAGTCTGTCTAGTAGTTTCATGCTATATTTTAACATTCACTCATATTTAAAAACACAGCGTTTTATTTAATGTAAAGTCACTTAGCGAGGCGGTTTATAAAATTACTAGTTGTGCCCGTGGGGCTTAGCCCTTTTATAATTTTACGTAGTAACATTATTTTTTTCGCGGACCCTTGTTATTCTGTTATTCTGGACTTAGATGAATCTAAAAAACCTGACACAAAAAGGTTCACCTATTGTTGTGTCATAAATTGTGTAACTAAAACCCTATTTTGTCGGATTTTCTACCCACCTTTAGACAAAAAAGTTTGTGAGGCAAAGTAACAGTGTACATTCTTATTGTTCACCTTAACTATACTGTGGTAACGGTTATGCCAGTCCGGTAACTGGCAACTGGCATTGGATAGGCTAAAGACTTCGAAATTCGTTAACAGCATAATTCACAGATAACCATAATTACCTAGAATGTTTCTCGGCCAAGTTTCAAAATACTAATAGCGGAAGAAAGTGGGTGATTTCGTTCAAAGGGGCAATATCAAGTGGGCTGAAATTTATATTATAGCCCTTTTCGTTTAAAGGTCAGGAAAGGCTGATATTAATCTGAAATGTTATGCCTAATTCAAATGTATTTTTTTTATTCTCAAGATCAAAGGTTATGGTAGGTATTACGAAGTTTTAAAAGCAATTTAGAGATTACAGAACAGCTTATCTTTTTAGATATCATAACATGTCATAATTACTAATTTAAATACAGTACATAGTATTAAAATAGTATGAATCACACCTTTTCTGCTGCCATTCCCAATGAACTCTTCTATGTAGAGTCATTCAGTGAATGGAAAAAAAGTAACCCAAAAAAGTAGCTCAACTGATCCATATCAATACCAGTCGGAAGCAAAATAAAATTATGTGTAAGTGCGTGTCTGAAATATTACTAAAACTCAAAGTTAAACTCAGACTATGGCAAAGAAAGGAACTAATTAATTACCCCAGCAAGTAACTAATGTGTAAGGTCCCTAATAGCCAAAGTGTGAGTTAATCAAAGTTGTAACTTCTTGAGTCATTCGCTATGGAGCTAGTAATGTGCCACTATCATTTCAGAAATTGTTTAGTTGTTCAAGTTTTAATTGTTGTTTTGTGCTCTTGAAACTTGGTTGAAGTTAAACGTTGTTTAAATGTTAATAAATATTGACAGTTTATTATTATTGTTTAACGACAAAATGTTTCATTAAACGATTACAAATATATCTGTATGTTTTCTTAGTATTCAATTAGTAATTAGGCTCATAAATTATAATTATTTTAGTTTGGCCATTCTTACTTTAGGTGGTGAAAGTTACCAACAAGTTAAGTATTTCTTCATTAATTTCTTGAGTCACAGCAGTTATCTCAACAAAGTTAAGAAAATCGAAGGAAATCTTAGGAAAGCGTCAAACGATGGAAAAACTACTTACTAACTTTGCGCGTTCGGGATAAAGGTTAAGACACACTCCTCTTTCAACTTTTTGGTGATTGAAATTCATAAAAAGTAAGAAAAATACTATCAAAACTCTCGAAGACTATCTTTAGGAATGAATCTTGGCAAATGATAACGAAGTGAAGATTATTTAGGTGTGAAAATTCATTAAATTGAACAATTCATTCAATAACGATAAGTTAACACTAGCTTTTTAAATCGGTCTGCTTTTTAGTTCATGCTTTTGAAAATTTTAGTCTTAATGACTCTCTTCATTAATTTTATATTTATTAACTATCACAATTATGCCATACTGAATTGCTTCCGCTCGTAACTGACATCATAGAAAAAAAGCATCACTTAATACGTATAATATAAAGTTAATACGTATAAAATAAACATCGGAACTAAAACACAAATAGGTAATAATGATAAAATAAATAAATTATGCTGAAAAATCCATTCAGTAACTTTTACGTGAAACAGCAACAACCATCCAAACTTTCGTGTTTATAATATTAACAAGGATAAAGATACTGATGACACGTACCGACAAAATAAACTCTGCATCCAAACTTTACACTCGCCCACAGTGTAGTCAGACCCTAACCATGTGGCCGTACTTTGATGTATCGCCGAGGAAACTATCTCTATTATCTGTCAGAACGTATGTTCGTCGGATTGCAGTGGCTTTTGTTGTGGCAAAGTTTCCTTGAGCTGTTGAAACTGGTGCAATGTTGATGTTGGAGAATTTCGAATGATTCCAAATGTCTGTTTTCTAAGATATCTTTGTTAATGTTGGTTAGGCGATTTGTCGCGTATACAAAAGTATTGTATTCGTGAAAACACGCTCTTTCTGAATTATTTTGAACCATCACGCTCAGGTTGGTTACGCTACGAAGCGTTCATTTGGCAGTCATCATTAGATAATATCACTTCAAGTTTATTTATTATCTACCAAGAAATGTTTTGCATTCTTCTTCTCTTACATCTGTTTAAAAAAAATTGTTCAAATGTTAATTCCCAATATCTCACGTGAGACACATTTTTTCTATCGTCTCTCTCGTGACTATTCCCAAGAGAAGTTGCCGATTTGAGGCTAGTCAAGAAAAATTTCAAGTGGATCAGAGAGGATCAACGTCATTACAATCTATAACATCTATTGATACAAATAGTGTTAGTATTTCTATCATCATCTGTTCAAAACTCAAAGTGAAGAATAGTTATTTGTGCATTATAGCAAAACGATTTTTTTAATCTTCAGAGTAAGCAAAGTAGTCTAGAATAGATTTATGGGCGCAGTGAGTGGCTTTTAAAGTAGCTGAGTTAGCGAGGGATTTAATTAAAGGGCACGAAACAAAAAACATTTGATCTCGAGTTAAACATAAGTACAATTTTTCACTGCGACTAACTATAAAATGTCATGCACGATATTTTATAGTTAGTTGCAGTGTAATTTTAATTATAAAGAAGGTCAGATAGATCAGATTTGATCAACCATGAATTACTTGAATTATTGACAATTTCAAACCATGAAGGAAAACAATTATTCTTTTCTATGAACGATGAGCTTCTAACATCTTCCCTTCAACAAGCTAAATGTAGTGTAGCTTACCGGGAAAGCCTACAACTCCCTAATAAATCCTGAACCTGTTGTTTGAGAGATAGTTCATGCATGGTGATGTCTGCCAACTTCGAGCAAGAGTGGTGAAATAGTTATTTTCCTAGGAGATTTTCCTTATAGACTAGGAATTTTGACTTTTATTCTTGTAAATTTAAAACGACCAAAAACCACTACTTTCTTATCGTCACGAACATGGCTACTCTACTCTAGCTACGTATTCACATGTGTGGTTATCGCTACCCCTGAGCACAGGTGTGTCTCCATAATTCAATAACGTATAAAATGTGGTGATATTATGTGCTGGCTTATGGATAATACGAAATAATAACCCGCTTCTATCATCTTGATAATGTGAGTAATATTCCGTTCATTTAGAACCATTCCAAATATCTAATCTAACTTATCTGTTATTAATCGAATTTTATGATCATTTACAAAGTACAAGTACCTGTACATCATTAGGTATGGCAAGGGTACGGCATCTTATGATGTACCTATAGGGGCTGACTCTCCACTTATAAAAAAATATTTGTTATGGAATTGGATCATATATTTTTACTCATGAATCTCCTTCTGAATTCAGCATATCATTATAATAAGTCTCTACTAAGTGCACAACTAGTCATAAGCCTCCCTTTTTCTAGAAGGCTATTCAAATCTGACGTATACTAATATTTCTAAAATCTAACCGCATCCAGCATCTGCCGGCAGTATTCCATCCACTATCTCGCCTGGCCACGTTAGAAGGCGTCTGACACTACGTTTGCCGATTCGCGATTTTCCCTTAAATTCGCTGTCAAGAATACGTTTACCCCAGTTTTCAGTTCTTCTTACGATACGGTCGGCCCATTGCCACTTCGTTTTGCTGATTCTATGATTTATTTCAATAATATGGTTCTCGGTTGTATACGCTCCTTTCGAGTCCTTCAGATAAATTCCGTGTAAAATTCCTTTACCTATCAGAAATATTATTCGCAACAGAAAGTCTTAGGTATTAAAAGCATTGGTATGTAGGTACTCATCATCGTTTTGCTATTATTGTGTGCGATAAAAAAATCTAAAACATGACAAACAAAGGCATTCTTATGATCTTGTCATGGAATTTAGGTAACACATTGGTGTTCACAGGTACGTAAGGTCTATATTCGTTTAACCTGAATATGATTTCTTCACAAAACACGATCCTTTGGATCTGATGCCACCCGCTAAGAGCGTCCCATCGCTAAGCTTGTCTCTGTCACAGTGTAATGAGAACAGCTAATTTAATAAAGCTACCTACCTATATAAAACAGTTACATTACCAAAACTTAAGTTGTCTTACCTATTGTTTTGTGAAACGCTTTAATGTACGAAAATGGTTTAAAAAATTTCGGTAAGTTATTAAACCTATTTCGTACAATAATACCTAAGCGAATGTAATCGAACGTACAGGTATAGTATTACAGTATACTTATCTCACCATTTAATTATCCGGCCCTGGAGGCATACGAAAATAATTTTAAGACTTCACTACATAGTATAAAATAAAGTCGCTTTCTCTGTCCCTATGTCATCGTGTCCCTTTGAACGCTTAAATCGTTAAAAGTACGCAACGGATTTTGATGCGGTTTTTTTAATAAATAGAGTGATTCAAGAGGAAGGTTTATACGTATAATATAACCGTGCGAAGCCAGGGCGGGTCGCTAGTAATTTATAAGTACCTATTGTATCTCATTATAAAACAACTTTTTTCTTTTTATGAGAATAAACCTAAGGCCTAAGATATACCCTAATCATTTAAATTATTAAACTGACAGGATGTTGTATTTCTTGCGATTGTATGTAAAGCGTTCACTTAAGAGCACGATTCCTTAGCACTTGACGGTCGTTCGTGAGATATGACCGGCCCATCGCCAGTTTGCTAGTTCTTTGGCTATGTCGCTAACTATGGTTCTCTGTCGAATAAATTCATATCGTATCCTGTCCAGAGAAACTCTGAACTAAACATACCTACTAACTATCACCCATTGTTTTCTATGTATAATAAAAACAATATCTATGTATTGTATTAAGTATTACCAGTCAAAGTATATCGTGCACAAGCTTTGCTTAGCTTGGGGCTAGATGATGTTGTGTGTATTTTCCAGCATTATTTATTATTAGGTCAATTGTAAATGTGGTAAGATGATAGAGCTGTTCTCTATGGGCTATCCTAAGGCTCAACCGCACACAAAGAAACAGTTTATCCCTAATGTCCACGGCAAAATTATTACTTTCTGTGAAAATAACGCCGATTATTCTGTATTGCTAAGCCGTAAAATGTCTTGAACGTAAAGATTATTTTTGTTTGTCTGTTGTTGCCTTTTTTGTTTACAAAAATTATTTCAGTATAGGTTTCTTCTTGAGCTTCAAGATGAAAAAGGAACCAACCTAAATAAAATAATCGGTTCTATCGAAGAAACAATATTCCATAAATACATTGAAATATAGATTAGATAGTTTTTTGGTTCACAACTTATTAATTTATTGAAAAAATTTTTAGGACGATTTCTTAGACCTACAAACACCTTTTTATAGTACCTAAGAACCTTGACCAGATTGGTATGTGCTGCCGAGGTGAGCCAAAATGGATCAGTCTCAGCTTTACGCAGCTGTGTCAACGTCAAAATATAGAGAAAGGTTATTTGCATGCTTAGATTAAGAATACCCTAGATAATGGAATAGCGTGGGCGCTTGTGAGACAGAAGATAGGAGGTGGTGGTAAGGGAGGTGTTGCCATGCCAATTTTTACCCCAAATTTAGGTTTCATATGTATTTCAAGTCTGTTGAAGTAAATATGTTACCCAAAATGTACTCTAGTTTACTGTATCTTACTAGATATTATAACTAGAATAGTCTTCGAACCCGATTTCGGCTAAGGCGGCTTTATACCTGGTCAAGCATTTAAAAAGATTGCGAAATAATGCCTCGTTTACACTTTGTTAAGTATGAAGTGCGAGTGACAAGTGCAAGTGACATTATGATTTCCGATAATTGTTCACGGAACATTTTGAACTAAGACGCATGCCATCTTATTCACAACACAACTGCGTCTTGAGCTTGGCGATTATAAGGCGCGCGGCGCGGCGGCGGCGTGTATAGAAATCGCGCTTACAAGACGCAGGAGATACTTAACAAAGTGTAGATAAGACTTTGGTACATTATTAGTAGTAAGTAGTTGACGCGGTGGTCGAAGGTCCGTCTGCGACGCAGGAGGTTGCGGGTTCAATTCCCGCCTCGGAACAAATTTGTGTACGATCTGCAGAAACTTATTCCGTTGGTCTGCGTGTTTTCTATATATAATACAAAAAAACTATCTATATACTGTATTGTATTGAGTATATCAGTTATGTAGTTACCATAACACAAGCTCTGCTTAGCTTGGGGCTAGATAATGCTGTGTGGACTGCCAAAAAAAAAGAATAAAGAAAAGAAAGAAAGAAATTAAGTTCTTTTGGTTTCTGTCCTTTTGTGAGCTATTGCATTATGAGATAAATGTTAGAAAACTCCTCTATTATATTATTAGGCCATACCTGTGGTAGTAGATGTAATGTTTCCAATAAATGCAAAAATTTCAATCTACCATTTCAATTGAACAACAGCATCAGCGATGTTAAAATTATTGTAAATAATCGGCAACAATCACCCCAAAAATGTTAACGCAATTAATTATAAAGTTAATTTCGTTCCGAATCACCACGTTTGTGAATTTAAATATTTAATTACAGCTAATAAATATTTAATTACAGTTTTCGTATAAATCCTGGCTTACAGCGAGATGTATTAAAAAGCCGTTGGAGTGTGAACGTCGATAAACTAACGGGAGCGTCTAATTAAACGTCAAGAGGATCCGGAGAGTAGTAAAGATCAAGAGAATGGTTGAGTATGAACTAGGCAAGTAAAAACCAGTTCAGTCAAAACAAATGCCTAAATTCTAAGCACAACTTTCTAATAAATTTGCCATGACAATTTTATTGCGATGTAAGATTAGACCTCTCCAATTTAAACGGTGAAAGTCATATGAGGCGACTAAGGAAACCTAAAACCAAAGGAAGGCTTTCTGCGATTACCAATCCGCTTATAAAAATGACGATGCCAATACTCCTTGTGTGCTGAAGTTCAGGTTCATCGTTAGCATTATAATATGTCCTACGAACATGACTTGTTTCCTGCCCTGACAAGCCTGGGACAGTCGGGAAATTACCTAAGACGACATCATCATATTTAAGGTTAAATGTAGGTTACTAGCGACCCGCTCCGGCTTCGCACAGTTGTGTTATACGTATCAACCTTCCTCTTGAATCACTCTATCTATTAAAAAAACTGCATCAAAAACCGTTGCGTAGTTTTAAAGATTTAACCATTCAAAGGGACATAGGGATATAGGGACAGAAAAAGCGACTTTGTTTTATACTATGTAGTGACGATGATCATTTAGAAGTCAGTCCATTAAAAAGTTATTACATTGCTAACCTGTTTAGTACTCTTAGCTAAGAAATATCTAGATACCTAAGCTGTTCATTTCACGTAATTCCAGATGCCTGTTGAAGTGGATTAATCTCTTTTGATTCATCGATCGACTTCGTAACGGGCTTTAAAAATACACTAGAGCTAATACAGACAAATGTGTTGCCAATGATTTCACCTGCACCCATGTTAAACTCAGTGGATTAATCTCTTTTGAGATTTGATCGATCGACTTTGAAAAGGGCTTAAAAATACAACAAACTTAATACAGACAAATGAATTGCCACTGATTTCAGCTGCACCCATGTTAAAGTTATAGCTTTATTGATTTTTAATACAGCTCGGCGGGCGATGGCGGTTCACATGCGACGCAGGAGTTTGCAGGTTCGTTTTTTATAATTTTCCAAAATAATTAAGACCAAGAAAGAACCTCAGAGGTTTCCGACCTCTGTATATATTATTTTGTCTGTATTTGTATGTAAAGGATAGTTCCAAAAAAAGATACAGAAGTCGGAAACGTGCGGCTCGCGAGCCGCATTAGGCTCTACCTATTCATGTAAAGTTGCGGCTCTTGTGTTCAATACCCAGAAACTAATAATTGTATTATTTTATTCCTAAAATCATTAAAATAGTACTTTCGATGAGTAAGAGCCATGTTATGCAGACCAGTAAAATACTTCATTTCAAAAATCCGAAGCAACATTGCGATGAAATCTATGCAACTGTTGACACGAATGACTTCAGTCAAACTTCAGCACATAAATTAGTCAAACCGGAGTGAAGTTTCAATGTTAGTAAATGAAATGATATTTATTCTATTGTTGAAACTGTGTAAAAAAGGTAGAACAACAGTTTGTCCATTAATTATGGACGTACAATATTTAACTTATATATTACTTATTAGCTAGGTTATTGATTGACATGATTATTATATTCTTTTTTGTCATTAAATTTTTTTTCGGAGTTTTGTCTTAAGTTTACAAAAAGTGGACAGTTCTCTTATGTCTTTTGGAATTTTGTTAAATATTCTTACGGTCCTGGTAGAGCAATTTTTCCCAAACAGTGCAGTTTTGTGTGTATAGAAAACTTATATACGTACTGTATAAAGAAACAAAAAAAGTGTGTCAAATCTATAAAACTACGCAACGGATTTTGATGCGGTTTCTTAATAGATAGAGTGATTTAAGAGGAAGGTTTATACGTATAATAAAAGCGTGCGAAGCCGGGGCGGATCGCTAGTAACCTTATAAATAGGAAATACCTAAGAGATCAATCCACCAGTAAAAAGTGGCTACAGCTTATAAAAGCAAAGTCCCGACCTTTGAACTATTGATTCCTCGCATTAGTATTCCGATCGCGTCGTAAGCCCGCAACACACGGTTTGAAACACATGTCAGTAGCGGTTCTGATCTTAAATAGATTGTTTTTGTCGAGGGAGGAATAACATCTGACTTATCTACTTAATAACCTAATTATCTTGCTCAGTTAATTACCAATTATCGTAGTTTAATTTATTAGAATTATCCCAACTGCAGGCTGATTGCATTTTAAGTCAACAATTTAATACAAACTGTAACGACCTGAAGATACAATCAATAATTGCAAACCAAGGATAAAATTATGTATTTGACGGCCTCTGTAACGCAGCGGACAAAGGTCCGTCTGCGATGCAGGGGTTGCTGGTTTGATTCCCATGTCAGGAAAAGTTTATGTTCGAACTGCAAATATTTGTTACGGGGTTTAGGGTGCTTTATTGTAAAAATATGTCTATTTTAGTTATATATAAAAATAATGAGTTTAATACATAAGTATTAGGTCCTTACATATGAAATTGGCGTTTTTCGTACTGGCCACTTTAATCACAAATTTCTCCTCTTTGGTAAGGAAATCCAAATTCAAATTTGTACAGCTATAGACTCATGTATTTGTGCTTCGATGATCGTCATTCATTTGTTTTTTTTCTTCTGTTTTTTTCTGTTTGCGTCACTCATTTTACAAAATGGAAAACTTAAAATATCGCATTATTTACGAGTACGAGTTCCGCCGTGGCGCTAGTGCTGCGGAAACAACTCGAAGG
Source organism: Eupithecia centaureata (assembly GCA_944547425.1). Lineage (NCBI taxonomy): Eukaryota > Metazoa > Arthropoda > Insecta > Lepidoptera > Geometridae > Eupithecia > Eupithecia centaureata. The sequence continues at coordinate 1,731,591 of OX155679.1, forward strand.
GTGAATGATGTGTATGGCGGTCGTGTTGCAAAAGAAAACACAGTTCGTTTTTGGTTCCAACGTTTTCGTTCTGGAAATTTCGACTTGCAGAACAAGCCCCGTGGACGGCCTGAGACTCAAGTTGATAATGAAGAGTTGAAGGCTATTGTGGAAGCGGATCCATCGCAAACCACGTCCGAGTTAGCTGCAGGCTGCGGTGTTAGTGATAAAACTGTTTTAATTCACTTGAAGCAAATTGGGAAGATTAAAAAGCTTGAAAGGTGGGTACCTCACGAATTGACTGAAGCAAACCGGCAAACGCGCGTCGACTACTAAATTAGAAGAGCTTCAATTGGAAAGTCTAAGACATCCTCCGTACTCCCCGGACCTTGCTCCAACAGATTACCATTTTTTTCGAAATTTGGATAACTTCTTGCAAGGGAAAAAATTCAACTCCGATGGGGCAGTCCAAATCGCCTTCAAAGATTTTATTGATTCCCGTCCTACTGGTTTTTTTAGTAAAGGGATCAATGAACTACCTATAAGATGGCAAAAGTGCATAGAAAATAATGGTTCATACTTTGATTAATTAAATATATTATATTAAAAAATATTCGACTTTTTGTTCCTCCCATACAAAACGCCAATTTCATATGTAAGGACCTAATATTATACATAAGCTATCATTATTCACTTATAACACAAGCTCTGTTAAGCTTGGGGCTAGGTGTTTTGATTGCCGAGCATAATTTTTGTTTTTCATTTATTATTACTTGTATTACATAGAAACTAGAAAAATAAACGATACTTAAACGATTTTCAGAGTACTTATACCTACAAATACAACTTGAAAACCGCAACCTTTTTGGCACAAAAGAAGTTTGCTCGACTTTGATTTTATAGTTCATTTGTAAAACTCAAACTTCGAATACCGTACAGAACGTGCCAATATAAACAAATGACACGCGATCTGTAATTTAAAATTCGAACCCTGCAGAGTTTTGCAGCTTTACACTTTTAAAGGCCAAATTCATAAAAAGCTGAAACATATTCTCCCAAATTACCAACAAGGTCCATTTTTCACTGTCCTCCAAGATGACATTACCTGGCACTGAAGCGGCGCATGTAATGGGCCTTATCTAAACAGGAATCAATATAGGTTAATGACCTTGCAGGGGAATGGTTGGAGCCAGATTGATGTGCATATGTTACGTGGTATTTATTACCTGTTATTAGGGTATAGTTGTCTAGTTGAATTATGTATTGGTCTAATCAATAAATAAATTGATGTAGTTACTTTAAAACAGGAAATTAGATAAGATAATTCTTTATTAGTAGCATTACATTGTAAAGAAACTAAAAATAGACTATGTTATGAGATTATGTTATGATGTGGTATTAACGGCTTTTAGAGAGGTAGGTATACTTGTCTACTTGAATTACGTATTGGTCAACAAAATAAATATTTTAATGGTTTCAATTGTAAATACTAGTTGTAATTTTTCTATTCCTTGCTTGTAATTTTCGTTGTTAATAAAGGGTTATTTTGTTTAAAAAAAATATTTACCTGAAAAACATTATCTAAATTTAGGGCATAGGCATACTTATGAAAATATTACACAAATGGAAAATAATTATTAGGCGTAACTAATAATTTGGCTGGCTTGGCTAGATTGGCAGCGATATAATGACTATGCTAATTAGTTGAGGCCTACATACGCAGCAGTGGATTGGTAAAGGCTGCATCATGATTTACATGAGTGAGTAGAGTTTACATGAGTGTTGTGTTTTAGAATTTGAACTAAACCATCTCTTGCCCTCGCGGCAAGTATCGTGATAAAGAAATACGAAAACAGAGTTTTATACTAAACTAGCGACCCGCCCCGGCTTCGCATGGTTTTATTATACGTATAAACCTTCCACTTGAAACACTCTATCTATTTAAAAAAACCGCATCAAAATCCGTTGCGTAGTTTTAAAGATTTAAGCATTCAAAGGGACATAAGGATATAGGGGCATAGGGGCAGAAAATGCGACTTTGTTTTATACTATGTAGTGACTACTACAGATGCATTAAAAAAAGCTTATGAAAGGTTTAACAAACCGTACGTGTGAATTTTGGAAATACCTATAATAAAATAAGTGGTGGCGCCACTTTAGTTTCTGTTTGGGCCTTAGGTAATTAAAACATTTCATATGATTTTCATCGAAACACTTAGATTAGCCGCTGTGGTAAAAGTGTTCTTGAGTAGAGACCGCGACTTGGCAAACGTTGTGTAGGACGCCGTCCGGTTGGTGGGATGACGATCTGTGAAAGACTGCAGGCTGAGAAAGACCGCTATGGCGGTCATTAAGGGAGGCCTATGTCTAATATAGCAGTGTGGACTAATATAGGCTGATGATGATAATGACTTAGATTGGCGTGATACAGTGGGATAGTATTAGTTTTAACGTGATGAAGTGGGACGTACGTACGTATTTGTCTAAGCCTAATTAGATGCCTGTTCAAACCTTCGCGGTATTCGCTGGGTAGACAAATACAGGTCTTAATCAGCCCTTACTTTGGCCTATATTCACAACAAGTGTACCAACTTACCAAATCATTTATCAACTTACTCTGTACTCCATGGCGTTGCTAATGAAATGTGTTGGACGTTGACGAATATTCACGAGCAGAGCTTTGTGCGGATGGACTTAGTGCGCCATTAATTATGACATGACTTATCGGATGTCGGATGGTGAAATGAATAACTGTGATTCTGGGAAAAAATATGTTTTTTCAATGAAAATATTTAAGTGGTACCTATAAATCACTCCAAATATGTGTTTGTGGTATACCTTCATTCGAAAGTACGCTAATTTGTAGGATACTAATCATAGCATTCCTAGATAGGGGTAGATGGGTCTTAGATAGGGTACCAAGCAAAAACCAAAGACCTTTGTCCATCTTTAAATTTTCAGATTAGTAGTCTTCTTTGTTATTCTCTGTCAAGTTAGAAACTTGATGTTTTTCTTTTCTTCTCACTTTGATCGTAATCTCACCGGTGGTAAGTAACGATGTGGACGACAAATATAAAGAACAATTCTTTTCACGTTTCTTGAAGACTCTGGAATAGACCCAGGTTGTATTTAGCCGTAAGGACAGAAGCTATCAGCGAGCGATAAACCTGTTTTGTTTCAATCTCTACTTACTACTTACTTTTGAGTTACGTTGGTAACTCAAAAGGTTAGCAAGCGTCTTACTACTAAACACTACTAACATTTTTAAAATATGAGATTCAAATAAAAATATTTTTTTTTGCATTTAATCAGTATTGCTTCTAAGGTGTCGACATCACAAATGGTTACTACCGCCTCAATAGAGTCGAGATTGATTCAGTTGTCTCGCAGATGAAAATATGCTTCCATTTATATCAACACTTCGATGGATGGGTGGTGATTGTTACTTCCTTTGTTGGTAGAAGATATTCATTTGCAATGGCTATGAGTTCTTCGCTAAGTGATAAGTGAATATTTTTTATAACGCCATTATAATGACGACCAATGTGGCGCGGCAGGTAAAGGTTCGCCTGCGACGCAGGAAGTTGCGGGTTTGTTTCCCAGATTGGTACAAAAATTTGTACGATTTGAAAATATGTATTTGTTCTGGGGTCCTGGGAGTTTTCTATGTAAAACTATTTAGCTATGTAATTTATTGTATAAAGTATATCAGTCGTCTAGTACCCATAAAAATAAGTACAGATATATCCCAAAACTCTGTTTAGCTTGGGAATAAATGATGCTGTGTGGATTGTAAAGCTTCATCAAATACCTATTTTTTTTGGGACCCAACCATATTAAAAGATTTGAATCTTCATACAAAGAGAAGAGAATAAATGAAATGAACATTTCCCCGAAACCTTATAAACTATTAACTAGAATATTTCATTGTCTACTTAGTTTTTGTGCTTCTGAATCCTCAGAACTTAATTCAATTTACATAAAAAAGTAGTTTGTTCTACTTTTGTACTGAAATTGTGTTGTTTTGAGTCACTTATTACACTTTTTGCTTTGCTCCTTATATCTCTTCATTTTATTCTTTGAACCGAATTTTAAAAAAAAGAAGGTACTTAATTCGACAAAGTATATTTTTTAAAGCATGAATTTGTAGGTACCCAAAACCAATTTTTTATTTTTATTTGAAAACTGTTTACTGCTTGTCATATTTGTGTTATTCTTTTTATTTATCTATCATACTTAGTGCTATGTTAAGAACTTCAACTATATTGATTATGATTACATTTTTGCACATAAAAACTAAATAACAGTTAATCAGTTTTTCTTTCATTTAACCAAGACAAATAGTGCATAAATAGTAACAACCCCTATATATAATACTAACTTGCCGGATGTGATGCAATAATGGTTTTCAAATTATGTTAAAAATGGTCTTATGATTATAATTATTATACGGGTAAAACGCATGTATTTGACAAGGTGGACAGTGTTTTGCAAATATCGACCCTCAATATGAAGTTAAAGTTAAATATTAAAACTAGCGTAGTTTGAAGAATTTAGTATAAATTTAATCAGGTTAGCGAACGTAGTTTCTGTTGGAGGAACACGAAAGTTAAGAGAGAAGTTACCAATGTTACTACGTTAGTTTACCCCCTTTTTTATTCATGATGAATATGATATTTTGTTTCTTCTGACTCATATTTAACTAATTTAATTTTTTATTAAAATCTTTCCCAACTCAGTTAATTCGAAATGGAAATTGAAAAGAGAATTTATAATTTTCACTCACCAATATGAACGGAGCAAAAATTAAATCAAAATGGCTTCCACATTTAAATACAGTCACATACGTAACTTCCAACGGTAATGCCCACGCAAAAGTGTAAAACAAAAAATATTGTCACGTAGAAAAGTTGCAATGAGATGTAAATATTGTTTTGCTGACTGTCCATAATCACTTTTTTAATGGAGTTCGTGACCGAGCGGCCGTGAATTAATTAATATTTTCCCCTTTTTTGCAGTCCTTACTGAGTGTGCATTGAAATGAAAATGCTTCTTTTGTGACTTGTCCACACGTTGCGAATTGTTTAACCATACGTTTCAATCTCTTTGGTTAAAATCGACAAATTACTATGTGATGTATTCTACAGAGCTGTTGAATTATTGATGACGAACATAATAAATAATTTAACTTTAAAGCAGTGGCAGGTACGGCTACCTAACGTACAAAGTAGGCTAGTTAATCAAAATAGACCATAAATTGACAAATAATGAATTTTTCAATCTTTATATTAATTGTTAGTTGCTTTATTAATTTTGAATTTGCTTTTGTTTCATCATAATTTGCCCATATTAGTTCACTGCTGGACATAAGTTTTTGCTAGGGAGTGGCATAGCGCCCTGGCTTCAGTTTGCCGCATCCAGCATCTGCCCGCAGTCTTTCGCAGGTTATCGCCCCCTGGCCGGTGGGCGTCGTATACTATTTGGTGAAACACGGCCTCTGAAGACCACGTTTATTCGAGCGATTATTGCTTCTTCGCGATCTATAGCCGGCCCACTGCCAATATAGCTTGTGTTAATTATTTGACCTAGTTATGTAACTTTGATCGTCTACCCGATGTATTTATTTAGTGAAAATGTTATTTTTAGTTTAGAACCAATTTATTGTTTGTTCAAAATAAAGCTTTACATAATAAATAATGCTGGAAAACCCACACAACATTATTTAGCGGAAGCTAAGCAGAGCTTGCGTTATGAGTACAGATGCCTGATTTATTAACATAGTTAACAATCAAAATAAATAAAAAAATCATTTGCCATAAGTATGATACGTACAATCATTTATCCTAGGGCAAAGCCTTCCTATTTGTTTGATCTTGCTAGCCTGTAATTACGGCTACCGTACTATACATTTTAATCTGCGTTGAAACTCCGCACCGCACTGCCACCGCATCGCGTCTGTAGACGAAGGTCTTATAAAAAACTATGAAGCTCCAGAGTTGTTTAGATTTTATGAAACGTGCTTATTAAAACTTACATTTTACATTAAAAATGTCGTCTTTCCATCTGAGCTAACTCCGTGCTGGTTAAAGATTTGAATATCATTTTCTGAAGTTAGAAAAATAATAAAACTTGGAATTATATTTTATTAAATTGGTTTAGAGCTCAGATAGTAAAGGGTGCAAATGTTTTGAATAAATAGCTTTCTATATTTTTTCTTGGCTTTTTCATTTGAAAATTAATAGAATGACAAATATAATTGAAGTCTTAAAAGAGTCTTTTGTTGGGGAGACTCCACGCTACGTCAATAATTATTTTCAAAAGATATGACATGTACCAACTTATAAATTTAGTTTTTACGTTTACTCCTAAGTTAATTATCAGGGATAGGTAAAGAAACACTACTTTTCACCTCTGTTTCAATGCTTTATTTAAGTAGATATAAGTAAATGCGTTGTTTATGTAATAATTGTATAAATTATGTATTTTGTTTTATTCATTTGCATATAATGTCATCAGGTATTGGTTTGCTTTCTATGTTTAAGCAATTACACTTCAAATGTATATTGTAACACTAAACTTGTGTAACTTAGGTAAAACTCTATTATAATATGTACCTATTATTATAAATTTGATAATTATAAGGCACACTAATTTAACCTTAATTTTAAGTATTTCTCTGTAAGTGAATTGTAATTTTTTTGAGAAATAAATATCTTCAACCATATTGTATTTATTTTATTACTTTTTTGTCTGAATTGCAGTACGTGTTTAGTTTTAAGTTGCAAATCTCTTAGATGCACAAAGATCCCATGTATCCCAATCGGACGATCCTATCCATACCACGCAGAGCGATAAAGCCGCAAATTACAGCTAAAATTATAAAATGCATAGGTACCTATGCAATTTATTTCTCAGTCTATCTGTCAATTTAAATAGGTTTTCTAACATCTATGTTTTCATGTTATCGGCATGCGTTATGTGGGTAAATCCCCACAATGTTAACCAATAACCTAGTAAATGTCGCAGGAAACCGCTGAATGCGGCCAACGCGCGAGCGGTTATTGTGGTTGTAGATTTTTCGGGGAGGTCTTTATACCTAGTACTTATCTATCTATCAACTATCAACCTATATCAGTCCACTGCTGGACATAGACCTCCTCTCATGAGCACCATAGCACCCTGTCTTCAGCTTGCCGCATCATCTGCCAGCAGCCTTTTGCAGATCGTGCCATCCCACGTGGCTGGAGAACGTACTACATTTGCTGAGTCGCGGTTTCAACTCAAGAACACATTTACCCACGCGGTTATCGGTTATTTGTTACAAATCTTATCCTTAACAGTAACTCCGAGCATGGCTCTTTCCATAGCTCGCTGAGCGACTCGCTGATTTGACGTCTATAAGTTGATAAATAATATAGAGTTGCCATATTTATCATATTTTAGACGTCATCTATAATTTGAGTTTAATGTAAAAAAGTGCTTTGAACCGATTACTGAAAAACCTGCAATAAACCCTTAAATAAAACTCTAACTCTGTTCAATCGCAAACCCTCAACACATAAATCAATTTCAATTTGACTTTTATTGGCAAACAAAACAATGTTTCGAAGCCGAACATCAAGCAACTTTTATTTTTTAGTAAGTACGTACATAAGGCTCAATTTTCAGCCCAATAAACCATTCATCATTAAGTCCTGATTATTAGAAAACTTGAGGCAATTGCTTTTGTTACAGTTTTGAAAGCAAAGTTTCAACTTGAAAGGTTTTTTCTCAAATTGAGTAGGGATTTTTGTACAAAGAGATTCGAAACGGAGCGTTCGTAGGTCGAAGATACCTACTTTGTTGGTATACAGAGGTTGTGATGAGGAGTGGAAGCGATACGTGATGTGTAATAGAGCTTTATTATTAACTTGCTTTAGCATTCAGCTTCGCACACGCTATTTCCGTATAAAAGACTAAATTTTACCCGACTGTGATTATGAACACTGTTAAAACATCATTTTGATTTATTATCTGTACCATCGTTCGTTCTTGCATAAGAAGTCGATCAAGGAAATGGTTGTAATAGTGACAACGAGTCATTCAAATTCTATAACAGCCATATTTTCAAATATCCATTTACTTATAATAGTAAAACAATCTTAAAGTTTGTCGTTAGATTTTTAATAATCTCATTTGTTCAATGTTATTTGCATCCACATGCAGATAATTCAACATTTTGCAAGAATAAGACAAAAATAAGTTAAATAACAAAGAAACTACAGTAAGAATTCGACCTTTTACCTCAAAAACAAAGCACAACGTACAAAATTATCTCAATTTCAGGCAAAATAACTAAAACAGAGACATTTTAAGATTCAACGCAAACCGCTAGTTAAGACGCGTACTGCGTAATTCTTGAACAAAATAAATTCCATCGAGATCAGATAGCGTAAGATACGGACTCCTCTTTTAGAATTTCAAAGATATTTTTGGTTTCTTTTGTATTTTTGTAGCTTTTTCAGAACTTTTCAGAATTTTATTCTTTGGCACAATGTAAACAGTTTGAACTGATTGTTAATAATACAATGTTATTTTCTATTAGGAAAACATAAAAAACAATTTTCTGTTATATATAGCACCAAAACTCACTCACGTTTCGTAAAATACAAAAAAATTATATTGTGAAAAATTAAAAGTGACCTCAATCTATAATATAAAAATGAATCGCAAAATGTGTTGGTAAGCGCATAACTCAACAACGCCTGGACCAATTAGGCCAAATCTTTTTTAAAATGTTCGTTGAAGTTCAAGGATGGTTTTTACGGCGAGAAAAATTAGAATTATTGCTGGAAAAACCCTAAAAATAGCCCTTTTCTTTTTTCCATACAAATGATTTGTAACTAAAACGTAGTCAATTTGAGCTTTATTGCTATGGTATAAAGTTCATATTCGCGGGCGAAGCCGCGGGGCGCATCTAGTATAAAATAAAAATATGAATCTACTCAATTGGGTAGTACTACTTTATATTCTTGTTAACTTTTTATTAACTTCGATTTTAGTCGATTTTTCTAGGTCTCGTACAAGACCTCAGCCAGCATTATGCTGAGTTAGGACCCTTTCATAACAACTTATTTATGTTTCTTAAATTTGTGTCTTTATAAATGTTTGTATTGTTGTAATAAATAAGTGTACTTCTATTCTATTCTATTTTAATTTTTCATTTTATAAACTCTCGTAGTTTGAAGAATTCATCACGGGTGTTACAGCGTAAAATATATTTCAATATTTAAAACCTATAATTAGTTTAACATTGCGTATCAGCATTGCCATACAGCGTGGTAATGCAGTATGTTGTTTTAATTTTTTCTATTCTATGATTGTAATTTTCGTTGCTAATAAATTTGTTTGAAATTGAAGAAAACAATACTTTCTTACTAGTTATAATACAACACGCCTTAGCAAAAACAAATTACACGCACTCTTATCAAACTTCCATCTCCTATCAGAGCGTCACCCAATCAACCAACGAAAAAGCAATTTCCAAAACAGGCAATAAAAATCTCGTGTGTTACAACCCTATCGCGATCAAAATGCGATGTTTACAAGTCAGGTCATCAATCACCATCTGGCGGAAGGCTGTTCCAGCGCCCCCAGCTTTTCTGTGCCACATTTAGAACTAAGGCTGTGTCCCCAATAGGCAAACGGTGAGCAGCCGACTGAGTTTGCGGCGTATCAGTTCTGTACGCCCTTCCATATATTTTAAATTGAGTGTTCACAGTTTGCTAGTTTGCGCTCACTGTACGCAGTTTGTACGCAGTTTGCAGCGATACGTCCGCCGACTGTCTCAGTTAGCGGCCGACTCGCAGGTTCCAGTGCTTGCGGTACGCACGCAAACTGATCTGAGTTTGTAGCTGCTCGCCACAAATTTGCGGCTCACTCAGTCGGCCGCTCACAGTTTGCCTACTGGGGACACAGCCTAAGGCCGTTTCTTCCGAATTACCAAGTTGCAAGTGTTATAACCCCTTGCCTCTTAAAGCACATGAAGCCGTTTGTCCTGCGCCTAACTCCACGGTCGTATTGGTCTAAAATTATTTAAATTTATTTGATTTGTATTGAGTTTTTTGATATTTCGCCACAGGTTCAAGCGCCATGATCACGAAAGAACGTAGTTTCTTAGTGTGACAAAGTTCTTTCGTGGTCATGGCGCTTGAAACTGTCCCGAAATATCGTAAAACTAAAAATAAATATAAATAATGATGGTAAATATCCCGTGTTAAATGACTTTAGTGTCAGAAACCATGATAGTTTTAAAATAATTGTTTATTTAAATAAATACATAATTCCGGACAATCCACACAACATCATCTAGCCCCAAGCGAAGCAGAGCTTGTGTTATGGGTACTAGATGACTGATTATACTTAATACAATACATTACATAGATAGATATTTTTTATTATACATTCATAGAAAACACCCAGACCAACGGAACAAATTTCTGCAGATCGTACACAAATTTGTTCCGAGGCGGGAATCGAACTCCTGCATCGCAGGCGGACCTTCGACCACCGCGCCGCATCGGTCGTCATTTACATTATAATATTGCACACACTTTTGCACTGCTAATGTCTTGCCTATAAGGCTCTACCTTGAGACTTCTTTGATACTGACCGACCCGTGGCCAAAATTCAGCTAGAAGGATATCATGTTTGTTGTATTGTATGTTACTTTCAGTTTCAAATAAAAATCCTAAAATCAATAAATCCAAAGAAAACTCACCGCAACCGTCCTTGACTATCTCAGACACTGATAGGCTAAGGATTGTAGAGTAAAAATCTAAGTAGTAAATTAACGATCTATGAATGGTATGAAGTTTGAACCATGAACTTGCTATTTTATCATTATTTTTTAGACAATAAAACTGAAAAAAGAGAATTATGAAGCTAGATTTTAGATCATGGCTAAGTCATATCTTTTGATCAAATTGCTTTTATTTTAAAAACAATAAAGTCGAAAATAATTTTCAATCTAAATTCGTTTCTGACCAAATTCGTTTTCCTCAAATATTCACTTGTTAATTCACTGTCTTATTATGCCGTCTTATTTTTGATACTCGCGAGTTTATGAATTATTTCTGCGCTGTTATTTATTCGTGTCGTTTTTCGTATAATTTTCGTATTTATCTTACTTTTGATGCAGCCTTTGTGACGATTTACAAGGTTTTTGAATGAATCTGTAATAAGCTGGTGAAACCAAAGCGAGTTTTTTAGCTATATTTCAAAATATATAGTACCTTCATATACAAAAGGATAGTTGAAGAGTAGAGTAGAAGTACTAGATGTTTCGAAAGAAACGAAACTTATAACGAATGCACAAACCCTACTAAGAACTCTGTTGCTGTTTAGTTTACGATGCTAAAATGGTAGGGTCGACATTCCTAAGTTGCTACCATGCCTTTAATTTTTTTTTAACATATTATTTTCCTGAACAAAACTTAAACCAAACATTTCCAGCCCACATATCCCAAAGATCCGGCAACTTGTAATAAATAATAATAATAATAATAATAATAATCGTTAATTTCAGAAAACTTCCATATAGGTACACATTCCTCTACAATATAAATAAAATTAAATAAAATAAGTACATACCTACTTTAGGTATAACTATTAACTAACTACAATAATATCTAGGTGGCTAGTTCCACCCATCGTTTATATGTGTTTGTTAACACAAGTCGGTCGGACAGGCTTTTTATAATAGTGTTTTTACACCTGTCAACTCTGGTCATAAATGAAGCAATTCTCTTTCTTTGTATGGCCTGAAAGGAGTCAATTCGTGCATTCATGTACATTTCAGAAGCGCTGCAGTATCGTTTATAGCCCATGAGGTGCCTAAAGACATTGTTGTACGTAACTCTGATACTATCATGCGACTTCTTCGTGTAGTTGGTCCAGAGTTGGCAGGTGTAAAACGACTGACAAAACGATCGAAAGAGTGTAATTTTCACGTCAGGTGCAGCTTTAAAAAACTTTCTAGCTATCATATTTCCGACTATGCATAGCGCTCTGCGTTGTCGGTCTATGTCGTCGTCATCCTTCAGATTAGAAGTAACGATATGGCCAAGGTACCTAAATCGATCAACCACCTTAACAGGTTGTTTATTGAGGCAGACCTCTGGAATGTTTTCAGGACCCTTTCCTGACCTAAATACTACCATTTCAGTTTTCTTACAGTTGTATACTAAGTCATGCTTATTCGCGTACTCTTCACAGATATTCAACAATCTTCTCAAACCTTTAATCGTAGGGCTGAGCAGCACCATGTCGTCAGCATAGCTCAGGTTATTAACATATCTGTTATCTAACCTGAGCCCTACCGGCGTGCTGCTCAGCTCTACGACTAACCCATTAATGTACGCGTTGAACAGGTCTGGAGAGGTCAACCCGCCCTGCCTCACGCCTGTGCTGAGGTGGAAACTGTCCGACAGCTCGGAACCCCACCTGACGTTGTTGGTCTGGTTCTGGTACCAGAAGGCCAGCAGGTCAACAACCTCAGCCGGGACCCCAGAACCGTCTCGCAGCTTCCCCCACAGGATATTATGGTTGATTGTGTCAAAGGCGCGGCTTAGGTCTAGAAAACAACCATAGACTGTGGTGTTATTCTTGGTGTAGCAGCTGACCACCTGCTTGAGTGTAAATATGGCCATATCGGTTGAAACCTGCGAGCGAAAGCCAAACTGCCCATCGTCAATGTTCAATGGCTTTAGGTAAAGGTGTATGACGCGATCAAGCACCTTGGCCACTATAGTGGCTAAGGAAATGGGTCTATAGTTGGCCACGCTCGATATATCACCGGTTTTATTTTTCGGTATAGGAACCACAAGGGTTTTAATAAGATTGCCAGGTAGGTATGAATGCGTCATGCAGAGGTTAAACAGCTGCGCTAGAACCTTACAGATATGCTGGCCAGCATACACCAAATGCTCTATGCTAAGACCGTCGTGTCCCGGAGACTTACCACGCTTCATATTTTTCAATATTAACGCAATTTGTTCAGGCGACACCGTAACGTGGTGAGTCTCCGAGACCCGACATTTATCCCTACTATTATCTGTATTTATACTATTGTCTATGTTATGAACATTAAAATGATTACGAAATATATTTGCTATTCTATTTGGATTTTTCTCACCCTCAACATTTACAGGTAACGAATTTTTACCTTCCATTTTTTTAGTCTGTTTCCAGAAATCTACAAAGTTACCAGAACTGTGATGTCTAGCCAGCACATCCATTTTGATTTTTTCTTGATTGGACTGTACGTACTTAAGCGCAGCTTTAAAACCCCTACGCGACGCATTCATCTCCTCGTAGTAGTATCCCGAGCGCGGCCTACCATAGTGTACCCACCATAAGAAACGTTCCCGTGCCTTTGAGTGTAGCTCCCTAACGTGAAAATTCCACCCAACTAAGTTCTTTGTTTTTCTGCCGACCTTACATTCATAGCTTTCTTCCGCTGACGTCCGCAAGGTACTAACTATATCACAGTTTATATTGTCAATTAACTTATAGGTATTAATGCTATTACATATTATTTTTTCATTCATATTATTCAAATTATATTTATTAATAACATCACACAATTTTTTATCACATAATTTACTATATATTAATTTTTGTTTCTGTTCCCGACAACCCCATACATGTTTATTATTGCTACTTTGGTTGGTATCACACTTTACTTTAGGTCTAATCATATTAAAATAAAGTTGGCCGCTTCGCAGAATAACATTAGTTTCAGAAACATCTCATTCGCAGTTAGGAGAATATAAGAGTAATTCAAACTAGGCTAGCGGGGGCATAAAGAATTCTATCAACATGGAATTCGGGCCTATTCACATTTTGACGAAGGTTCGCTACGGCTTGACTTTGAGCGGGTGAGTTGAAACATTACCTACCTCACAATAAAATCTACCTATGAACAGATTTATATTAATGAACACTCTACTCTCAATTTACCTTCTTTGATTTTTGAATCAAAGAAAGAAGACTTTTTAAATTTTTAAAAATAAGTAGCCTACTGAAAAAAATTGTTATCTAAAAGGGTACCTAGATTTTTGGAGACAGAACATGTAACGCAACTTAAAGATTTTTTCACTTTAAGTGCTGTTTCCATAATCATAATGCTATAACGTAATTAAGACAAAACTATTTGGTGTTCTTGGTCCTCCTTTACCCTCAATAATTTTGTTTCGTCTTACTTTTCATTTTTTCGCGACATTTACTCATAAATGACAATGCTAATAAATAATAATTAATTATATGTCCAGCAAAGAGGAGTAATATAGGTTTAAGATGATGATTTTGTACCTATAGTTTAAAATTTCACTTGTCTAAGAGCTTAGTTTGTAAGCCTAAAGAAACAAAGATATTGATTTACTGATAACACTTAAATAGGGACCTACCTACGTTAAATACAAGTTTTCATAACTTTAATAAATCAAGTTGTTGGTATACTAGTAGTTATGTAGCGATCGATAGATTATCTTTCACAGTACCTAACCTCCACTCATAGAAAACAAACTGTTTCTTGCAGCTCTTAGTTTGATTGTCTCTATTGAACCGTGCCCCCTACTCGCTAGCTGTCACATCGCACCCCACTTCTCACCTCGCTCGCAGTGTAAATATGACATGACGTGACGACTGGGTTAAAATAAACTGTGTAAATGTGCAATCTGAGGCGCCGTTTGTTCCAGTCCCTCGGGATAAGCACATTTGGATTACTGAACTCTTGTATTCACTGTTACAACGTGTAGGAGTCTTAAAAACCTTCTAGTACGTAGGTTATTGTTGACTGGTACTTTTGATTCAGAAAGAACATTTCTTAGAATAAAAAAATAATGCTGAACAATCTATACAGCATCATTTAGCCACAAGCTCAGCGGAAGTTGTGCTATGGATTCTTGATGACTGATATACTTAATAATACATAGACGAACATTTTTTTTATAATATATAGAAAATAGCTAGAACCCCGAAACAAATATTTGCAGATGGTACAAACATTTCCCAAGGTGGGAATCGAACCACCTGCGTCGTAGGAAGACCTTCGTCCACCGCGCTACATCGGCAGTCAGATCACAAGCTTTGCTTAGTTAAGGGCTAGTGAGTAGATGGTTTAACATTAATTTTATTTATCTATCATATAATAACCCGTGGCGAAAACAACGTTCAACGCATGTTTACAAAGTATTTTTGAGTAAAACCGCGGGAGACCAATAAATGCCTTTATTGACTTTCAAGGGAAGTGGGAGTCCCTTCGTTTAGCTTTAGAAGTAATTTACAAACAAATTATACGGAATCGTTCAACTTTGCTTTGTATTGGATGAAAGATGCTGGGATTAGCGATCATTCGTAAAATTGAGATGAATTGAAGGATTACTCTTTTGAACGGAGAATTGAATGGATTTAGGAAAACTAGGTCAAGTATTTTGTGATTACGGGATGTTTATTTTTATATTTGATAATACAAATGTAAGAATAAAGTTACGTCGCACTTTACTTTATATATTATGGACAGTTTACACAGCATCATGTAGTTAAACCCAAACTAACCAGGGCCCGAATTCCACTAAAATCGCTTCACCATTTTAATTGTATCGTGTCAAAATGTCAGTGTTATACTCTTTTTGATATTCTACTAACACAAACTTTTAGAGATTTATTCATAGCTGTGACGAATACGTTTATGAATTATAATTATTAGTCTTTTCAAGCGCAAAAAATAGTAGAATACCAAATGCACCAACGTCATTTTAATCTTGATTGAAAGGCACTATTGAGATCTTTGTTTTGAATTTAATGGAATTCGGCCCCAAATCTATGTGGCGGATAACTAATTCATACATCATAAGTACTACGACATAATAATAGAATAGAAATAAATAATACAAATAAACGAATTGAATTAAATAATATTTTTTACCTAAATATTTAATTATTTTTCATGGTTTTTGTCTTGTCTTTAGAGTTATATCGTTAGTTACATAAATTTAGGTAAAACTCAAATCTATTGCTTCCACACTTTTCTGTGCATCACCGTTATGTGAAATAAAGTTATCAACTATATTAGTATAGTTAATAATTTATTAAAATTTAGTGATACATTACAGCAAGTTTAAGAAAGAAGTAAATCAGTAAAATAAATACTTATCTACATCAAGAAAATTTTTCTGCACTTAGCTCAATTGTTTAAATTGTAAATAGTTGTTTTCATTTGTTTCTATTCTCTGATTGTAGTTTTATTTAATGTAAATAAGAGATGATTAAACAGTTAGAAGTTAAACTAATAAATAAAATTTTGGTCCAATCAATCCAATATCATTTTAGCGCCTATGTCCAGCAGTGGACTAATATAGGTTGATGAAGATGATGATATCATTCATTTTTAAAAATGGCCTAGATAACTGTTCTATGTTTTTTTACGTTATCTAAAAACAAACACCCTGTTTTTACAGGACTATTGACTTTCCTTTGATTGGTTACAGTTCCTTTTCCCTTTGAATAATAATTTTTAAGTAGAAAGTACTTAAAAGGTTCGTGAATTTAAAAAATGTATAATCTCTTGAAAGACAACGTAATTTTCAATTAAAATTAATGATAATAAAAGTTATGGATAAGAGTTTATGGATTTCACAAATGCCACGTGATCTATTGTTAACGAATATAAGTATCATAATATAATGTACATCCATTTACATTAATTTACATTATTTTACGCCTTTTGACTTTCCTAATGAGCAGATTTATTATCCTGGTCATGAATGATTTTCAGCTATAGTATAATATACTAACATACACTACAGCTATTGAGCAGATGTATACAGTATTCATCACCATTATCCTGACGCTTTAGCCGTGGGTGGAAGTTATTCAGGTGGAGTAAATTTCTCCACTTCATCCTATTCTTAGATTTCCTGCCAGTCAGTGACTCGAACTTGTAGGTCTAGTTAGATTCTATCAAGCCATCTGAGTTTTAAAAATCGAAAAGAGTTTTCAATATCACTAAATAAATCCTCTTTTTGATGATATGGATAGAAAATCAAATACGTTTAACAGCTAACTATAAAAAACACTAAGATTGGTTCACCGAGAAAGAAAAAAATACAGTGGAAAAATACAGAGGAATTGAGAACCCCCTTTTTTGAAGTCGATTGAAAAATGCAAATAACGCGAAAACATTGCCCTACCTGAATAAAACAAAATTCAAAACAAATCCGTATCCTAGTTATAAACCAATAAGGAACTGCCTTATTAGTATGCCTGTCGACTCTTCATTCGGATGGGGAGCACGATCTCAAGATATGAGTTGAAACGTTATGATTATTTTGCTTTGTGGAGACAGTGGTAGGGGAAATCGTAGTAGGGAAGATAATCTGTCACTCGATTTTTTAATACAGTATTCTGAATACTAAAAACATTAAATAACATTAATAATTTAGAACACAATGGAGCAAAATAGAAAAGAGTGGAGGGAGGCCTTTACCCAGCAGTGGGACAGTACAGGCTTATAATAAAAAAACAACAAAGTAAATAAATAGTTCTATTAAATTCACACAGAACACCACGCGTATGAACCTTTATTTTCATACAAAAAATTTGCTCATGAATTGTGGAAATCCACCATATTCTTCTAGACCATCATTTTTTTTCGTTACCAAAGTGCCAGATTCCAGTTTTCTTAAGATGCATAAATGTAACCAGATTACATTTATGTTCAAGGGAGATTTCTAGATAATTTGTAATTTAATAGGTCAAACCAACCTATGAAATTCCAAATTTTTGCCTTATAGTGGTTTACGGAGGGGAAAACTGGATTAAGCCCCTGGGGTTCAAATAACCGCTATCCGTTATACAATCTAATTACTTTACTTACAGAAAAGCTAATTCATGACTGCTAAATCCTTAGATCAAATTAAGTCTTACTCCACTCACTTAAAACACATTATCCCAAGAAATGAACCCACAGTGACTGGAGTTGGCTAAACGAGTTACGAGTCTTTTCATTACGCGGGAAGCTGACATGAAATAAGCTTGATTTTTTATCCCTGCTTGAGAATTACATATTTTATTTTGACGGCAGTCCATGAAGTCATATTATTTGAGTCTTGTAGGATTTATTAAAGGCGGGTTTTTGACCTCAAGTTTCAGGATCAGCCCAGACTAGATGTTAGATAATAATTTTGATAGATATTAGCGTAAAGTTCGTTGATGCCCTAGGAATAATACAAGCACCCCAAAAAAACAAATTTCCGGAAATATCAATCAAGTTTGATAATCTGTAATGTAATGTAGAGTGTTAATGGAAGTTTCATAATTTGGCTTAGTTTAATAAGGTAAATTCTAAAAGAATTTCTGTTAGATTACGATTTTTAGAAACTAGCATTATTAGCCATGAGGTAAGTTCGCCACAGAATACTGAATCCATTGTTCAGGCATGTATGTGACGAAATCTATATATATAAAAATCAATTGCTGTTCGTTAGTCTCGCTAAAACTCGAGAACGGCTGAACGGATTTATCTTACCTTGGTCTTGAAATGTTCGTGGAGGTCTAGGGAAGGTTTAAAAGGTGAAAAAAATCGAATTGCCGGGAAAACCCCATATGAGGCAGTACGAAGTCTGCCGGGTCAGCTAGTTTTCAATAAAAATTAAAATACAAAAATTAAAACGACGAAAGAAAATATGAAACGATGGTTCTTTACTTTGACACTATCTTATTTATTTTTGAGTTTGGATTTCAACGTAAATTAATGACGCCTAAGACGCTTAAATAATAGAATAGATTAGAAAACACATTATTATACTTAAACCACACTTTACCACACGAAGAAAGAAAATAAAACATAAAATACTACATACTAAGACTAAATATAAAGGGCGGCCTTATCGCTAAATAAGCGCTAAGCGATCTCTTCCAGGCAACCTTGGGATGGACTGGATACAAAAGAACAATAATGGTCATATACTTACGTTTATCTTGTCTATCGTTCTTCTTAATCGTATATCTGTGTTTATTTTATAAGTTCATCTGTATAAAAACAAGTGTACCTAGTCGTTTCTTTACTTTTCATTTTTCATTCCGAAAATCGAGTTTCAAAACATATCACTCGAGTGTTAGTAACATCAACTTGTAGCGATAAAAAAAAGAATCAAATATAGAGGCAGTATGCACTGCACTAAAACAACATGCAGCTTTGAAACTCATATCTATTCAGTGCGAACTAGGGCAGCTCTGTTTGTGCATGGAATGAGCGTCCTCGATAAGTGCTGTTTCGACTTCAGATGCTGTGTTGCTTGATCTATGATTAAATACATTCTAATCTTTGTTACTTATATAATAATAATTAAATGCTGGTACTTCAAACAACTTAAATAATAGAAATAAAATGTTACTACTTTATTAACAACGAAAATTACCATAAAGGAATAGAAAAAATTAAAACTATATAAAATATACAGTATACGCAATTGAAATACTTGAGCTAACTGTGGACGATGCCAAAAAATCTATTTGTAGCTCAATATCAACAAATAAGAGTGACAAAGAGAGATAAACGTTTTTATTTCCTTAAAGAGTATTAACAACACTTACTTACAACTTAAGACTCATTAAGATTAATAAACTAAGGACATTTAACAGTTTCATTGTGAGCAGTAGAATTAATGTCAAATATGGCCTCTACTGAGCATCGTTCTGGATGAACACTGCGGTGTGTCGACCCATGGTTTATTTTTGTGCGTTCTGCTTTGTAATCTAAATTACTAACAGAAAACTGTCATCATATTTTATATCCGAAAAAGCTCTGAGTTTCCCAAACACTCACCCTCATACAAAAAACGCCAGTCATCCATGAATATCCCATCACAAAAACCATGTAAGCATACAAAAAAATCACTTCAGCCGACCACAAATGATTGATGGGCAAACCGTTATCACTCGGTAATCGCTCCATCAAGCGAAAGATGTTTTAATTATCGCATCGAGTTTTGATCGATTCGAGCCGAGAGAGACTCAATATGTTTTTAGTCTAAACGTGTGGGCTAAAAAGTGTCCACGTTCTTTTGTTTGATAAGTGTGTCGTGTTAAATAGCGCAGAAGTAATAGGTGGCGATTTTTCGCCTCTTTCTGTCAATATAAATCGCAACATAACACATGGAAATCTGATTTGCCTTCCAGGTTTCGGATAAGTGTTGCGTAAGTGTTGGATATTCAAGAGACCCAATATGTTTTAGGTCACAAGCTCTGTGCTGCGTTTTTGTGATCTACAAGCCAAGCATTTATCTAGATAAGTATAGAATATAAGAGTACCAAATAAATATCTGGTGTGCTTTTTTGAGGTTTTTGTTATTTTTTTTCTTGTAATATTTATTTTTCTAACTTTAATTCAATCTATGGATATGCTCCATATTCATCCGACTTAATTACAATTAGGTACATAGATATTTTTTTTAAACTAAAAATTGTGTATGCGCCCCATTTCATGTCGTAGCTCTGATATATAACAAAGTATTTAAAACAATTGAATTGAGTACCTTTTCTTTTTTGAATTTGGTTCAAAAGCCTTCATTTTTGTCCAAGTCAATGGAAAAACTTCGACTTGTAAAAGCTGCCAGTGTTCTTTTATCCCCATTTTCACTGGCGTTGTTTGATTAGCTCCATTAGCCTCTGTCGAATCACTGATTAAAGAAAAAGAGGAAGTGGCAAAACAGCTTCACGTTTTAAAGTAAATTAAGGTGAACATTGATAAATTAACTGCTTACGGAGGAATGGAAGTGATGTGTGTACCAGGTTAGGGTCAAATGCCAATAAAACACAGATATTAATTATAGACACGCGTCTGTCGTCCGCACCGCCCGCAAGGCGAATGGCTGCGCCATCCCCAGCCGGTCAGTGCATCCGACACGCCCGTGACGTTTAATACTCAGAATACTACATCTACCTTTTACAATGAATAAACAAAATGTTTTTGTAACTTTTCTACAATAATTATTACAACTAAGATCAGACAGATAGTTAAATATTATTTGGAAAATACTAAACCTGTACATGTAATTTACATAATATGTTCTAACAAGTTTTAGGTTGGTTACAACCACACCTACCATATCTACTGTTAGGTACAATTTTAATTAACAAGATAGGTGCTTCATTAATCTATATGATCCGTATTTTGTTTAGTGAAACCTATATCACATCTCCACCTATTTCTTTACAAAAGAAATGACTTACTTATAATTTATTAAATTTGAAAGGGATACTTTATTACAACCCTTTACCTAACTACTTAATCCAAACCGAAATGGATAAATCTGTTTTAAACCATTTATTTGTCATCGTTTTGATCACCGGTCCTTATCTGTGCAATCTTCCCATATGTTTTCTTCGACTTTACCTCGCGAAATACTGACAATCGTTGAGATAAACGTGGAGTGAGTGGAGACCGCGACTTGGCAAACGTATTGTAGGACGCCCTCCGCCCACGCGGAATGACGAACTGTGGAAGACTGCTGGCAGATGCTGGATGCGGCAAGTTGAAGACAGGGCGCTATGGCGCTCATTAGGGGAGGCCTATGTCCAATAGTTGTCTAATATAGGCTGATGATGATGATGAGTGTTTCTTCGTAGTTGTTCTCGTGTAAGTATCTTCCAGTTATTTTTCAGTTTCCAATCTAGGTATATCATATCCCATCTTGTAGACGACTGTGTGTAGTAAGTACATAATTGGATAGAGGTTTGATAGAGGAGGCAGTATGTTTTCTTTAGTGAGGGCTTCTCATTATGTAGACTTTTTGAACCTTGTTAGATTCTGTTACTTATCTCTTTCTAGATGCATATTAATTTTTGTCTTTCAAATTCTATGTTTAGGTATAGTTATATATTTATATTTTCTTGAAAGAATCTTGAATCTTTTATTCTTTATTAGGTACAAAGTAGAAGTAGTAGTTCTATACAAAGAAACAGTGTAATTCCGAACTCTTTGTAAAATAGTAAAAACTATCTGTGTAGGTGAACTGTTAAAAGTATATTTGATAAAATCTATAGGAACATACCAAGAAATAGTCAAATACCGAACTCTTTGCAAATTAGTTCAACTACAACCAATATTCCTGCGTATTTGAACTGTTGACCTAATGGTCAACATCAGATGATAATTCAACTGTTAGGCTACCCTCCTGTATAGCTACCACCTGGTGTGTCTAACCGAGAAAATATTTCTCTAAGCAAATTTATAGCAAGTACCAATATGAATTTTGTATGGTCATTTAGTAGTTTTAAATTTTTTGTGTGGCGTTTTAACAGCCTTCCATACCCAGCAAATTTTGAATGCCTGGGTACATCAGCTCAAGGCTGAACTGAAAGAGTTGGCTTTCACATTGCATACCGCCGGTTTGGTGTGAATACCAGATTACGACCTTAACAAATCTCATGATACTGAGTTCTGCATCATTGTCGATTTTCAGTAACCACGGCTGTGTATGTTTCTGTGTATGATTTTAAACTTTTATGGTACTTTAATAAAATATGTGGATCCCACGCAAACGTTAGCATTAATGGTCCCTAACATTTTATGCTGTTGCAAATAATTTAGGTACAATTATTAGCCATTCCCAGTGATTATTTTTGACACTAATCCGTGTCTTTCTCAGTCGCTTCTCTTTTTTCAGATGGAATTGTGCATCATTAAACCATAATAAAGGTTGTTGTTGATGCTCACCCTCATTTTATACTTAATACATATTGTATTAAAATATATCTGTTTTATATCTGTAGGTATACATCGGTCGGAACTCGACATTCAACTTTCAATTGTAGATTATTAGGTACATATTTACTAACCCATTCACTGCCCAGCCTTTGCAGTTTTACCCCCAGGGACGCGGCGATGAAAATAGTAACTTTAAATGAATTTATTTGTTCAATTTCACAATTAATTTATGTAATATTATTTTATTTTCTTTTATGTAATTTATTTGTTTTCTCATGTAATTTACTCATTTACTTTAGCTTAGTTCAGTTCAGAATATTCGGTAGTCGAACAAAATAATATATGTTTACAGAAACGAAACTTTTCCATCTCGTTATTGTAGCTGTTTTAATTACAAAAATGATTTATTTGAAGTACTATTCAAAAGTATTTAACCTAAAATGGTCATTATTTTTGTAGTCTATTTAGGAAATACAGCTAAATAATCAGCGATGGGAGGCAACTTCTAGGTCTGTCCTCCAGAATACTTGCTGAGCTGGACGCCTTTTTGACACATGAAATTTTCCATGTTCTAAATAAGTAGGTAAATATCATTCTTTTTTTTTTTATAAATATCTTTCATTATTATCTTTTTAAACAAATTATGGTTGTATTGCTTGAATTGGTATTAAATTTATTTATTCAATTAAATATTCAGTACATTTATTTTAGCCATATTTCACCAGTACCCAATTTAGAACTTATACGAAAGACTTTTAAACCCTTTGACATTTGTAAGTACTCTTTTGACCATTATTAAGTACCATATTACGTAGGTACATAATACGTATTGTATTTCTTCTCACTACGGACTAAGTAGATAATTTGTTTTGTCTTGGTGAAAAAAACTATAGATGCATACACCTACATCTACTTTTTGCAAACCACATGATCCAAAAGATTGATCCTTTATGAAGCTTCTGATATCTTATAGAGCTAGCTCGCTCATGTGCAAAAGCGTTACCCTCTTCGCGAGAGGTGTTGTATGTCTGTTGCATTAAATATAACAATAACCTATAAGGGTCTTCATTTTCTTGGCACAATCCAAAGATTTAATTGATGTATACTTGTGACCATATTTGTACTATATTTACCAATGACATTTATTTTTGGTAGATAGATACCGTTTCGACCGTTTTTATCGAATCTACCTCTTATTCTATAGTTTTGTTCTTGGCAATCCAAAGATTTTATTAATGTTGACACTTATACTATTTTGGTACAATCTGTACTAATTACATTTTTTTTTTTGGAAGGTACCGTTTCGATTTTCAAGAAACTACCTCTTAACCTATAGTTTAGTTCTTGGCAATCCAAGGATTTTATTAATGTTGACACTTGTACCATTTTTTTAAATCTGTACTGATAACAATTATTTTTGGTGGGAAGGTACCGTTTCGATTTTACCGAAACTACCTCTTAATCTCGTTAGATTACTTAACTACTTTAGTTCTTGACAATTCAAGAATTTCATTAATGTTGATACTTGTACCATTTTTGTACTATTTGTACTAATAACAATTATTTTTTGTTGGTAGGTACCGTTTCGATTTTCACCGAAACTACCTCTTAATACTTTTGATCTTGAAAATCCAATTTTTTTTAATCTTGAAAATTGTACACTGTCTGTACCAATGACAAATATTTTGGTAGGTACCGTTTCGATTTACACCAAAACTACCTCTTAATCTAGCCTGCCATGCAGCAGAGCAATACGTCTTGGGGACTCATCCGATTGGTATCGATTACGGATTAGTTGAGCTACCTCTAGATTGTTCGTAACAATCTGCAGCCGGCCCAACCGATCTAATTGTTCAAGTTTATTTCTTCCCCTTAATTATAATTATCTTTGCTTATAAAGTATAACATCTATTTACCATCTGTTAGCTATTTCGATAACTAACCACATTTTATAATTTACCATTATTTAGTACTAATTTGATCAAAACAGACTAAACTGCCATGGAACTTTTAATTTCTTTGTAATTTAAATTAGATTTTTTAAATAGTTCAAGTATTATATTAATAATGCAATTCAAAAACTTTATAAATATACAAACTATAATTGGAAAGTCTTTAGCTTTGTTTACTCTATTCTAACAATCTATTGATATCAAAATATTATGAGCTTTTTTCTTCTCAAATAAACAATTTATAAGTACAAGTCTCAGATCCAATCTGTTTACTTGTCAACTTGTCGTTAATTACATTATTTCTCAGAGAATAATATATTATCTATTCACATAAGGAGAATGTTTATTATGTTTACTTAGTACCAAATGTACTTTTTAAACTAATTCGCTACTGTAAACCACATGTATTTGATTGCTAGAACGGTCAATAAATTTTGGTTCCGTTCAATTTTATCGAACTTATACTTACTAGGTACCATAAATAATTTAATTTTTGTTTTTATTTAATTTTTTTTTGTGAAAATCTTTATGTACCTCTACTATATCTGTCTGATATGCAAATATTTATTAGTAGGTACCGTTCGTTTGAACTACCTGTTATCAGATCTTATCATAATAGGTTTTTTAGGTACCGTTCATTAGAACTACCTCTTGTCAGATCATATCTTTGTGGGTTTTTTAGGTACCGTTCGTTAGAACTACCTCTTGTCAGATCTTATCATTGTGGGTTTTTAGGTACCAACCAACTTCCGTCACCCAACTGAGTCACAAACAGATTTGCAATATTTATACTTGGGGAAGTCCTCAGAACCTCAGAAAGCATAACTAACTACATATAAACTTAATTACTTAGGTACTGATATTAGCATTCCAGAACTTTTTCTTTTTAACAATGTAGGTAGGTGATCATCTTTTCGATAGACCTACTCAAATTTGCTAACAAAGTAATTTTGTATCTTTCTAACCTATTTGAGGGTAGTTATAACTTTCGCCAAAATGGCACGGCGAATAATGTATTTGTTGTTTATCAACTATGGTATTTATGTAGACACAGGGTTTACAGTTTATCAAGGTAGGCGAATCATCGAGCATGTAATCATTACTACGATGCGATTATTTACCAGCATTTGTTTGCAACTCAGATTAGGCCGTCAGTTGATTTACCAATTGCTTATTTGGAATTATTGGCACTTACCTCTTATTTTTTAGTCACTGGCAGGGTCGCCACTTGTACCAGGTTAGGGTCAAATGCCAATAAAACACAGATATTAATTATAGACACGCGTCTGTCGTCCGCACCGCCCGCAAGGCGAATGGCTGCGCCATCCCCAGCCGGTCAGTGCATCCGACACGCCCGTGACGTTTAATACTCAGAATACTACAATGTGTCGAGCCGTAAGAAGTAAACAAGGTTTAACTTCCTTATAATTTGTCTATGTGGGTAGACGCTATATAGACAAATTAGATGGTTTTGGTTTATAGTAAAAGCAGAAGCGAGTATTTTATATTTATACTAACGACCCGCCCCGGCTTCGCATGGTTTTATTATACGTATAAACCTTCCTCTTGAATATCTATCTATCTTTTAAAAAACCGCTTCAAAATTCGTTGCGTAGTTTTAAAGATTTAAGCATACATAGGGCTATCCCTATGTATGATTCGCTTTCTCTGTAGAAAGCGACTCATACATAGAGTCGCTTTCTCTGTAGAAAGCGACTTTGTTTTATACTTTGTAGTGCTATTATTTAAACGTTAGTAACTCTGACGTCCATTCACTGGGTGGCAAAAATATAATGAAATAAAGTTTGCTTTGAAATTTATTAAAAATTCGCTCGGGCACCCGTTTGTCACCAAAATGGCTCACTTTTTGAAAGGTTATTGTATACTCAGAAAACCTAAATATACAACGACACAAATTAAAAAGCCATCAGTCCAAGAAATAGGCTTAATTGACATTTAATTGTGACTTTTATAATAACGTAAGTTAATAAAATTATCTTAAGTTATTTTGCTTTGAGTGATGACCTGGGTAGTGTGACATAGCTGGTTTACATGGTAGAGCTGTGGGTTTGATTCCCATCATTTATTGTTAGGTGTAACACTAAAGGCACTTATTTTTTTCCTTTTTGTTTTAGATAAATTAGTTTTATTTGTAAACTCATCTTACGACTCTAATGTACGTTGCTGCAAACTAGAATCTTTTTCCTTGCTAAATATTATAAACACGAAATCCTTACTCAAAATGTAAACGTCAAAGTTTTATGGATGTATAGATGTTAGTATCACGCTAAAACTACTAAACCGATTAGGATGTTATTTTGAATAGACGTATTTCTAGCTCAGGATTAACATACAAGCTACTTTTAATCTCATAAATCAGTTTTCATGGGCTAGAAATAGGCTTGAAACGCATCCGTAGAATAACGCGTGCGAAGCCAAGGGCAGGTACTAGTTATAAATAAATTTTGTTTGAGCTATTTACGTTAGACAAATTATATTCTATTCCATTCTATATTTAACCTGTTAAGTTCCTGAATGAAACCGAAACAAAGAAAAGTAAATTCAATTACCAACTACAATCGTTTCATTTCAACACTTTGAAACAAAAATACTAGCGCAACTTAAAAAAACATATTCCCAGGATCCTGTTATACAGAAAACATAATTTCCATAACCTGGTTCCGCAAACTTATTACAAAACCCCGTGTTTTGTTAAGCCTGACCCGGCATTTCCCACGGGGAGAGGGGGTTCGATACAATCGTTCGCAAATTTCACGCAGATTTTTCAGTGGCCCTGTTAAGGTTTTTTGTTCCCCGATTCTTGATAAGGACGTGAAAGGAAAATGTGTTTTTTAGTTTCTTTCCTTTTGTGTTAAAGAAACTTGGGTCATTTTAGCAAAGTTCAATTGTATGTTCTTTTTTGGATGTTAGTGTTTTATCTTTTACTATTGTAGTCTTTATGAAATAGTAGTGTTTGGTATAATTATAAATAATCGTTCTAAAACGGAGTTTGATCGAGTCACAACAAAAACAGTAATCAAAAACAAAATGCCGCTTAATATTTCGTATCATCGCATTATGACATCGAACAATATAATTTTAGTACAGTAATACTGTTAAATATAGGTAAAACTACTACATACTTACATATTGTAATAACTGTGCTAGTGTGTTTTTGGTTAACTTTTATCTCTGTTTTCTGAAATCGTTCGAAAACCACAACACACCACAACATCAATGCTCACTGCTCAGTGATTTAGAGTAGACCATTTTCAATTTATGTATATTGAAAAGTACCCGAAGAATCATTTTCTGCATCCAACATTTCAACAAAAACAATTAATTTACAAGAGAAAAAAAACAACGCAATTATCTGAAAGTAAATCACTCGTCAATTGATAGATAGATAAATTCAACTTTTACTTAAAAACAGGAAGTATTTAATTAATCATTTTATAAGAGATAAGATAAATACTACATCATTTCTAATTGATTGATGAATCATGCCATTGATCAAACTAATTCAATAATAATAATAATAATAACATTTATTGATAAAAATTTTAGAACTTAAAATTAATACATCATTGGTCCCCAAACTAGGATAAACCTGTATCTTGGGGACCTCCTTCCTTGGGTTCTTTACATAATCTTATAAGACTAACGTTAACTTATTTTATAGTACAATAATAGTGAGAGTTGTGATTTGATGGGTCTCCTGAGGACACCAGTCTCATAAGAGTCTGGGCAACAGGAGACACCAGTGAGAGTGTGTAGTGTGTGAGAGTGTATAGTGTGGGATTTTGTGTATGAGTGTGTGTAGTGTGTAAGGAGTGTATGTGTTGTGCGTGTACATGTGTGTAGTGTGTGAACATGTTTGTAGTGTGGGAATGTGTGTGGTGCATGCGTTTGTGAGTGGTGCTCGTGAGAACACCGAACTCGTAAGAGTTCGGGCAACAAGAGCAACCAAGATGTGTGTTAAGTAATGTATGTTATATAACTGTAGATATTATATTGTAAATTATATTTAAAAATATATACTGTGTATTAAAATAATAAAATAGTAATCAAATGAAATTTATCCAACAAAAAGTAAGAAATCTTCAGTTTGGTCATAATCTAGAGTTAATAGCCAGTTAGTCGTTATAAATTTACATTCAGAGTAAGTAATTTCATGTATACTCAACTGTTTATTAATTTTATTGTATAAGTAATTTGACATGTATGTAAACTGCTGCTTTATTTATTCTGTACGGGGTTGAGTATTTGAGCAAATTTGATAGCCTCTCCTTTTAAGGGGTAGGTTTCTTTCGTATGGTGTTATTTTATGTTTTTTTAATATAACTTGTAGTATGTACAATTGTCTAATGGTAAGTAGTTTACATTCATCATATCATAGTCTAGTCGAGTAACTATATATCATATATTACTCAATGAAGGTAACGCTTGTGTAGAACAGCGTCACATTTTGAATTATGTCTGTCTGTACGGTACAGTTTGAAATAATTAATTTTCTGGGGTGTGTGCTGTGTCCGTCTGGGTAGAGCGCATGCGTGGCTCAGCTCGAACTGTAGAGGGTGGCTGGTTTTGGGGGGTTAAGGGACTTTTGAATTCGGAACGCGCTGTCACGTATGAAACGGATCGACGTTTCTTTTTTAATTTATTTCCTCAAGCTTGAATAGATTGATGTAGAGAAAAATACATATTAACATTTTATGTTTTGTATTTTATATTTTTACAATATTTTTCCCAAATGTCTTTGCAGTCTGATAAAAATAATGATTTTTCAGATTAGGATTCGAATTTTCAATCAGTTTTATATAATCTTTATCCAACTCTGTCTAGATAATAATAAAATCTAGAAGAAGATAAAAACAAGAAGTTTTATATAATCCTCATCCAACTCTATCTAGAGAATAATAAAGTCTAGAAGAAAATAAAAGAAAGAAGAAACTTGTCAAGTTTATAGGAACTAAAATGCTAACTTATAAAAAAAGACAAGAGACTCAAAGACTATAATATTTTATTTTTATAAACATTGAACTTATAAAACTACTCCCTACCTAAAACTACATTAAATAACCTACTTCTTTTCATAAAATAAACATCAAACAAAGTTACAAATTAAATCACATAATATTCAAAAACAAAAGCAATCAACATAACAATTTAAAATAAAGTTGCTCCCGATCTTTCATCGTATTATATTTTATTATCAAATTAAGAACACAAAACGTTCCGTTCCCTACATGGCGGTATAATTAAATCATCTCTCGAAATACAATAAACATGGACGCCCTAACTGCAGCCTCCGGCGCCCGAAGAGCCTTCATATTGACCTATACGTACTCTACAGTACTCGCTTTCAGGATGTGCGAGCGAGAAACAACATCCTAGAGCCAAGAAAATACCCACGAGCAACAGAGACGCAAAATCCTGTTCTCGCCGGGTAACTCAGTGTGCTTCGAACGTCGAAGAGTTGCGGTCTGACGCATTTTTGAAAAAAGAACACGTGCGCGATTCCTAATTTAAACTGCATGTGATGTGAAGTGATGTGAAAGTGTCAGTGAGTGATTCACGAAGTTTTGGGAAACTGGTGGTGAAATGTAAGTAATTTATTTAAACGTGAGATAAATGAAAAAAAAAATCAGGTACATAGAAGGAAAGGTGTCGTAGGATTTATTACTCCTTTGGGAGTTTTTGGTATTCATTCCGTTCTGTAAGTGTGGATGTGACCCTTTTCCTTAGGTCAGAATAACGAAGACTAACTTATCTCCGATTAGACATAATTATACTACTTTTGAGAAAGATATATTTATTAATAGAAATAAATAGTAAATTAATTCGCGTTTTTTAGCAGCATATAATTGCTATCGCTTGAATTTAAAAGATATTACTTTAGAATCGAAAAATCTCGGAAAAAGCGTTACGTTCAAAATTATCACCGATTTCAATCTATGAAAGTGCCTCTTACTAGTGAACGAATGCCTACGCCGCGTAGACTTTTGCTACGCCGAACTGCTACAGCGTAGACCTACATTTCTACGAGTACGTCATAAATCCATACGCCAAAATTGCTACATTCGGCGAAACTGAGCTCTACTTCCTTTAGCTATAGATCCAAAACATGCCTCAATATTATTTTTTACTCCCATCCCAACATAGCTCCTTACATAGATAGAGAAACATAGCTAACATGAGTCGATACTAAGCTCTAACTTTCTCTATAAATTAATGTTATGTTTAGTTCTAAATTGTCTCTGCGGTGCTACGCAAAGGGTGGATTAACCCAAAAGTGGGTGATTCTGGAAACTGAGGCCGAACTTTCAAAACCTCGACAGAAAGATCATTCATCTTCTGGAGAAAAAGGAACATTTTAAAAAGGAAATTGTATTATTTTTTATAGAAATCAGAAATCATTAATTTTATTTCTAATTAGCACATAGTCAAGTCAAATTTTCCATCCAATAATCTTTCATCCAAAAGATAGTTAGATAATTATTTATTAACAAAACAAATATATCTAATTTTTTTTTATTAATATAATTAAACAAAAACTAACTAAAACTGTTTGTAGAACAAAATAATCATAATCCAAATTCTCTCTTTTCGGGTAAGTAAGTGGGTTCGTATAGACATTTTACCTAACAAGACATTGTATGCGACAAGGCAAGTAATGGTAGTCTTATTGAAGGTAGAGGAAAAGTCAATACGAAGATTTGCGTATCCTGAGGGCATGTGTGTTTTTCTTGATTTGAAAAGATTTTGCTTGATAAAAGATTTGGTTCTGGTTTATTTGTATTTATTTTACATCACAATAGTAAGTAAAATTGGAAAGTTTGGATGGATGGCCGTATGTTGTTATTTACGGCAAAACAAATGAAATGGACTCATTTCTCATTAATATCCCAAATATATAAATAAGTTTTCAGATACTAATTAATGGTAACGATTCTTATCTGATAAACGAAGTACATATATCCGAAGGAATAGTTTTATTTGCATTGTCTAGCTAGAATAATGTAATATAAATAACACTATGCATTTAAAATATTTATGTAATAACTAAGTAAAATATCTTAATAGCCATGAGACAGTAAATACCTGTTTCTTTATTTTTCGTAAAGCTCGCATCGTAAGAAATTCGATGCAAAGTCTTGCGTACCTTGAGGGCTTCTGTGTTATGTGTCTTATGTGTTTGCCCTGATTTGGATAGTTTTGCTTCTAGGGTTTTTGGGCAGAGATCGGGAAATAGATTGGCTTGAGAGGTATTTTTAGATTCGGCAATACAGTAGTAAATAATAATCTGTGCGTGATTAGAAAAGGATGGAACATTGTCAAAGTAAGCTTCGAAAAGGTTTCATCATAAATAAGCTTACTCGTACTTTCTGTTCTCAAAACGGGGCCCTAATATTATATCAGATAAAAAAGCTTGGCACGAGTTTTGCTCTAACTCAAAAACTAAAAACGTTTCTTTTTCGCTTTTTTACTTTACCTTAAAAAGATTGTATTGAACAAAAATCATCTATTTTTTTATTTTGTATCTATATATAAACTTTCTGACGTATCCAAGAGTATAGTATCTAAAGAAAATAAAAAAACTTTGGGTTTGAGTTAGAGTTTGGGTTTGTTGATTTAATCTTCCTATTAAAGCACTTTGGTCCTCGATGA
This sequence comes from Eupithecia centaureata, assembly GCA_944547425.1. Taxonomy (NCBI): domain Eukaryota; kingdom Metazoa; phylum Arthropoda; class Insecta; order Lepidoptera; family Geometridae; genus Eupithecia; species Eupithecia centaureata. Next base: position 1,763,943 of record OX155679.1, read on the forward strand.
TAACTAGGGTATTGATGCTGGAGCCAGAGAAAGACCGTAGTAACTACAGTAACTACTAAAGAAACGAGATACACAGAAACGACGTAACTTCATTGGGTTAAGGGAATTTCTGAATAACGCTAATAAACAACTATAAATTAACATTTAAACTAAAATATTGTATAAACATGAATTCCCTTTGCTTAGTCACGTAAATGAGAACGACCTTACCGATTTCATTAAACTGTTTAAAACTTTTTTGATATTTGTTTAGAAACTGAAAGAAAAGTTAGTAAAATGGAGTAGAAAATTTGATTTTTATTTTATAATACTTAACGTCTACTTTAACTTCACGAGTTTGACAGTTCACGTGTTTGATTAATGTGGATTTAGCAGACAATCGTTCTATTTTTTTTTACAAAAGAATTTAGGTTTTCATTATCTTAGACAGAATTGCGTTTGGTGGGTTCGCTAGAATTCAACGTTGACATAATAATTTATATTCAATTTATTACATGTTTCAGTTTTGATAAATTCGTGCAGTCTGAAGGGGATAGATAGAACCTTGTCAATGTAGTTTACCATTTTTTAAGAACTTGACAAGATTTTTCAATTACATAATTCAAAAAAAGTAATTCAGTAGGTATGGAATTATTGATTCGATACATAGTGAATATGTTTTTGAAAGTTGAAAGATTTTTATCGTACCTTTTATTTTCTGGGGAGCATAGATTTTTTACTTTTATAATTATTACATACTATTTTAATGACATATTATTTGGGTTCATATTACTTGTTTAAATAAGTTTTATTGTAAAGTGGAATGTTACGTTTCATCATAAAAGTGAGATCTCTACCAGACAACCATTGTATAAATTTATAGGACCAAACAGAGTGAAAAAATATTCTCTTTATTTCATACTGAACGAATTTTACGGAACCTTTAGGTAATTACCATCGCCCACATGAAGCTTTGAACGTCCAAATTACGAGCTTTACTGTTTTCACAAAGTTTCCAAATTGTAAGACCATTCATTACCTCAGGCAAACATAGCCCAAATGCTCTAGGGCTTACAAGCTATAATTGTGTGTACTTATGAATGTTATAGAGCCTATTTTTAAAATTTTTAGAGCGTAGGTTAAGTTCTCTTGGATACAAATAAAATAAGAGTATTTTTTACAAACCTTTTTTGTAGACTTCTAAACAGGAAAATAATATAATAAACAAAGTGAAAGTTTTTGAGAATTCATATCGGCTTCTTTAGTTTTTGTAAAAAATCATCTATGAAAAATGACACATAATTTCCATCAGCAGTGTATTACAATTGACATTTAGTTTGGTATTTAAGATTGTTGAAAAAAGCCATAAAAATGTAATTAAAATGCTATTAAGGCTGCCTAAGGTTACCATTTCGCTACGAAGTAGCCATTTCTCATATTTCAAACTTGACAGACATATTTATTGCGACTCGGTTTGAATAAATGAGGTTCAATGAAATCTAATTGGTCTCTTGATGAGCAAACAATAAAAAAACAGTCAAACATAGAACCTACTCCTTTTTTATAAACGGTTTTATTAAAACGTATAAGTTTAGCCTATTTTCTTTCTATCATAAATAAAATGCTGCTCAGTAATGACCTTGCCAGTCAAATATTGACCAAGAATATTGACATTATAATAAACTTTCAACCTTTATTTGACTCTTCTCAGAATAGTAAGATCACTCTACATAAAATCTATTGTAAATGCGTAATGGAGGATGAATAGATAGATGGATTTTTGGCACCTTCTTCTTCCATCAAAACTACTGAATGGATAGGGATTAAATATAGTTCTAGAACAAGAATAAAACAAAGGCTATTCGTCATTTTTGTGCGGATTAAGCCGGCGGCGCAGCTAGTCAACCATAATCTTAACCAATTAACATCTGTAGTGTACGAAAATATCAGACAAAGCCAAGAATTATTTCACTATAACAATATTTACTTTCATTTCACATATACCTTACGAAAACTTACGAAAAATATAGCATTCCTTTGTAACATTTTAAAAACGACAAACAAACAAATTCAAACTTTATATCTCTGTTTTTTCTTATAGTTCCGTTCTTTGCTTCAAATCTATGTGACCTCAAAACAAACTCTTCCGTGCTAGGAAATCGAAATCATTTATACATAGAGGTAAAACTGGAATCTGAATCTTATATCGCATGAGTTTTGGCCCAGTCATATTGTTATAGGCACGATCTTCTTTTGTTATTTTCATAGAATTGTCTACACAGACATGACCACCGATGTTTTTTTCATATAAAGTAAAAACTGACTTAAATTTAATTATTTTTTCTATTCTTCACTACATAGTAGAAAACAAAGTCGTTTTCCGCTGTGATTCCTATTTATGCATAGATCTCTTACATCTCTTACTTTAAAACTACACAACGGATTTAGATGCGATTTTTAATAGCTAGAGTGACTCAAGAGGAAGGTTTAAAAAATCTATAATACACCCCTGAGAAGCCGGGGCAAGTTACTAGTTAAGTTAACTTACGACACAAACTAGGAATTCCTTGGGAATTTCTTGTGGTACATAAAATGTACTAATATAAAAATGGTATTATAAAAATAAACATAAAAATATAGATCGAACGTCGTAGGTATCTTCTTTTTCTAGCGTGGGAAAAACATATATTTTTGCTACAGTATTCGGATACTAGGCTTTGGGTCAATGCCCTAGAGGTTACTTCGTCTTGCGAGGGACCAATCCTGATCGTAAAGAATAATCTTCATAAAGTGTTGCCAAACTGATCTGAAACCTATTTCAATTCGGGTTGGTTCGGTTATTGCATACCGGCTTTTTGAAAGTTTAATGTTGGTTATGTATTTTTTTAAATAATATGGGTTTCTATATAAAATTATAGGATAACTAGTAACGGCCCGTGGCTTTGCACGCGCTGTTCCTATGGAAAGGTTTCAAGGCTGTTTCTTTCCCATGGAAACTAATTTATGAGATGAAAAATTGCTAGTGTTTTATTCCAGGGCTAGAACTACGTTTGTTCAAAATGTTCATTAGTTTTTGCGTGAAAAAGTTAATAACATCCAAACACACCTATGCACGTTACATAAGAAAAATCATGAACTGAAAAGTAAACACAAGACACAAGAACTATCGACGACATAAAACTACCATTCCTTTCAGAAATAATAATATTGTTGGAACGATTTCTTCCAATAACATGGATTCTTCGACTTTCTCGCGACAGTAATTGCTAGCTCCGACATAGCAAACTTCAGTGATAACTCCAGCAAAGTGATAACAATTTGTAAACTATTTACCGGCATAACTCATCCTGTATTAACGGCCGGTGTTGCCATAAACCTAAAACACGACACAAAGTATCGCAATAACGCCACCCTTGAGGCACAATTTGGCGAAATTTGGCCGAATTCGCACGAAACGTGTTGTTTGTAAATATTATTGTGATAATTAGAATTAATTGTTGTTTTTTGGAAGAGTGATTGCTTCTTGTGAAAATGCTAACAGAAAACAATGATTTGTTTTCTTTTTGCCACGGCTAATGAATATTCATTACCTATTCTTACCCGGCTGCGTAGTTCAGTGAAAAATTAAGTTGTTTTCTCCAACTCTGACACTAAAAGAGCGTTTTTCACTACCTTTCTTAGATTGGAAACAAGGAAAATCTATCGGTTTTGAACAAAGTAAACATGTTCAGAATTTTACTCAAGTATATTTATAGTTTTACTTAATCACCCTATTTGACATGTAATAATATTGTTTACCAATAAATGAACCATTCAATCTATGATATTATGTTGGAAGGTTAAAAATATGCACAACGCAGTGCACGATGCACGATGCTTTTAGTTCCAAGATTCTTTCTAGATTATTCTAAAAAAGTTATGATTGTCATTTGAATACAGCAGCGGCGCAATATTCTAGGAAATAAGTTTTAAATGGTACTAGACGTAGCTTGGTTATTTGTCTAAAGCTCAAGTATTCAGAATTTCTCGCGGCTTCTCCTTCGCGGCCAACAAAGGGTCTATCTGACCCAATTAGACGTTTTGCCCATTACAGAAACTGTAGGGATGCTTTTAACGGTTTTGACCCTGAATTTGTCAGTGTAGATAAGCTGATGATGTTAAGAAGATGGATAAGTTAAGGTGGCAAGATTTTAAAATATTTAAGAACAGTTTCGTAATCTTCCAGCTTGCTTTACTTATATTCTCCTTCATAAAATCCTGCACGATTTTTTAATCGACTTCCTTCCTCGGTGTTGTGTGTAAATTGAGTCAATGCAGTGCGGTAAATTCTAAATGATGCTGCATTCAGAATTTAAACCACTGGATTGAATTTATCACTGTAACGATTGTTTTTGATTAAATGAACACGAGGCACTTTATATTTTTTTACTTCTTAATTTATTTTATACTAGCTTCTGCCCGCGGCTTAGCATTCGATGTTTCTATGGAAACCATGGAAAATTTATGGTTTGAAAAGTACGGTTAGAACTACGTCTTACTTCAAACTTAATAATATTAGTAAGTTTATGGATTAGTAATAGAGCTTACGTTTAGTTGTTAAACTTTTACTGATGTCAAGTCAAAATGCTTTATTTCCTTAAGACCTCACAGGACACTTGGACACGTCATAAAAATCATTTTTTAAATAATTAAAACTAGAAAATAAAGTGCTCACTTTGATTTTTGTTCACTTCGAGCTCTTAAGGTAAAGTAAAGAAGTGAACATGAAACCTTTACCTTGTTAAACATAGCTGTGATTTGCCTCATTTTCATAATACCTCAGTCTCTCTAGAATAGTCTACCAGAGGGTAAAACTTATAAGCCCAAAAGGCTTATACGCGGGAAATTACCCAAACCGTTGGACTTATTAATACTCATTCCGCCCTCCCATAGATTTCTATAATTCAATATTGATACTGAACTTTTAAAAAGTTGAGGATAAAATTTATCGACTTTTACGAAAGATTTTTACCCGCTTCGTTATTTAACAAGGGATGCTAAGATAACTTTGGGATCTTTATGAATCTCGTTAGGTTTCGCCGTCTGGATTTTCAGCATTGTTTGATGTTTTATACTTTTTGTACTTTCATTTTCAGAAAAGTTCTTTTTTGAATGTGAAAGAGTTCGATAATTAAATATCTTATTAATATATTTCAATAAAATAGAGAAAACAAAAGCTGGAGAGTAAGTACTCAATGTAAAATCGAAACACGCGATTTTGAAAGCTTTCTTACTAGCATTCCTAGCATCTACCAAAATGTATCCTTATACGCTATTGCTTTACCATGGGTTATTATTACGCAGTATCAAAATTACATAGGCTACTCCCATCTCTATGTTAATAACTTGTTGATAATTCATCTATATTTTTATAAGTAGAAGAGTTTTGGAAAAAAGTTCAAAAAGGTGATTCGAAATTTGTCTCTACTACTATACTCGTATATCGAATGGGGTCTCAAATGCAAAGTCTCGGTTTGAATATTTCCAAACTAATCTTGAAAATTATCTAGGGCTCATACAATTTTTTAGATACATTGAAAAGAGCTCAAATTTACCATTCCCGCCTAGTCTTCGAAATTTGCATAGCGATTTATTTGAAATGTAAGTACCAACCGTATTGAATATATAAAATATATTCTGATGAATATATAAAATAGAAAGTAGAGACTCTAACTGGTACCTTAATCATTTTTTTATTGACAATTTTGAAACCCTCAGCCCCGAGCACACTCGCACTCTACGGATCTATTTTCTTAGTTTTAAAAATAATGCTGAGATCAAGCCATCAATCACAATACAAACTGAAACCAATCTAAATTCAAACTGTGAGGTTTTAAAACTGCTCAGAAAATACACTGCATATATTACAAAACAAAAGCTATCTACGAATCAAACAAAAAACAAAAGTTAAAAACAAATCAACGGTAAAACAGTGTAGTTTCAAAATTGCTCGACAAAATACATTACGTATGCATTCTGGCACGGCCGGCCGATTGAGTGTTATCTTCTCTTCATAGTTGGCAGAACAGAATAATATTTTTATCGTCGCTTAACGTTGCGTGTTGCAGTTTGCATATGGGGATGGGAGAGACTGAAATGTAAGTGGAAAGTCGGACTTTGAATAGGGATTTTTAACCAAACTTTTAAATCATATTATTACGAATATCCACGGTATTCATCGCATTTATTTACCTATTTTCCCGACGTTTAGTCATCCCGTGACCACGATAGAGTGTAAATCTGTGGAAATTTGGGGAAAAATAGGTAAATAAGCGCTTAAATACCCGGAGATATTTATAATAATGTGTAAATAAAACTATTATGATTTAAAAAAACTTTTAAATCATAATAGCTTTATATATTATTTAATTAGTATATCACAAATAAATATGTAAAACCTTTTAGCTTATGATTTTCCTGGATGGTTCAGAAATTAAATATTACAAAACTTTTTATGGGACTAACTTTAACATACAATATAGTTGATGTAGAAATAGAAAAACCAAGAAATCGTTGGTCAAAAGTGCCACGTGACTAGGCACTTGTCTGGAATTTAAAATCGTCCCATAGTATCGATTTACTTGATGGCATTGAAATGTACATTGTCTTCCAATGATCTATATGTTAACAACAGATCGTGATATAACTATTGCATACATAAGTCATAACCGTACATTCCTAGACATTGATCCTTTAATATCGTTTTCGTTAATCAAAAGTTACGTTGCCTAGTCCCTCTGGACTGACTATTTCCGAACATTTTTAAAGGCCGGATGACACAGGCCTAGTAAAGTCGACTCTGGTTAAAAATCGATCTATTATGGGGATAAACATGACTCATGAGAAGATTATCGTTGCTTCCAATACTCAATTTATAAAGCTTTAAGCTCTATAATGGCATTTTGCCTTTTTTATCACGGTAAACGAGACTTAAAATACCTGACCAAGTAATAAATTCTTTAGTTTGAACTTTATTTTCCCCATGTTTTATTTTAGATTCAGAGGGAGTTTTTGCAAGTTGGTGGTTTGTATAATAGACTTTAGTTTATTGTATACAACCAGACCTTATTCTGAGACATTTTGATAATTTAATAGCAGCCGGGTCTTAAAAAACATTCAAACTGTGTGTGGTAGAGGTAGATAGACAGGTAGAAAATACTTTATTCTCACATTTAAAACTAAGCAACAATTAACATATAAAAAAAGTAATATTAAAAGCTACAATTGGCGGTCTTATCACTCAAGATCACTGCCAGACGACCTCGTATAGATAGGAGTGTCAGTTGTACATCATATTCTATATATATTTTCGTGTATAATAGGAGTAAAACTTAATAATAAATAATTATAACATATTTAGAAATAGATACTACAATTTACAGAAAAATATTTAACAAGTATTTAATTACATAAATTGTAGGAATCAGTATAATTGTATAAATAATATACTGATATAGCATGGAAAGTTGTGTTCAGTGACAGCAGGACAAATTGTGTTCCTTTATGCCACTGAAAATTTTATTAGTTTATTCAGTAAGTACCTAGTTCTTATGACCAATCTCATCCTGTTAATTTTATCCTTAACTGAACCAAATAACAGAGAAAAAAAGGAGGATTTAAATCACCCTATTACGTCATTACCATAATTTATAAGCCAATAATTAATCAACATCCAAAATGAAACAGAATTTAAAGTACCCGACAAAATTATGCCATTCAAATCAATGCTTCTAATACGACCAAATTAGAATATTACTCGACAACGAGCTCAATCCAAAATGAGCTTTACATGTTCAAAATGAAAGCTCAAATCGGGTAGAAATTTTCAGGTGACTTATTAAGCCTCGTTTGAAAATGCCCAGTAAATTGAAATAATTTCTACAAAGTTAGTAGAGCGTAGCACGCATGTTGTTTGCACGCTGGCTGGCTTACAATATTGAAGAGTTTTCATTCTGGATTGTTTTCTTTATAATAAACGTATGTAGGCCGTAGAACCGAATTAATGTTTCTTCTAAAAACATGAACGTTCAGTATCATTAGTTTACTGGCCTAACCTCAGCCTAGATAGGGTCATGGGGTCTGTATGTCTGGCCTTTGTGAAGTATTATTTCATTTCCTTAGTACCTACCCCTTAAAACCCTTAAAAAGTTAAGCTCTCAATTACATGATGCACTATACTTTTTAAGTGATCTTTCTTTGGACTACATAGGAAGGTATGTGTTTTTTGTAAAATATAAGAGATAACATTCATAGATAGATATATTAAACTAGATAATTTATATGATTCGCAACATCATCGTCAGAACATTATAGAAACAAAACAAACGACAAATTAGGCAGATATCAAAACAAAATGTTGGATTTTTATTGATCTTGTAATAAAACAATTAAATAAGAAAGAAAATATTGCAATAAATATTACAAGGTATGAAAAGTGCTGCCGAGGTTAGCCAAAACGGATCAGTCTCAGCTTTTAACATAGCATTATGAACAGTCCAAGACTTTTCTCCCTACTTATCTTTGCCCCCAATTATCCCTTAGAAAGACCCTCATATCTAATTACATAAAGTTTAAAGTGCGATATTTTAAGACGATAACTTTGGTTTTGTTAGGTTTCTGGCTTTTAGAAGGAACCTTACTCCAAAAGTTTTAATTGCTCTGAACTTTTGATGCGGTTAAATTTAAAATGGAATCGTAATCAGTGGGTTGGAATTCTAGAAATATCCCCTAATTAACTTGGGAATATCTGTTTACATAATTTTTTGCTAAGTTTATATATTTTTTAACTGAATTTATAGTAGGTAGCACCGCTAAGAACTAATAAAGAGAACTTACATTATTTGGGTTTTAAAAAATAAAATCATCAATAATTTTGTTTTCTCACAATATCTGGCAGGACATTACATTTTTATTGCATTTTATCGCCATAAAATGGCCAGCCAGAATTTAAAAAACTACACATTTTCGTAAAATTTAAAGGTAAATGTGCTTGGTCCATTTTGTAATCAACAGTGTTAATTAAAAACATTCTGAAACGCGATTACAGGCTTTGGTAGGTATTTATACTATCGACAGGGCTTTTAATTAATAGGTACAGTCAACCTTAAACTCTGACGTACCTTACGTACGTCTTTTTTGCCTCCAATAAGTATTTTTTCTAACCTATGATTTTGTACCCGAAAGTACAGACATTTTGGTGATAGCATCTTACTAATATTATAAACGCGAAAGTTTGTAAGTATCGATGGATGGGTAGATGTTTGTTACTCTTCCACGCAAAAACTGCCGAACGGTTTTGGATGAAATTTGGCATAGAGATAGATTATAGTCTGGAATAATACATAGGCTATATTTTATCCGGAATTCCCACGGGAACGGGAATTACGCGGGTGAAACTGCGAGGCACTGCTAGTTTTATAATATTTTGGAACCATATCCGTGCAATAACTTTTGTTTTCACGAATTTCCAACCATTCCACCCATTACTTACATACTACAGCTGCTGTAGCTATACTAAATTACGTGAAGCCATTTATATGCCTCTCACATGGTAATGCCATGAAAATTCCATGGGCAGGGCGAAATGCGGGCGGATTCTAGGTCAAACATACAAAGAAGACATTCTAAGATGAACGGTAATATGTTAGGAGGATTTTTAGCTCCAATATTTTTTTACTAGCCTTTGGAAAGTTGAAGTATCATCGATCTAGCCTTTTCGTAAGCGATGGAAGGTGAATAAGTTTTTTTTTATTTATCTTGGAATTTGATGATTTGAGTCTTGTTTAATGGTACTGTAGTGAAGTAAACTCTAAAAGGTCAACAAACACTTAGAGATTAATGTGCAATAATGTGCATTGTGCAAAAAAGGTTATAATATATGATAAACACGCCTTTTTTCATACCAAAGTGGCAAATTAGTATGCGACCCGTCTGATTAAATGCGGTTACCGCAGCCTATGGACGCCATTGGACGCCTGTAACATTAGGAAAATTCGCACACGCGCGTGGCTGATCCTTAAAATGTTCTAAAAATTAAATTAAAAATATTGATAACTTAAAATCAGAATAGTATTAATAATTTTATTTAAGAAACGGTTGGTAATTAACCCTGGTCGAAAATTCTGTGAACATGTCTCGATAAGATAAGTAAAATTCTTATTTCATTTTTCGAAACAACAAAGAAGCGAAGATCTCATTAGGTCCATTCATTATACCCACGATGGATCTATTGATATGTAGGTATTATTTCTCATTAGGTGTAGATTGGAAGGTGTGAATCTATCGATAACTTTATTTTCTAGTAGATTTATTGGCAAAATATAAGAATGACTAGTACGGGTTTGCAAAATACCAAAACAATAACGATTTCATCTTTGGCCTATTAAAGTTATGCTACTAAAATGCAAATCACGCAAAATCATTCAAAAACCAATCGAATAGGCAAATATTCCCGAAAGCCACGAAACAAAGGAGAATAGGTTTTTAGAATTATGTAAAACCGCTGTCATGCTATATAAAATAAATTTCTCTGTATTCCTTAAGAACCCGGCGACATCCGCACAGAACTTCAATTCGAGGACAACCATTAAATACTGAAGAAAAAAAAAACTTTTATCGTAACCTAAGGGCACAGGCCCTTTAAATGTTAGGGACTTTTTATTTCGATTGAATGCTATAGATAGACGCAGAGAAAACATTCTCACTTAATTTTCAAGTCATTTACCACTCTATTGTGGCAAGCAGAATGAAGATCTCATTTTAAGTAATGACCAGCCCATTCAAGACTGAAATAAGCCTTTAATCTTCAATCATTTCACAAAAGTCTACGAATACGTCTGACTGACCCTAAAATATGTCTAGACAGCCAAAGCTCATTGCTTTTAGCTATTTAGATGTGGTATTTTAAGTATACAACAATAATGATAAATGATAAAAATATTCATATATAAATTCAGACGTATTAAATACTAAGATCTGCCTGCGGTTTTGTAAACTTAGTACCTACACACCTCCTTATCAATACACGAACGCACATTAGCTGCAGGTGTGCTAATGTTTTCTTGAGTCATTCATGCTATTTTCCAGGTTGTATTTTAATGAAAAATAAAACGTCAAATGGGAGTTACCTTGCGCACCGCGGGTTTCACTATTTAGCCAATTATCATGCTTCTGTATTGACGGGAAATAACATAGGAATTGGTCCTTTGTGAAATTCAAAATATAAACGCTTGATTGGAATGCCGCTCATATGTTTGGTTGAGAGTTTTACTGATTTCTTTTTAAACTGATTCCAAGATAACTAAAAAAAAACACATGCTAGTGCCAAATATCCAGAGGATTTCAAAATAAACAATTTAAAGATATGTATGTCGCAGACGTATTGTATAATCCGCCGTATTACATTACGGCTAGCTGTTTTGAAAAACAGCGCCGTTTTCTAATGCGGCGGTTCAACGAGTAGCTGTATTGTCATTGCGATACGTTCTTCAATATGTCGGCCCACGTTTAGCCGCATTGATAAACTACTTAATTGTATAGGGTGACCATACTAACAAAAAAAAACTAAGTTAAAATGATAATCAATTTTATTAATCGGGAAAAGCTAACAGATTTCTTCTTACGTTATTCCTTACTAATCAAGAATTATTATCATAGTTACTTAATATTAATTATGTAACTATGATAATATTATATAAATAAGAAAAACATAATTTTAGAAATTCCTGAAAAAGGAGTTTTTTACAACTCCTTGTTTTATCTTCACTCCAACTTTAGATAAAAAAGTTTGCGAATATCCGATCACTAGTTATCAGTACAAAATATTATTATGGTTAAAAATATTATTTCAACCAAAAAGGCAAGTCGTGAGTCTAATTCTAATTTTTTCTAATTTTTAAGCATTCCTTAAACAGTTAATCGAACGCTGTGGCGTTCGATTAACTGTTTAAGGAATGCTTTTATTTTGTGTATGTGTAAGTAAATAAATAAAATAAAATAAAGTAAAATCTCTTTATTTCGGATAACTAGGATCCATATTGGGTTAGTAGGCACACAAAATATAAAAGAAGAAAGGGTGTTAGTAGGTAGGTACATCTTAAAAACAAAAATCTAAAATACTTAACAGTTAAGGTTAAATATAGCATGCCCCGTTCACAGAGCGATCATCATAGTAAAGAGACATTTGCCGAGATCACTCTGCGAACCAGGCATGCCCACAACGGCGATGAAAATCTATCCGCTATGGTTTTCAGGATGGTGTTGGGACTGTCCCGCAGTCTGCGGATCAGGGATGCAGTTTTTTTGCGGATGATGGCTTCGAAGCCATCCGTTTGATACTCTGCAAACATCCCTGATGCACTGCAGAAGCGAGGCAATCCAAACATCATCCTGAAAATATTATTATATTGGATACGTAGGGTCGCTAGCGAGTTTTTGGTATGACTGATCCACAAGCTTCCCGTGTACATATTTTGGCAGTAAGCTTTGAAGAGAGTAATCTTTACTTGCTCTGTACACCGGGAAAACCTGCGGGCCAGCATATTACCTCTAACTGCCAGCGATCTACGCTCCCTTTCAATATCAGCATCGTCTTTGAGGCTGTCGGCAATGATATGTCCAAGATATCTAAATTTATTAACTCTTTTAACGTCCACTCCATTAAGGGTTATCTTATAGGTGTTCTTATCTGGACCTTTGCCGGCAGCCTCAAAGACCATGTACTCTGTTTTTTTGGCATTATATATCAGCCCATGTTCAGTAGCGTATTGCTCACAGACTCCTAGCAGCTCCTGAAGGCCACCCACCGTGGGGCAGAGCAGCACCATGTCGTCCGCGTAGCTAATATTATTAATGCTTACGCCATCTATTTGACATCCGACACGCATGCTGCTCAGCCTCACGATGAGATCATCAACGTATATGTTGAAGAGCAAGGGCGATGTCAGCCCTCCCTGTCTTACCCCCCTCTTCAACACATACGCCTCAGATAATGAGTCAGCCCACTTTACAAAATTAGTTTGGTTTGCATACCAATATCTAAACATATTAAGTATTTCCGCCGGCACACCCCTGTCTCTCAACTTTCTCCAAAGTACTTCATAAGATACTAAGTCAAATGCCTTGGATAGGTCAAGAAAACAGGCGTGAACCGACGTCTTACGATCTGTATAGTACTGGACAGTATGCTTAAGACTTACTATGGCACTTTCTGTTGACAATCCGGATCGGAATCCGAACTGCGCGTCATGCAGGTTTGTAAATTCTTCTAAGTAAGTGTTAAGCACACTGTCCAAGACCTTAGCTATAGTCGTCGCCAGTGAGATTGGACGGTAATTCCCCTTATTCGAGATATCTCCGGTTCTGTCCTTAACAATAGGCACTACGATGGTTTTCATTAAGTCGTGAGGTAAGTGTGAGTGACTAATGCACATTGAGAAGAACAGAGCCAAGACTCGCGGAAGGTGAACACCCGCATGTTTCAGATGCTCTACACTGATACCATCATGCCCGGGAGATTTTCCACCACTCATTTTACTCAGGGCTCTTCGTACCTGCTTTGCAGTAATGCAAATCAGTTGTCTTTCTCCCTGACATTCCGGGTCATTCGAGTCGAGGCGTGCAGACGATGGATCTGGCGAAGATAGTCCCTTGAAATGGTCCCTAAACAAATTGGATATCTGTTCCGGTTCACTTTTTCCATCCATACTCACAGGGAGGCCAGGCTTAACATCAAACTTCCCCGTCGACTTCCAAAATTTGCCAAAATTCTTTGCAACTCTATGTTTAGCTAAGATGTCCATCCTAAGTTGTTCCTGATTATTTTGGCACCATTTTAAGCGACTTTTAAATATCTTGCGACTTTCATCCATTTGTTCAAAAATTTTACCCGATGTCGGCCTATTGTGCAAAATCCAGGTTTTGAAATTAAGCCTGGCCACCCTAACGTAAGTACATGATATTATAAATTTTAATATCTGTAAATAAAAAGAGCTAATTCTTGTATAAAGTAAGTAAGTATAGATAAATAAAATTTCCTTTGTCCATGGTTTGTTTACAGTTCCACATTGAGAAGAATAGAAATTATTTAATTGCACCTCAAAATTGTTCTTAAAGTCATTTTTTACCGACATATTTAACACATTTTCTGTAACTCCGCAATTTAGCAACATACTTTCTTTTCCCAACGCCATTGTTGTTGTTATGTCAGGCAGCGCCACGAGTGTTAAGAATCGGAACTAAAACAGTCAAAGAGGCGGCTAATCTCTCGCTTTATTACATTATGTCTAGCCGTATTGAATAACGTTTGGCGCCGAATACAATACGGCGTTTTTTTATTCAGCCTTATTCAATCCAGCTTATCGTTGAACCGCCGCATTAAAAAACGGCGCTGTTTTTCAAAACAGCTAGCCGTGTTGTAATACGGCGGATTATACAATACGTCTGCGACATATATAAGTATCAGTTGAGCTACGTCTTACAGTCAGTAGATTATTTCAAATGTACGAGTAAATAAAAGTTTTATATTATTTCAATGTTTTATTTGTAATTTTCTTAATTAATAAATATTGTTTTTTAACATTAAGTTCTTGACAATGTCTTTACAATCTTTACAGTAAAGTCTATACATAAGTTCTACAAAAAATAACTTATCTAAGAACAAGCCTACCGTAAATTTAAAAAGGTTGGTATCAAAATCTGCTCCCAGTTCTAAAGAACCCATTAGTGAAACAAAAGCTGAACAAAAATGTCGGGTTTGTTCACAAAAGATATTTTAATTACTCTAGATGGTACCTGATGGACGTTTGTAAAATACAAATTTTAATTGTTTTAATTGTGCACGATTCTTTTATTATTTTGGGATGGTTTTTTTGGATCTTTAATCTGACATTTAGGATTAATCATTTACTTCTGCCCCGGCTACATTCAATAACTTTTTTAAATGGAGAGGACCAATTGCTTACATAATAGCATTTTTTGCGAAGTCTGGTAAAAAGTCAGAGAATCGTTTCATTAAATTTTTATCTTTCTATCATCGTTTATATTTAATAAAGAACTTTTCGATTTCTATAATAATTGTACGTAAACTTTAGTATTGTTCCTAAAATAAAGATGCCCTGACTTCTTTAATAATATTCTCTAAATGTTCAGCATTTTTTCAATATTTTAATAACTAGGCGCTAACACGAGTGGCTCACCTTTATTTTAGAAATTTTCTATTGAATTTTTATTATGTATTTACACTGGTTACTTTGAAAAGTGTTCCGACAACGTACGGAACCCTAACCCAAAAAGGTCATCAAAAGGTTACGACCAACATCTTCTTCAAGACAAAGCTAAGTCATATCTTCCGAGTCAATAAATTAATTCTGCCGTTCAATGTACCGTGATGGTTGATGACCCTAAATCGCAGACGGTCGTGGAATTTATAGATACCGCTCGCTTCACCGATTTTCTATTAACTTTGTTCTTTTATTAGGATGATTTGTGTTCTTCTTCCTTACCCATTTCTAACGTGGCTTATAGTTTACTACCATCATAGTGACCACTATATATCTATAGCTTATAGCCTTGACACATGGCTTCCCCTGAAAGGTGACACATTGTCTAAAGGAATAAGGCTCATAATCCCCAAGCTGGGAATGTAGGTTCATTGCAGCTTGGTGGTATAATTCCAGTACAGGACAAATATCCAGCGCGGGACGGGTCCCTGTCGATATCTATTAGCACTGTTTGTACAATTATATCATCATCATCATCAGCCTATATTAGTCCACTGCTGGACATAAGCCTCCCCTAATTAACCCAGCCGCTAATAATCACACTAATAATATAAATACGAAAGTTTAGATGAATGAATGTTTGTAACCTCTACACGCCAAATCAACAGAACGAGCTGAAAATCAATCAGTTCTAGGCCTAGAATAAAAACATAAGGCTATTTTTATAAATTTTCAAGCGGTTGAAACCGCGGGGCGAACATAGCTAATAATGTTTCTTTTACATTATTAACTAGGTTCGCCCCGCGTTTTCACTCGCGTCCTAGACATTTTCACAAAGCATCATTATGCCCGAAGCTATCATATGTAGAGCAGGAATTATTAAACAAAATAAACTATATCAGCTATATAGCCCCGAGCTAAACAGAACTTTTGTTTTGGGTACTAGATGACGATATGTACTTAATACATTACAAAGATAGATATTTTTAGCTTTTTAGCATACATAGATAGAACACACCGAAATCTTCTTCACAAATGTTTGAATATCTTTCAAACATTTGTTTTGATTGGCAGTTTGTATTCATTTATATTTATTTTATTGCGCAATTGTCAACGTTAAAAAATGTGGTATTCACACTTGGTAGTATATCGTGGGCGTAGAGCGAAAAGTCACCAATTAGGTCATTTGGTGTTGTGAGTTATGAAGGTTTAAAGATTTTCAAAAGAAAAAAAAACATAACTTACGTTTGGTACGACATATTTCAAATTGTATGGTGTTATTTCATAGGAAATAGATAAGCGCATACATTTAAAGTACTACATGTAATGTAATTTGTTTCATTTTCATAGATTTTGACGAAAAACTCACTTGGTTATTTTTCGCCCTCAGATCCTGCACCGACATTTTTGGTTAATGTTTTGTTAAATAGAGTTGGTGACTTTTCGCCCATATTAAGCTATAATAAACTAGAATTATCTTGAGTTAGTTAAAATAGGACTAGCTATAAAATTTTAAAAGGTATATTAATAATTATTCTAGAACCTATATTTTAGTCTATTTTATGTTTTGAATTTATTTAATTAGATAATAGAGATTAAAATGGTTGGTAATAAAATGCAATTATCGTTATTATATAAAGATATAATAAAAACACATGTTAAGCATAAACAGAAATAACAAGGAACAAAATTAAAATTACGTGTTTAATTATTTACTTTGCAATTTATTTGTAACGAGTTTTGAGTGAATCAAACCAAGGAATAATCATTTTCCATACAAACTTTAACCCCCTCAGAGGTTAAAATTTCCAAATTATATCCTATGTGTTATTCTAGGTCCTAAACTATCTACATACCAAATTTCATCTAAATAACTTAAGTAGTTACAGAGATTACCTATAACACAAACATTCCCACAGACTTTCCCACTTATTTTGGAGTTTGGATTTCCTGCCAGTACCTTGCTTTCTGCAGAATTTAATGCTCTTGTACCTCAACGTTTCAACCAGGTCTCGTCAGCGTCATCACTGGGTTCTAGGGCAAAAATCTATCCCCGAGAAGCTCCTGAAACTTCTCGGTGCTCGCCTGATTTGAATTGGATTAGTTCGGAACGTGGACTTCATCAGACGGTTTCTTTCAAGCTTTAAGTTGATATTCAGAGTGACTCGGAGCGTTCGGTATCAGATCCGGTATTGAACCTGTTGATAACTGAGATATCTCTGAATTATGTGCTTGCTATCCGTCATGATGAAGTCGATCTCATTTTACTCACAGTGTGGGGACTTCGCCATGTCCACTTCCGTTGGGGCTGTTTCTTAAAGAAAAAGTTCATTAAGAACAGCCCCTCTTTCTCAAGGAAGTTGACAAGCATTTGCCCCCTGTGATTCCTAACTCCATAACCATTTGGGCCTATTTGAGATTCGTTTCCAGTCTGGATTCCCACCTGGCAATTAAAGTTTCCCGAAACATCATCCGAGTGTCCCGAGGTCGTTGCGTAGACCTGAATTACCTACATGCTATACCGCTTGGATAGCCGAAGGATCAGTTTTGCTTCATGGTCGAGACACTGGAGAACGTTGCTAGAGCTACGTAGCTAACGTAGCTAGCCTCTTTGACGAGGAAACCTACGCCACCCTGGGATATTTTGTCACCTTCGCGAAAGTAGAGAAGATGGCTCGAGTCTAGGGTTACGGTGTCCTTCCCCTCTTTACGGACTTCACATACGTACTGCGTTTTTCTGTTATGGAAAAAAAAATCTCTTCAGGGATGCCCCTCTTCAGGAATTCTCTCTTCGGCCGCAGAAGTATTTACAGATTCGTCGCTGTCATTGAATACATCATGCATCAGATCTTGTGGACACTGTGTCAATTCCTTATCATAATGCTCACGTACTGGTGAAGACTCTCGATCTGCAGATTTAATAATTTTCTAGAACTAAAATACTAGGTAACAATGAAAGATCCAACTGATAAGTAAAATAAGAAGCGAAGTAGGTATTCCTTTTTAAAGATTTTTGATTTTACCAATGATCCAAAAAAAACGAACAAAATGCCATTATACACGGCTGGGATACGAACTCTCGACCTTTGTGTCGAAACTCGAGCACTATCCTACTTTGCCAACGCGGCGCTTAGGAAAGAAAACGCGAAAATGACACATCTGACCGACTGACTAACTTTGAGTTACGTGTAATAATGTCGAAAGTGACACATCCGACATAAAAGCTGCTTTTAGGTTACATGTAAGAATGTTGGAAGTGGTACATCCGACAAAATGATCCACTATATGACCATGTAATAATGTAGGAAGTGGTATATCCGACTAAATTGTCTACTTAAAGTCCAACGAAAATAGTTGTATCTGCCGGAACCTACTTTATTCACCGGAATATAGCTACAATAAGCAAAATATTAATTATAAAAAAAAAATGGTACCTAGGTTATCGTTATATTATTGATTTTGCCGTAAAAGCTACAATCATTCTATTGACCATAGTAGGTATATGTATAAAGGATGCTTACCTGGTTCTGTAGGTAATTATAGGATTATCTTGACAGTCACTTATTGCCTCTTCCTTAACAGGATCTTGTTTCTTAAAATTTACTAGATCTAAAATCCGTTTAGAACGTCTCTAGGCCGCGCGTGCGCTCCCCCAACAACAAAGTGCGAAGTGGCAGAACCGCGCGCATTCGCGCTTCCCCCTCCCGCAAACAACGCCGGTTCTGTCACTACCAACATTGTTGCGTGGACAATGTTATTACTATCGACAATATTAGCCTAGAAATTGACGTAATTACATGGTTTTTGATTAAAAAAATAATTGTATAACATGCATCTTTTTATTGTGATTCTATTTATGTAAAAAAGTGAAAATAGGTAAAAATGTATATCCGACATTGTTAATAGGGACCATCGGTATTCACAACAACTATTAACAACGACTATTCAAAACAAAGCTTTGTGGCCATTATTATTAGGATATAACTCTTTAACTCAGTTTAATGATTTCTTGCTCGTACAAAGATAGCGTATTTTTCAATAAAAGTCGATAGAGAAGTCAGTAACTAGACTTGGTTAGTTTTCGCTTTCGTGTTTTGGATCGAACCAGTCATACAAAATTAATCAAGTGGATTAAGGTAGTTTTGTGTTCTTGTAAGGTCCAATTTTTTTATAAGGAAAAGTAACCAACTCGACTTAGATTTCGGATTGCGTATTTCTCCAAGTAGAGAAAAAATACTTAAGTAAGTTAATTAGTTTTCGACTGCAATATTTTAGTCCAAATATAGAATTAGTGTTTTTTCGTATATTCTAAAATGAAAACTAAGATAGTTATAGACAAGGTAGTACGACTGAAAAATGCAGAAAAAAACAGTGATTTTCATGACATGTCTAACTCAATTTTGGCCAAACAGCGAATTGGTGACTTTTCGCTCTACGCCCACGATATTATGATTCTACTTGTGAATCCCTATTATTAGATTTCTGTGTCTGTTTTAAATTATACTGAATTAGTTAGCTGATGGCAATCCGAACTAAATGAATACCTACATCAATAAATTACTGCTGTTCAACGAAAGTTCATTTAATTATTTCAGTTACTTACAAATAACAATTAGATATTATTGTCTATTTATTAAGAATTAATTGTAAATTGTTTTCTATTACCAGTCCGAAAATAACGTTATTGTATGTACATGGTTGTCAACATCGCCCAAACAGCTTTCACAATATTGGTCCTAAGGTAAAGGAAACCGTATTGCTGAAATTCACTGAAAATAAACAGCGCTCGACCCTTTCAAAATTGTGAAATGCCAATTTCCAAGTCAATTTCAAAACTATTCAACGGAGTACTTAGGACGGCACTTGTAGGGTGCCTATTTAAAGGTATCGGATATTCTCGACTAAAGGGTGGTACTTTTTAGAAGCTCGATACGAAAGAAAAAATCTTCTGTAGTTTTCCAGTCACCAGCATTGAATATCTATATTATCTATCTAGATCAATGATAACTTTTGTGACATCAAAACATGACTACGTTTTTGTAGAGTAAAATTTTAGACCTAAAGTTTATCATTAAATGTCTTTCTTACTTTTTAGTAAAAACTGATTTTGTCTCACCTCCTTCTTCCTTCTTAAAATATTAATTAAAATGCATCTAATTTACGTCTGTGCTAATCGTAAACATTCTAAAAAAATATCTAAAAAAATATTGAAGAAAAAAATGTTTGTTCCGAGAGTTTTTCTCGGAACTCTGACAGAATCATTTTGGAACATATCTCTCGTATTTGCATTCTCGTATTTTTCATGAGGCCACCAATTCCATTGCTTATCTTTTTAATATTAAATTAAGTGTCTCCGTTTTTAAAAAGTATTATCTAAAAGTATATATAAAAAGTA
This sequence comes from Eupithecia centaureata, assembly GCA_944547425.1. Lineage (NCBI taxonomy): Eukaryota > Metazoa > Arthropoda > Insecta > Lepidoptera > Geometridae > Eupithecia > Eupithecia centaureata. The sequence goes on from OX155679.1 coordinate 1,784,574, forward strand.
TATATATAAAGTATTATCTATCGATCAACCCTCTTCGGGTACGCGCGTTTCATATTCCTGCGAGCACCTCGCAACTACGTAAATATTTACCGTAAAATAGCAAATATTGGAACACCCTGTATAATTCGGGATACTAGCCACTTAGGATTGAACCCTAGTCGAGTACCTACTACTCTAACTTACTATGGACAGATACAAAGTGGAAAATTGAGATTGAAGGGGTTAGCACAACAAATATAAATTCTTTGAAGACTGTTCTGTGACTGACTCTGATCTACCTATGAATAGCCACTCAAACAATAAATATGTAGAATTACAAAAAACCTCTTCCCTAAAATTCTGTTTTCTATTAGATTTTGAAATCAAATTATTTATTGAAAAAGAGATGACCCGAGAGCCGGTCAGTATCTGGCGCAGCGCATCAGCAGCGCAATGCAGCCAGTGTCTTGGATCAGTTCAGCTACTCTAGATTTGTTTGTTTCTAAGTTGAGCTAACTAAGTCTGCGAGAGTTTCCGATAACTGTTATTGTTAACACACTACACTGAAGTGCTAACCCATATATTCACTCTACTACTAGCAGAGTGTGTAGAGAGTGTGTAGTAGTGGTACTAGTCTCTGATACTAGTCTACGTACCGAAAGAAAAGAAAGAAGTTGGCCCTTTTTTAATAAAAAAACACATAGTTTAACAGGTACTGAAACAAAAAGACTAAACACAAAAACCAAAATAAGAAGAGTACTTAAAGCTATTTTATATATGGGGCCAAAAAGGCTATACTGCTATAAATAGTCTGTATAGTACTCCCACAGACTATGTAGTACAAAGACAAAAGGAATCAACCCCCGCAACTTCCAAGTATTCTTAAAATTGGTTTACCTATTTGATGTCAGCTTTTTTCGTGTCTGTTAATGGAGTTCCCAGCCTGCTTACGTGACGGCGCGGCTGCGTGTATCACGATTTCTAACAAATAGCATTTTGCGGCGGAAAATTGTTTTAAAAATATTGACACACGATAGGCGAGGTTCAAAGGGCTTGCAGGTTTGGTCTCTGGAGACTTTAAATATTCACATTTGCTCAGGTTTTAGTCCTGAATAACAAAGAATGTCAGAATATTTTTTTAACTATGCGACGCGTAACCCGAGAGCTGGTGAGTATCTGGCTCAGCGCATCAGCATTGCCATAAAGCGTGGTAATGCAGCCAGTGTCTTGGGGACGCGACGACTGGTATTGACATGCAGCTAGCTCAATAGTTTCAAATGTATCATCTTCATCAGCCCATATTAGTCCACTGCTGGACATAGGCCTCCTCTAATGAGCGCCATAGCGTCCTGTATTCAGCTTGATGCATCCAGCATCTGCCAGCAGTCTTTCGCAGATCGTCATCCCACCTGGTCGGAGGGCGTCCTACACTATGTAGGTCATTCAATTGTATATACTAGGTAATTTTTTTTCTATTCCTTGATTGTAGTTTTCGTTGTTAATAAAGATTTAACCATAAATTTCTCAGGTAAAAAATGCGCTGAGAACTAATAAATTTATCAAATCCAAATTCAAAATTCAAATAGACTTTTTTGATAATCAAACCGGTGCATAGGTACTTGATACAATTCTAAGTCCCATTTTTATACTTCGTCATTTACGCTATAGAACTAGACTTGAATTTTTCTGATTAATTTAGGAACCTTTATCTCATTAATTTTGAACCTTCTATCTACTCAAACTACATCGTGACGTTTAGATAACAGTTAGTAAACTTAACCTACATTTAACCTTAATCGAGCACACTTAACTTAAAACTAAATTATTTACTCTACAAACTGCACTTGAGCGTCATTTCCGGGTAGACTTTGGGCATTATCAGCCGGGTAAGAATACCTACGTCCTACATGTATGATTTTAGCCAACAGGCTATATTCACTTGCATTCAGTTAAGGTTACATGTCGTTTAAGAAAAGTTTTTCCATCATGGAGTGCGAAAGAAAATTAAATATTTTAACATTATTTTACGTATACAGTAACTAATGATATAAAAATAGTAGCACGTCAAATCAACTTACTCCAACAAATTGATTTATTAAATTTGAGGTCAAATAAATGACGTAACGTGTATTATCAAACGTAATGTTTGAAACAAATTTCAGGTTTCATAACTACAACATATAATTATGGCATGGATACAGGGCTTATTAATATTCATGATAATAAATCCGACGGCTGTAAGGGCTGCCAAATGTCGGCGGTAACCCGAGAAATTTAATGATTGCTTTAAAAATGCGGAAAACATTTATCAATACTTGGAATCAGATGGATATTAAAACAGTAGTTTCGGCTTGAAAAACGGGGTACTTAAAAATATAAAAGACTTTTAGGTCTGAGCTCTTGCTATGAATTAGATACTATAGGTTTAATTGTCACTTCTTACTAGCGAAGAAAAAATGAATTATAACCTCATTTCTTATATCACTTAAACAATTATTTAAAGTTTAAAATTTGACTCATCTAATTGCTTTTTTGTAAGTCTAAGTACAACAAAATGTTTCTGATAAAATTGTGATCTATCTTCTTTCTGTGAGAACAATACTAGACTTCGTATATCGAAGCCTTGTATGAACTCCATGCAAAGTAAGTCGACCTCCTTGGCCGTTATCCAAATCCGATAGAATCAGCCTTCCGCCCTTAAATAGCCTGTTTCCCTTTATCGTTACGAGATATTCTTTTGGGGCTATGCTGAACAGGGAGCTTAGCCCCAAAAGAAAATCTCGCATAGTGCATAGTTCCACAAAAAAGTCTGGACATACTTATATTATGCTAAAGTTTAGGGACTTTCTACATGAAACATCTTTATTAACAACGAAAATTACAAGCAAGGAATAGAAAAATTACAACTAGTATTTACAAATGAAACCATTGAGCTAACTGCAGACGGTTGCAAACAGTCTAAAGGTAGCTCAATCGATCCATTTTTTTCTGTTTGTTTTTCTTTCTTCATTAGTTTATGTCATAAGGTGCGAAAATAGCCTTTTATGGAATTCGATGAACATGAGTTTTTCTTAATCTTCCATTTGGTTTCAAGCTGTCGTATCAAACTTAATCTTTTTCTCACAAAAGAAAAGTACGAAGATTTTACTATTGTTGAAGGTTGTGTTTTGAATAAAAAGGCACGAACAATACCGCAAAAGACAAAAATACATTCCGCTTATTTACCAAATCCCTTCAACAAACTCTACCAAAATTTAAAAACAAAACGCCCAAAATTTTCCGATAAGAATCGGGCATTTTAACATTTTTTCGACTGTTATAAATCTTTCGGCGGATTAAGAATTTTTACGGATTTCGTGTTAATTCTGGCGATTTTTCCAAAAGTGCCGTAAATCCTGCTTATCTTGAGATTGTGACGTTTTTTCAAACTTGAAAATTTATCTCGACGTAGACGCAGTCAGCGAAAAAAGCAAATGCTGACCGGATGAAAGAATTAGGAAGATAGATTTGAAGTGAACAAATACTAAGTTTTTCGGAAAGAAAATAATTTTATCTGTTTGCAGCGGTAGAGCAGAGAGTCAGATACCTACAGAAGTTCTTGCTTTTGTTAGATTAAATTAATATGGTAATATTTTCAAGCTACGTCTAAAATGTAATGGTTCAATGGTTTATTTATTGGATAAAAATATTACTACACGCCAAATTGGATGATTACAACGTAAAATATACTTAAGTATATCAATATACTGTATAGTTAATCTAGTTAAAATAGTGTAATATGCCATCAAAACTGATTATGTTAATAAAATAATCTGGGTAATAATAAATTATATCTTCGAATGAAGTGACTCATATAATAGTGATCGAACTTCACTTAGCAAGTTCAATTGAACACCTATATAAAATAATAAACCAATCACTACCAAGTACCATAGCAATATCACATATATTTTTCAATTTCTTAGTTAATCGATGAAATAAAATATAATGCTTACTCTGGAGTCTTTCATGTTTTAGAATTCAGCTACTTATTTCCTCTTTATTCCTACGTAAATTACCGTCTTATTTTAGAAGCTCGAGGATCAAGTCTCTGTTTATACTTAACCAATATAAAATAATATCAAAGGCTTCCCACGCTGTACTGTGTTGATTCGTTTGGAAAGAAAAGTCTTATTTTAATCACTATAGAGTATAAAACAAGCTGGCCTAGACAATGTAACAATCAGTTAGCGAAAGCGATAGTAGATAAGTCCAAAAATGTATGGGTTTGACATATCCCTTAGATATATCACGTGATCTGTTTTCAACGAATAGATTATTGGTAGACAATGTAACATACTTTTCTATTCCACCAATCGAATCGACAACATCGAACGATTACTTCATACAAATTCCTAGCCAAGTGGCACTTTTGACAAGCGAATTCGCTTAGTTGTCGATTCTCTTGATGGAACACTAGCGAACGCTAAGACCCTGTAGATATCGAAACAAAATGGCGATTTCATAAACAGCTGTAGGAATAAATCATTAGGGAGTGTTTACTGCGTCGTTTGTTTTGTGATTTTAAAATAAATTTGATGTTAGTGTTGCATACCTAATTAAAGTTATTGAGCACTTCAGGCTCAGCAAATTCAAACCCTCAAACGTCCCTGCGCACCAAGCGGAAGTTTAAAGTAAGTAAAGTAAATTTATGGATCACAAATAGGTAGTAGTACATGCATAGGCAGATACATAACACGCTTCATAGCGAATGCCGCTTGGCTAAGGCTGAAGGTCGCTTCTCGCTGTCTGTCTGTTCTTAAGTATGCTTAAATCTTTAAAACTGTGTAACAGTTTTTAAAGCGTTTTTTAAAGGGTTTAGTTATTTTAGTCATTGCCCCAGAAAGAGGTTTAAGGTTAAAGTTTTCCCACTATGACACGTACAAAGTTTTGTTGTTTCGTGTTCTCGGAATCTTTTCCTATTCCAATGTCTGTTTTTGATTTTCTACAAAGTATCTTTCCATGTCATGTGTCATCATATGTTTGTATCTTCCAAACATGAGTAGCTCGCATTATTTATGAGTATATTATTATTTAGTTCATTCCGCTTTACAAGCCTGCGTGGGCGGAACATTTCAGATCATAAAATGTTTAATCTTCAAAGGATTTACGTAGATTTTATTGTACCTCTAAGTGAGTTACTAACCTTTTTTCGGTTGGTTGTGTATGTTATCGACATATCTCAAAGAATTAGCAAGTTGAAGTGGCAGTGGGCCGGCCATATCGCGCGAAGAACCGACAACCGGCGACTCGGCAAACGTAGTGTAAGACGCCCTCCGGCCAGGTGGGATGACGATCTGCGAAGGACTGCTGGTAGATGCTGGATGCGGCAAGCTGAAGACAGGGCGCTATGGCACTCATTAGGGGAGGCCTATGTCCAGCAGTGACTATAAACTAGGTTCGTAGTTAACCCGCATAAAGGCGATATGAATAAGCCAAAAAGTGAACTAAATTCAATTTCTTTTAATCTTTCATTAATCAGTCATGTTAAAGTGTCACACTGTAACAAGTAGTGTATGTAACACACACAGACTGTTGTCTATCTAAATTTATTTTATTTATTTTATTTTATTTATTTATTTATTTACTTTACACTTTACACACTGCCTTAATTAACAAGATAAATTTATAATACTTATGCACTAACATGGTACTTAATGGTACAACAAAGGGTGTGTTTATTACAACACAGTTCTAATAAATGCAACTTTTTTAAAAATGTTAAGTTTTTAAGATAACAAAATTATACAGAATTAAACAATGTCATTTTGTTACTTTTTAACAATGCTTTTACATAGAGGACTAGGTACCTAGTTGTATATTTTATTCTTTAAGTAAGTATATTTAACATTTAATTTATTACAACTATAAAAATGAGTAAAAGAATGTTAAATATAACAAGTTAATTATAGGTATTATTTTTTGGTACACATTTTAACTTAACTTAACTTAAAGGTGCTATGGACTGACAGTGGTTTGGATTGGGTTGCCCTACCTGCCGAACTAGTTGAGCACTGTATCTCAGCAGATAGTGCTCTCCTCCTCGCTCCTCGTCATTCATACTTCCAAGATTAAATTGAGGAAAAAACGGAACTCGTACATTTCAAAGATAATAATTAAATGTGTATTACAGTTATTATAATTTTCACAATATTCAACAAATATTTAAATTTAGAGTAGAAGTGCTATGTAGTTATAAGTAAGTACTTAGTTTATGATATTATTGTTTCTTAATTATGTAACATTTACAGTTTTTTATGTTAGTATTGTAGTTAGTAGTAGTAGTAAGTAAGTTAGTTAATAATAAGATGCCTAACGGACTAAATAATTTATTATGAATATTATAATAGTAAGATTAGATAAGGAACAAAAAAAAAAAACATTTATTTTACTATGGATAATAGATGTTCAGTGTCTTCATAATTTAAAGTTTTCAGAATTTTAGTGACTGTTTTTTTACAAGTGAAATTAGATTGAATTCTTAGATTTTCTTGTTTACTAAGTTTATTATATAGAAAAGGACCAAGAAAAGTCTCAAAACGACGTGAGAAAGTAGTTTTGCGCGCAGGTATAGAGAATACTCTATCCTGTCTACGTTTTATAGGGTTAGCTTCGTTTAATTTTTTGTGTTGTCTCAATGTTATTCCCAAAATAAAAGATTGTCTAACAGAGAGGATGCCTGTATCTTCAAATCAATCAATTATTGTAGACTATCCACACAGCATCTAGTCCTAAGTTAGATGAGTGATATATTTTTTATAATACATAACATAGCATAATATATTTACTATAGCTAGAACACCAAGAGTCTTGGGACAAATATATGCAGCCATAATAGAATGAATGAATGAATGAAACGTTTATTCTGATAGTTTAGTAGGTACACATAAAAATAAGAGCTTATAGAATATAGACAAACTACACACACCGCAAAAAACTTAATACTAACATGCAAATATAAATGTAATAAAAGTATTTAAATATATATCAGTTCTAAGTTATATAAAATAGATGCGTGTATTTCTATGGTTGATCGATGTAGAGTGTACTGCGCTATCAGAACAGGTCCATGCTCAGCTAAAATGTAATAGCTACCATCAAACCAACCATCCAAAATACCTGCCTTCCTAGGACCTTGAAAAGCGTTCGTGCCCTCAAAAATCCGGTCCCGATTCCGGTCTTCACGGTAAACGCACCCTAAAGTCAAAAAATTTACGTCATCATGTCGATTGACAAGTCAATGTCAAGCCCGTCAATTAATTAAAGGCGGGACCTTTAATTAATGCCTTAATTTATGAAAACAAGGGCGGCGAGTAAACTTTCAGGGGTATCATTGAAAGCCTATGCCTCGATGTTGTGACTTGCTTGTTTTGTTAGGTGGTGATAGGTTCTATGTTTCGCAATTTGCGGGATGGCAGTTTTAAATAATAGGTAGGTATTTTGTGTTAGATACCTTCTAAAAGTAATATGATAAATATTGTAAAAATGATTTTTTGTTACAAGCAAGGAATAGAAAAATTACAACTAGTATTTACAATTGAAACCATTGAGCTCACTGCAGACGGTTGCAAACAGTCTAAAGGTAGCTCAATTGATCCATGTCAATACCAGTCGGAAGCGTCCCCAAGACACTGGCTGCATTATCACGCTGTATGGCAATGCTGATGCGCTGAGCCAGATATTCACCAGCTCTCGGGTCACGCGTCGCATCGACCAGACGCTCAGATAATTTTTTAAAAACCCGGAGAGCCTCGGTACCCCACGGACCTAGGGTCTCGAATCCAAGGGGAGCAAATGCGTAGGTTCTGTCGAGACCTGCATATTTGCGCCTCTTGAGATCCTCGGCCAGATCTTCCGCCGCACCAGCCCTAGTGGATGTCCTTGAAAGATGGGAAGGTACAAGTGTGTCGACGCATGTAGCGTCCCACACAATGGGCCTCCCCAACTCCCATGGGACTAGTGTCATACCTTCGGGCCTCTTGCCATCGTCACGGAACAGACCATTCGGTTCGAGAATAGCTGGTACGTTAGCGCTGACAAAGGCCCGCCGGATGATGTCATTAAGGCTGGCATGACGAGATATCTGACCAGCGGCCCTAGTACACGATAATCCGTGATGACCAAGCTGTTCGACTGCAGTACCGCACTGGCATTGATGAGGCGCACAACACCTTGCACCCAACCGAATACATGTTGCGATACGGAAAGTAGCGGGATCCAATAAAGTGCCAGTGTTATAAGAAGGAAGTGCTTGCAGCCAATGACCTGACTCCCATTTAGAAACGGCTAGGAGACGGGCACGATCTGCCGAGCTGGAGCACGTTTGTAACAGACATTTCCGTGTCAACTCACACAAAGGCCCGTCCCATTGCCGTTGGGACGAAAGAGATTTTGGAGGAGCAGCATCGGGGCAAGCACTATGCCAAGCCGTTCTAGCTTCGTCTACATATGAAATTTTAAAAGAAATTTGTGATCGGACCAAATCAGACGTGTTTAAAATTTTTTCAACTAAAGAACTAGTGCTGTAGACGGAAGATAGGAACGCTGGTAGGGCTACACTGGAAATTTTGCGAATACCTAAGCCTCCCAATTTGACAGGCAGGGAGGCCTGCGACCATGCCTTGTCATCCAAATCAATATTCAAAACCGATGATAAAGTATTCTTTATTATGTTGTCTAAGCTATCCAATAGCTCGCTGTTTTTCCACAGGTGACTACATCATAAAGAATACGTAAATTTAGGTACAAACAGGCAAAACCGAATAATGGTAAAAGCCATATGGCTGTTAATTTTGAGAAGTCTGTCCGAAGTTTTGTTGAAATTTTGAATTTTCTCATCTACAAATGGCCGAAAAGACTCATAAAGAATTGGTGAACCTAGGAGTCGAAGTGAACATTTATCTATAAGTGTAATGTTAGGGGCCAAACTGTTAAATTTTGCAATAATATTGTTTTTGTCTACACAAGAGTAGTAGTAGAGTAGTTTAGTTTTTTGTTTATTTCATAAACCTTTGTTAATTTGATACTTGTGTCTTGATCACTATTAGGTCCGGGTTTTTAAAAGATTTTCTGTATAAAGCAGGTAGGTAGATAGGTGATCGATATTTTTCACAAATGTACTGAAAAAATATTATATTTTACGTAACTTGAAAAAAAAATATTTATGGCCAAAATTAGGTTTTTATATTATAAACGCGTAAGTTTATATGGATGTATAATGTGCGTATGTTTGTTACTCTTAGCAAAAACTACTCAACAGATCGGGCTGAAGTTTTGAATAGCCGTAGTTCTAGTCCTGGAATAAAACTTATACTTTTCATCCCCTAAATCAGTTCTCATGGGATAGAAATAATCTTGAATCATTTCCATAGAAACAATGCTTTCGAAACCAAGGGCAGATACTAGAAAGCTAAAAATAACATTGATTTAAAAACCTTTACTTCAGCATAAGTAAATTAGATTAAGTAATATTTTTGTCCCGTGTAATTGGTTGTCGTTTTCATCTTGTTATGTTTCTGATAATGAACTTGTTAGTTACTTCTGCGAAGGCTTTGAACATTGTTTTCTTTTTTAAGAAAAGTTGTGAAATAACTTACCTCTCTCCTAAAATGGCTCAGGAAAGGCATGATGCTGCCTTTTATTGCCCCCTCGGCTTAAATGCAACTCTATTTTTATTAAATTAAATATTGTGTGACAAACCACACAGCATCATCTAGCCCCAAGCTAAGTTGAGTTTGTGTTAGACACTGATAGTAGCTACAGAGCCTCTTTAATGCCGTCCTTCACAGTGGGAGAACTCCTAAGGCGTGGAGCGGGGGTTTGGTGGTGCTCTTTTTTAAGAAGGGCGATAAAACCCTCCTTAAAAACTATAGACCCATCACACTCCTGAGCCACGTCTATAAGCTGTTCTCGCGAGTGGTCACGAATCGTCTCGCCAGGAGACTCGACGAGTTTCAGCCACCGGAACAGGCCGGGTTCCGCGGAGGATATGGCACCATAAACCACATTCACACAGTGCGGTAGATTATACAGAAGTCCGAAGAGTATAATCAGCCCATGTGTCTCGCTTTTGTGGACTATGAGAAAGCCTTTGACTCTGTCGAAACCTGGGCTGTTCTGGAATCCTTACAGCAATGCCAAGTAGATTATCGTTATATCGAGGTGCTGAGATGTCTCTACGATGCCGCCACTATGAGTGTCCAAGTACAGGACCAGCAGTCTAAACCCATCCAATTGCGCAGAGGAGTGAGACAGGGGGATGTCATATCCCCGAAACTGTTCACGAGCGCATTGGAAGATATGTTTAAGACGCTGGACTGGAAAGGTAAGGGCATAAACATAAACGGCAATCACATCTCTCTCTCTAACAATCCTGATTTATGTAACTGCACAACATTAGACTCGGTTGCAAATATGAGGTACCTAGGTGTTACCTTAGACAAAAACTTAAACTGGAAGAGTCAAATTGAAAACCTATCTAACAGAATGCGAAAGGTAATTTGTATCTTTAAAAAGTTGCGACATATCCGGGAATGGGGAACCATTAAACTAGCATACTACGCTTTAAGTCAATCTATCTTACAATATGGGATAAACACCTGGGGTGCTGCCAAAAAAACTCATCTATTACAGGTAGAAAGGTCTCAAAGAGCTATATTAAAAATTGCAACACTTAAGGATTTTCGTCATCCAACGACACAGTTATACAAAGAACTTGAAGTTCTAACGGTGCGTCAACTCTTTATAAAATCTATAATTTTGAGACAACACTGCATTACTCCCCCAGCAACTAAAACTAAAACAAAGAGAAGAGTCCCTGATATTTATCCAAAGCCTACATGTAAAACAAAGTTCGGTCATAATTCATGGTCATATTTAGGTCCACATTTATATAATAAAATTAGTAAAGACATACAATGTTTAAATACTTTAAACTTCCACAAATGTAAGAAACTGATAACTGAATATCTACTCAAGTTAGATTATACAGCTACTGAGGAACTAATAAACTAGTAAATTATCAAAACTGAACAAAAATCCTTGCAATCTCAATCCGTTTATTTCTGAATAAAATACAGATGGTTAAACAATCTTAATGTCACTATGAAATTGCTGCGAATAAGTAACAAAATTACCCCTACGTATAACATAATGATCTTACTAAATATACCAATACTATACCATACCTACACATACAATACTAAAAATAAAAAAATAAATATGTATTTATATATATATATATAAAGGTACCTATATTTAAGTATAAAACATATTAATAATGTGAGTAATTTAAGGTTTTTTATTTATACCTAAAACTTAATACCTATCTATTAATTATATAAATATAAAAAAATCCACACAGTTTTACATATAAGTTTTATTTATAAAAAGTTTTAATTTTTATATTTTATTTAATATTTTTCCAAATTGCTTTGAATTACTTGAATGGAATATATATTTTGAAATAAGTTGACACTTAGTTTAGTTAGTTTAATATAATTACTTTACTTATAATAATTTGTCTGTTTTAGTTGATTATACTGTACTATGACATACGTAATGTAGAACACACCAATATAACGTGAACTAGACAGCGCGCAGCGCTGATACTAATCACGTCGCAACTTATGCTGGTCACTGCAAGCGACGATCCTACTCTGCCGTAACACAGTTTTTAGACTAGCGCGGGGGGTAGATGTCATGAGCAAGCTATGCATCACTTGATTGTTATTGTTATCTACCTCAGTTATTTAGCAATATTGAACAGAATTCTGACTAAAGTTTTGATACAATCAACGTAGGTATATCTGATGATTACCAAAAGAATTAGGCGGTTACCTCGGCCAATTTTGACGTTTTGTGTATGAAAACTTGTGTCAAAAACTGTTGTGTTTAGAATCCAACCATCTGTTGTTGAACTCAGGTCATAGTCAGAATTCATATGATGTCTAAGTTAAGTACTAGATAGATACGCCTAGGTACTACTTTTAGTTTAATTATAATAGCCTAAACATTTCTTTTATTTGTTAAGTACCTAACTAAGTAGTTAAATAGATAGCCTTGGTAATTAATTACCTATTATGTATTAGCTTTAACAACCTTTTTTAACAATAAAGTTTTATTATTATTATTATTATTATTATTATTATTATCTCACACCTACGATTCGCTGATGACATAGTCTTAATGGCGGAGTCGCTAGAGGAGCTGACCCATATGCTGGACGGCCTAGCCTCAGCCATAAGAATAGGAACAGACTAGAAGGGAAACTTCGCTCCGAACGCGCTCAAGGTCACGATATTAGCCTACGCGATTCTGCACGTTAAACGTGCAGTAGGGCTGTCACAGCCGGCGACGCTGCACGCGGATTTTAATATTTGTGTAGATTAGGTACCTACCTCTATAATATGACGTCATGGTCAAGTTATTGTGGTGTGATCGGTTGTAACAATAAAAGATAATGCATATTATATGATAATACTTATCCTATGTAAGTAATATTTTCTAAATATTATTGTGTTTTAGTAGATTCCTATCTAACTAATTTGGTAGGTACCTAATCAAAGGAACGTGAACATCGTTCGTTGACCTTTTCTCACTCGCCTCGCCTCGCGACGACGGCGCGGCGGCGGCGGGGCGCGGCGGTACAATGCAGTAGCAACCCTGGCGAAACGCCTGGACGACAGAGGGGCGTAACGAGGTGAAGGGGGAAGTAGGTATATAAATGGCGGCGTTTGGGACTAGATCAAAGAAGAGTCCTTTCTACGTAGTTATTATTTATTCTTATGCCTCAGCCTCACGACGCATCGGTCTTGGCATGAATTTGGATAAAACCAAAGTCATGACCAATGACCACATAAATCCAGGACCGGTCGTCGTAGAAGGCCACCTTCTCGAAATTGTTTCCGAGTATACTTACCTTGGGCAGATTGTGCAGCTAGGTAAAAACAATTTTGAGAAGGAGGCCAAGAGGAGGATTCAGTTGGGCTGGGCAGCGTTTGGAAAACTACGTCGAGTCTTCTCGTCATCCATACCGCAATGTTTGAAAACGAAAGTTTTCAATCAGTGCGTCCTACCCGTAATGACCTACGGAGCTGAGATGTGGACACTCACGGTAGGGCTGGTCCACCAGTTCAGTCGCTCAGCGAGCTATGGAAAGAGCTATGCTCGGAGTTTCTCTGAAGGATAGGATTTGTAATGAATACATCCGACAGAGAACCAAAGTTATCGACATAGCTCAAAGAATTAGCAAGTTGAAGTGGCAGTGGGCCGGCCATATCGCGCGAAGAACCGACAACCGTTGGGGTAAACGTGTTCTTGAGTGGAGACCGCGACTCGGCAAACGTAGTGTAGGACGCCCTCCGGCCAGGTGGGATGACGATCTGCGAAGGACTGCTGGCAGATGCTGGATGCGGCAAGCTGAAGACAGGGCGCTATGGCGCTCATTAGGGGAGGCCTATGTCCAGCAGTGGACTAATATGGGCTGATGATGATGATGATGATGAGACACTGATAGATGACTGATATACCTACATAATACAATACACAACATAAACACATTTTTAGTACAGTTTTTTAGTAGATAGAAAACACCCATTAACCCGAGACAAATAATTGAAGATCTCACTAATTTTTTTCATGCTACGTGTTAAGGTGATCCGATTTCCATACGTTTGTATTTTCCCAAATATGAGCGATGTGGACATAATTTAACAAATAAATAACTGTTTTTGGCTTTGTTATTCGTCATTATTTGCGGCAAATTGTGTTTGATTCATGAAAACACTCGGAATAATTAGAAATAACGTGAAAATTTTAGGCCATTTCTATCAATGCGTGAGTGATCACGGATAGTGTCGTACGCCCGCTTACTTGAACATGTGAGTGTGATGGCGGCGACGGAATCGCCATCTGTGTGCTATCTAAAGAATCATCTAATAATACCATAGTCTACCGTTCTCAAAGGGTTTTTCCATCGTCCAAGTATTTATTCCTATCTATTTTTGCTGCATGTCAAATAAGATCTAGGAAGCCTACGTTCCGTTTCCATGACAACAATAAATGACACTATGTAAACAGATAAAATGTTTGCTTATAGATACCAGTTTAAAGAGTTTTACGCTGGGGCCACACTACCTTACCGTCTACCGGGCTGTTACCGCAATAATTATGACATTAAATTACCGTTTAAATTACTGAATGACCTGGTGTGGTTACACTAGAGTTTACCTAGATATGTCAATAAATAAGGCGGTAAAAATATCACGTGCGTCGCCGGTGAGCTCATATTGCACACTGGACAAACGGTAGTGGCCACAAACGCATTAATTACTGCGGTAATCTTCTTTGATGTGCGAAAAAAGACCGCCGCCGGAGCTATTGTCTACCGCCATTTGCCATATTGATTGGCATTGTAAAATTATGGCCATAAATCGTGGTTACACCTAGGTGTTGTATAAGTTATAATTAAAATAATTATCGGCATATCACGGTAGTGTGGCCCCAGCATCAGACGTGTCAGATTGTATGCAAAGCATTTCGATCATTCATCAGCGACGACCGATGTGGCGCAGTGGGCGAAGGTCCGCCTGCGACCGGTTGTGGGTTCGATTCCCGTGTCGGAAAAAATTGTGTACGATCTACAGAAATTGAACATGAAATTGTTCCGTTGGTCTGGGTGTTTTCTATGTATTTATAAAAAAAATATCTATCTATGTAATGTATTGTATTAAGTTTATCAGTCAACTAGTACCCATAATACGAGCTTTGCTCACCTTGGGGCTAGATGATGCTGTGTGGACTGTCCGGAATTATATATATTTTTTTTTTATTGGACTAATCGTAACTTTTTACAGAGAGCCAAAACAAAATTTTGAACATGATTTTTTTGAAAAGTTAAAGTTTTTCTTTTTTAATATTAAAACATCATTGTTTTCGTAATTTTTTGCTCTATTTTTTAAAATAATGGTCGCTGTTATAGCTATCACCCAACTTGATAAAAACTACAAAAGCCCATTTTGCATTAAAATTTTTAAGCAAAGTTAAGATAATTATCCCAATAAAAAGAAATAAATATTTAAATTAAACTAGCTTTATGAAATGTTCTCAAAAGAAAATATACTTTATCAGAAATAAAACCATTTTCAAAAAATTTTGAAATGTGGCCGTTTTGCATTCAATGAGCGATTTGTAAAAATGCCTGAACTTAGCTGGCGTAAGAGCTAAAATAAAATAAAAATCAGTTGGTGTTGATAGTACATAATTGTTTCTTTTTATTTTTGCCATACCGTTAGAAACGAGGTCAGGACCCTTTGTGGGATGTACCTACGCAGAACAGTCTACCAAAGTTTTATATAACAATCAAATAGACTTAGGAAGGCTTACAATAAGTAATTTATGACAAATATGAATTTGTTTGTACTAGGTCTATGACATTGTTCAAAATATAAAGAATAATAATGATAAAAATCAAAAATTTTGGTAGTGTTGAAGGGATTCGAGCCCGTACTAACGGGATGTATCAAATTTTTGTGGATATTTCATTTTCAAAAAGCAAAAAGTAAATTATATTTTCGGTGGTTTCGAACCCAGGTACGGCTATACATCGTCGCACCCACCCGACTGTTCAAACCGCTAGTCCAAAGTGAGTTATTGAAATACTGTGAAAATTTGTATTACTTTTAATCTTTTATAAGTGGTCGTAAAATCGGAGCTAAAATACCTAAGTACACAAAGAACAGAGTCAAAAAAAGTGGAGACTTCCTTACGCTAATAATTTTAATGTAATTTTATTATAAAATTGGAACAACTTTCACAGTGAGTACATTTAAAATTAATGATTGTTATTGTGAACTTATTCAATTTATTTGTCAATTCCAATGATTTAACGAAATTAATAAATAGCATGAAAAGTATTTTTTTTTACCTATGATTTGTAAGATATTCTTTAGCTAATAAGCTAGTTTGTAAATAACATTACCCTCTGCGCCTTTTTACTTAAATTGTTCAAAACGATAAAAGAAAATTACCTCCAATTTTTTTTTAAATGTAAATAGAGCCTGTTTTTATTCTTAAAAAAAACAAGAGTCGAAAATAAGTTCGTTAACTAGTGGTTTTATTGAATTAATTTTAGATGTAATTTAGTAATGTCCCGAAAACGGAAATATTGGTCCGAAAAATATTTAGTCCTAAGGCGTCTCCAATTATCTCTGTTATTTTTCGAACAGTAGTTATTTTAGTTCCACTGAATTTATAGGGTTTTCCTGTGTGAGTGACTCGTAGCGGCCGATCACTCAACAGGCAAGATCTTTTTTTGTGTGAGTGACTCGTAGCGGCCGATCACTCACACAGGCAAGATCTTTTTTGCTCTTCCCAAATACAAGCTCCCTAAATGCTTTCAACACTTGAAAAATTGCTTGGTACATAAAAAACAACATACCATTTGCGGCAAATACATTACCATTAAACAATTATGAACAATTTAATTAGAAAATAGTGAAAAACATCAAAATTGAAAATCATCGCCATCTAGTAGCGGAGCTATGCTTAGTCCTGGACGCGAAATCACCTTAAGAATTAGTTATGAGTGTGAAGATAGACGTTGGTGTCCCTCCAACACAAGCAAGCTTCACACTATTTGCACAGTCAAGTACTTATTGATGGTAGGTATAAAGTTTGGTTTAGTTGAGATATAGATAGATCTTTATTAACAACGAATATTACAAGCAAGGAATAGAAAAATTACAACTAGTATTTACAATTGAAACCATTGAGCTAACTGCAGATGGTTGCAAACAGTCTAAAGGTAGCTCAATTGGTCCATGTCAATACCAGTCGGAAGCGTCCCCAAGACACTGGCTGCATTACCACGCTGTATGGCAATGCTGATGCGCTGAGATAGATGATAGATAGATAATTTATTTATTCCACCATCAAAATATGTTACAGAGCAGCTTAATACTAATTACACCTATAAAGTTTCACGGGCTTATCGCTTACAGCCATCTCTTCCTTTGAATGGACAGGATGGGTCAATTTATGAGATTGGCAATGGCGTAACTGATATGACACAATTAATAATATTATATTTTATAGTTAAATTACCATAAGCTATACAAACAGAGACTTACATAAGCAAAATGAGCGTTCGCATGGAAACACAAAACATATAGGAAAAAAAATATTTTTAAAATTAGGAGGACATATCAGGAGAGTTCAGATAATTATTGAAAATTGGAAGAGATTTGTCATGTTGAGAGGTATACAAGTTGCCCAAAACTTTTCATTTTAAAATTACATCCACAAAAGTGATCAATTTTGAATCAGCTAACTCGTAGCGCGCATGCTCTCAAGAAAACAGCTATCAAATTACTAAAAGAGTCCATTACCCGAACAAAGAGGCCCCTTTCATCGTGTAGAATGCGTTTTTAATTATGTTGCCTCTAAGGTTATGAGAATTTTCTATTTTATACGGTATTTTTATTTTATAAGGTGCCTTTTATAATGGACGTGATGTGATAGTCTTTTAGCTGCGGTCATCTATTGTTAGGGATTGTGATACTCTTTGGATTAAAGATCGGAGTACAATGAAGGTTCTATGGAGTGGAAAATAAGGTGTTTTTAGTTTCTTTTCAATACGTTTCATATTCTTTTCTATACAACATAACCTATAACAACCTTGTGGCTGTGTTGACTCACTCAGACCAATTGGTCACGAACAGAGTGATTGCATAAATTCGTTCGCTAAAAAGTGCTTGGTTAAAATGAGGTCGAGCCATAAAAATGTGTCGTTACGTTTCGTTATAAACTGATTCGATTGGCCGTTAACAATAAACGGGGTAATGGAACGTGCGAATCGTTTCGCATGTTTTGAATTTGGAAATTGTGTCGCGTCGTGAATTTGTGAATACATTTTGGGTGATCCAAAGCCATTCCAAAGCAGTGGAAACTAATCCGCATGGTTGGATAAGTGGATGGAAATTTATAAAATGAACGGGTCTTTCTGGCCGACGAAGATCCTAAGTTACCATCAAATTGAATGTTGTATTACATCTTTTGTATTTGTAATTTATCACGTCGGGGTCATCACTTTTGTATTTGTATCATAAGTCTTTAATATATGTACTGGTTGGTTTGAATAATAGATATTATACTGATTCTATTCAATACACGGTAATATGGGTTGAAGAAATAACAATTTATAACCCTTAATTAGGGTAGGTATGTGTGTTGTGATAACAAAGATCAATTCATTTTTGACATTTGAAACCTAGCCTGTATATGCACCATATACTACATAATCATATGTGATGCCTTATAAAAAGAGGTTTAAAGTGGGTACCTAACAAAATACCTATCAGAAGCCAATATGCGAGGGAAGGATGCACACATTTCCCCCGAAATCGTAAAATTTTTCGATTTGTCTCATTATTTTCAATTCGATTTTACACCCTAAGGTTAATCAAATTAAGGCAGATTGAAGATTTTTAACGATATAGTCTATCTCTTTTTGGAACCTATAAAGGTAAATACCTAATCTTTTTGTCTTACTTTCTCTCAGTGAAAATACCACTGACTGATACCATTTCGTCGGCCTCGGCACAGCGACAGCCAAGTACGCGTCTTGACCCGCTTCTGCCGCTGAGGGGGCATTACTTAGCGGATTTCTCACGCTTGACAGCCCTGAGCGGACTTTTTTCTTTTATGTATTAGCAGTGAACTGTTTTCTACGACTCACGTTCAGAAAATTAGTCTCTTGGGTTGTCAGGCTTGCTTGATATCTTTGTGACAAGTTTACTAGACGTTTGACAGTGATTTGAACTTTGTAAAATGTTAGTATCTGCCAGGGGCCGAACTCCACTAATTTCAAAACAAAGGTCTCAATAGTGCCATTCAATCAAGATGATCAAAATGACGTTTGTGCATTTGGTATTCTACTAGTTTTTGCGTTTGAAGAGACTTTCATAATTAGAATGTCAAATTGGTAGTCATAAAATCGCCACAGCCATGAATGAACCTCAAAAAGTTTATGCTAGTACAATACCAAAAAGAGTTTAACACTGACATTTAATTTTGACACGATACTATTTAAATGGTGAAGCGATTTATAGATAACACCACAACACAAGCTCTACTTAGCTTGAGGCTAGATGATGCTGTGCGGGTTTTCCAGCATTATTTATTTTTATTTTACATACTACACATAAACAGTAAACAAAATAGATAGATATGCTAATTGGACATGAAAGAACAATATAAACATTGGTAATTATTTAAAATAATATAAAATACCACGAATAGCAAATACCATGCCACTAACTAACTGCTAAACTAACTAAAACTAACTCCTACCCATAATAACGTGGCCACTCACGGTAGGGCTGGTTTACAAGTTCAAAGTCACTCAGCGAGTTATGGAAAGAGCTATGGCCTATGCTCGAAGTTTGTCTGAAGGATAAGATTCGTAATGAATACATCATCTGACAGGAACCATGGTTATCGAAATAGCTCAAAGAATTAGCAAGCTGTAGTGGCATTGGGCTAGTCATATCTCGCGAATAACCGACAACCGTTGGGTTAAAAGTGTCCTTGAGTGAAGACCGCAACTCGGCAAATGTAGTGTAGGACGCCCGGCCAGGTGGGATGACGATCCCTACTGTAAATCTTCAGGAAGATGCTGGAGGCGGCAAGCTGAAGACGGGGCGCTATGGCACTCATTATGGGAGACCTATGTCGAGCTGTGGACAAATAAAGGTGGATGACGTTAATAAAAATAAACTATTGCTTAGATTTGGGTTTTTATAAAAATCTAATTTTATTATTGATACTTAGTTATGCAAGCTAGTTCTACAGTATTTGTACTACTTCGTTTAGTAGTGTATTTGTACCACTTCATCACGTCTCCGATGTAAATGCCTCGCTCACGTGCGATGAGAGCCAATGAGCACTCAACCGGTAATGGCAGCGATCCGACGATAAAAGGGCCGCGCGGGAGCCAGTTATATGTTATTATTGTTTCCCAAACCGTTTCCTGTGTGAAAAGTGTGCCCTTAGCCTTTAAGAACGGTAAGTATACCTTTAGTATTATGCCGGTTAAGGTTGCAGTTTTTACGTTCGTGGTACAATATTTAGGATAACTATAAGACAAATGAAAAACCAATGTTTAATCTTGGCTCTTCACTACATAGAGTACATAGTATAAAACAAAGTCGCTTTCTCTGTCCCTATGTCTCTAAGTATGCTTAAATCTTTAAACTCACGCAACGGATTTTGATGCGGTTTTTGAATAAATAGAGTGATTCAAGAGGAAGGTTTATAATGTATAATAAAACCGTGCGAAGCCGGGGCGGGTCGCTAGTTCTTAATAAGACCTAGTCATAGTCCATAAAAAATGAAACAATAAGGGAAAATAAATATTGCTAATTGATGTTTATTGTCCGGGATCCGGTTGTAACAACAGTTATTCTCCAATTTAGTGTTGATGAACAAAATAATTACAAGCTTAATCAAACATTTATCAAGAAAATATGTACCTTACGAATACATAATAGGTAACGAAAGAGAATTATATAATAGGTAACGAAAACAAAAAAAAACAAAACAAAACAAAACAAAACAGAAAACTCTGCCTATGTAAAACTTACTTTAACCCATATATGCCCAGAAAGATTTAGGTCTCCGATTTTCATAATTTTTGCATATGTTGTTGCTAATGGAATATTATAAGACCCATATTTTTTTATTTTGAGTTTCAGTTACTGAAAGTGCCTTTTTTTTGAAGGGTCGCTATCGACCCCGCGGGCAAATAACTATCTGATAATAGTGGAAAAGGTAGGGGTCAATCAAACGCAGTATGTTATTTTTACACGCCCGTTTTATATTTTTACTAATGTATTAATACCTATGTTCAATAGTTAGGAAGATTTACTTCCTAATCCAAAAATTCGGTAATCCGAATAAATAAAATTAACAATATACCTAGCTTAGGAATCACATAATAAAACTACGAAATAACTATGCTAATTTCGCAAAGCATTTGTCAGGAAGATTAAATATATCTAAATAGACCTCAACGTTTTAAAGACCTTCGTTTTCACCCAAACTTTCCAGGATATCTACTATTTCATTGTTAGATAGAATTCGGCGTGACCTTAGAAAAAAAGACAACATTCGGTATCATATCTGCCCAGAGGGTCGGTAGTGACTCATCAAAATATTCGGTCTAATAACAGAGTGAAAAACATATTATTATCAAAATTTTGTACGTACGTATCTAGAGTATTATATTTACTTTTCTAATCATTCAAAAACAGAAACTAAAATCCTTATAAATAAATAGTTATTTACGGTTTTGTCTCAGCCGGTGCAAAAATTTCGCCATAAAAATCAAGTCATAACTTTCACCACAACTATTCAACTGAAATTGAGCTTTTTTGATGTAAAATTTGCTTCAGGTGATTAGCTATTTTATCATAAAATGCGTAAATGGCGTTAAACACAATTTCTTATGAATAATTTTCAATTTCGAGGCATCCAAGCGGGAGAAGAAAGTTTGGGTCGTTTTCGTGCTTTTGGGCATATATGGGTTAAAAAGATGCATAAGCAAGTTCAAATTCCCGCTCTTTTGGTAGACAGGTAACACAGCGATAGCTTCATTCTCCTATCATTTTTGCTGAGTAAGATACCGAAAATCCAAAGGGTGATACCGACCTTCACCCTCGTAACATGTTACATAAAACATAAATATCCCTTTTCAGGCAAAACAACCAAAACATCCGAACTTCCACGTTTTAATATTAGCGCGCAACGCAACCTATAAATTCAGGGATTTTCATTTACATCTCGACTTTAATAATTAACGCTTTCGGCAATTGCGAACACTTACTTCGACCACTAACACCGGCTTCAACCTCAAATTAAGCAACATCCCTAGGGCTTGTATTGTACCATATGACCTTAACAGAATACACGCACTATGCGACACGCGACCGCGACAGCTCGGCGACTAGTCGCAAGAACAGGTTGCAAACAACATGTAACTTTTTCCGCAGATTTGTGAGAAATAGTGGTGTCATAAAGCCAGGCTAGGGGAATCGTTATGTAGAAGTGACTGAATGATTTGAAGCTTGATTTTTGAATAGCGTAACGATTCAAGCATGATTGCTATTGATTTCGTATTATTTTAGTTTCCACAATACAAAAGTATTCATTTTTTTCTTTTGTTTTTAACATACCAAGGTAAGCGACATAGCTCAAAGAAGTAGCAAGCTGAAGTGGCAGTGGGCCGCCCATATCTCGCGAAGAACCGTCTTCGGTTGGGTAAAAGTGTTCTTGAGTGGAGACCTCGACTCGGCAAGCGTAGATGCTGGATGCGGCAAGCTGAAGACAGGGCACATTGGCGTTCATTTGGGGAGGCCTATGTCCACCAGTGGACTGATATAGGTTGATAATATTAATTAGTTACATAGCCTTTTGACTTTTTTATGAGTTGGGTGGTGGGGCACGAATGCCTACTTGAGTATCAACCCTTTCTTTACTGAGTTATAGGT
Source organism: Eupithecia centaureata (assembly GCA_944547425.1). Lineage (NCBI taxonomy): Eukaryota > Metazoa > Arthropoda > Insecta > Lepidoptera > Geometridae > Eupithecia > Eupithecia centaureata. The sequence goes on from OX155679.1 coordinate 1,807,139, forward strand.
ACGTATAGATTGCGGATTTAGTATCGCGTTTTGTCGCTTCGACTTATACAGCTACAAGACGCACAATTTGCGCTGCCCCTTAATAGCTTTGTGTGTGTGTAAATATTTAGGCACACAACTCTTAAGTCAACCAATGGGAAAAGACTTCCACGTGTAAAAGTGGTTCTACCATTTTGATCCTTATTTATTCGTGTTTAGGGCTTACTTACGACATCGTAAATGAGTTTATTGAGTCGCCAGTTTTGAACTTTTATTTCGGTCCTCACGCAACGTAGTTTACCTACTCTTGTTTTTGTTTGTTGTAACAACATTTTCAGGGTCTCTTATGACATCAGAGACACTTTAAGCTACTTAAGTATAGTAAAAGTTTCACGTTTAAGTATAAAACATTTATTTATAAATTTTTATTACAAAACACTATATTTATCTAGGTACAACTGAAACAGTTGAACTAACTGCAGACTGTACAGCAACGCGTCAAGAGATAGTAAGTATGTGGCGCAGCGCATCAACATCGCCATGCAGAATACAGAATTTATTTATAATACCATTATTATATGTTATAACTAAAAAAAAAAAATAAGTTTAATGCGGGAAATTAAAAAAACTCATTGGTATCTTATAGTACCAATACCAATTATGCATGCAATAACAGGACAATGCAGCCAACATCTTGTGATAATTCTAACTGGTATTGATGTAAACCAGTTGCGCTACCTCTATATTTATTTCAATATGTTGCATTAAGTTGCTTAAAAATTTACAGGTTTTTTTACCAGTTACTTTGATGAATTTATCTAACATCGAAGAGCGTCTATACTCCTCTAACTTCTTATTTTAAGAGGATCAAAATAAAACAATGCTTATTATCTTTGCAGAGAATAACATTAAATATTCCATCAACAATTCCATTTTTATCATTCACGATTCCTTTGACAAACAATAATGATAAATGTTCTGAGAAACCATCTTAAGTTCACTGCTTCTTTTATCCTTTATGGCAAGTTTTTATTGAGATCTTATTTATAGTACGAGTCACAAAGAAATATCACAACCTTCGCTGAATATTTATTTCGCTTTTTCTTCTGACTCTGTTGTTTTACGCAAATTCAGCTACTCCAAGGTACTTTACGTAAATCCCTTTAAGGCGCTAACAAGAGTTACACTAGCGCGGCCACTAATTTTATGATATTACTAGCGACCCGCCCCGGCTTCGCACTGTTTTATTTTATACGTCTAAACCTTCCTCTTGAATCACTCCATCTATTAAAAACTGCATCAAAATCCGTTACGTCGTTTTAAAGATTTAAGCATTCAAAGGGACATAGGGATATAGGACAGAGAAAGCGACTTTATTTTATACTATGACGTAGTGATAGTGATTACGTTAAAGAAAGAAATTTCCAAAACATCAAACGTTTAGTCAACATGAATTATTTGCATCTGAAGTAGTTTTATGAGATACGAAAAAAGAGTTCGATGGCCATCAAGAGCAACTTCGTATTTCTTCCTAGAATAGAAGAAATAAAAAATAAAACTAAATAGAAGCATTAAAAAAACCTTTTCATATGTTTATAGCAAACTGGACGTATGATTTTTGGAAATTCTTTTGTTTAGATAGATAGAATTTTATTTTTTTTTGTTTAACGTAAATATGATAAAATCAGCGGCGGCGCTAGTGTAAATACTTCTAGTTAGCGTCTTAATAACTTAAGATGTACGCCCTAAAATACAAAATATTATAAACTAGTGACCCACCCCGGCTTCGCACGGTTTTATTATACGTAAAAACTTTCCTCTTGAATCACTCTATCTATCAAAAAAAAACCGCATCAAAATCCGTTGTGTCGTTTTCAAGATTTAAGCATTCAAAGGGACATATGGACATAGGGATATAGGGACAGAGAAAGCGACTTTGTTTTATAGTATGTAGTGATAGTGGTGATAGTCATGATCATCATCATCATCGACCTACATATATTAGTCCACAGCTGGACGTAGGCCTCCCCCAATGAGCGCCATAGCGCGCTGTCTTCAGCTTGACGCATCCAGCATCTGCCAGCAGTCTTTCGCAAATCGTCATCCCACCTGGCCGGAGGGCGTCCTACACTACGTTTACCGAGTCGCGGTCTCCACTCAAGAACACGTTTACCCCAACTGTTGTCGGTTCTTCGCGAGATATGGCCGGCCCATTGCCACTTCAGCTTGCTAATTCTTTGAGCTATGTCGATAACTTTGGTTCTCTGTCGGATGTATTCGTTACGGATTCTATCCATGTGATGATAGTGGTCATATGAAATTATAGTGCATATTGACTGTGAAAATAAACCTGTTTGATATCGCTTAAAATAACGTCAAGTCATGTCATTCACATTGATTAAGTGGAAATTAATAAATGACAGGATGTTAGTTTTCTCTTTGGATTTAAAATAAACTGAAATCTATTGTAAAATAAATGAAACGTTTTCAATCACGTAAAGTACTTTTTTACTCCTGAAATTACTTTCTCAAAACAGAGCAACTCCACTTTGTATTGAAATGCTAAACGGCTGATGGCTATTGCTTTCAGCCATTTGAACAATTTATAACCTTCACTCTTTCACTGCTCTAGTTCAAACCTTGCTATTTTCTGGCTACAAATGCTAACAATAATCCTTAGATTACTTTTTAATTATGTAGGTAAGAATTATTTTTCAATATGACATGTGACTATTTTACTTTCGTTGAATTAGATGCCCACGAGTTACGGAGTGTTTTTCTAATTTTCTCTGTAGTAACCTAAAAATAGGGAAAAAATAATACAAAATAAACTTCTCGTGATCTTACACCGGCTACAAGATCACAAAGACTCAATTTAAAAAAAGACCGAAAGGAGAGCTTTTGAAATTATTAGATTGGTTCAAACCATTGCCTAGAGCCGTTAAAAAAGAGGCTTAGACGAAATTGCTTTCATACTTCACACATTACGGGCGTAATATTGATCCGATTGCCGATCCATCTTCAGAACTGGGACACAAAGGAGATACTTGCGGGAAGCTGTAAAATCTTTATATAACTCGCTTATTTGTTTTAGATTGCAAATACTCAAGAGATGTAAATTTATTTCAATATATTAACTTTGGTTTGGGCTGATATAAAAATAAGCTGAAAAATAGGTTTTTCTATAGTTTTAATATACTTCGAAAATAAGAATAGGTATGGGGTAGGTATCAAGCTGAATACAGGGCGCTATGGCGCTCATTAGGGGAGGCCTATGTCCAGCAGTGGACTAATATAGGCTGATGATGATGATGGGGTAGATTACATACATAAAAACACTGCCGTTTGTTTTATGTAAATTGTATAAGATGACTAAGTATTCATATTATGTTTGGATTATAAAAACCATTTATATGTACTCATTCTTTTTATAATAATAATATATAGATAGCGGCCAAACGCTCGACCATTTCCAAAAAAAGAAAATATAGTTCTAATTTCTTTAGTTCTTATTATTCTTTGATTGTAATTTTCTTTTTATAGAAAGACGTTTGACAAATAAAGCGTCGTATTTTGGACTTTCAAATTTCATTACATAATTCGCCTCTTAAAAAACGAAAATAAATTATATATATTATGTAATATAATATAATTTATTTTAGTTTAAATTCAATTTTAACTAGTACCTAAAAGACGTCACAAAACTCGACGCAGCTAAGTTTAAATCGATACCAGAAGAAAGTGTAGTTACGTAGGTATAATGATAGATTTACAGCGCCACGTTTCCAGCATAGCTAAAATGTTTTCGAGACTCACAACCGTCAGGTAATGAAGATAAACAACTTTGGCAGAACATTGTGAGCGCATTTTGCTCGTGGTGGCTCTCTGATGATGAATTTGTAGCTAAATCGGCCAAATAACAACTAACAAACCAGGTCTCTTCAAGTCGAGAGTGAATAGTCTTCTAGACTATAGTTAGTAGATTAGTAGTAATTAGATAGTAGTATTAAATTTGACTTGTCTAAGTGCTTATTCTGTAAGCCTAAAGAAATAAATATATTGATTTACGATTTATTTATGATTTACTTTCGTGATACATCTTCGGCCACGTTTGTCACTTTCCATCAAGTGGGATTGTGGTCAAAAGGTCTATTTTTGATTTAAAAAATCTTGCTACGTTTTCTATCTGAACATTATCAGACAGTAGGTATCCAAAGCGCGTTTAGGTTTCCTTCAATCTGTCTTGTTACTATACACACTGACACATGATTAAGTTTTCCTCCTCAAGTGTTAGAAACGACATGAGTGTTCTATAGAATATACTAGAAGCGCCCCGCGGCTCCGCCCGCGAACCAGAGTTTTTTTCCATACAAATTTCAGAAATTTGTTACACAACTCCTAGGAGTTATTTAAAAAAATAAAAGACACGTGTTTAATAATTTATTTCATACTTTATTTATAACGGCGGCGGCGGGTGAACGTGCGCCTGCGAGACAGGAGGTGGTGGTTTTGATTCCCGTGACTGATGGTATTTCAAATAAACAGTCTTCCTCAGAATGCAATCTGCATTAAAACTGATGGTATTTTAACCAAGCGAGTAAAATAAATATGTTTTTCAAACAATGGTAGTTATGCCTTGGACAGACATACTCGTAGATATATTTTAGGTTCGAAAAACAATGAACGATGTTTAGATTAAAGAATAGGTATTTGAGTTCCATTTTTAAAAAATAATTTTGCAATTTTTTGATAACAACAAGCCGGATTTGAACAGATCAAACAAATAAATTTCCCTCACAAATTACGCACAAAAACGAACGGCAAATAAATGGAGGTATCAAATTCAATGCGGAAACAGCGAAATTCTAAAATTCAATATCAAACAATCGACCTTTGTTAGATCGGAAGTCGACAACGTGACAGAATCAAAGACAAAAGGAGGAAAATTAAAGTAGGGAAAAAAGGAAAAATTAGCCGGGGAAAACATTATTAGCGTATAAGCCCCGTAGAAAGCCGCTGTGGAAACGAGGTATTGATTAAACTTTCGTTGGATAAAAATGGTTTTGAATCTACAATTCTCAGATCAGGTTCCTTCAGTTCTCATTAGCAAAGTAACTTTAAACTGCGAGCTTATTTTACTTACCTAGAGATATTTCTTCCACTAGAAGACAAAAAATTAAGCAAAAAGAAAATCTTATTTCTTAATATAGTAAGTATTTTTCGTTTAAAATTCGACAGAAATGCTTTTTTTGTAAGCCTAAAAAAATAAATTTATTGATTTCAGATTACCTTTTGTGACTAAAAGCCTGACCAAAATATCATCTTTTGAAAATTTTTGAAAGAAAAATGATAGATTTTTAAGCTTCAATAGAAAATGATTTTATCTGTCAGTTGAAACGAACATTATAGTCTCTTTAATTTGGGATAAGATGTGGTTATTCACTGTGAGACAATGAATATCATTGTAAAAAGTATATTTTTCTAATTGAGTATTTTTAGCGAGTTTTTTAAAGGTGATCTCGATATTGATAAAATTTCCCCCAGTCATCTTCTTTATTCCACAGAAGATAATTACGAGAAATTTTAATGTGCGTGTCCCGTTTATTGAACGAAAGTCCTTTACTTGGAAAAAAATTCGTTTTTTAAACAAAATTGTTTTTAAAGTCAATCGAGTTGTTCACCTTTTTATATAAAAAAGGATAAGTTTCATGTAAAACTTTACACTGTTTGTTTGTTGACCGTTTAACACTAAGTTATCTGGCAATAATCTATGTTTGTATACACCCAAAACCGTAAAAAATTACATATTCGAAAAATACAAGGTTCAGACTTTCGTATTACATCAACAATTTTATCCCAACTTTGGATGAAAATAACTAATAGTGTACAGAGAAAAAAACTAAAATTATTTTTTTGTACAGTAGGTACATAGTGGTAGTTACTTTTGGATTTCACGTTATGATATAAAAATCGAGCTGTCTAAATCAATATTTCGCGATCACTACAATTACTATGCAAGCAGGATGTCTACAAAATACGCGTCATCCTAAAATTGGTGAAACTTGATCGAACTTGTAAGATTTCCCGTAACACCGACTTCCTAGAAAATAAATGGTCAATAATGCTGGAGAATCAACACAGCATCATCTAGCCCCAAGCTAAACAGAGTCTGTGTTATGGGAACTAGACTACTGATATACCTACTTAATACAATATAATAGTACATTGATAGATATTTTTTATTAGGAAACACCCAGACCATCGGAACAAATTTCTGCAGATCGTACAAAAATTTGTTCCGAGGCGGGAATCGAACCCGCAACCTCCTGCGTCGCAGGCAGACCTTCGCCCGCCGCGCCACATCGGTCGTCAATGGCTTATGTGTTATTTCGTTTTATTTATCTCCATCTAAGTATAATTCAAAAGTGATCCTCAAATTGGTTTGATAAAGTGAGCTCTTCTTCGTTGAATGACAGACATCTGAAGTTTTAGTACAAAAATGGGTTTTTTCAAGAATAATTTTTGACAGAAATCGCGAATCTAATCCCTATCAAATGAACGGATTTGTGTCGACTTTTCTTTGGTTCTTTTGGTTGAATTTTTTATAAATAAATAATATAATATAACAAATCACACTAATTAGAAATATGAAAGTTTGGATGGATGTTTGTTTTGTTACCTCTTCACGCCAAAACTACTGAATAAAGCATAGGCTATATTATAAATTAAAGGCGCAGCTAAATAATCTGAATCCCCACGTTATTATGTAGGCCCAAGCTAAGCAGAGCTTGTATTATGGTACTTTATTTTTTTTAACTGTTAGATATTTTGTTATAAAATACTCAGATATAAATATCTACAGATATAACAACTATTTTTCCCAAGGTGAGAATCGAACCCGCATCCTCTTGCGTCGCAGGGCGGGGGTCCTCGAATAGCATTAAAAGTATCGCACGTTCTCTCAATTTTAGCCGATGTTTCCACGGAAACCAACAAATACCAAGTTTATTGCGAATCCTTGCTACAATAAAATGGAAATTAAATTTTACGACACAACTCGCGAAAACTCGAATGAGACAAGTATTCGTGAAATTTGAGGCATTTTGAGTGAGCGACAATTGAGATTACCATCCGTGAAGTATGAACATTTGCATTTTATTTAGAAAGGTTTCTTGAAAGAAGTCAACGAATGAGTGAAAATATATTTGCGTAAAACATTTCGGCATAACGTTTAAAGGGTTCTTACTCTTGAAAAGAGGTTTCGATTGAAATCACGATCCTTAATCCCAATTTTGATAACAATACTCCTTAAACGAAGGCAACACGATTTTTTTTTGGATTTTAAAAATAGAATCCACCTATTCGAACTTTTTACAATTGTTCTCATTTCAAAGTCACGAACATGGAGGTTAAATAATCAAACACATTTTAGTGTCCCTAGTGGTTGCAGAGTATCAAGATTTGTTTCTTATTTTGCTCTTTTAAATAAACTCCGCCGATACAAATAATTCATGCTTACAGCTTCATTTAAGCCCAAGCTAAACTTTTTCTTTCCCTATATCCCTTTGACTGCTTAAATCTTTAAAACTACGCAACGGATTTTGATGCGGTTTTTTTTAATAGATAGAGTGATTCAAGAGGAAGGGTCGCTAGTAATTTATAAATGGAAAATATCCAGAACACTCGGAATAATTATCTGCTTAGCAACATTTGTCCCGAGGCGGGAATCGAACCCGAAACCTCCTGCAAACGAACCTGTGCCACATAGTGTTTTATAGCTTGAGTACAGTATTGAAAACTTTACAAGCTGCATAACATGTGATTGATATTATATCTGAACTTGGAACAAAGCGATAATTCCTATCACTCACCACACGACATATTAAATTCTATCACTTGCCACGCGATATGATGATAACTAGAAGTTATCATGAACTAGAAGTTATCATCTTATTATCACTCACCACGCGACATTCGCCATTTAGAGTGATCCCTTAGAATTCTACTAATGACGAGAATATTACCCCGAATTCTTAAACCTAAGCACCGAGCATTCTCCTGTTAATATAAAAGGTCGTAAACCGAATAAGCAAACATAAAACGGTATTCCAAGAGCCTACATTCTTAACAGAATGACTGAATAATTCTTCGTCTAATTTCAAAACTTGTTTAATTACCGTAACTTCAACGGTTATATTTCAATTTACTTGACTCTGTTTGCTGTGTAATTAAATTTTAAGGTTCAGAAATATCTTCTCTTCAGGGACAAAGTTTGTTTTATGAACTAGTTTTAAAAGAACTGCCTTTGATGAATTTGTTCGATGGCCTAATTTATTAAAGTAGGTAATATAATTATGGACTATTTTAATAAGTATTAGTTTTATTATATATAGTATTTAGTTTTCTGTTAAATTATTCTCATCATGCTAAAGTTTTAAGTATGTGTATGATAATATTGTATGTAATTTGAGAAACTGAAATAAATAAATATTAATAATTTAAAATTGATGGATTAACTGGAGCTCGGGGGTGGATAGGAAAACTTAGGCACAGCGCCCACAATCGTTCGGCGTCGGTGCGGCTTGGTACAACTCGGTCACATTACAGCAGCTTACGATAACTCCGGGCACCTGATAGCTGCCTCGGCAGTCGCAACCATACCTACGACTTCTCTGCGACGTGTCTATCACCCGAACTATTCTTAGTTTTGCCGAAGCAACCCGAAACCAGCCTCGGCGTCCTTAGGAATGCTTACGACTGTCGAAGCAGCTCTAAAGCGCATGAAGTTTCCCAAAGCTGCAGTATAGTAAGTGTAAAACACCCCAGCTCCACCGAGCCACATCAATGCTGATGGATAGTGGGATTAGTGCCTTAGAGTCATGTTCTTCTTGGTTAATCCGCTTTTTTGAAGCATTACAATACAATACAAAAATCCTTTGTGTACACCAGAAAAAGAACATTACATAAAGATATTACACATAAGAGAAGCACAGTGGGCGGCCTTATCGCTTAGAAGCGATCTCTTTCAGGCAACCGTTGGATGGAAAGAGTTATGTTAAATATAAGAAAGCATACTTATTATTACAGCCGCAAATTATGAAGAAACTGTTGAAATAACCTAAAATAATAACACTTCAATTACAAATCTTTATAATATATAAAAAAAACCCTATTTCATTTAGTCACGGCCTCACGCGTGAATGGCTGGACCGATTTTGCTAATTATTTTTTTGTTGTGTTTTTTATTGTCGGGAAAGAAAGAAAGAAAGAAAATTAAAAACAATATGATGACTTTCATATACCTATATTTTTTTTCATTCTTTGAAACAATTAATATCATAAACAATAGTTATTATAAATACCAGTTCAAAAATGTTTGTTTACATTCTTTATATAAATTGTAATCTTTTTGTGAATCTATACTTATAATAAAACTGTAACAGGTCCAATTCTGTACATTGAAGATATTTTGAAAATTTTTTTTGGAGTGCACTCTATTATCGATACTCAAGCCAAAACTGTAATTTTTTTCTTTCATGTCTGTCTGTCTGTCTGTCTGTCTGTCTGTCTGTCTGTCTGTCTGTCTGTATCGTAAACGCGCATCACGCCGAAACTACTTGATGGATTGAAATGAAACTCGGCATGATTATAGGTCATACTACGAGGAAGGACATAGGATACTTTTTATCCCGGATTTCAGTAAGGTTCCCATGGGAGAGGGTATGAAGTAAAATTCCTTTACCGCGCATCACGCCGAAACTGCTGAATGATTTGGAATGAAACTCGGCATGATTATAGGTCATACTACGAGGAAGGACATAAGATACTTTTTATCCCGGATTTCAGTAAGGTTCCCATGGGAGAGGGTATGAAAGTAAAATTCCTTTACCGCGCATCACGCCGAAACTGCTGAATGATTTGGAATGAAACTCGGAACGATTTGAGTTCATACTACAAGGAAGGACATGGGATACTTTTTATCCCGGAATTCGGTAAGGTTCCCCTGGGAGAGAGGGTGAAAGAAAAATTCTTAAACCACGCATCACGACGGAAGTGAATGAATTCGAATGGAACTCGGGACGATTGGACATGGGATACCTTTTATCCCGGAATTCAGTTTGGTTCCCCTGGGCTATACGGGTTTTCAAAAATTTCTCACAGCATTTGAACGACGCGCGCGCGTCGTTCAGATGCTGTGAGAAATTTTTGAAAACCCGTATAGCCCAGGGGAACCAAGCTGAATTAAACTGATAAACGCGAAAGTTTGTAAGTATGAATGGATAGATGGATGGATAGATTGATAGGATGGATGTTTGTTACTCTTTCACGCAAAAACTGCTGAACGGATCTGTATGAAATTTAGCACAGAGATAGATTATAAGCTGGAATAACACATAGGCTTATTTATAGACTTATTTTATCCCGAAAATCTCACGGGAAAGGGAATTACGCAAGTAAAATCGCGAGTACTCGAAATACTAATCATGCGCAGACGAAGTCGCGGGTACCAGCTAGTTCTTTATAAGGACGCAGTCCGCATTATCCGCTTTACGCATGTATACACGACCGTATCTTACCCATACATATTTATATTTCTTAACTTTAGCTGCGTTTCTTGCGGCCGCATGTAGAGCCTTGCACTCCGGAGAAAGATGTTCGTTTACATAGATCGGGCGCCGCTTCACAGGAAGATCAAGGTGCGTCGTATTGAGTGGCTCTTCCTTGTGCGCCCGGTTGTAACGATGGCACGCCGAAAGAACCTCGTCTCGCAGTCGCGGGTTCACAAGTGACACCAGGATGTTACGCGGACGATCGGATGTACCATTCATCTTAGCTACTCTATGACATGAGTAGATCTGGTCGTCGCTTATGTTTAAACTAAGCGTTTTGCAAAGGCTGTGAAAAAGAGCGGTGGGATTTTCATTTCTACTCTCAGGGACCGCTTGAATTTCTAAGTTTCTGTTACGAGATAGTTTTTCAATAGCGGAGAGGCGATTTTTTACTAAAGATAACTCACTGCGGAGATGCGTGTTATCATTCTCGAGTTTTTTCAAGGCTTGCGACTTCTTATCTAGCTCTTGTTTTAACGTAGTCTGCTCTTCACTTATAAAACTTGTAGTAGAGGTAAAATCGTCCTTCAGATGTTTCATTACAGACTCCATTTCGGCGCGGACCATTTTAGTGACGTCATCTTTTAACGATTTTCGAAAATTTTCGCTGAAATTCGAAAGATAAGAACTGAGCTTTTGATCTAGGGTATTCTCCAACAATGCACTAATCTTATCCATCGTAACTAGGTTGTCTTCGTTTGGAGTGTGTAACGGCGAGCGATTCATTAAATTACAAGACATGTTCATCGAGTCGTCCACTGTAGGTACTTGACCCTGGCGGACAGGAGTGCTTAGATTGGACTTGGTGCGTTTGGTGCTGTTGCACAAAGGACAACTCCAGCCCCTACGGAATTCATTTGTTAGCACAGCGTATTGTTCTCTACTTATATTCAGGCACTCAATATGATACGGAGTGTGACACTGGGTACACTCTAAATAATTATCCTGCCGGGTAAGTTTTATATTGCAAGCCATGCAATTCATTTTAGAACGGTCCTGCGTCCTTTCGTTGAGAAGAAAATAATATCACATGAGGGCACGAAGTCGATATTATATTGTGTTGAAGGAGAAAGATGCAAAAAGTAGACAGATCCTTATAGAGATTCGAAAGCCCGACCTCCACTTGACGACGATCTTAGTCGTCTCTGGTACGTCTGCGCCAGAGTTGTTGTGACGTAGAGGCTGAAAAGCTCGTATGGGTTCTTCGATTGTTAGTAGAGTTTTAAAAGGGTTGTTTTGTAAGTTGAGTGTTTTGTGAATCACTCACCACTTTCTGCACTACCTTCAATTTGAAATTCTTGAAAGTAAATCTGTTAGTATTTCCTTGTTTTATGCCTCAGGATTTGCGTATTGACACTAAACTGTTTTTAATTTCGATAGATCGTAGCCACACGCGTCTATAGGTATACGGTATGTGATGTTTACGGCACTTTAAACATTTATTATTAAAAGTTATTACGGAGCAAAGTTACACAGATACTGCTTGGTTTGACTTCGTCGGATATTCTGATCGATTCTAGGGACCTACTCTACCTTCTTATTTCTATGGTACCACGCATACTTCAGGAGGTAGATACCTCTACCAACCCAAATAGCTCCTAATCAGTTTATAGCTGAATATAGAAGACTCAATTAGTATGCGTGAGAATTATTGTGTCCCTACTCTGTGAGGATCGATTCTAGGAACCTACTCTACCTTCTTATTTCTATTATATCACGCATACTTCAGTAAGTAGATACCTCTACCAACCCAAATAGTTCCTAACCAATTTAGCTGACTGAATGATAGAAAACGTACATTCCTTTTCGAGTAAAGAGTAAGGATTTACTAATTTTAGGATTACGCAGAGCCATAATCAAGAAGTTGAAGTTGAGTAAGGATAATTGTTAAAAAATGGTTTGAATTTGAAACAAACATGTTTTATATTTAAAAAATGTATAGCAGACTTCACTTAAAAATAAACAAACATAGCGTTTTCTGAAATTTTCCTGAAATGGGGACGAAACCGATTTGTTCCCGCGTTCTCCGCGGACGAAGTCGCGGGGTACTACTAGTAAATAATAAAAACAACATGCATAAAGTGGAAAAACGTAAATATTTTGATTGCAAACGAAAGGTAAGCTAGAATTTCATCCGTGTAACCTTTTTCTAATTGCCAAGTTTCAAAAAACCAAAACCTTGCAAAAAATTGAGGCTTTCGATATTTTTGGTGAAATCTGAGCTTACAATAAAAACTCCGCTGATCCATTTCCACTTCATTTACATACGGAATAGTTGGTTTGTATTTGATATTCCGAATATTCGGATAAATTTATGTTTTGTACGTGAAGGTTTTATTCACTTGTAAGGAGTCTTTAATGCCTCGGAGGGCTTGTAGGCTGAAAGGTCACGACGATCCCCTTACATTAATTAGGGAAAGTTTACTGCTACTTAGATAATTTCATTATTTGTAGCTCATCGATAACTTCACAAGATTAGCTTAGCTTGGGACCAAATGATGCGTATGTTGATTATCCAGCATTATCCAAAACAAAATTTAATTGTACCTATCTGTCTATAGATTGTGTATGACATAGTATTTCTGGTATTTTAAATATTCAATAGAACAAACCCATGAAAAATACAAACTTAATTATTGTTATTACTTCAACAAATACGCGTGACCCAAGAGCTGGTGAGTATCTGTCGCAGCGCATCAACATTGTCATACAGCATGGTAACGCAGCCAGTGTCTTGAGAACGCGATGTATTGACATGGATCAGTTGGTTGTATGTACTAGTTTTAGTTCTTTCTATTCCTTGATTGAAATTTTCGTTATTTTAAATTATATTACTTCAATATTATTATTAGTTTCTGTACTTAACCTGAACCTAACCTGACATGATGCTGATAAATATTGTATTTATAGCGTTTGTTCCTCGATTTATCCTCAACACAACCTTAAAGGTTGCCTGAGAGCTTAATTACCTTTGGCATTAGGTGGGCGGGTATTTTAAGAGATGGAAACAATTGTGTGTAGGTGTTTGTAATATATTCAGTTCTAGTATCATTAACATTTTAAGTAAACCAAGAACTTGCAAAAAAAATTGGTGAAAAAGATTTACAAAATTCATTGGTGTTATTGAAGAAAATCGTAGAAGATCGAAACCCAATTCGATTCTTTCGTCCGTTTAAAAACGTTTTTTTTTTTATATTTCCTATTTATGTGTTGTATAAAGATTCAGCTCTTTGCTCTTGTTACCTTCTTAAAACACAGCCTTTCTTAAGATTTCTATGATGATAAAAACTAGAATCGATTGATTTCATTATAATTCGATATTCCCTACAATCACCATCATCATCATCATCAACCTATAGTAGTCCACTGCTGGACATAGGCCTCCCCCAATGAGCGCCATAGCGCCCTGTCTTCAGCTTGACGCATCCAGCATCTGCCAGCAGTCTTTCGCAGATCGTCATCCCACCTGGCCGGAGGATTCCCTACAATATCCTTACAATATCAATTTATAAATCTGATAGCCATTCGAAATACTAAGTTTGGGATATTTTTACCAATTAATTTTTCCCATGACCTTTATCCATTCTCTACTTAACTCATACACAACATAAAATAAATAACAGTTTGTTTCAATTCTATTCTCTCAACAGGCTTAAAGGATCATCGGGTAAAAAAGGAACTGGCAATCCAGCTCAAACCGGATATCGGCTCTAAAAAAATGACAAATGCCTTATTCGATATTCCCCTAGCGCAGCGCAGTAATAAATCAATAATGTACCCATTACACTGAATATGAATAATGAACGTCTATAGAGACGTCGGTCCAGGATTTAAATGCATTTTACTTAAGAAGTTTTCATAAAAATTTCTTCAGAAAACTTTATAAAGAGAGAAAACTTCTAAAATGTTTGAATACTTATTTGTAGCAGAATTTCGAAGACACTTCCGGCATTTGAATGTGGAACTCTCGATTCTAGTTCAAACAATTTTTTGTTATAGATTTCAAAATTCAAATAACATACACAAAATTTGAGAAGAGCTACAATTTGAACACATTGCTAATTGCCTAAGGTGTGATAATTCGTCGATATTTTGTTTTTAATTCGCTACAGAGTTGTTTTAGACATTTTTAACCCGAAACGGAACGAAACTTTGAAAATAGAATTTAAGTTGATAGTTATCTTCTTTAAATTTCACAAATTATTGTTTTTTTTTTAATAAGAGACGATTTATAACTTTTGTTGTGAAATGTTTGAAAATGAACGTGATGAAGGAAAATAAGCCTTGTTCTTACCCATGAGTCTACGATTTTTTAAAAATCGTTGTCTCAAAAGCTGAAAATAAATAATCATCGAGGCCTTTTCTTTGATCACTTGCTCGATAAGCAACGATCGGTAGCACTTTTCCAATTGTCAAAAAAACAAATCGATGATCAATGTTTATGCGAAAAAAGAACTACAAAGCACAAGAGTCTATCGAGTAAGTATTTATGGGTAACATCGAGCGGGGCAATTTCGACTATGGGGTTATTCCAACTAATGACAATAACTTTTATTTTACTTATATTTACTCAAAACGCCATCTAGATCCAAGTAGGTGAACAGGTAAATTCGACAATGCTTCATAGATGGCTCTTCTAAGGCATAAACTGTCTTACTTATAGGCACTTTTTGTCAGACGTCATTTTGCGCAACAGTGACAGCCAAGACGCTTGTTACATTTTTCGTCAAAAGTTGTGTTTTGAACGCTTGTTTTCTAGATAATACATTGCGAGTGAAGAAAAAATGAACTATTAGTTGTTATTCATTTATTTGTTCTAAGAAAAGGTACGTTTTTGAAGAGATTTTTGAATAGTTGAAATTACCCCGCCAAAATAGTAAAGTGGGGTAATTCCAACTAACCTCAAGTTGTAATTACCCCGCTTAGTTTTGTATGGTGTTGAAAAACACTAGTGATGTCCCATATATCGATACTTTTTATAAATAGCTGCGCCCCGCGGCTTCGCCCTCGTAGTAAATTATTTGTCAAATGCAGAACAATAGGTATCGTACACCTAAAAATTTCAGAAATTTATTGCACGCCTCTTTGAGGAAGTTAAATAAAAAGAAAAACATTTTTAACTATTTACTATATACTTACTTATTATTTTAGTTTTACTATTTGTATAAATTTAATTTAAATATGTAAGAAACTTATTTTCATTTCTTGTTCAGTAGGTAAGGGCTAGCAAATGTTTATATTTAGTTATTTTAGTTTGATCCAATTTATCGACTACGTTGATCGATATATGCGGCGCACCGTGCAGCCCTATATCTATGAAAAATAGTTGAAATTACCCCTCCAAAACGGTTAAAGTGTTTTTTTGCAACACTGAGCCTTCTTACGCAGTTGTAACATACGAATTTGATTGAAAGATGCCATTATTATAGCCCAGCAGATAATTTTATTGCAATATTCGCATAAGCAGGATATATATGTGCCATAGTTGGAATTACCCCACCGAGGGGTAATTTCAACTATTTCTGCCTTGTTTGAGAAACTTCGTTCTTTTGAACTTACAAAATGGGTATTTTGTCTAAGTGATAGGTGAAAAATGATCTCAAATCAAGCCTTTTGATAATACATTCATCCAATCTTCCAATCTATCTTATCGTTATCACAAACGAGAGTGCTAACTTTTGAAGTTTAAGTCAGTGTTTTTTTAGTCGGAATAGCCCCGCTCGACCTTATATAAATAAAAATGCTGGAAAATCTAAAATAGCATCATCTAGCCCCAAGTTAATCAGAGATGGTGTTATGGGAACTAGATGTCTGAACTATGTTCCTACTACATTGATATGTATTTTCTAATGCATTAAAAGCACCCATTACCCATGAACAAATATTTACATCATCATCATCATCATCATCATCATCAGCCTATATTAGTCCACTGCTGGACATAGGCCTCCCCTAATGAGCACCATAGCGCCCTGTCTTCTTCGAAATATTTACAGGCGGGAATCAATCCCACTAGATAGGTGGGAGAAATAGACTGTTTTTTATTTTCTCAATAAAAAGAAATTGATTAGTTATTTAATGAACTTCCAATACTTAGTAGGTACCTTTTTGAATCCATTCATTGTAACTGTTACTAGGTTGTCCGAAATACAACCCGGCTACAATTCAAGGATAAAAGTAATTGGCCATCAATGTTATATATAGCCAGTTAGTCTTGCCTACGATTCTTTCCTCTGAGTTATTATTTTATTATTTTGTTCGGCCAAAGAATTATAAATGATTCGCTGAAATAATATAAAACTTCTAAAGATAGGTAAATAAGTTTTCCTGTGAAGTCCACAACTCTGATGACGTTTCTTGTGTTTCATCAAAGAAGAAAGAGTAATTATAAAAAACGTAATTTTTACTTGATATTTAGATAATAAGAATACGATACAGAATGCTTCAGTATAACTATTAGGTACCCGTAGCTTCCAGAAATTGTTTCTATAGAAATGTTTCAAGGCAATTTTTATTCCACAAGAACTGATTTATGCGATAAAAAGCCTATTTTTATTCTATAATTACTATGTTCATTGAAAAATTCAGACGTTCCGTTCAGAAGTTTTTGCGTGAAGTGTAACAAACACCCTTAAATCCATTCATACAAACTCTTGCATAATAGTATTAGTATGAATATTAATAATATTATATTGATATTTTAATAATATAAGTGTGGATTTTATTTGTGTACTAGCGACCCGCCCCGGCTTCGCGCGGTTTTATTATTCGTATAAACCTTCCTCTTGAATCATTCTATATATCTTTTTAAAAAAACCGCATCAAAATCCGTTGCGTAGTTTTAAAGATTTAAGCGTTCAAAGGGACATAATGATATAGGGACAGAGAAAGCGACTTTATTTTATACTATGTAGTGATTTTCTGGATTCATCGGTATTTCTATTTTCAGTATACAGTAGTCATTCCTGTATTAGCTAGGCACATTGTTAGTACTAATGAGGCTCAAAAAAGCATGATAAATCTGTCAATACCAAAAAAGCTTAGCACAAGCAATTTGTTCGCTCAAACCAAAACAAAACCTCCAATGGCCTCAAATCCGCAGATATTAATCCCCTCACAAAACAAACACATCCGGCATCAGATTCCCGTTTTGTTTTCCGCTAGATTAACCAACGGAAAAATAAAGAATTTACACAAATTCACTGTTCTGTTACCTACCTTCGTACAATGGCGGTTATTCTCTCCACCCTTTGTTTCGGATTTGTTATTTACAAATTGAAATCTATTTTCAGAAACAGTGCTGCTCAACTTTTTTGTGGTGGCCTGATTTTTGTTTAAATCTGGACGTTTTGAATAAGTAACCATCTTTATTATGGATTTAATTCAGTAACTGAATAAAAACTGCGTTCAATGCAAACTAGTAGCTTCAAAACAGTTTTGAATGGACTAGTTGCATTGAACTTAGCTGAAAAGTAAACTTTAAGGACATAATTAAATGATCTGAGGGTACTGAGGTCTCTTAATGGCAAGAAATTTTTTAAATGTGTTCTTTACTATGAAAAAAATAACAACCATGTAGTATATTGTAGTGTTTTTATGTAAAATTTAGTAAGTATTAAATTTATGCGCCCTACACACAGATCCCCTTGTCAATCAATCAATCAATCCTAGGTTGTCTGATAGAGATCGCTCAAAAGGGATAAGACCGACAATATTTTTAAAGTAATTTTAATGTTAATCGTTATTTTTGACATAAGTTTTCAATTAAGTTATTCCTGTCTAACTAACTATATATATCTCAAGCAGTTTGGTTTTTCTTGACTATATTTTACTAAATAACAAAAGCAGCGGGTAAAAATCAGAGCCCGTAGATAGGCTATACCTAAAACTCCAATTTTTTCATGTAAGTACCCGCATTATTAATTCAAGCTAACAAGCGAGGTGCAAAGGTTATCCGGTTTTATAACAAAGCTGGATAAAGCCCGGATAAAAAAATCATGGTAGAATAACAAAAGTGCGGTAACTTGAAAAGTACTCCTGTATACTTATTGTTATTTGTCTGCTGTTTTTTATATGACGGTCGTTTGTTTGCAATCATTTTACTCTTCTGGTACCTAATTAGGCTGGTACAGTTGCTAATTTAAAATTATTCTTTCGTCGTGAAGTCCTAGGTAGGCTTAGTACCATGTATTTATAAACCGTTTGATTACCTACGAAAAAAGTATTCAACAGCTCGATATCATACTTAACTTCTATCTCGCTTGCACTTAGAAAAAATAATAAGACAAATACCTACAATACAATATTCTGTGAGAATAGGCTCCATCAAATCTCTCAAATCAATTCAAAAACTAAAATCGAGTTGTATGAAAGAAAGTTCGAGTATCCAAGTTATTCTACCGCTGCAAAATTCGAAAATTATAGTTCCTTCTCTATCAGGCAGAGGCACTGTAAATGTATGGAAAAATACGAACATTTTATTTTTATACGATTGTTTTGTCTATTTGAATGGTATAGCTATTTGTAAAGTCACCGTAAGTAGAATATAACCGAAGCCTGAACCGAGCCTTTTCTAAAACACACTGGAAAGACGATTAGAAATACGTTGTCTTGAGCTATTTGTACATGCATTTCCTAGCGCCTTAACAATGTTGTACACGAAACATTTTCTAACAAATTTTCTCTTTGTTGCAGGTGTCAAAATGTCGAGGCAGTGTAAAAATGTGCCAACAACATAACCTAATAGAGTCCAAAATGCCGTAACCCATATTCGGATACAACTACCGAATAGAGAAATGGGTCTGCAAAGGTGATATAAAGAAAATGGCCGACAGACTGCCACTTCATCTTTGCAACTCGATAAAACAGTACTGCGGATACTCAAATATAGGAATAAAAGTAATCTCTAAGTTGCTGCATACAAGGTTGAATTTCAGGCTAGTGTTGTTGTTAGTTCTATTGCTTAGTGAGAGTAGGTTTTGTATGGGGTTCAGTGGTCGTAATTCTATGTTGAGGACGAGAGTGATAGGGACTCGGTACGGGAAGCTGCAGGGTGTGATCCTGCCTATGGACCAGCACAAGTATTTGAAGCCAGTGGAGGCGTATCTTGGAGTGCCGTACGCGACGCCACCTACGGGATCAAATAGGTAAGTTTTTATGTTCCACCAATATTGTTTTTTAAACGTAGAAAACTGCCAAAGGTATTTAATAGGTTCAAAGATTCTAAGCTATTTGAGAGGGCATAATAAAGCAAAAGTTTATGTCACAGAATCTGCAATAGACCAAATGGACTGCCAATCTATATTTATACTATACTAGCGACCCGCCCCGGCTTCGCACGGTTTTATTATAAGTACCGAACGGGATAAAAAGTATCCTATGTCCTTCTCCTGGCTCTAAACTACCTCCCTGCCAATTTTCAGCTAAATCGGTTCAGCCGTCCTTTAGTTATAAGTGAAGTAACTAACACGACTTTCTTTTATATATATAGATGAGAAAACTGGGAGAGTCATAAAGATTACCTACTCTAAATCTACATGTAAAATTTAACTTCTTAGAAGCTAGAAGAACATGTCATGGACTTTTTTAGGATTTCTTATCATCAAATTCCTATTCTAAACTAATTAAAATGGGGTCAATATTGGACTACAAAAGTCTAAAGTCCTCGCAAATGAAATCGCGAGCAAGTTATTTAGTCAATCAATAAAATATTAAGAAATACTGATACTGAACATTTCACAAACAATAATTATCTAGCCTCAAAGCAAGTAGATGATGTGCAAGGAGAACGAGGTGATGATGGGCACTTTAGTTAGGTCCATTCTTCGACTTCAACTTCTTGGTTATGGCTCTGCGTCTCGTTTGACGCTAGGTCAATTCTTCATTAGTAATTATAAACCCACTGTTGAATGTGCTTAAAGTAAGGGGGATTTTGCAATTATCGTCAATTCTGGCAGGCGGATTTAAGATCGCAGTATGGGTGTTATATAACATAGAAATGTAAGCTGCCTTTTTATGAGTACTAGTTTCCTTACGCAAAAAATACTGTATTTTAGAAAATAGAATCACCTATACAATAAGATAATACCTATATAATATGTATGAGAAACAATTAATACACATATCTCAGTTGCTAACCCATTAATTTAAGCTAAGCAATTATCTCATCTACAAATAATACTAATTATATCTACGTCCGCTTCAATAAAACCCATCCTTATTTCCATCCCAAATTTCTGGCAGACACACAAAGCAATTTCGCTAATGAGCTGAAAGTCCTTTGCTCGCATTTACATAGGAAGCTGATTTCATATGCCGAGATATGGTTCCTTACTTCAGTTAGCTTGAATGGTTCTATAATTAAACTGATAATTTTGTAATTTAAAATCATTTTCTCACCAATTTTCGAAAAACCGTCCAAACAAAGATTTTGGAATATTCTTTATAGAACGGCCAAAAAATCATGTTTGTTGTATGAGAACCTCCTTAAAAATTTACTTTATTGTTTTTAATTAGACTAGGTACTAATTTGTAATGAAATCGCAATCTGTTAAGTCTCAAAGTCAAGGATATAGGAACACAAATCTAAGATTTCAATAAGAAGTATTATGGTTGATATATTAAAACCTGGGTAGAAAATAATAATAATACTATGCTGAACAATTTAAATTTGATAAATTGGGAATGATATCAGCATTGGTTCAGTTTTGTTTTATACGAAATACAAAAAAAAACCGTCCAAACGCAGTGGAACGAATGCTGCAGTTACTTATTTTCACTAAGCTTTTTCATGATCTTCTTCGAAATATAATATCAATAAATCAAACAAAAGCCGGTATTAGTAAACAAAAGAAGATGATAGTTATAAGATCAAGAGCTTGCTAACTAAATAAGGCCTTTTTTGCATAACTTTGCCATCACTAATTGGACATTCATAAAATTATAGCAGGAAAACAATGAGAAGCTCTTCTGAGGAAAACTTCAAAAAAATATCTCAGAGATGTTTTTCTAGTAGATACCTATTATTTTAACAAGTGTGTAGTTTGCCGTTTATTGAACCATTATTTTATAGAGTTTTACGGTGTTCTGGGTGTTTTCTATCTCTTCACATCCATCTATATCTGTAAGTTTAATTTTACAAGTATATCAGTCATCTAGTAACTTCCTACCCATAATAACCCAAGCTCAACTTAGATTGGGGCTAGATGCTGATGCTGTGTGGATTATATAATCATGTATTTGGCTTTATATACTTATCAGTGGATTCAAAATACATAGATTAGGCAAGTGGCACGTCCTAAATTATTGTAAGTCAACCTATGCTCGATAACGATGAGCAAATCATAAATGTACAGGTAAAAGAATTTGGATCCTTAGACAGTACATGCGTTCGATTTATCCTGTCTTCTACAGTCGTCTCCTTTCCACATACAGTTTGTTCCACCAAAGACATGTCATGTTACTTCTAGTCAGTCGGGAAATTAACTGCTACTTTGAACTTCAAGTCAAGTCTGTAAGATTTGATTATAATCTTGTTTAGTTATTCGGAAATTGAATCAAGTGGGAATATTTTATTTTCAATCAATCATGGCGGCTTGTCAGTGTATGTATTTTCTCCTTATCGTGACTATTTTATTGAAAAATTTAGAGAAAACAACATTCAAAGTCATTTTATGCTTAAGTCGCATAATAAAGGACATATTGCTGAATATCACTCTAATATAATAAATGCTACGAAGCTTTAGACGAATGAATGGATGGATGTTTTTACCGATTCACGTGAAAAGTACAGACCAGATCGAGCTGAAATTTTGAATAGATGTATTTCCAGACATGGAATAAAAATCAATTTTCCCGCGGGTGAAGCCGCGGAACGCTGCCAATGAGATATATTTTGAAGTGAAGTGAGGTGTAGGTACTTGTGATATCCCACCCATTTAATGTGTATATTCGAGGGTAGGAAATATACCGTTAATTTACTTGGTAATTGCTATCAATTACTTACCTACTGAGTTCCCACAATTTATATCGAAAATTCTACTGACGAATAAATGTACGGTATGTTATTTACGGTCGTCATAATTATGTTGTGTATAGTCGTTATTTTACGGTTGGAAAGTGTCAATTCACCGGGATCAACCCCAATTTCATTTGGGAATTGAACCCGCAACTTCTTACGCCACAGGTATACCTTCGCCCCCGCACCACAGAGATTGTCACAAAAGTTAAGTTCAAACTGTTTCATTTCCCAGGTTCGCACCAACCCGCGCGCCAGCACCCTGGGACGAAGTGAAGACAGTGGATCAGATGGGTCCAGTCTGTCCCCAGAAACTGCCTGACATCTCCAACGAGACCCTGGTTCTGGAGAAGATGCCCAAAGGCAGGTTGGAGTACTTGAGGAGGCTACTGCCTCGACTGAAGAACCAGAGCGAAGACTGCTTGTATATGAATATCTATACGCCTGTGCAAGGTAAGAATTCCAATCAACGCTATGCATGCAGATTTTTTATCACTTTTAGGTTCATGAGATACAGCCTGATGACAGACGGACATCTGGACGGAAAGCGGAGTGCAGCGAGTCGCTTCACCAATTGCCTCACCAAGCCGCATCGCTAACCTATTTACACAGGTTACTAAAATCGCATGCGGCTCGGTCATTTCCATCAAAAATTCTGCAAAAATGTTGAGCAGAATAGCCGTAGTAAATAAATATACGTGCGTACGCGAAACACCTTCATGCGGCGGGCGATCGCCTGCAACTGATCGTTTACACGGTCGATTTTAGTCACCAGTCGCATGCGGCCCATCGCCGCGCGGCCAAAGTCGGATGCTACCCAACTTTGGGGCTTTCGGCTTTGGTCACTTGCGACTTAGCTGAATTGCCATTTAAATGGTCGATTTACGCCGCACGGCATAAATCGTGCGGCTTTAGTCACCCGTGTAAACTCCCTATTAGTATTAGGGCCCCGTTTTACCCTTTGGGTATGGACCCTTAAAAGCATATAAGTACATATAATCAATCATAAACCTCCTCTTTTATTCCAATTCGACTAAGAAGACGGTTCATCTTCTAGTCTGTCATGGTAGACTTACCGCTGAGTAGTTAATCACACACATGTCCCAATACGCATGTTTGACAGTTTTGCTTGAAAATCTGACCAAAATTTAAAAATATAATTTTGAGAATTGTCCGTCTAATTAGTTTGAGTATTCGAGTACCTAACCTATCTGAAAATAAGTTATGAGCTTCACGCTTCGTTGTGAAAAGTTCAAAAGGCTGCTTTGAATGTACTTTGTTATAAATAATAAAAACATAGAAGAAAATTACATATTTTTTTCGGAAAGCGATCCCTCTACATCTATTTAACAAGCCTAACTATGATTTTCCCGGGTCACTAAACTTCAGGTTAGAAATCAAAGTTTACTGGACAACGAAACCTTTTAGCAAACCACTCAACTAGACTGACCTGTTTAATTAGCTCATGGTTGAGTCTTTAGTGGCCGTGATAAACCATACAACCAACTTCGACACGTTTATTCAGTTAAAATAATATAATTTTAGTTGTATTTATCATGAAGGGACAAGGTGGGTTTGAAGTGAAGGATGAAAAGCAAGAAGAAACGCTTTTGGAAAATTGCATAAGCAAGAATCACTTTAACTATAATTTTCGGTAGTGTTGATCAATCGCCGCAGGTTTAGAAAACGTAACATTCTATTAACTTGACTAGAGTTTTCTACTATCGCAGTAAAGTCTAAAAATGTATGGATTTGACTTATACCAAAGACAGTCACGTGATCTGTTGTTAATGAATATGTCGCAGACGTATTGTGTAATCCGCCGTATTACATTACGGCTAGCTGTTTTGAAAAACAGCGCCGTTTTCTAATGCGGCGGTTCAACGAGTAGCTGTATTGTCATTGCGATACGTTCTTCAATATGTCGGCCCACGTTTAGCCGCATTGATAAACTACTTAATTGTATAGGGTGACCATACTAACAAAAAAAAACAAAGTTAAAAATGATAATCAATTTTATTAATCGGGAAAAGCTAACAGATTTCTTCTTACTTTATTCCTTACTAATCAAGAATTATATAAATAAGAAAAACATAATTTTAGAAATTCCTGAAAAAGGTGTTTTTTACAGCCTTGTTTTATCTTCACTCCAACTTTAGGTAAAAAAGTGTGCGAATATCCGATCACTAGTTATCAGTACAAAATATAATAATGGTTAAAAATATTATTTCAACCAAAAAGGCAAGTCGTGATTGTCGCGAAAAATATTTTCTTGTCAATTTCGACCTTGACAAGAAATTATTTTTTCTAATTTTTAAGCATTCCTTAAACAGTTAATCGAACGCCGCGGCGTTCGATTATCTGTTTAAGGAATGCTTTTATTTTGTGTATGTGTAAGTACATGATATTATAAATTTTAATATCTCTAAATAAAAAGAGATAATTGTTATATAAAGTAAGTAAGTATAGAAAAATAAAATTTCCTTTGTCCATGGTTTGTTTACAGTTCCACATTGAGTAGAATAGAAATTATTTAATTGCACCTCAAAATTGTTCTTAAAGTCATTTTTTACCGACATATTTAACACATTTTCTGTAACTTCGCAATTTAGCAACATACTTTCATTACCCAACGCCATTGTTGTTGTTATGTCAGGCAGCGCCACGAGTGTTAAGAATCGGAACTAAAACAGTCAAAGAGGCGGCTAATCTCTCGCTTTATTACATTATGTCTAGCCGTATTGAATAACGTTTGGCGCCGAATACAATACGGCGTTTTTTTATTCAGCCTTATTCAATCCAGCTTATCGTTGAACCGCCGCATTAAAAAACGGCGCTGTTTTTCAAAACAGCTAGCCGTCTTGTAATACGGCGGATTATACAATACGTCTGCGACAAATACATCAAATAGGTACATAAAGTACATTTTGAAGCCATCAAGCTAATCGATAACATTGATCCATTATACTTCTATACAGATGTTAGCCACGTGTCACTTTTTTTGCAAAGTCGCTATAGAATTAAATTGTGTTACTAACAAAGAGAGATCGGAATCCAATAAGCTATGTACTTTACCTCTAAGTCTTAGTCATAAGGGTGGCATAATTTTTTAAAACCCTGTATAAAAATAATAAAGATTAAACAAAAAAAAAGTCGCTTGTCTTCCAATCGAAATTCGCTATCACTTGTCCGATGATGATTGTAGAAATTGAATCGCTTTGTAGCAAATACTAGTTGGCTAGGCCTGTTGAAATACAAAAAGTGACGTCATAGAAATGTGACGTATTAGTACACTACAGCATCTCTAATATCTCCTATGTCTGTCTGTTATATCTAATGAAATTCTGCCATTGGTTACTAAAACGGACTAACAAATAAAGTTAAAATCTAAATACATTTATTGGTAATAATTGAGCGCGTTACATAAATAATTAAACATTTACTTCTGTTTACATTACTATGGTTTAATGAACGCATTAAATACCTTTGAAATTCAAATTTATATTAGGTACTAGCTGGTGCCCGCGACTTCGTCTGCGCATGATTAGTATTTCGAGTACTCGCTATTTTACTTGCATAATTCCTTTCTCGTGGGATTTTCGGTATATAATAAAGCCTATGTGTTATTCCAGCTTAAAATCTATCTCTGTGCCAAATTTCATCCAGATCCGTTCAGCAGTTTTTGCGTGAAACAGTAACAAACGTCCATCCATCTATCAATCTATTCATCCATCTATCCATTCATACTTACAAACTTACGCGTTTATCAGTTCAATTCAGTTTGGTTCCCCTGGGCTATACGGGTTTTCAAAAATTTCTCACAGCATCTGAACGACGCGCGCGCGTCGTTCAAATGCTGTGAGAAATTTTGAAAACCCGTATAGCCCAGGGGAACCAAACTGAATTCCGGGATAAAATGTATCCCATGTCCAATCGTCCCGAGTTCCATTCGAATTCATTCACTTCCCTCGTGATGCGTGGTTAAAGAAATTTTCTTTCATCCTCTCTCCCAGGGGAACCTTACCGAATTCCGGGATAAAAAGTATCCCATGTCCTTCCTTGTAGTATGAACTCAAATCGTCCCAAGTTTCATTCCAAGTCATTCAGCAGTTTCGGCGTGATGCGCGGTAAAGGATTTTTACTTTCATACCCTCTCCCATGGGAACCTTACTGAATTCCGGGATAAAAAGTATCCTATGTCCTTCCTCGTAGTATGACCTACAATCATGCCGAGTTTCATTTAAATCCATCAAGTAGTTTCGGCGTGATGCGCGTTTACGATACAGACAGACAGACAGACAGACAGACAGACAGACAGACAGACATGAATGAAAAAAATTACAGTTTTGGCTTGAGTATCGATATTAGAGTGCCCTCCAAAAAAAATTTTCAAAATATCTTCAATGTACAGATTTGGACCTGTTACAGTTTTATTATAAGTATAGATAACTCGTTAAAATTATTTTAATTATTTAAACTCAATGTTTGCGGCCAATAAGAGCAGACAGAATTAATTTTACCTACTGATTTCTACCTCTATAGCAGAAATATTCATAACTTTATATCGTTAAGTCAATGCTATACAAATAAATCCAATAATAATAATCTTCTTTCACAAAAATATTTCAGATTTCCGTAAAACTGAAAGTAAACCTCATCAGAACTTTTGCAAAAAGGAATCCATACCGTTTACATTCAAAATCATCACAAAGGAGAAGGCGCTCCGCTGAATTTTAATATTTCATGTCAATAGTCGATTGGAAACCCTAATGAAATGTCTAGAGGAAAATCTGGAGGACAAAATTTTAATCTTAGTTCGTAAAGCTGGATAGTTGGTGGTTGGTCTTTTCTTTGTGATTTCATGTTGTAATTTTGTAGATATCTGAAAATGGTCTTCGTTTGCTCTTGCATTTTAAAACTTAAATGGATTGACATCAAAGGGAAATAATTATATATATTATTTTACTAGTATCTGACCGCGGTTTCGCACGCGTTGTTTCTATCGAAACTTCTCAAGGTTTTTTGTATCCCATACTGATTTATGGGTTGCGAAGTAGCGTATATGTTTTTCCAGGGCTAGAACTACATCCAATCAAAATCAGCCCGATCCGTTCAGTACTTTTTGCGTGAAAGAGAAACAAACATCCATCAAACTTTCACGTTTGTTAGTAATTTATTTTTATATCAATTAATTTACTATACAATATTGATTAATATTTATATTATTCATCCTGAGACTGTCAAAAACTTCCAACATCTGATTTAGTAAAGGAGGCGCCTGCTATATGTTGCAAAATGAAGACATCTTATGTAGCTTGTTATGGGAAGCTATAACAAGCTACATTGTCCAGCAGTGGACTTGTATAGCCTGATGATGATCATCTGATTGCCAGACAGCACTTACATTTCTTTCAAATAAAAATATTGAAGAAGTATATTTATTTTCTTTATCACTACACATCCAACATATTCCCTCCAAATAATTGCAAAGCTTTTAAATTTTTCAATGATTGTTGTACATTTGCTGAAGTATTCTTCGTTCTCGAAAACAATTTACCAAAACAATATAGGCAACAATGTATAGCTCAGTTTGTCCGCTCGTCTCAGATCCGGAAGGGTGACCAAACACAACCGAGGCACGTCTGACTCTGACCTATATTTTCACGTCGGAATAATATTCACAAAGTTCAACCGTAACTGACTGACTCATTGAGAAACTTCGCTAACCGTGGAAGCATGCGTTTTTGATTTGCCTCAAGTTCTGCCGCGTTATAAAACAGAGCATTCCCGCTAATAAAAATAATGCGATCTTGATTTTGTAAATACTTAGGAAAGAAAGTGTTGGGCTGGTTTTCGAAATATTTTTGTCTGTTCAGCCTACAAAGTAGGAAGCAGATCCAAGTAGTGGCTATTATAGGTAGATTTTATGCTTTGAGATCGTTGTTTTACCGATCTATGCTCATTTAAAGTGAACTGATTGGCATGGCACAAATATACGTAGAAAAAGTCGGAAATATAGATAAAATCTTCAAAAAATACTTAACTGAGAAATAAAAAGATGTTCAAAATTCCAGGGATAGGTCCTAAGGTTCGAAAGAAAAAAGTCCAGCGATCGAAGTCACGTGAATCCCACTAGATACTTATATTGTGTGACATAGTTGAAACCTTTTTCGCTACATGTAACCTCTTTCTGGGTTTGTGAACAATTGGATAGTTGGAGCGAAACTTTGATGTCGGAATTGTGTTTGACAGAAATTCCGGGAATTCTGTAACAATACTGATTACATACTATTAATCAGTATTGTTATGTTATTGTTGTCAGTAAGTATCGATTCCAAACAAGATTAGGTTTTGTATGATGCAGTAAACATAACTACGAAGAGTCCAATTAATTAGTCTACGATAATTTAGTGCATTTCTAACGTCTTCCCTGTAACTTTTTATGTAGGTATAACTAGTTGTACCCACGGCTTTACCCATGCATAATTTTATGGAACTCTAGCTATTTTAT
Organism: Eupithecia centaureata; assembly: GCA_944547425.1. NCBI lineage: Eukaryota > Metazoa > Arthropoda > Insecta > Lepidoptera > Geometridae > Eupithecia > Eupithecia centaureata. Next base: position 1,836,255 of record OX155679.1, read on the forward strand.
TAGTCTGGTATGCGAGAACAAGACAAGAGACCTTAGGATGAATTTTGCATAGTTTACAAAAACTAGACAAATTTTCGTTTCGTTACCAAGGCTTTGGTTGTTTTGTCCCGCTGCTGATAGCAATGCTGATGAACTGTACAAAATTCTCGCTAATCTCTGTTAATTTTGAGTGATTTGTTACTTTTAAATGTATGTTATTTCAATAAAACAAATAGCTTTTAGCAATGTATCCCATTTGTCACCTCTATAAACAATAACTTTTTTGTACGGTACCGAGCAAACTCGTACTAGCAACTCTGCACAATTTCTAACAGATAACATTCCATTTGTCGAGGCTTCCGCCAGATGTGGAATCTATGACGTTGAATTGTACATAATGGTATATACGGTATGAGTTTTGAATTGAATTGTACATTGTGCATGACATGTCACAAAAATATTCAGGTGTATTGCAGTTATCCCTAGAATACACTTGCCACACAAACAGTTTTTAAAGCACAAAAATTAAACCTATTTTCTGGTATTGTATTGTATATTTCGTGTTCCCGGAGTTTCAGCAGGATTACAAACTGACTTGGACGCATTTGGAGCTTTCAGAAAAGAAGAGCTACACAGGGAAGGTCGCTTTTCTAATAAAAAAATTGAGACGACCCGTCCTCGTTTAGTGAGGGATCCTGTATTAGTTCACTCTTCGAAAAATAGCAAAAGCTTTTTTTCGATATTACACATAATCAAGGCGGAAGTTTCTACGTACAGACCGATGAGGCTGAAATTTAGAAAGCATTATTGTATGTTACTTTTATCCTTCTATTTGATTTTAAAAACACGTGTGAAGCCTCGGGAAAAACTAGATGTCTATATATCATCTAGTACCCATAACACAAGCTCTGCTTAGCTTGGGGCTAGATGATGCTGTGTGGACTGTCCGGAATTATTTATTTATTTATTTTATTTATATTCAAAAATTTACACTACATTAATATTTCCGGACAATCCAGACAGCTAAGTAGAGCTTATGTTATGGGTACTAGAAAACTGATATGCTTAATACAATACTACTACGATACTAAGAAACTATACGATACGATGTAAAGAAGATGATGACAAAACTGAGTGTTGATTTCAATAAGTTTTCCACAAAATACAACTAAACAAGACTAGATTTAACCAGCATTGTTAGGTTACAAAATAGCTGACCGCTCACGAAACAACTACGCTCCAAGCTTCAAGCTAGCTGGTTTACGGCTGTTTGTCTGACGTTTTATTTGCCCACGTTCTCTGTGTAGCGTGAGGATTAGGCGGAAGTTTTTTTTAAATATATTATGCCTGCCGCTTGCTTTGTCGAAAGTGGTTGTGACAAATGACTTGGTTTTTATTGAAACGGACTGCTGGGAGATTCAAACGCATTTAATCTTATGATAACTGTGATTTGTAATGTAGTTAATTTCTCCCATTTTCTGATTCGAACACTTTGCTATATTTCCGTGTAAAATGCTTTGTTTCTCATCATCATCAGCCACTATACTCTCATGCCAGATTTTCGGGCATCAGTTTGTGATATTTAATTTATCTTCGCTCAAATTTCATTATACTTTTAACTTACTATAAAATAACCTTTAAGCAAACAGAAATACAAAATAACATAGCAAACTCATCTCATATTAACAACCAACAAAAAGGTGCTAAAAGGAGCCGTTTTGCCCTAAAACAAAGGCTCTAAACGTACAACGTACTAAAACGTCCAATAAATAGACCATATTTTACCAGATACCGCGGTAACCGTAGCTTATGAGTGTAAAGTTAAATCGCTGTTTGAAAGGAAGATGCTTTAGGATGTAACATTATGCTCCAGGAACTCTATCAACTCTACAATGGCTCTGAAATGTTATGTCTTATTTTTAAAGCCAGAAACTGCCGCATACGTGAAATTTTGAATTAACTTGACTAAGCGTTCCCTGTGAGGCCAACTATGAGTGAAGCCGTATTAGGCTGAGGCCAAACGAGCGTTATTTTACGAGTCGTGAGTCGCAGAATTTCGTTCGCAGAAATTCTGCTGCATTCGGTTTCATATAAAAGTCCTATTTCATTCACACGGCGACGCAAAATGAGTTGTTTGCCGACTCACACGCATTATTCGGACTGAATTGAGTTTGCAAGGGGCGAGGGGACAGACGCGGGCCGGGCAAAGCGTCAGTCAGGTACATTTTGCGTGAGAGTCGACATGTATTTTTACTCACAAAATGCTGGACACATTAAAAATGATAGTTGAAATTGAACTACGGCGATGTCTATGGAACTTATCGGAGAAGGCGCTTAGTGATAGTAACTGAATAAAATGCGCTCGTCTGGCATCCCAACAGAATTTCTGCGACACACGACTCACAAAATTACGCTCGTTTGGCCTCAGCCTTAGTGCGTCGCGTTGCGTCATTTTGCGTTGTGGCAACGTCAAAGCTGTAACTTTCATATATTTTACATACTATTACTAATCATAGGTATCTGCCCGCAACCGTTGTTGCAGGCGTTGTTTCTATGAAAATTTTCAAGACTATTTCTATCCCATTGGACTTACGGTATGAAGTAGCCTATGTGTTATTCCAGGGCTAGAATAACAGATAAAAGCAACTCGAAAACTAGTGTTCGCTTTATAAAGTAGATGTAAAATGTTACAAGTAAACGCTCAAGTTTATCGGCACCTTTACGCGATAAACTTCACAATATCAAAGACGCAGCTTTCTAACTTTATTGCATCCACAAAGTTACACTGAGATTAGCCGTCGACGTTACTAGTTTATAGCCTTATATCCGCTTAGTTAGCAAATATTATGTCTTTGAGAATATCTTCCTATAAAAAAACTAAGATGATTAAGTAGATGTCTTCCAATTTCAAATTTCGTTTATTATTAGGGATACCAATTCAAAGTCAACTTAAATTGATGTGGTACCACATGAGAAGCACCGGTTTTCGAAACAATATCGTAAGCCTAAAGAAATAAAGAGATTTATTTACTTGAGTTTTAATCAAAATCGTTTCACTCCGAAAAAAATAATGAGTTATAAAAAATAAAAACAGCTGAATTGAGAATCCCTTCCTATTTTTTAAATCTATTGAAAAGAAGAACATAATGAAGGTTATTGGAAGAACAGATTTCAGGGTCATTATTGTACAAAATTTGAGTTACTGTGTGTAGAGGTGCATCGGCGAATCAAGCCAAGTTTGCTTTTCGTGCCTTCCTCCATTGAAATTCCATTCTAGAATGCTGTTCACCTAATATTTTATTACAGTGCATTACCAACGCTCTTAGTGGCAATACCTTCCACTCGCACTTAACGCTTTTCATACATCTTCGTCATTCGCACTGCAGCTTGGAACAAGCACCCTCCTGCTGTTTTTCTGGTCAATTACGCCCTGAGTCTCTTCAAAGCAAGAGTGAGAAGGTATCTTCTAGACCTTCGTGATTCATCGACGGCTATATAGTTACATTCTATCACGTAATATTGTAGTCAAACGTCGATCTTTTAAAAAACCCCGGGATGGATAGGATAGGACGGAATTCTGTCGGTTCCCATGTATTTACCTCTACAACTAGTTCGATAAACAAAAAATGTATTAATACAATTATAACACAGGCTTTGTGAAGTCATATATTATGAGGCCTTAATTCTAACAAGAAGAAATATAATTTTACACAAAGCTCATAAATCAAGCAAGCATTAAATGAAATGCTAAGGTTATTGCACGGTATGATCATGCATTGAATGTTGCTAGTCATGCAATACTATAAACAGGTCAATCACTGTCACGAAAGGGATTTGTGACATTATATAGTTTTATTTACGAAACTTTAGCTTTAACTTCGTAGTTCGTACCACGACACTGCTCTAACCCAGTACAATAATGAACATTGGAATGTTGGCTTAGATAGAGTCTAGATTTGATGATGCAGTGATATAGACAGCATCGTGATGATAATGTGCAGCCTTCACAAGTGTCTTCTTCGTTCATCACTGCTGTGTCAATTTTTTTTATTTTTACTAGTGTCTGCACGCATTTTTGGAAACGTTTCAGTAGTTTTTGCCTGCAAGAAATATCTATAATAACAAACTTTTCAATGCACCAAATTCACTTCTACTTTCACACTTAATTCAATCTGGGGCTAACTCGCACCTATACTAACTTAAAAAAGAAATTTTACATTAAATAGTCAATAGTCAAAGTGCTTTATTTCCTTAAGACCTTACAGGACACTTGGCACGTCATAAATTTCGTTTCATAATTAGTTAAAACTAGGAAATAAAGTGCTCACTTTGATTTTTGCTCACTTCGACCTCTTTAAGGTAAAAATATGAAGCGAACAAGAAACCTTTTTTACCTTGTGAGGTTGTTAGTTTTCGATTTGGAGCAAAAAACGTCCTCCGTAAGTGTGATACTACCCAGCACGACCACGGATGATTATCTTAATTTCAATGTGGTACAGATTCATGAAAAAATGAGTACTTTGATGTACTCTATAATAAAAAAAGAGTACTCTCATATCTTCGCTGTTATAACACATAGGCCGGGGTCGTGCCAGCTAGTACCTTTCTGGCACGACCCCGAATAGATCTTGGGTATTTTGAGCAACTTTAATATGAAAAATGTTACAAATTTGATGTACTGATTTGTACTGCATATCCTACTAATATCCTACTGTAATATTACAAATGCGAAAGTTTTTAAGTATGGATAGATGGATGGATGTTTGTTACTCTTTCACGCAAAAACTTCTGAATGGATCTGAATGAAATTTGGCACAGAGATAGATTGTAGTCTGGAATAGCACATAGGCTATATTTTATTCTGAAATTCCCACGGGAATGGGAACTACGTGGGTGAAACCGTGAGGTGATGCTACGCAAAAACTACTGAACGGATCTGGCTGAAATTTGGCACAGAGATAGATTGTAGTCTGGAATGGCACATAGGCTATATTTTTTAGGAATTACGAGGGTGAAACCGCGAGTATACTCGAATTACTAATCCTGAGCAGACGAAATCGCGGGCACCAGCTAGTTTTAAATAATTTTGATCATTATTTAACAAAAAGAAAATCTCAATCCCGAAAATCCTGGGATTTCAAAAATGTAATCCGTAAATTTTCGGGATCGAAAATCGACCGGAATCAACTCGGGATAGAATCCACTACATTGGCGGCATGTCCTTCTAACATTACTTTTTTTTTCTTTTTTCATCTGTTGTCTAATTGGAAACTTTGGTTCAGAAGATTCAACTCAATGTTATCCAACTGCGTTAGATCCTCTTGCATAAGCTCAAAATCAAACTCATCCATTTTTGCCGGGAAAAGCGTATTAGATCGTCACATGTTGACAAAACGCGCGCCCAAAGGCGCGGCGGCGCGCGCGCGGGGTGAGCCGCATCGTGACCCTGCGGCCCCTGCCAACGGAAAACAGAAAATCCTACGCACTAGGCCACGGGACCCACCGGTGAGCCTTTGACGATATCTTAAAAACTACACGGTAAAAGTCGGTTATATTTATTTTCCATGCCAATTACTTCATTTTATTAACATTGGAATTAAAATTTTAGGATGATGAAAATGACCGATTACCTGATTTTGGCTTGGCCCGAATGGAAAAGTAAGCTAGGCTCACCGGTGAGTGACGTGGCGTACAACGTGTTAATGTACTGCACATCTTTTAGTGTTCAATTCATAGTATTGTCAAACGCACTCATGGACCTCAAGATACAAGCATTCATGCTTAGTTTGAGTTCCGCCAGCACTGTATTGTAATAATGAATTTCAGGTGTTTTGGTTAATAAAATATTTATTATTATTGTTATTAATTAGCAAGCTGAAGCGGCAATGGGCCGACCATATCTCGCGAAGAACCGGTGCCCGCGATTTCGTCTGCGCAGGATTAGTAATTCGAGTATACTCGCAGTTTCACCCGCATAATTCCCGTTCCCATGGGAATTCCAGAATAAAATATAGGGTATGTGGTATTCTAGACTACAATCTATCTCTGTGCCAAATTTCAGCCAGATCCGTTCAGTAGTTTTTGCGTAGCATCACCTCACGGTTTCACCCGCGTAGTTCCCGTTCCCGTGGGAATTCCAGAATAAAATATAGCCTATGTGCTATTCCAGACTACAATCTATCTCTGTGCCAAATTTCATTCAGATTCATTCAGAAGTTTTTGCGTGAAAGAGTAACAAACATCCATCCATCTATCCATACTTAAAAACTTTCGCATTTGTAATATTACAGTAGGATATTAGTAGGATATGCAGTACAATTCAGTACATCAAATTTGTAACATTTTACATATTAAAGTTGCTCAAAATACCCAAGATCTATTCGGGGTCGTGCCAGAAAGGTACTACCTGGCACGACCCCGGCCTATGTGTTATAACAGCGAAGATATGAGAGTACTCTTTTTTTATTATAGAGTACATCAAAGTACTCATTTTTTCATGAATCTGTACCACATTGAAATTAAGATAATCATCCGTGGTCGTGCTGGGTAGTATCACACCCTCCGTAAAGAGTGAGTACTTATACTTAATTCTAAATGAAAACATGACATCATGGAATGTCGCTACGCATAAACAAAACAATGGCCGCTCAGCTATGGCACAGAGCGAGCACAATTGGAAGTGTCATGCAATAATTACTTTTATCAATCGAAAAAGTTTATCTGAAAGATGTTATTAAATTCCATGTTTTCCAAAATTTCAATTTTATATTTCTTTCTATTTTTATATTTTTGATTATTGCAGTTACTACCCTAAAACCCGGAATCAAGTCTTTGGTAAATTAAAGAGTAAACTTTTTAATCTATACTTATAATAAAACTGTAACAGGTCCAATTCTGTACATTGAAGATATTTTGAAAATGCAATTTTTTTCATTCATGTCTGTCTGTCTGTCTGTCTGTCTGTCTGTATCGTAAACGTGCATCACGCCGAAACTACTTGATGGATTTAAATAAAACTCGGCATGATTATAGGTCACTTTTTATCCCGGAATTCAGTAAGGTCCTCATGGGAGAGGGTATGAAAGTAAAATTCTTTTACCGCGCATCACGCCGAAACTGCTAAATGAGTTGGAATGACACTCGGAACGATTTGAGTTCATACTACAAGGAAGGACATGGGATACTTTTTATCCCGGAATTCGGTAAGGTTCCCCTGGGAGAGAGGGTGAAAGAAAAATTCTTTAACCACGCATCACGACGGAAGTGAATGAATTCAAATGGAACTCGGGACGATTGGACATGGGATACATTTTATCCCAGAATTCAGTTTGGTTCCCCTGGGCTATACGGGTTTTCAAAATTTTTGAAATTTTTGAAATAATTGAACTGATTAATGCGAAAGTTTGTAAGTATGAATTGATAGATTGATAGATGGATGATGTTTGTTACTCTTTCACGCAAAAACTGCTGAACGGATCTAGATGAAATTTGGCACAGAGATAGATTATAATCCGGAATAACACATAGACTTTATTTTATCCCGAAAATCAAAAATTACGCAAGTAAAATCGCGAGTACTCGAAATACTAATCATGCGCAGACGAAGTCGCGGGCACCAGCTAGTTAAACTATATAAAACGAAGTGAGTGCGAAATTAAGACCAAATATTTCCACATACCCAACACTTTCTCCCCTCAAGAAAACAAAACGGTTTATCTCACAACCTATTTCACTCCTTCACAGCCGAATGGTCCGATATCCATAAACTGAAACGTTTCGCTGATCTTACACTACATTAGAGCTAACATACAGCTACAGGATTGATGCAGACCGATTTATGGATTGGGTTGCGGGTTATTGGATCAATCCGATTCTTTACAAACCTTGTCGGTGGATAAGCTTGTAAACCGATAAGTCGAGCAACAGTGCTGACCTGTTGACCAACTTATCGGAAGAGAGGTTTGTTCTCTGGTTTTGTGTAACAATGAGTTGGTAAAGTAACTAATGTAACCAATATTTCTGAAGATTGCAAGGTAGTCTAACATAACAAGTATTTGGAAATTATTTGATATTTGGTTTTGTTTTTTCTTGTCTTGTTTCGAAAAGCTTTATTTAAACCTTTATTTAAAGCTTTATTTTGGAGTATCTGAAGGTGATGACCAACATCCTGGTGAGGGTCGAGCATTTGGAGTCGCGTCTGTGGTGCGTATTCCAACGGAGAAGATATCGACCTTTACCAAGGAAGAATTCTGCCGATGAATGTGCTGTTCCGGCGTTTTCGCGGACGATTACCGGCCGCAGCACATATCGCGTGTCACACGTCGCCGACACTACGTGCTAGTAAATAAGTTTATATAAAGTATGTATGTATGTTAGTCTAAGGTATATATTTCATATGGGCCGTAGTTTTAAGTATTGAACATCCTGTATTTGACTATTGTTGCCTGAAATAAATGATTTATTATTATTATTATAAACCAATTTCAAATCACTAAACTCCATCAATTGTGATAAATGACAGTCTGATAATCATCAAAGGACAAAAAAATTATAATGGTTGTAAATTGGCTTCCTCAAAGGCAGATATGTAGGTATTAACTGGTATTTTCGTTATTGTTCGACATGTTATCCGGTAATTATGGCTGAGATGGCTGAGTACAAAACCTATATAATTCTTTGACCGGAACCAGTTCCAAAATTCAAGCTCAAGCGAAATGATACTCAATAAACAAAACATCTAAGTTAACAATCGCAAAAGCTCTATAAACATAACAGATTCTATCAAAATAAAACTGTGTAGGTCACATTTGTAACTCTGAAGCGATGCAGCATGCGCTACATTCGCCAAATGCAGTCAAACTCGTCGATTTACGAAATGGCGCTCGTTCGAACTGAGCACAACATTCTAGTTTATTGCTTCACTCTGAACTACAGGTTTTCACAAAATATACGTCTACTGTTTTATTTTGTTCACTGGATACTCCACTCATTTGATTCGGGATTTGTTTTATGCATTCAGAGTTGCAAGCCTGAGCAAACTGTTCCACATATGTGATCATGTCAACATCCTTACTTCTTTACTAATATTATAAATGCGAAGGTTATATATATGGATGTTTGAACGTACGTTTGTTCCTTTTTCATGCAAAAACTAGTGAGCGGATTGGGGTGAATATGGAATAGACTTAGTTCTAGCCTTGGAATAACAAATAGGCACTTTTCATGCCATAAATCATTTCCCAGGGGGTATAGGATTGAGACGTTGAGACCATAGAAACAAAGAAGGCGAAGGCGCGGGCATATGCTAGTTTATAACATTTTCTTATCCATTGAAATTAAGACACTTTTTGATAAGATTCCAAACAAATAAAGAAAAAACGTACCTACTAATGGTAAGTTGTAGATAATAATGGGTGATTTACATTAATCAAATCCTCAAGCTTCACAAGCTATCCAGTTTTTATTTAATAGTTCGGACCACCACCGTGCTGAAATCCCTAAGGCCCCAACTGAAGATTTCTCTTCCACTACATTCGTTCATAGTCAAACAAAACCTTTCTTATTCCACTCCTTAAACATTTGAACATCTCAATCTCTAGAGAAAACTTCGAGGCTCCACATTTAAAGCTCATTCGATCGTGAAATTCAAACAATCTTCCTCCATTTTCCTTGCGCTTTCATAATGCATAATACGTTATCAATGTTTCTTCTGACACGTTCCTTTGTGCTCTAGATAAGCTGGATGCAGGCCAAGCTATGAATTTATTTAGGAGCGCAGCAGACGGGGCACTTTATGGCAACTTGTATTTGTGTCTTGAGACACCACTGGACAAACAAGTTTAGTGTAGCTGTCACTTTTAGGGTTAAAATACTTTGTTATTAAAGAAAATTACAATCAAGAAATGGAAACGAAGAAGTATTCAATAAAACTTGTCTATTATTCTATCTTCGGTTAAAAACTGACAACAAATTTTCATGAAACGCACAATTAATATAAGAATTCAACTATCTGTAGTCAAATCGAAAATATGATTAAATCTGGGATATCTGAATCGCATTAATTGCATTTTGATTGTCTCTATTTTCAGTAGCTCGTCTGTGTTGCCCCTATCCTTATTGGGGGCGCATCATGTTTAATTTCCTCAAGAATATAAATCTTAGTAGGGGCAATGTTTTATGTAGTTTTATTACGTAGTTTGAAAAAAAATGTTTTTTCTAGAAGCCTTTTATCGTTAATCTTTTCGTAAAACTCATTTTATGCAACGAGGTTGATATTTAGTCTGTGTCAGAGAATAAAACATAAATTTTATAAGCGCTCTTACGCACTAGCGGCTAACCGCGGGGGCGGCTAACCGCGCGGCTAGCCGCTTTTCCAGTTTAATATGCAACCGCTTATGATTGTACGCACTAAACCGCCACAAAATTTCAACCGCGGCGGTTTAATGGAGTGACGCGGCCCGCTTCGCGGCTAGCCGCCATCTTGTGTATACGCACTGGCGGTTAGTTTGCGGCGAGCCGCCGGTGAATAGTTATAGTCTACTACTTTTTTTATTCAATTACTCGTATGAACCCACATTGCGATTAAAATTAAAACATATTAACTACTAAAACTTTTTTATTTATCAAACTTACCTTAATGTTATTACTAATTTCTCTTCGGGTTGGATACAGTCACGAAATTTAGTATCTTGTCCTTTGATGTTGTCATATAAAACTGTTAGTAGTTCTTCAAATGACGAAACACTCATTCTAACATAGCCGAAAAATTTATCTTGATGCTTCTTCAGTTCTTGAAAACGTGTTTCTAGTAAAGGATGAATCCAGTATCTTTTTTTATTTTTCTTTCGTTGTTTTCGGGAGTAAAAATAAATAACACAAGCTATCTCGACGGCGTCCATTTTGTTTATGAGCCACGCGCCTTCGAGCGGTCCAACCGCTTAACGCGGTTTCATCGCGGCTGACCGCTATGGCTGCTAACCGCAAGGAAACCGAGTTAAGCGGTTGGACCGCTCGAGTCTAACCGCCTAGCGGCCAACCGCTAGTGCGTAAGGTCCCTAAGAAAGCCTTGTCAAACAATGAAGTTTCGAGATGAAGATAAATAACTCTTTATTCTCAAAGATAGGATTCAAACTCCAACAAAATTAAACATACGCGGCATATATTTACATTATTCTCATCAGTGTACAACGAACTTTGTAACAAGACTAACTTCAATTTCAGAACTTGAATCGAAAAACTTTCGTGGCGTAGTAAATAAGATCGGTTAATCTAAATTCTTGTGGTTAGAAGCTGCATTTTAGTTCGACGGCGGGAGTGGAACTGCAGGTGCATTTTAACAGTTTTGAAAAAGATAATTAGCGAAGAGAGAAAAACAGTCACCCACCGAAAGCATAGCATACCATAATAAATCTAATAATCGTCATCAGCATCACTTTAAATAAAACTATTCCACGGTTACAGAATGTATTATTACTGCCTCGCCTGCACTCAGCGATTAACCTTGGTAGTGAAGGTCAGGCTAAGTGACTCTTCAATTCACATTTACCTATTTATATTAATTGTATACTATATGTGATCTAATTATGTTATACTAAAGTGTAAATAAATGACCTGATTATTAAATTGTCTAAATGTAGGTAATTCTGATTCTATGATTGAATTAGTACCTAGTTACAATAAACTACATAAATCCAACTTTTTTTATTATTTGTAAACAGAAAATACACACGATAACCCAAACATGTATCTGTAGATCTTACAATCATTTATCTCAAAACAGGAATCAAATGCGCAAACCTTCGCCCGCTGCGCCGCAGGGGTGTTCTACGCATAATATGGGCCATTAGTAGAGAAAAATGCGTGCGAAGCCGTGGACTAGTCATACTTATATTACAATTGCGAAAGTTTGGATGGATGGATAGATGTCTGTTACTTCTTTATGCCAAAACTACTAAAATGATCGGGCTGATATTTTGAATAAACATAGTTCCACATAAGCTTTTCTTCAATTTCCACGTTGTATACATATATGCGCACGATCTGCGAAAGACTTCTGGCAGGTGCTGGATGCGGCTAGCTGAAGACGGAGCGCTATGGCGCTCGTTATTGGAGGCCTATGTCCGATTGTCCAGCTGTGGACTAATTATGCTGATGATGATATACGTGCACTAGCACCTTATAGCACAAAAAATTACCTATCGTCAAGCTCACGTACCTACGTCACGGAGACCAATCGATTTTCATAATTTATTGCTAAATCCATTAGCTCGCATGTGTTACAGTGGGAAATTAGGTTCCATTATTAAACTGTACGATAACGAGCTTTGCGGTGTTACGGCTGGATTAAGCTTGCATGCATTAAATGCATCTTCTACGATAACATGTCCTCGAAATTTCAACTTTATTCGCTCGGATTGTGCCCGCGGCTTAAACATCGAGACCTTTAGGAGTTAGAAGTCCTTAGAAACGGTTGTGACTTAGCTTGCGATGATAAAACAGATTTCGTCTCATTTCATACACTTGGCGCCTTATAAAGCCTTATGGCGCCTTATGAGGAGAGGAACTTTTTTGTGTTGATTATGTTAGTGGTTGAATAGTTTCATGTTAATTTGTATAATCTAAACAGATTTTTTCAGGTTGTTTGGTACGTAAAATTACATATTCATGTATATATTAAGTTTATCAGTTTTCTAGTACCCAGAAACTTTGCTTAGCTTGAGTTTCATGACGTTATTTTAAATTTTTAAATCAAGTGGCTACAAAATGTATAGTTAACTACATTACTAAGATAAACCAAACCTTGATAATAATGCAACCAACACGACGCAATTCACAGATTGCTATAATAACATGAGGTAGTGGTAATGCGAATTGTTCTGCGTCATTTATTATTTTTATTTATTTATCTTCACTATGCAGTAAGATTGTTACAATCAAGTTTTAGACTATTTCACAATCACATTTCTTGATGTAACACCATCACAAAAATCCTTCACAAAAACGTAATACATCTAGATATCTAGATATCACATCTAGATATTCTAGATCTATCTATTCCAAAATTAAATTGTGCTCTTTCCTTGTTACAGTGGGTCCAACCCTGCAAGCCAAGTACCCCGTGGTAATCTTCATCCACGGAGAGTCCTTCGAGTGGAACTCTGGTAACGTGTACGACGGGGCGGTGCTGGCGAGCTACGCCGGCGTCGTGGTCATCACCATCAACTACAGGCTTGGTATTCTGGGTGAGTTTCTGGTATTTGAACTACACTAGCCTGCAAAACTACGCCGGCGTCGTCGTGGTCATCACCATCAACTACAGGCTTGGTATTCTGGGTGAGTTTCTGGTATTTAAACTACACTAGATAGATAACTTCTTTATTGCACCATCAACATTTGTAACTTAGTAACAGAGAGGTTTAATACTAATTTCATCTAAAGTGGCAAAATCGACGGCCACTTCACCACTAATAGTCAATGACAATAACAGTAATAATACAGGGGTATTATTACTGTTATTGTCATTGACTATTTCGAGTATAAAAATGGGGTTTGCGGGTAGTGCTAAATTGTTTTGATAATAATTTACTAGGTATTTTTAAATTCCCTTATTACCTTTATATTTGTATAACGTTATTATCATATTTGACACTGTAAAATTAGTAACTTTAATTTAAGTAGGGTACCCAGGTAGTTTATAAAAAATTGGGTTGTTCGAGGTTTACAAGATATTTTACTTTAAGATGTTTCTCATATAAGTGAAATGTAATTTCTTTTGAGAAATAAATATTCTTTAAACCTAAATGTTTGGTATGAGTTTTGCTCCAACTCAAAAACTAACAACCTAACAAGGTTGAGTCAAACTCAAACTCAAACTCAAACTCAAACTCAAAGTGCTTTATTTCCTTAAGACCTTACAGGACACTTGGACACGTCATAAAATTCATGTTATTAATAATTAAAACTAGGAAATAAAGGGCTCTCTTTGATTTTTGTTCACTTCAATCTTTTTAAAGTAAAGAAGCGAACAAAAACCTTTACCTTGTTAGGTTGTTATTTTTCGAGTTGGAGCAAAACTCGTCCCAAGCTTTTTTATCATCTAAATAATCAGATACTTTATAGTAAGCCTTTTTACAAAGAATAGTTTTGACAATTTGTTTGAATTTATTTACTGATAGTTTTTGCAACTCACTTGGAGTTTTGTTGTAGAAGCGTATACATTGCCCTTTGAAAGATACATTAACCTTGTTTAGTCTAGTTGTAGGCAAAGCGAGTTTATTTTTATTTCTAGTATTGACATTGTGTATATCGCTATTTTTAGGAAACTTATTGATATTTCTACGAGTATACAACAGGTTTTCATAAATATATTGACATGGTACTGTCATTATGTTAATTTCTTTGAACTTATCACGTAGGGATTCTCTGGGACCCATATTATAGATTGCCCGAACAGCCCTCTTCTGCAACACAAAAACGGTGTTAATGTCTTGCAGCATTCCCCCACAGCAGTATACCATAAGACATAATACTATGGAAGTAGCTGAAATAAACAAGTCTAGAAGTATCTACGTCTGTAAGTTGACGGATTTTTTTGACTGCATATGCTGCAGAACTGAGCCTTTTTGATAGCTTATCTATATGTGGGCCCCATTGAAGCTTACTATCTAGGGTGATTCCTAAGAATACAGTACTTTCTACAATATCTAACCTTTCTCCTCTTACGTTTATATCAGCCTTAACTTGTTTCACATTAGGTAGAATAAATCTAATACATTTCGTTTTGGTTTCATTAAGCAAAAGATTATTGACGCTAAACCAGTGGACAACTTTTGAGATTGCATTATTCACATCGTCGAAATTTGTTGATTGTCTTTTCATTTTAAAAATTAAAGAAGTGTCATCTGCAAACAATACAATCTCGTGATTATTCTTTACAAGATCAGGCAAGTCATTAATATAAACTAAAAATAGGAAAGGGCCGAGGATAGACCCCTGCGGTACACCCATAGTAACTACAGACCCCGAAGACCGTTTCCCATTAATGTCAACTCTTTGTATCCTATCATTTAAGTAAGAAGAAAGAAGAGCCAAAGAGGTGTCATTTATTCCATAGTGATGTAGTTTCCTGATTAATGTCTCATGATGAACACAATCGAATGCTTTTGACAAGTCGCAAAAAATGCCTAAAGCATCTTGCGACTTCTCCCAAGCATCAAAAATATTATAGTTCGGTATTATAGTTAAGTATTATAGTTCGCTTCCTTATTTTACCTTAAAAAGGTTAGAGAGAACAAAAATCAAAGTTAGCGTTTTATTTTTTAGTTTTAATAAAATTATTTGTAACAATTATTATGTGACGTGTCCAAGAGTCCTGTATAATCTAAAGGAAATAAAGCACTTTAGCTTTGACTGACATGCTAAGAATTTTGGTCACAATTTAGTTTTCGTCCCGTAATTACTTAACAGGTATGTTCAAAAGTTTGATCATGCAAAAACACTTTACCAGATACCTATTTATTTACTCTGTGCTTTAAGTTAACTTGCGGAAACTTCAGTATTCAATATAACTGATGTCTTACCCACAAAATGTTATCAGAAACTGACCTTGGTCTAAGTACTTGAAGTCCACTTCCAAAGTTCATAAGTTCTAAAGTCCACTTCTCTTACTGCACCAAATATGCTCTTGAAGTGTATATACAAATAAGTTTGCAATAACAAACATTTCAACTTGCAGCAATGTTTGAGCTAGACATACTAAGGACAGTACCCAGTTCTGTTTTGATACAATCTAATTAAACAGAAACTAGCTCTGGGACTTTTCTTTCGTCACGTAACACTCTACTTAATTAAATATTTTCTAGAAACTTTTCAACGACGATGCTGCAGGCAGCTTTAGTCGTATTGTCTAGTTCTTTAAGGCTTGTTGTTGTCTGAGATTTCATGGAATTGCACCATGTTTTTGTCGAAAAACTTGATTTTTGTAGGTATTTCTTTTGAAATCTTCATGTGCACAATGCAAAAACAATGTTTGGAAGCTGGCAAGAGTTACAGCAAGCATTTATCCAGCATAAATAAAAAAAATGGAGCAAACGCGAGCTTGTTACAGTTATATGGCGGGCGATAGCATTTTGAATGTGACATTTCAAAATTGTTTAATTAATTGTAGGTATCTCAGTTATAAAACTAACAAGAGCAAACATAAAATAATTGATGCGCCCTATTTATATACATTTTGTGCAAACAAAGACTACCTACACCTAAGACATTAGGAGTAGATTATGCATGCGGGTCGACCTGTATGCATAAAATCACAATAAATTATATGAATGACTAAAACCATTAAATTGTTCAAGCTGCAAGATATCTACAGCAGATTTATAAGATGTTTTCTCTGTGTCATCACAATTGTACTCATATTTGCTATGTTCAACAGCGGTTCCAACCTTATCCTTACTAATATTATAAACGTGAAAGCTTGTATGGTTGTATAAGTTTATGGATGTTTGTTCCCCTTTCATGCAAAAACTACTGAACGGATCGGGCTGAAATTTTAAATAGACATAGTTCTAGCCTTAGAATAACACATAGGTTACTTTTAACCCCACAAATCAGTTCCCATAGGATAGTAAAAACAACAAACATTTCCATTCAAAAAATACGTGGGAAGCCGCGATCAGATGCTGATAATTTGATATTCTTCCCCAGGCTTCCTCAACGCCAACCCCATCCCGCACCTCAAGGCACGCGTCGCCAACTACGGCCTCATGGACCAGATAGCAGCTTTGCACTGGGTGCAGCAGAACATCGCCCTGTTCGGAGGAGACGCCGGCAATATCACCATGCTGGGGCATGGCTCGGGAGCCGCCTGTATCAACTTCCTCATGATCTCCCCTACTGTTATGCCAGGTAAGGGTTTGCCATCTATCCCTTCTTATTTTTTGGGATCTTTTAGTATAAAGATGCATATTACAAATGTGTAAAGATAACAAGCTTTTAATAAGCTACCGCTTAAAGAAACCAAAACAATTGCAAAGAAACACAAATATTACTAACAAGCTATTATTCATAGATTAATTTTGTTACATTTTCTCTTATAAGAGATTACTTCTTACAGCGAATAAATTCTAAGTCTAGTAGCGCAGGCATGGCGCTATCTTTACTTCGGCTATCTTTACTTGCATTTACATAGAAATAAAAGTAACCACAAAAAAAAATCACAATGTGTTAGAAAAAACTCTTAAGATCGAATTAATCATTAAACTGGAAAAGCCCTTTGGGACCTTGCAGTGCCGATGAATTTAGCTGAATGAAGCTAAAAAGGGATCAATGCACGAGCGATAATGAACAAAGAGGGAAATCCATGATCCCTTTATGAGATTTAGAATTAAGGATTTATTTCGTCATTGGTTCGATGGTCTTATACCGTTTAATAAGCAGCTGAAATTATGTTAATTTAATGGATGACAGAAAGAAAATTCATTTATTTTTAACTCTAATCATCATGAATCAGCTAAACAAAAATTTAAGTAGCTGTGAAATCATGATGACACTATAGACCCATTATAATTTACACTACTTTAGTATGATTTTAAAACAATGTTAGTCAAAATTGTACTTTGTTCAATCTCTATTGTCAGGATTTGAAGAAGTTATGTTGGCGGTTAAAAGTATTCAAGATATTTTTCAAAATGCACAATAATCATCCTAAATTCTTAAAGTATTTTTATCAACATAAAATAATTTTATTCAAAAAACTACACCAGTAGCGGGTTTCAACTGTTGTGCAAAATAAAAAAAATACATTTCACACTGACTCAAAGTAAAATATAATTATTTTCCGAAGCTTATTCCAACTATAAACCTTTGACTCAATAATTACATCTGCATTGCTCTGACAAAGGTTATTTAACTGGAGAGTAATAAAATGGCGACTGCCAATTGCAGCGCTCATAACCACTCATAACTCTACAATTTGTTTTCCTTTACGGGTTCAATTTTATTTGCAATGTTCTCTTTGAAAACGTCGATATTTGTATTGAGTAGACCAGTGGTCAATTTCTATCTAGTTTCTTTTAAACTAGAGATCTTTATCTAAAGATAAATACAAAAATTAAATGTATTGGTCCTGGTAAAATCGCTGTTTCGGATATTTTGGTTCAATTTGCAGTGTTTTCACGGCTCAACATTCTAACTAGTTTATAAATTGCAGGTCTTTTCCATCGCGCAATCCTGCTATCCGGATCAGCTTTGAGCTCCTGGGCGTTGGTAGAAGACCCCGTTAGTTTTTCCATCCAACTGGCGAAACAGTCCAACTGCACTCTGCCAGACGACATCGTGAAAGACCACGAGCTGATCGTAGACTGCCTCCGAGAAGTCCCCCTCGACGAACTTATGTCTGCGGAGATCAGCACACCCAGTTACCTGACAGCTTTTGGACCATCAGTGGATGGAGTGGTAGTAAAGACTGATTATGCCAAAGAACTCCTCACCTTTTTCATCCCGAATGACCTTCAAGGGTTCACCAGCGTATCAGGGGTCAATAACCTTAAAGCAGACAAGAGAAGTGGCGACAGGACCTTTGGGATTCGCGGGGGACAGAACAAGTACGATCTGCTATTCGGAGTTGTGACGAGCGAAGCGCTGTGGAAATTTTCCGCGCAAGATATACAGAACGGTTTCGAAGGAGAGAGAAGGGACCGAATAATAAGGTGAGGGCTGATGTTTATTCAGCAAATTGGTGTTTGAGCGCGTAAGGTCAAAGGGATCCATGCGAATGGGCGGTAATGAAAGCAGTTGGAGCGGTATTAGGTGGTATTGCTAGCAATAAGATGTTACTTGCTGCTGCAAGTTCTATAGTTACGTAATGAAGAACAAATGTTGCTTCCGGGTATCTCCAGAATATTTGCTTAGCTTTTACGTAAAACTTCCCTATCATGGAATAAACTCACTTATAGTAATCACAAACATAAAGGAATAATTTAAACAGATCATCTATCTTCATTTTAAACATTTTTTTAATAGCACTTAAAAGTAAAATTGTAGTTGATTTTTATTCCATCTGCACGTTCACGCAGCTCCAATTACGCTAACGAAGATAGAACAAAATGTTTTACATTTTTAGTTTGAAAATGTCACGTTGATTACGTGGTTAGTGGCTCTGAAGTATGTAAATTGTAGGTTTTAATCTAGAGCCTGTAGAAGTGGTTCATAATAAAGAGTCGTATTTTGTGAGTGGGAGGTAGTAAATTTTTGGTTTATTTTTGTTAATCTTGATATTATACATGAATATAGGGGAATCTTGTTGTTGTAAGCAAACTTCTAAATACTGCGACACACTAGTAAACGCGTGTCTATCTCGAAAATATAATTAAAAAGATAACGAAATATCATCATATCTTGGGGAAATACATGATAGAAACATAAAAACCGTGCTCATTTTTGATTCTTCTCATTCGTTTAAATCTTATCACCGGTCTTAAACTCAAACCTTCCAAATTGAAAACGGGGCTAATTAATGTTGACTGTATTAAATTATTGTTACTTTTTTCAATTTTTTATTGCGCCTAAATTATTGTAAACATTAATAAATAATATTCTCTGTTTCAGGACCTACGTGAGGAATGCGTACACATATCATTTAAGTGAAATATTTTTTACCATCGTGAACGAGTATACTGATTGGGAGAGAACAGTGCAGGTAAGATCTCTTACTCTAAAAAGTTGTTTGTAAACTTTCTGTTCGTTAAAAAAACCCACGTGACTCATTTATTTTACACAAATACCAAAAGAACCTTTTCTACTAAACAAATAACGAAAATTACAAGCAAGGAATAGAAAAATTACAACTAGTATTTACAATTGAAACCATTGTGCTAACTGCAGACGGTTGCAAACAGTCTAAAGGTAGCTCAATTGATCCATGTCAATATCAGTCGGAAGCGTCCCCAAGACACTGGCTGCATTACCACGCTGTATGGCAATGCTGATGCGCTGAGCCAGATATTCACCAGCAAATTGCATTACTATGATAATATACCATTATCATAGTAATGCAATTTGCTCAGTCACAGAGAGACATAATTTTGGTATTTTTTCTTAGATGAAAGTACTAATGAAGATGGATCGCGCGTAAAAGGGCCAAGGTCAACCTTTCTATCAGTCTGTATTTTCTGATCAATTGATGAGCACCGGTTCTACTGATTTTAGAGCTGGTGCTCTATCAATTGATCAGCAAAATGGTCGGATCAGATCAGACCAATCAGATGTAGTAGGTATTTGTTTTGTGCATTTAAAGATTCTACGTGACGATTCTGTGCCAAAGCGATTCGTTAGGTGAATTCGGCTTTCTATGCCCCTCGTCTGGTTTCATTATAGTCTAAGACCTCCTTAAGAATTTGCCCTAAATTAAGGTAGGGACGGCATTCTAGTTTTGTAGAACCTAGCCTCAAGATAGGTATTTCAAAGGAAGCCCACCCTATGACAAAGTGTGTGCACGTTCCATGAATAAGAAAGGAGACGCTTGGGGCGGAATATTCAAATGCAATAAAGTAGAAAACATACAACCGGATGAGAACGACATTTGCAAACTGTTCGCTGTATTTAGAGTTTGTAGTTTCAACGGTATGCTTGCAAACTGTAAACTGTTAGACGCATCCGCTATTATGAAGCATCCTGGGATCATAAAACCGGTGGTAGTGGTAACTTTCGTAGCAAAATATAGAAGAGGGTAGATCGGTATATCTTTCAATAAAAACTCACTCATTGGTGACTTCTATTACCCATTCCTGGATAATGATAAATGAATCCTTGATAATGATAAATGATTCCTTGATAATGATAAATGAATCCTTGATAAAGTTAAATGATTCCTTGATAAATTAACGCGTTTAATAACATCATCACTACATAGTATAAAATAAAGTCGCTTTCTCTGTCCCTATGTCATTATGTCCCTTTGAACGCTTAAATCTTTAAAAATACGCAACGGATTTTGACGCGGTTTTTTTTAATAGATAGAATGATTCAAGAGAAAGGTTTATTTACTTATAATAAAACAGTGCGAAGCCGGGGCGGGTCGCTAGTAAGTATATAAAAATAAATCCTTGTTCCTCTTGGGCATGATCACGCGATAACTTAAGAACAACTTTAACAATTTCATTCATCTCTTTTATAATACTTTGTATTATATTTCTTGGAAAAGAAAATAATATGATAATTTCAGAAATAATACCGACTATATTAACATTCAGAGTCTGATAGTCCTCGCGGTTGATGAATGTCACAGAATATTAAAATTTTATGATTTTCATATACTTAATGACAAACTTTTGTCTTATCTGCTTGTTTATGACAAATATCAGCTAGAAGAGTTGTTAAAACTAATTTGTACTGAATTATTTAGGTAGGTAGTTAGGTACTTTAAAAGTCATTCTTATTTACGACTAGCCAGTGCCCGCGACTTCGTCTGTGCAGGATTAGTAAGTTAAGTTCAAGTCAATTTAGTTTTTTGGTTAGTCTTCCTAAAAATTTTGTTCTTGAAAGATTTTATTTAATTTTCAAAATATTGGACGTGTAGTGACTAAAATAAGAACATATCGGACTGAAAACTTGTTTTGTAAAATACCAATGTCCATTGACCAAGAAAGTCTTAGAAGATCTTAGGCCAAGTATCCCAAAACCTGTAGCCAATTTCCCATTCACCATCACATCCACTCAAAATCAAACCCAAAGCCAATGTTACAACGTTCAGTCTCCATCAGCACAGATACATAAAGTTCAGGACCGGATTGCCGGATGTGTTTTATACGATAAGTTTTGAATGATAAAGTTCGATGTTTTCATCTCGAGTTGGAAGGGGAGTTCATTTCGATCGTTTAGTTTATTGAACTTTTATTTTCTTTGTCACGGCTTTCGGTTCTAAGAATTCAATAAGATAAGCTTCTTTTAGATGGTTTGATACGCCTTTGGTGTGATTAGGCGTTAGCTTCAGATGCGTAAGGTAAGGTATGGTTACGCGTATTTCCACAACGTCAACTCTTCCCACAAAAGACGACAAAGGTATATCCACCACGGCTTGGCATTATGCGTTGGACGCGAATACTTTTTAATTTTCGTACGATTGGGCGTAATATATCTATTATTTTTAATATATTCTACAAGTATTATAGCACCTTTGTGGGATTGCATTAAATGGGCTGTTCAGATTAAGGTTATTACTCTCCGAAAGTTACCATCAGTAAAAAGCCAAACAGTTCCAAAAATTTGGGGTATATTTATGGTGGATTGGGCGTAGATTTTTGACTATTTTCAAGGAAGTGTTTCCTGCCACGTGTTATTTCCTTTAATAACTGACAAAACAAGCCGCACCCCCATTTTGCATCCGCTTTCTTTTGGAGAAACTTAAAGTAAGCCATTACTACTAAAATAAAGCTCTGACCCAGCTTCTACAAAGTATTCGGCAAGAAGAACAATTCGAACCAAACTATATTAACAAGAACTTTGCCCACTCACCGAGCGCCCTACAAAGCGACGACATGAAATTCTCTCGTTGCACAAATTACTATACGCTGCACGTGACTTCCCCTACACACCCAAGTGGCCATCCAACTGCCAATTTGGACTCTAGCGCTTGGTAATAAAGCTAGCAAGATTCAGTGCTCCCGCTTGTGCGATCTCTCAGAGTTACTACTATAAGACTAGTTCGTCGTCGTAAAAGGTAAATAGGATTTTTAATCAGATGTCGTGTATCGAAGTTGCAAAGTTATGGAGATTGCTAGCGTTTGCTTATTTAGTTAGGGGACATAAATCTGGTATGACTTTCGATTATACTTTAGATTTTAGTGTTCTGATTCTAAAAATTCAATTACGGGTGAATTATAGATATGATATCATATAATGGGTTTCTCGTCTGGGTTGTAGGTAAATTCTATTGAACTTAATTTAAAAGATAGAACACTGATGGAAGTTTGATCATCAATTATTGATATTTCGTCACTTCATTCTTCAGATATAATTAACCAGGTAGTACTTTAAACCTACTAGGCAGTCGCACGTTTTTAAAAGTAAATCGATTTACTCGATTTCATGTTTTTTTTTTTTTTTTTTTTTGAGGGTAGCCATGCATTAGCTGGCTCTGTCTACAAGGCGATGTCTTCATTCTTTTTTCGTGCGAGGCAGCGTACGGACGTAACAGCTCCCTCTTGTAAAATAAATTTATTCCTCATGCCGAAGTGAAGTTTCGACATGATTTAATGTTATAATGATAAAATTAAGAGAAGGAGAATAAAAAACGCCGATGAATAATAGTGTA
The DNA here is from genome assembly GCA_944547425.1 of Eupithecia centaureata. Taxonomy (NCBI): domain Eukaryota; kingdom Metazoa; phylum Arthropoda; class Insecta; order Lepidoptera; family Geometridae; genus Eupithecia; species Eupithecia centaureata. The sequence continues at coordinate 1,859,542 of OX155679.1, forward strand.
TTCGTCAGATTTGGAGTTAAGTAAACAAGGTAAGCAAAGTGCTATTATCTTTTCAAGTATTGTTGCAAAATGTTCGTAAAGCAAGAAAGTAGATTTTACCTCTGGTAGGTAACCTACTTAAGCCTGTGGGATTGACCCTGGGGTCAAAACAATGGCTGTTCTATGCTGGAGGTTAACCGAGTGTTATCACGAAGCAAATAATAGAACTAAAACTTGCAAACTTTTACGAAATACAAACTTTTGCGAAACGTACATAAAGCAAGAAGGTAGATTTTACCTCTGGTAGGTAACTACCTACTTAAGCCTGGGGGATTGACCCTGGGGTCAAAACAATGGCTGTTCTATGCTGGAGGTTAACCGAGGGTTATCACAAAGCAAATAATAGAACTAAAACTTGCAAACTTTTACGAAATACAAACTTTTGCGAAACGTACATAAAGCAAGAAGGTAGATTTTACCTCTGGTAGGTAACTACCTACTTAAGCCTGGGGGATTGACCCTGGGGTCAAAACGATGGCTGTTCTATGCTAGAGGTTAACCGAGGGTTATCACAAAGCAAACAATAGAACTAAAACTTGCAAACTTTTATGAAATGCTAACTTTTGCAAAATGTACGTAAAGCAAGAAGGTAGATTTTACCTCTGGTGGGTAACTACCTACTTAGGCCTGGAGATCCTGGAGATTGACTGTGGGTCAAAACGATGGCTGTTCTAAGGGTTATCACTACTTATCACAAAGCAAATAATAGAACTAAAACTTACAAACATTTATTTTCGCTAATTCGAACAACGATTACTGTTCTATGCTTAGAGGTTAACCGAGGGTTATCACAAAGCAAATAATAGAATAAAAACTTGCTAACATTTATTTTCGCTAATTCGAACAACGATGACTGTTCTATGCTTAGAGGTTAACCGTGGGTTTTCACAAAGCAAATATTGGAACTATTACATAACCAAGTATGCTTGCTTGCATTTATTTTCACAAATTAGAACCTCAATGGTTATTAGAGGTTAACTGTGGGTTTCCTAAAGCACTTTATTAGAACAATTACATTACCACGTATGGTACTGACTTACATTTAGGTTCGCAAATTAGAACCACCACGGCTGCTATATGCTAGAAGTCAATCATAGATCTTCACAAAGCAAAATATTACAATAATTACACTATGTTAGGACCACGTTTGGTGCTTTACTTGCTGACATTTATACTCTCAAATTATAACCTGCTATGCTAAAGGTTATCCATCCGTGGGTTTTCGCAAAGCGAAATATTATAAAAATTACAACAAAGTCTGGTAGTTGCTTATTTTTGCAAATAAGAACCTTGATGTTAACGGAAAGTTAACACGTGGTCTTTTATTGAATAAATGGTAACCGTGGGTTATCACAGTACCTACCATTAAATTTAATATTTATATAATTAGATTCAATATAGTTCACTCTTGTTAAGTAGGTCATTGGGTTCGCCTGGTGGTTGTCTGTCGAACCACACATGGCAATTCTATTAAGCATTAAGTGCACTTTTTACGCTCGTAGGAGGTAAAATTATAATTAATTCTTAAAGCTCTCGGTGGGTTTCAAAGAGACATTGCCAAGTATGATGGATAAGTATTGGTATATATTATATGTTTTGGTTTACTTTGCCCGTTTTTTGACTTACAATTCAGAAAACTGAGCTCTCTTACAAGCACTCAATTTAAAACGTAAAATTGCTGCTACAATATCTGATGCCACTAGGACAGACTCAGCTCAGCAGTAGTTAAGCTAAGGCACCACTGCTATTAATAGGGGCTTCTCGGTACTTATTGAAGTTATTATAAAATTCTTATACATAAGTTATAAAATTGTAAGGGGTAACTTAGTAACTCCCGGTCTGGATCGTGATGAAATCTTATCCAGAATGAAGACCACGATGTAATTATTTGGTAAGAAGCTCTCACTAAGACTAGTTTAAAGATTAAAAGGCTATACAAATTACTATATTTACTGATATTTAAAAAATAAATAACCGCATCCGCAAAGGCACCAGTAGTGGCGTCAGTCCAACCGACGACCAGTCGCCCCCGGGTGGGGAACAGAACAGCCCTCCTTATACATATACCTCGTTATACATGAACTATGGGGGGGGAGGTAACCCCGCAGGTTGCAGGGGGCCTCAGGCAGGAGCGAAGCCGACAGCTCAGACTCTAAACTAGAGCAAGCCACGTGCTCCGGCACCGCTATTATAAAATTGGGTAAACCCTGAACATAACCAACATTTTTATAATTGTCGGCTAACCATTATAAAACTGATTGGATTCAAGTTATTCTATGAAGTTAACTAGTAGAGTTAGAGTGAGTTAGTTGAAAAGTTAACTATCTATTTATACTGTACAACAGAAAAGGGTACTTAGTCATCTTTCTTGCGATGATGAACCTGAAATGCTAGCAGCGATTAATAATTTAATCGAATTAGATACATAGGGGCTATTTTAGTTTGTGGTCGCTCTCAAGGAGTCTTTATTTTCACTAACTGTGACCACTTATTCTAAAGTTGATAAACCTTTTATGTTGAATTTAATAACTCTCATTAAATTCATTCATTTTAAGATGACCGATCATAGGATCGTGCCTAAACTGATTACTAAACACGGATCCCTAGCTGCAATAAACCTTCATTCATTCATTAATTCCTTAAAGAGGCTTATTTGCTTCTACCGATAAATAAGGCTATTAGAAAATACTAACGCTTTATATTTATCTCAGTGACATTTTATGTATCGGAAACATACAATTATTACCACCAGAATGTAGTAAACATAGTTGAACTATTACCTATGTCTAGGTTACACAAGTAATAAAAAAAAAAATATTTTGCCATAAAAGTCTTTATAGAAGCTTCTTGATTTTTTATGAGCTCCTTACTACATTACAAATGGTTTTAAATTGTTACGCTAGTGCATCGTAGCTAGTGAGGAATCACGCTAAATTAATATCGACACATATCTACCTATACTTATTATCGAGTTAGGACTATTACATTGAGTTTTCCAATAGCTCAACCATTTTGCTTTCCGCACCCATACGAAATGTTCGACTATACAGTCTACAAACGAGATCCAGATACTTTGGCGATAGACGCGTTAACGATTAGATAGCAGAAAAACAACTTCTATGCATTCCCGACATATTCTGTTGTCCTAAAGTGCTTAAGAAATTTAAGCAATGAAACAACTGGAATTGGACAGGTTTCTGGTTTCCTAAAGACGGTATTAGATTTTGAAATACTATATTAGAATAACTTACATTATAAAAAAAAAAAAATATATCTTTTTCAATCCCACTAAATATCACAACAAAGAAGTCCTACCTTGGGAACCGCGAAGCTCAGGACTACCTTTAAACAGCAAACCATCCCACCTCTAGCAAGTCTAGTCTAAAACTTAATGTTATCCAACGTCTTTAGTAGTATCAACGTACCACCCACAGTGGGTGGTAGCAAATTTGGGAGTTTATTGTTTCTAAACTGACGTAATCAGAACACATTATTGTAAATACCCATGAATATATAAAATATTATTGCTGGTGACTTATTGACTTCTCAACCAGTATGGATGTACCTACTCACTTTCCAAATATAACAGTTCAGCAGAGGTACTCTAATCAATCTTTTATTTGCAACGGTCAGCACTATCATTGCTTTTGGGTGGTAACATTGGATCGGACATCGTGTTAGACGTATGCTAAACGGCATTTACATACAAACAAAACCCCTCTATTCCAAAACATTTTTTAACTTGGGGTTCTCGGTTAGTGCTTGACTTTGCTGCTCATTACATCGGTCATTACGACAGTAATACCTGCTTAAGGGGCTCAAGCACTTTAGCTCATTAAAGTGTCAAACAAAAATATACCTAAATGGTAACAAATCCAATTTTCTGATCTTTTAAAAAAAAAAACTCCTACTGCTGGTGAACCAGGTCTTGCAATATATCAAAGAAAATTCAAAGCTTTATCCGGCTGCTGCGCTGGATTAATGACATCAAGCTTGAGTCCTGCTGATGTAAAATGGAGTTGACATGACCATATTTAGCACTTCTAACGCTAGACACGCATTAGCCGCGGCTTCCGTTGAGGTCTCGTTTGACTTTTTCCAGAAAACGGTCGGATGGCATGGATCCTCACAAAACTTTGCTAGGATTTACAATTACCCTATAAGAAGGGATTTTTCCCTAAATCAAAATCTTTTATTAATGAAAAATAGCGAATTACTATTTGTACCTACTTATTTGATTATAAGTATTAGGTAACGATAAAAACAAATAGAAAATAACATAACTTACATTGTAAAATGTTTGAGGATGTCTTTCTGCAGTAGGTACCTTTAGTTAGTAAAAATACTAACAAACTACCTACTAATTTTGGGTAAAGCTTGTATTATAATTCTAAATTTAAATTTTATTTTGATTTTATAAAAGCATATTTGATTGCAAATGATGCATACTCTAAACATCTACCTGGTTAATTATATCTGAAGAATGAAGTGACGAAATATCAATAGGTGATCAATTGAACTTGCAAAGTGAAGTTCGATCACTATTATATGAGTCACTTCATTCGAAGATATAAAATCACCCACCCATAGTAGGTATGATTCTACCCACCCAATAAATTTTAAATTTTCTCTGAAGAAATGAAGACATCGCCTTGTAGACAGAGCCAGCTAATGCATGGCTACCCTCAAAAAAAAAAAAAAAAAAAAACATGAAATCGAGTAAATCGATTTACTTTTAAAAACGTGCGACTGCCTAGTAGGTTTAAAGTACTACCTGGTTAATTATATCTTCGAATGAAGTGACTCATATAATAGTGATCGAACTTCACTTTGCAAGTTCAATTGATCACCTATTATTGTGGTTTAAAGATAAGTACGAATAAATTTCTTATCATACTCATATTTGAGTAGTAAACTTTATGTAGTTGAGGAAAATAATAATTGGTAAGTATACCAAATGACCTAGCTGTCCAAAACTTTATACGTAATAAATCCATCACCACATCCACCAATACATCCAAATTAAAGTGAAAACTTAAAACATTTTGGCATCAGCTATTTCCAGCATTATAATTATATATCCTTACTGAAGGAAGTCGACATTCAGACCCTTTTCAACCCTATAACATTCCTCCCAAGACGTCTCCTGCGTCGCAGGCGGATATTAACCCACCACGCCACATCGGTCGTCAATACACCTTAGAAACTAATATCTTTCACTTCATCATCATCATCAGACAATAATAGTCCACTGCTGGAAATAGGCCTCCCCTAATGAGCTCCATAGCGCCCTGTCTTTAGCTTGCCGCATCCAGCTATATTTTACCCACGATAACACGTATATGATGTAAATCATATTCATTCTATTCACTTACCAATCTTTCTAACACTGCCTTCACTTCCAGCATCCCATAAACACGCGAGACGCAGCAGTGCTGGCCCTCTCGGACGCGCAGTACGTGGCCCCACTCGTGCAGACGGGTGACTTCCTTAGCGTGGCCAAGAGCTCCCCAGAGTCAGGGCCTAAGACCTTCTTCTATGTCTTTGACTATCAGACTAAAGATGGGGATTATCCACAGGTAAGCCTGACTCTCAATTTTAATAGCCCCTTCGTATACCATCCTTTGACCACGTTTACCCCTGATCGAGAGAGCGGAAGTCAAACCCGCTACCTGTGTCATCCTGTGTCACAGGCGGACCACATCGATCGTTCTGTAAAAATAAAATAAATTACATAATATGTATTTTGGACAGCAAACAATAAATTTTAGGTCATTATTAAGTTACTTAGTAGTTGATGTGTACATTTTGTATGAATAGTAAAATAGTTGCGTATTGAAATAGTTCTATAAAATTTCACCCACCCAGAATCCTTTTATGCGAATGAAGAGCCTTAGCTTCATTCTACGCTATTTATGTATTTCCTCAATATTTTTATAGAATGTTCTATCGATGTAGAGTCATTTGTTGGTTTTAGTACGGTAAGGTATAATGGACCCACTTAGCAACCCAAATACAGAGAAAATAACCTCCCCGTTTCATGGGTGCAAATATTATCAAAGTAAATAGATTGTGTAATTATCAGACTTGCAATAATAGGGGGTGTTGTTTTTGTGGATGGGCTCCCTAGTTCCTGTTATACACGCTTGGTGTGTTTAAGGCGATTTTCCTTGCCTCTTTAATTAAGAGCTTCATTAGTATGGAATATTATATAAATATTGCCAGAGGCGCGGGTCCACTTAATGTGACCATTTGCATTTGCAGAATGAACGACAACGAGGAAAACATGTTAGAACTATTTCTCTAGCTTTTTGCCGATATAATATTTCATCAGATATACCTAGTCATAAATAAAATAGTAGTGTTATTTGTAGCAGATCCAGATATTTTTAGAATACAAATCACCAGCAAATAAAAAAATATAATGCCAAGATGCGTGCAGTTCTATTTTTTGATTTTAGAGGTAGTACTATTTACAACTAAGAGTGTTTTCTGTGAAAGGTTGCCTGGAATCTTGGATGAAAACTATGATAGGATTATAGCCAACCTTCCCGGCAAATTATCACACTTGCAATAATAGGGGGTGTTGTTTTAGCGCATGGGTTCCGTACATGGAGAGGAGCTACCTTACCTGTTCGGAGCGCCCCTGGTGGACGGCATCGGACACTTCCCCAAGAACTACACTAAGTCCGAGGTGGCGCTCTCGGAGGCGTTCATACAGTACATGGCGAACTTTATCAGGACCGGGTAAGGGTCATTTTATCCTAACTGCTTTCTTATGTATTTACACCCTGACTGCTCGGGGACGGTATGCACCGTCACCCGAAACTGAATGTTTTCGCATAAGAATGTTCTAATTAGCCCAAAGGTTATTCCTTTAATTACTGATTTAGTTATTTCTCCAAGAAATTAAACATTTGTCTGGAGTGTCATAATTTTTGTAATTCATGAAAATCGGTTTGGAAATTTTAAAAATCCCCTTTTGAAAGGACTTGAGTATAAACGTTATTCTTGATATCTACTATTATTCTAATATTATAAATTACGCATTGAATGCGAAAGTTTTTAAGTATGGATGAATGTTTGTACCACTTTCACGCAAAAACGACTAGGTAAACGGATAGGGCTAAAATTTTGAATGGGCGTAGTTCTAGCCCTGGAATAATAAATAAGGTACTTTTCTTCCCATAACTCAGTTCCCATAGAATAGAAGTAGCCTTGAGACGTTTCGGTAGAAATAACGCGAACGAAGCCGCGGGTAGATGCTAGTAACATATAAGTATTTATACAGACGAAAATTAAAAACAATAACATGCCAACAAGCACTAATTAAAAACTTCACCCATGAAAGAAAACAATCCCACCGTAGCTTTGTTTGAATAAATTATGTCTAAATTGAAAAGCATATTCCATAGCGAGCGAACTTGGCACAACAACAATTTTCCAGTCTGATCTAGAACTCTCTGGAACTTTTCCACTGCCACAGATGTAATAATTCAGAGAGATAGTGCTACAATACTTTTTTGGCATGGCAGCTTTGGCTGTCCATTCAAAAAACATGGGTTTAAATCCTTGACATGCATTACATGTCTAATCTACGTACGAATTGAGAAGCTCAGATTGAATTGGATCTGAGTCGGACAACACGCGTGATAAATAAAAAAATAATGCTGGATAATTCACACACCTATGGGTGAAATAATAACACATGCCATGTTAAATTATTGTGAATTTTTATTAATATTATTCAATTGTTCAAAGAAATAATAATAATAGTAGGTACATTAGGCCGCCCATTGTACAACTGTTTTGTATTAGTCTTTTTATTGTTCCTATTTATTTTTACTGTGGTGTACAATAAAGAGTATTTGTATTGTATTGTACATTACACAGTTTGCAATTAGTTCCATGCCTACTACACTCTCAAAGGAAAGTATTACATCAAAGAATATGACAACTAGAAATTTGAATAAGGAACTAAAGCTCAGTTCACAAAAACCACATCTCACAGAGCGACATTACCAACCAAACAAGACAAAATGGAAGTAGGCTTTGGCCTCAGAATTTATATCGTACCCGACGTTTCGCGCAATAATGATACAGTTTTTTGGGTTCCGTAACCATTGAGGTGGAACGGAAACCGCCTGGGGCAGCTTGCGGGTTATATTTTTATGCTGCAAACAAATAAATAAAAAGGAAGAAAAAATCAACCATCGAAGATAAACTGCTATGATGACTTGAATTATGGAGCTTATTTAGTTTCAGGTAGGAACTATTTCAGAAAATTTCACCTTTGTTTCGCAATATAATCTGTCTAAGATGAAAAGTTCATTATATTTTCATATTATATTTAATGTATGAACTTTGCTATCGTAAGTTAATCATCAAATGAACTTAATTTAGTTAAGAAAAAAAAACCCAAATATATTAGAGGCACTATATGAAGTACATTCAACATTATTGCATCTGAGTTCTTATTATAGTTGATAGTATTACTTCTAGAAAGTTTAATTTTTCTACCTTTTATGATTCAAAAGATACGGACTTGAAAACTTTCAACAAAAATAGCCAAAAAAAACACGCTTTTTCTATGAGAGCCCTCTTTGATTTTCACTATCTAGTGGTATAGCGGCATAAAAAATACAGATTCTGTGAAAGTTTCAACTATCTATCTGTTACAGTTCACGTACAGTTAATAAATAAATACTAATTTAGAACCTTCCGATATACGGAAGGACAGACAGACAGCGGAAGATCAGGTTTAGCTACCATTTTTTAGAACTCAAACCCAAATATAGATCCCTTACAGAACGGTTTTTAAATGAAATAGACTATAAATGGCCTACATTCCACATTTATAAATAACTAAATTATGAATTGATGGTTATTGAAACTTTAGGTTAACTAATCCAATACAAATTCCGCAACTCCTAACTTGAACAATACGATTGAATGAAGTGGTGTCTCAGAATAGATACTCAAATACTCTTGCTCCAGAGTATCTAATCCGGTACGCCGTTCTATTTTCGAATCTCTAACTTCGTTTGTTCTATTCTCGAATCTCACCTACCTATCTCAAGGGACTAGAATAGAAACAATAAAACCTTATTTGTTTAGAAACCCGAACGAGGCGCAGCGTCAAGAGTCAGTGCTGCCAATATCGCGCGAGCGAAACAAATACAAGAGCATCGTGTGGGATGAATACGACACCCTGCATCAGAAGTATCTGGAAATTGGTGAGTGCGTTCGAATTTCAAACGTGAAGTTTTTATTTCTATGTACTTTATTTATATGTACGATGTACGTTACCTATAAATTTAACTGTACAAAACTTCTACGAACATACTGAAAATATTGATAGATAGGTAACCCCCTGGCAAGTTGTTTATCTATAGGTTTTTATTTCGACAGTACTAAACTCTCACGCTAAGGAAAACTAAATTATCTAATATGACAAGTTGATAAAAAAAGACTGCTAGATGCGGCAAGCTGAAAACAGGGCGCTATGGCGCTCATTAGGGGAGGCCTATGTCCAGTAGTGGACTTGTATAGGTTGGTTCGTTTTTTTATGATTTAAAATAAAAAAAATCTATGTAAGTATGTACATTTATTATTCAACATCTCGAACCAATGTCACCTACATTTATTCATTATTATGAACCCACTAACAATGGGAATACAGTAATATTGAAAAAAAAACTATCTTCATATATCTCACAAAAAATCTATTCCAGGCATGAAACCTCGAATGAAGAACCACTACCGAGCGCACCAGCTCTCCGTCTGGCTGCGCCTAATCCCCGAGATCCACCGCGCCGGCATGAAGGACGTGGTCGCAAAACACAACCTCTTTCGAAACCACAACGACCCCGAGCTATACGACGGCCTCGTCCGACCCGACCCGCTCACTCGAGCTAACTACTTCGACCCCACTATGGAACTTTACCGCAAACCTTCGTACAACGTCACTCTAGACGTCCCCTCCACTACGATGGACACCTACGTCACTACCTGTATTAGTGTCATGTCCGCTCGCCCCGGGTCAGCCGTCACTCACAACCAGGTAAACAACACGCCCGCTCAGGATGTTTCAAATTTGGAAGTCGCCGGGTACACAGCTTACTCCACCGCTTTGAGCGTCACGATCGCTATCGGATGCTCGCTGCTAATCCTCAACGTGCTCATCTTCGCTGGCGTTTACTATCAAAGAGATAAAACGAGATTGCAGGTAAAGGCTTTACAGCAGCAGCAAAAGAGGAATCACAACTCTACGTTTGATAGCGTCTCGTCAAAACATCCGCATTACTTTGTTGGACATTCGCAAAGTTCGAGTACGATTGTCGATATCGATCATCAGGATAAGAACGCAATAATCGCTATGACGAATCGCGTACCGCATTTCACTAGCTCAAACTGCCCGAATGTTTGCCACACGGGGATTCAGATGTCGAATTTGTCACAGAAGAACAGTCCACCTGCTAATAGGGGACACACGACGTTGCCGAGAAAGGTGGGGTTTGCTTATCAGACGCAGAATCAGATGTGCAATACATCGAACTGCATGACTCTGCCGAAGAACGCGACGTTTCTAAGCAGCACTAGTAACTTGCCTGACGTGCAGGCTCAGACTAATCAATCCCAGGGGCCGGGGAACGGGAACGTTCTACCTCCCCCCTCTCCCCCGCACTTCCAGAAGTCAAGGGTGCCTCAAGCAGCGATGTCAGAGATGAACGTATGAGACATGGAAGATATTTACAATTATGTGTAAGTGGTGGTGTCAGTGAAGTGACAGGACACAGTGACACTGTACTATTCATGGTTGTAAATATCGTAAAATTGTGTGTAAATAATATCTTATCGTACTCGTAGATAGTATTACGAATGTGAACCCAATTCTGAGGTGTATAAGACTTTGAGATATTACATTGTGTCTGTTCTGTAACTACGTATTGTATAAACTCTATTCGGTAAATTGTAAATAGGTACTTTTCTTTTAATAATATCCAAGTAACATTTAGTTAGATGCTCTAAGTCCAATTTCTGAAGAAATACTATTCAAGCCATGTGATTATCGTTGATGTAACAGGTTTTTTCCAGTTTTTCTGAGTAGACTATTCTCTTCTGTTCTTTATCGCCGAATTAAAACTAGTTACTAAACTGCATGTAGTCTATGAAGACTACTTTAAGATCTTCACTTTGTTACTTTGTTGATAGTCATTTAAAATGACCTTATTACTGTAAATATCTTAGAATCTTAAAGACTGTATACTAAGATTAGGACAATTTGTATTTATTCCTTCGTTAACTTTAACAAAACTCGTCACGGATTTTGCCTTCGTTTTCATTGTGACGTACGCGATCGTACATCAACTCATATATTTTAGGTTTGTAAATAAAACCCTGAATTCATTGTTATCCATAAACTCATATTTCAATAGTAAAATATTTTTGTTAAATTTAATTCACATGCGGATGGTATTGTAATAAATGTTTTTACTATCGAATGTTTTTAAAGCGGAATGGGTTTGAATGTTTTATTATACCTACTTCATTATTTTATATCAATGAAGAGAGTCCTCATTAGCTGTTATGCAGTGTATTTGGTGGCACATCGATTAGCAAACAGATTATTGAAATATACTTTAATTATGTTGAATTTTAATCATTAATTTTAATCATCAATTGAGTGTTACAATCATCTACAATATCGAAACGACCAGCAGATTCGACTAGTTTCTTTCGTAGCCTTTGGTCAAAATAGGAAGAAATGCACTACTTACATTCCATTCACAGATAAATTTACCTCTGTCTAAGCAGGTACAGAGTTTTATACAACTCTATCGAAAGCTATAGGTAAAACACTTTTAGGTTATTGACAGATTTTATAAGTAAAGCAGTAAGAGTATTGTAAATCAAAGAATGCGATCTCGATTAGCATTGGAGATAGTTGTTTGTTCTTGAACGTTTTTGGAGAAACTTAACTGTTGGCAGAATTCAATGGATAGTTTTCACGCCACGTGTGAGATATTTTTTGAAATCTGTCAAAAATCTGAAAGAAAAAAGAAAGATTTATGGTCTTTGATACCTACTTATAATCCTAAAAATGAAACAGACTTACTATGCTAACATAAATAAAAATAAAAAACTAAGACAAAATCTGCGCAAACTCGCGATCCCATGCTCTACTGTAAGCGTATCCTTAGAATTATTTCAAAGCCAATTGTAACAGAGGTCACGTTTCAATATACAGTTTTTATGACAGCATGTACTTTCGGGTAAGATCTTAAATATTTTACTGTTCAGTAAATTTTTATGTCCATGTCACATACTAATATGTTTTGACATATATTGGGTTCTTATATTTTCTTATGATTGTTATTTGTTGTTCATATATATTTTCCTTGAATACTTGATTACAGTATAAATTATTAGAAAATTATAAGTTAGTATTCCATTGAGTCAGTTTATTATTTTGATATAGTGATAATGTACATTTGTAAAAATTGACTCAATGTAAGACGGACTTTACTTAGAATCTGAATTTGTAAATAATTTTTAATTTAACGTAACAAAATAATTAACTTCGTAATAACTAACGTTGATTTATAAGATAACAAATTTATCTAACCGTTACTACGAAATCTTATGACAAACTTACCATGGATTAAAAAATAAGACAGAATAAAATTCGTGAAAAAAATGTTGTTTGTTTCATTTTTTTACAATGGTGCAATATATTTTTCACCTACGATTTTTAAAGTTACCTCTATATTTTATGCAGAAGCTTATGAAATTAAGACAGTCCAAAACAAAATCCGAATTTTTGATATAGAACATAATAACCGACACAATGCTTAAAAATGACGTACTTTGTTTACAAAAATACTTACTAAACAAATTAATTTGAAATATTGTATGTACTCGTATGTAAAAATATATATTATAGGTATACAGTAAAACTAGTATTAAAATTGCACCAATAGGTAACAGCATAGCCTTACAGTGGAATGATGAAGCCATCGTCTAAGGGACGTTCCGGCTAATATATTAGTGGATCAGTTGAGCCACCTCTAGATTGTTTATACACACAGTTTTTTTGACTTGGTGATTCGCGAAACCGTGGGCATAATTTAGTGTTCTCTAAGATAAATATTTACACAGTTTTTGAAAACCTTTTATTCGTTTTACATTTTACTAGCTGAATAGGGTTAAACCAACCCTGAGTTAAATTATGTTAAAACCCAAGGCATATTGCTTTAAAATCTTTTGTTGAAAGCATTTTTCATCGTTATTCAAATACCTGCCTTAAGCGATATCCATTTCACATTCTTCATGCTAAACTCGCAAAGCACCTTGAAGTTAAGTGGTTGCAATATTTCACAGCTTTTATGTTAAAGACTATGCTAGTAGTTTTTTCTCAGAACGTTTTTGTAATCAGAATATTCTGTACGAAGTGTTCTGGTTGATCAATTTCTTTTCTGGTAAATTTCATCAAATATTAGTAAAAAGCAAGAACACGATCCAAAAAATAGGTATCCAAATAATTAAGTTTTTTTCAAATGATTTTGTTACATCATTATGGAATAAGTTAAAATTCTTATTCAAATTTTAAAGAAAATGAAATGTAATAAAATTACTTCGAAAACTAATGTGTTGACAAGGACAAAACTAAATTAGATTACAATCTATAATAGCAATTCGAAATTCGATTTAGATATGAATATGCTAAAGCTATTTGTATGGAATGATATCGTACAACCTTCTGATTAGTTCGTCCAAAAATATTTTATTTTCGTCTGAGATGTAATTTATGCAATCAATGGCGCGTAGCTTATCTACGACTGCTACGACATAGCACTTAAAGTCTCCACACACTGAAGCCGGAGGCGGAGCGGAGGGAGGCGAAGGCGAGCCGGTTTTTCCTATGGCGCCGCGCCGCGCCGACACCGCCTGTGGTGTGTGTGTAGGCTTTCATATGATTCAATGGAATACATCTCGCACGTCTTCGCCTCCGCTACGCCTCCGGATTCAGTGTGTGGTGACCTTTAATCGAAGATGTGAGTCTACGGCGTAGCAATGTCAACGAGAATCTGAAAAACCAATGAATCAGAGCCCGAGTATGATTTCATTTTCTCCATAGTATCGCGACTTCATTAATATTTATGTTCCATTTTTGTATAGAATTTAGTTCAGTGACTCTACTGTGTTCTATTAATTACTATTCAATCAATAAATCAAAGTCAGGACTCATTATATCAATAGGCAGATCTTTCATTCAAAAGTAAAAGCATTATACAAAACCTAGTCTCGACAAATCTAAATTCAAAACTCTGCCAACAAGCCCGCGAGAAAACGGTCGTAATACAACCAGTGAAAAAGATTCACCTGATAACTTTGTCAAAGGTACTTCACTTCACTTCACTTTATAGTGAAAACAGGTATTCTAGTACCTTTCAGGGAAAATGGGGTCCTTTGGAGACTTGAGTGACCTTTCACTTTTATGCAGCACGTCGTCAAAGTGTTTTATAGCTGAATTAGGTCGAATAAGGGAGCTTTTTACTGTCCGTGGAAGAAATTGGTAAAGTGAATACCTGTCTAGTGCCTACTCGAGAAAGTTGTAGAGGTTGTTGAGACAGAACTTACTCAAGACCGTTCATTGTCGAAAGACGTTTCATTTGTGGAGTTAAGGTTATTTATTTTATTTTGAGTTTGCTCGTTTTCAGTTCTGAGTAACTAGTACGGAAAAGTTTGTATGTCATAATTTGTGAGTTGCAACGACGGGAGATAAATGAATGCCAAGCTATGAACTTATAGATATATAATAGAAATAAGATACTAGTCCACTCGTCTGTTTAAGTAGTACTTACTTCTTTCTTTGTAATTTCAACCTTTTTTACTTGAGACGGATTATTATGTAACACTTTCCTTACATAGTAATTCCCATAACACTAGCTTCACTTAGCTTGGGGCTAGATGATGCTGTGTAGATTGTCAAATATTATTTATTTATTGTAAACCTTAAGTTTCTTACTTTTAGTGCTCTCTTGACCAAAGTTAAAGCCTTCCTTTCTCAATTGGAGAAAAGCCAGGTGCTTATGTACTAACCGCGTACTAATTGTAATTCTCTCGCTAAGTTTCCGAAACATAGCTATCTGGGCCCAGCGGCTTAGGAGGCTTAGTGTGGATACGGTTAAGATAAGTAGTGGCTTGAAGTTTTTTGGTATTAGACTGCTATTTGTATGGGGATTACAACTTATTTATCAACATAGAGGCATTACATAAAACTAATTCTCAAGACCTTATAATCTAAAAATAATTAAATGAAAAGGTTTACTTTTGAACAACAAATTATTTTTTATTATCATCATCATCATCAGCCCAGATTAGTCCACTGCCGGACATAGGCCTCCCTATTTATAAAAGCTATGAGCGCCATAGCTTTTATAAACAGAGGAATGCGAATAGAAGATTTAAATATTATGATTTAGCTTTTGTTTTTTATTATAAAAGAAACAAATTTTAAAAATCTAGATTCTTTTAGTTAAATATAAGCTAGCTTAAAAAAATAGTATAGTTTGATGAAAATAAAGTATTCGTTTCCATGAAGTATTTTAATAGTGAAGTACTCAAAGTGTTTATTTACTAAGTCTTTATTTACTTTAGACTTTACTGGGCTCCTGGAATATACAAATAAAATTAAATACAACATAAGAAAATATTAACAGATGAAAGCAAGATCTTCTAGTATTTTCCTTCTGTTATAGTCAATGGAATGCGCTGAAGATAAATTAAATATACTAATTCGAATTTCAGTCCAAAAGTTTAATTATACTTTTATGTAGTTATTAAAGTCACAATTTTTACCTGTGCTGTTACACAAGTCGTCATAAAAAATGCTGAATACTCAAAATCAGTGTAAGTACCTACGATGTTCAAAGATTTCCCATAGCAATTTAAAGAATAACATTGATCAACGTCCTAACTTTGTATCTGTGGTAACTACACAGAACTTTGATGTAATAGTTCACTGACCTTTTCTTCAATTAAAGGGCATTGACCACAAAACTTCCTTTCTCAAGACAACGATATCCTTTTGTATTCACAAAAGGATATCGAAGGACGCTACGTCGGAAACACTGACCCGTGTCAATGAACCTTCCTCGTTGGTGTATAGGATAATAGGTTAGTACAAGATAATCAGTTTGACAGACAATAACATTGATACCTAATCCTGCGGTACAACTTCATGACTTGTTAGAGATAAGCTTGTTAAGTTGGAGAGGTGTTATTCTGAAATACATTCTATATTGTATTTGGTTACCGCAACTAGTAAAAATACATCTGATAATGGCATAACTTTTTTGTCATAATAACGTGTATTTTTTATTATGTTTTTGTTTTGGACCGCGTCTTCGCAAGAGATGTTTAAACTTACCTTCCATCTTTAAATTTATGACATAAAATTATGTTTATTTCAGGTTAAGTGCCTCAGTCTGTTCAGTATTGATGGTTTGATGAAGATGATGTACCCTGTGGATGTACCACACACAGGGTACATCACGGATGTACCCTGTGGTTGATGTACAAAAGGTCACAAGGAAAACGTAGCTTCCAAGAAAATGCAATTTTGTTGCTGCAAAATTTCAATAACTTACACAGTCATGACAAAAGTATGCCTTATGTCAGATCAGCAGTGAGCAAAGGAGGGAGGCCTTTGTCCTGCAGTGACAACTGGCTGACTTATATATTTGTTTTTTTTTAATCATCTTGTGTATATTAATTCGATACTTCTAAAGTATGAACCCTTGTATGATTACAATCTAGCTACATCACGGATTTCTGATATAGCCCCAGAGCTGTATGCCATACATCCATACTTTCATAAGGACTCGTTTGTAGGGTAAAAATTTATTGCGTACTTTTACAGGGGAGTTACTTCCAAGCAACCAGTACATTATTTTGTATTTAAGTTCTAAATCATCTTTTTCCTTCTTTCCAGCGTAGCTTTGCGTCAAGTGTCATGCCCAAATATTTGGGTTAGGGTTGCCTTATTTTCATATGGGATGAGCTTACATTTTTTATTAAAAAAAAAAACCTATTTGCATTCCTTTGTTTATATAATAATAATAATAGTAATAGTTATTCGTTTGTTTACAACTTATCAATCGTATGCTTTGGAATTGGAATATTGAGACCTGTACAGTTTGATCGAATTAAATATCGCTGGATGGCAACTTATACCGCCGCTGACCTAAATACGGGACACTCCGCACTAGGGCTCTCTGCTTGCCACAGGCGTGTGCAACATTCAGTAGGGTTGCCATGCGCCAGATGCCAGAAGATAAAATACAGTTATATGGTGCTGTTAAAGGTTATCGTGTATTTATTGCGTACCTTGCATTTTCGTTTCCATCGCTCCAGTGATTGCGATTCCGGGGAAACTAAGTATGGTAAAAAATAAGTTTGGCACAACAGTGTTAAGGTTGATATTAAAAATGAACCTCGCAAGCTATTGGAAAAAATCCTGTCTTCGTTGTTGATAACAGAAAAAGCAATGATGAATAAAAAACAAACAGTTTTGATATTATGATTGGAACGAAGATTGGGAATCAAATAAGAGTTGCTTTAAGAAAAATAATATTTAATTAAGGCTGTTTTATACGAGGTAAGTAACTGACGCCAGTGCCGAGACAGCGCTGGCGCCAAAAACTGTCGCCCACCGTTTACACGAGGCCAGTCGTCGAGGATATTTTGTTTGGTGCACACACGTTCGTAAAATGAATAATCGAAAACTACAAAAAATTCTATAATGTATAGATTTGTTATCCCACAGGCACTCATGTTCCCTGTATAGTTGTACGAGCTTTATGTTTTCGGCTTCGTTCAGTTTTTTCGTCATCGTATCGCGGAGCGATGCAGCGTAGTCACCATACAATACACCGACAGTGACTGACTTCGGCGTTTACACGAGAACAGTGGCGCTGGCGCGGGTCGCGGGGGGAGCGGACTTGCGCCGAAAAATATGAAGCGGGAATATTGAAGACAGCGCTGTCCGACAGTACTGCGCTGTCTTCAAAATCGATTTACACGATGGCAGTGGCAGGTCAGCGCTGACTTGTCTCGATTTCGGCGCCAGTTACTTACCTCGTATAAAACAGCCATTAGGGCAGTCCCCAACTAACTGCATAATAATACTAGATTTATAATTTCTTGACTTTTGATTTACTCGACATTTCGATATGATTAGGTTTAAATCGTTAATTTATAGGATACATAAGGAATTTACCATTTTTTTGGCAACCCTACAGGAGTAGGGAATCACAAGAGCGTTTCAGCACTTAACGTTTGTCTAACGTGCAGCGAATTCATTCCGCCAATCCCACTCGGAGATGTTAAAACTTGAGAATTAACCTCATAATTAGTAGAGTACGTTTTAGTTTTGACTACAGAGTATTTTTTTATGTACTAGCGACCCGCCCCGGCTTCGCACGGTTTTATTATACGTATAAACCTTCCCCTTGAATCACTCTATCTATTAAAGAAAACTGCATCAAAATTCGTTCCTAGTTTTAAATATTTAAGCATACATAGGGAAAGCGACTTTGTTTTATACTATGTAGTGATGCTAGGTGTTGTCATAAGAATAAATGTGTTGTCACTTTTCGTTCGCAAAAAATAAAGGATTGCAACATGAATAAGAAATGACGTATGAAAATCGACATAGGTTAGCAACGTAAGTCACTGAATACTATACGTTTTTAATATAGTCTGTATAATTAGTTATCTAAATCATATTATTATCTGAATCTGAATCATATTTTTAAACAGAAATTAAAGAAACTTCATGAATTGCTGACCAGTGAACACAATAACTCGTTTAGAAATGAATTCCTATTAAAGAACTTTTGTTGCTAGCTGTATTAAAAATGTGTTCAGTTCTGGTGATGTTTGTCCTTCAATCTTTTACGATGGTACAGGTAAGGAAAAAATGAATTAAAAGGGAATACTACAACTCAATTTCTATAAAATAAATACTATTCAAGATGAATTTTACACAATCTTGCGTATTTTGTTTTTTTTTTTCCAGACAAGTAAAAAAGCATTACACCTTTATAAAAATAAATAGGTAAATTACTTGGTAAATTGTTAACATTTTATAAGCCCGTAACATTTTTAAGCTCGCTTAAGCAACTCCGCCGCGAAATCTCCTCATTACTAAAGCTTAATAAAAAATGTTCCAAGTCCATTGTTATTAGAAAATTTCTTGGCCATTTCATTAAAACTGCTTCTCTAGACTGTGAGACAATTAATCTGATGTCATGGGTATAATATGGATAACTGGTTCAGTGAACTTAATTCCATCTCGTTTTTTTATCAGTTTAGAAAACTATTTTTTTTCTCTCACATGAATTACTGATACCTATACTGTCGGCAAATTCATATTGTTGTATTTTTACTAAATTAAAGAGATTTTTTTTTGTAAATAATTGTACTTCAATGATTTTTTTACTGTAAAGTTCCCATTATTACTTTTTTTTGTTGCTTATTATTCGTTAGGTCCAGGTTCACAGGGAGATACTTACCAATTCCACCAACATTGGCGTAATTAGTAAGTATCTCCCTGGATAAACGGGTAAGTGTGTACATTAAGGTCTTCGATTATCCACTTTCTGTAGAAGGAGCTAGAAAATGTTCACCAGCTGTTTACAATACGCTATATCTGTTGCGGTCCACGGCGCTGCGGTACATTCTAATCTTACCCTGGTATTAAGCTTAATAACCCTAAATCGGAGTTTATATTTTTATTTTATAACGAAGAATAAAGTGTTTTAATACTACGCCTGAATAACCCTTTAGAGTTTTTTCAGTGAATAGTTGGAAGAGTTTATACTCATTTGAGTTAACCTTTTGTGTTTTAATCAGTTGTGATTTGAAATGAAACAAAATAGATTTGGTTTGTAAAACCTTGGACAATAGTCAATAGAATAAAATAAGAATTATTTAATACTAGCTGAGCTCCACGGTTTTGCCCGTGTGGAAATTTATTTGGCAAATGGAGAACAATATGGATATCGAAGAATGAGAATAAGACCGTTGATTATGTGGTGGAGAAAAGTAAACTCGGGTTTTTGCATTTTAGACCCAGCGGCGGCGGGGAACGGACGCACGCTCTGTGATCTATCAGGGCCCGAATTCCACTAAATAAATTGCTTCACCATTTAAATAGTATCGTGTCAAAATGTTAGTGTTAAACTCTTTTTGGTATTCTACTAGCACACACTTTTTGAGGTTCATTCATAGCTGTGACGATTACCTTTATAACTACCAATTTGACATTCTAATTATGAAACTCTTCAAACGCAAAAAATAGTAGAATACCAAATGCACAAACGTCATTTTAATCATCTTGATTGAATGGCACTATTGAGACCTTTGTTTTGAAATTAGTGGAATTTGGCCCCTGGAGGAATCCACATATTCATTGGACATATCCAATCCAAGCGTGTCACACACCTAGTACAAGATAGAAGCGTGGAATCGGACAAAATCATATTTAGAACACATTGTGACGTCACACGATTTGAGCGTGGAATCTTCTATGTCAAAGTGATTGCGCACGCCCCAGTTTTGGTTATTTGTTTCTTTGAATAAATTTATATTAATTAGTATTTCATTATACATAAAGGTTTATTTTTACTATGTTTTGAATGCATGTGCGAACCAGGGCATATTTTTAATTAGATAGATAGATAAAAGTTTATTTGTTTCCAAAGATACACACATACACAATTACATAGACACAACAAATTAAAAAAAACAAACAACAATTTTTACTTTGCAGTTTATTTATAGAGAGTTTTGAGTGAATTGCATCAAGGAATAATAGTTTTCCATAGAAACTTTACTACCCTTTTTAAACCCTTCAGAGGCAAATTTTTCAAAATTTTACTATTCTATGTTTCATCTAATAAATTAAGTAAGTAATTACGGAGGTACGTCATAACAAACGTACACAGAGACTTTCACAGCACTACATAGTATAAAACAAAGTCGCTTTTTCTGTCCATATGTCCCTATATCCCTTTGAATGCTTAAATCTATAAAACAACGCAACGGATTTTGATGCTGTTTTTTTTTATAGATAGAATGATTCAAGATAAAGGTTTATACGTATAATAAAATCGAGCAAAGCTGGAACGGGTTGCTAGTTTATTATAAAAGTAGAATTTTATCCAAAACAAAATATCAAAACGTTATTTATAGATATTATAATAATAACCTTTACCATAAAATGTAATAAAGTTTGAAGTTTTGATTTATTTTCTAGATAAAAACATGATAAAAACGAAAACAAGTAAAAAATAAACTTGAACTAAAACAAACACACTGTGCACAGGAAAATATAATGTTTAAGGTTTTTATTATCAAAATTTTACTTTTAATTCCAATATTAGCTCACAACAAATGGGTCCCTGTCAAAGACCCTGACAACGAAGCCTTAGAAAAGGTTCAAAAAGAAATTCTGGTGTTAATCAATCATGCTATCGATGAATCCATAAACCATCAACAAAAACTCAATTTCACTGGTATACTAGACGTACCGTACTTGACAAAACTGAAAGAACAGTTAAAGGAAGTCAATGCAACTAATATACATGAGCTACGGGTGCAAAATGCAAAGAAAGTGATGGACGGATTACTCAGACAAAACATAAAGGGTAAGGACAACTTTGAAAAAAAGAAAAAAGAAGAGGCAGAGAGAATAAGAAAGAAGCACAACTTCGAAAAAAATAGACAGAAAATGCAATCGAAGATAACAAGGTGGACCAAACAAGAGGAAAACCAGAAGACTATTAGAAGGGCATAAATACAAAAGAAGTAAAAACATAGAGGGAACCATTATTTAAATTTTCCATCAAAACTAACGCAGAAATAGTATTTCCCTTAAAGAGCGACGAAAAACACAAACTATGCGAAGGCATTTCTCCCTTAAACTTCTAAAATACTTTTCACATAGTTCGTAATAAAATTCGGTATACCTTGGAAGCCTTTATTGTCAGACCCTCCCCCTCCACACCCCTGGAGGACAATAACCCTGTGCGAAGTTTAAATTAAAACACGGAATTTCATGTCCTTGCCTTTTTTTCTATTTTCTTCCGACAGTTTCGACAAGAGAGAATTCATTCGACCGCTGTGTTCCGGCCATTTTACGACAATTATCACCTTTTCGCTTTCACGTAATTTACTAGATTCTTAATCCGTACGAAATAGTATGAAAGCAAAGGTAATTATAGCTCTTATCTTTTGTTTGTGTAATGAAATTTTGTAGATTAACCGGGAACGAACATAGGCTACTTTTTATTCAGGAAATAAGCATGCAAAGCCGCAGCCAAGAGCTCGTGTTCTAATAAAGCTATTTTCTTTACTCAGTGGGTGATTATTTGACTACTATGAGAAGAGATTTTAGAAACATTCAATTTTTGAAGTGATCATCGAATTCACATTGAACTTGTTTCATCATAGTCTTAGTTGGGTAGTGTTTGGTTTGTACGCTGAAAAACGCCAACTGTTTCCTGGCAGCATTTGTTTATTTATCTAATGTTTATTCAAATCAAAGCTGGGTTTGTTACACCACTTATAAGCTTACTCAAGTACCTACGGCTGAACTGGCTTAGCTGATCTTTAATTTGTTGAATTTACAAAAACAATAATAAAACAGTTAGGGTTCTGCAAACTAAAATAAAAAGCTACGCGGGCTAAGGCACATTATAAGATGTGCACAGTATAAAATCAAAAGTCAATCTTGCTACTCTTATCACTTTTTTATACATTCTTTTGAAATCAGCCAAAATTTTCAAAAATCTAGCCTTCTCCAAAAGTGTAAGTAGAAGCGCCAAAGTGTTTCAGGCACTTCAAAGTACGTCAAAATATATCTCGCTCAAAGTCTTTGAGCTATTTATAAGCACTTTTAGGAAAGATAGATCCATTAGCTTTGAGTGAAAAATTTCAAGTGTGTCACAGGCGTAACCTACATGGCTTTTACACACTTATGAGCTCATAATCAAACGCTAGGATTGTTCAAACACGTATTTATTCGGCTCCAGAAATATATTACTAACAAACGAATGGTTACCCTGGTAAAGTTACCAGCCGAGCCGTATAGTTTTGTAGCGACGAATTTGAAGTAGGTATCTAAAGTTTTGGTTATTTAAAACAGCCTTGAAGTTGATGATATTAAAAGAAGAATTGATAGCGTGTCTTTGCAATTATGTTGCTACTAAATCTATTAACCAGCAACCTAATAAAGTAAATATACAGTGCTACAAATTTCAAAATTAGAATACTTCATCAACATATACACTACATAATATTTGTGCCTATAAAAATGTACGTAGAGCTACGTGGAAATGGTTTTAGCAAAATCGATTTTTGACGAACAAAAGAATCGAAAAATGACTTTTAGATGGAAGCTCCACGGGATAAAAAGATTCAGAGAATTGTTTTTGTATTTTTGTCGATGGACATGCCAAATGGTTGAAAGGTGTGCTCATCGTTACAGGTTATCGTTGTTGTTAGTTAGTTTTTAACAAAGAAAATTATAATCAAATAATGGAGACAAGTAAGAACATTACAATTGAAATAATTAAGTTAACTGCATACTGTGGCAAAGAATATTTTCTAAATATATAACTAGAGAGTTGCTATTTTGCTATATACATAGTTGCTGGAGGTGCCCAACTGTAGGACCAACCTACTTAAGTTTGCCCCCATGTCACTCGCTATATATCTGCTGAATATATTATCTGCGAACAGTGTGGATATTTTTCACAATAACCTGCCGAAACTACTACAAAAAGCACAGGTAGTTATAGAAACAAAATGTTTAGATTAGTACATAAACACTTACATGTTACATCGCTTTAGGGATAAAAAAAAACCTGTAATGATGTAATGCTGTTTTTTCAAATAAATAAATAAAATAAATAAAAATTAATTTTGCGCTTGATCCTTATTTGTACAAAACAATTGGGTGTTAGGCATTGAATTGTATTTTTATTTTAGAAGTCCTTTGGAAGATACATTAACTTAGTATAGTCTAGTATTCTTACATCTAGTAGTTCATCATGCATTCATAGCGCCATTTTCAGGGAACCGTTTGATATTTTCTATAAGTGTAGGTACAATAAGTTTTCATAAACATACATGGTACTGTCATGTCATAATATATTATTAAAGTTTTAGTACCTAAAAATGCCTTATCAATACAGGCTTATATTTGTTATTGTTCTTCTACAATAACAAGCCCATTGTTATTGTTGTAACCTGACTTGAAAGAAACATTTAAAATTCAATTCATTCACTCGTTTCACTTTATTTCACCAAAAAATAAATCGTAATCTAGATCAGTACACTTCTGGACAAGCAATAAAAATATGTTTACTTCAATCTAATTCTTGGCTCTATATTTATAAAGCTACAACGAACAGTTTTCTCTTTTTAACAGTACAATCAACGTTAAAAAGTTTCATTCCAAAACGGCCAATATTAGAGATGGCTGCGTCCATTGTATGAACGCTTTTACATAACGGTTTGGCACCGTTGATAGTGTCGATTCAATTTGAGTTTTTCGGAGTTCTTTTGTAGGTTTCGTTATTTTATTTGCAACTGTACTGTCTTTATTTGTTGTAACACGTTACTGATCGCAGCTTTACTTCGCTCTAAATAAATGATTTTATTACTAGACAATACAAACAGCATCATCTACCACCCAAGCTAAGTAGAGCTTGTGTTATGGGAACTAGACAACGCTTATAGTAAACTAGCGACCCGCTTCGGCTTCGCACGGTTTTATTATACGTATAAACCTTCCTCTTGAATCACTCTATATATATTAAAAAACCGCATCCGTTGCGTAGTTTTAAAGATTTAAGCATTTATAGGGATATGCGACTTTGTTTTATGATATGTAGCGATAACAATACAGTTTAGTAGTAGCAGGTATACATTTTATTATATTAGAACCCAGAGCTGGACTAGATAACTGCAGATTGTTTCGTTTGTCCCGAGGCGGGAATCAAACCTTCTGCGTCGCAGATCATCGTCCGCTGCGCCGCAGAGGTGCGGAGATAGTCTTATCTATGCAAACTCGATGCTACTACCAACGATATTAGGGCTCAGATTCCAGATGCTAGGAGAAGTTTTTGTGTCTGACGCCGAATTCCACTGAGTCAGAGGTGTCAGTACGTAAGTTACTACCTTATTTTGGTTTCGAATATAATCTAGAAAAGGTATAAAATTATGTTTTTTACACATGAAAAACGCATGCAAAGCCAAGGGCTGAAACTAATTAATATATGTAAGATGAAAGCTAAAAATTGCAGGAAGTCAGCAGTTTCTAGTACGAAAGAAAGAGGTCTGCAAAATGTTAACTAAACACATAAAGCAACCTTCGCTAAATGAAATTTCGAATTAAAATCCTTGAAACCCAAACCGCGTTAAAAATAAATAAACTAAGTTGAATGAGATAACAGACGGTTTCTTAAACGTCTTCATGACATGAGTTTTCAGGAATTTCAGAAGTAAAATGAAAAAAATCCTACTTATCTAAATACTTACCATCAGGTGAGATTGTGGTCAAACGAAGGCCTATTGTTGATAAAAAATGCATGTGTCCCGAAGCGGGAATAGAATAATGATTATCAAGCGCATAGTAAATGGTCATAGCCAAATTAATTATAAGCGATTTAAAAGTTTGGTCAATGATTGTGTACAAATGATATAAGAAATTTACTTCAAAGTAAACACAATAATGCAAGAAGTTCGAGCCTTGATAAGTTTATCTGCGTTCATGAAAGTGCCGCAGTTAGAAGCAACATTCAAATGCAATATCGCTTTGAGAATTCGTAATTACGAATTTGAGCAAAACTTGATGCAACTTTGTGGCGTCACAGAACGTATTTTTGGAGGGTTTAAGGAATGGCATCGAAGAGAGCAGAATTCCGTCATCGTTTTAACTGGGACTTTGCAATCAGACTTATATTCACAGAACTCAGTAAAATTTACAACTAGCCTTTTATAAACCGAACTCATCATCATCATCAGCCTATACCTATTGCTGTACATAGGCATTCACTAATGAGCGCCAAAGCGCCCTGTCATCAGCTTACCGCATCCAGCATCTCCCTGCAGTCTTTCGCAGATCGTCGTCCCACCTGACCGGAGGGCGTCCTACACTACGTTTGCCGAATTTACGACCAAACCGAACACTCTTCTGAAAAAATTGTTTTGGTTAAACACAAATAACATTTAAACCAGGTTACTTTTATTAATAACGTATAGGGTCATTCCGACATCTTACAAAAACTGTCAACAACTCAGAAATCTCTGCGCAACTAATCAAAAGAGGTCAAACTTAATTAGTGCGGGCCTCGACCGCAAATACTGTACCCCATGGACCTCAACATGACAAGTCTATTAAATGAACAGCCTTCTAAGAGCGGCACTTTGCTGTGCAGTGGCTTGAATTAATTTAAATGAACTTAAAGTCGAAACGTTTTTCATATTTGCAAGTAGGTAGAGTTTTAGGGTGCGTACAAAGTGATGAATAGGAGAGAAGCACAGCGGAGAGATACTTAAAATAATAATGTTTTAGATAAATCGTTTATTTTTTCTCACAAATATACGTGGTTTACAATATATAGATAGATACACTATTTTTAATTTATTTATTTATTAATCATAACATCATTAATCTACTGATAATAACTATAGCTTATGGTCACCAGCGGAAGACCATAAGTCTATGTGTTTTTTTTAATCTAAAATAGACATACGTTTGACCACATTCTCACCTGATGGTAAGTGACGACGTGGTCGAAGAAGTATCAATAAAGTTTAGAGGTTACCTATTCATTCTCGCCTTGAAGAGACTCGGGTTGTAGTTGGCCGGGAAAACACAAGCAGGCAGCGCATTCCATTCCTTAGCGGTACGAATGATGAATAGTCAATTACTCCATCTCTGCTCTTTCCTATATTTCATCATTACTACGGTCTACATACTCCTGATAAGAGCCTATAAGACTCTAATCATGGGAGGCCTGACTTGACGTATGTTTGCAGTAATAGTTGTTGATGACGGTTAACATTCTATCCACATAAAATTGCTAGATGACAGAGTTTCAATAGTTTACAACATTGCTCAGACTTGAAATTATTATTAAAATTATGTGCTGCAATTTTTGAAAAAATAAACCAATGTCATTCTTTATATTTTTTGCTCAATTATTCATAAAAAATGCTTAAAACTGCTGGATTTCTTAGACTCGAGCCTAGATTTAGCCTCGGTCTTCGCATCAATTAGGTTTAAACCAAAATCATGATCATAGCCATATTTTACGCAGATTGTAGCTACAAACATTGTCAAACTCGCACCCTCTTGAATCGCAGGTAGTCAAATAAACCGGGTGAAGGTCACCCAGTTAGCCAAATAGATTAGAAGAAGCAAGATGTACTCTAAAACTAGTTATTACATCTATTTCAGTACCTTCAATCCATTAAAAAAGTCTCGTCTTCAGCAGACTCGCCAAACAATTAGCAAAAACTCGTACAAAACGCAGAGCACGTACTAACTTTGCTTCTAACGATATCCGCTAATTCCATAATCAAAGTTAGCTTTAGCAAACAATTTAGCAATTAGCAAACGATAGTCAAATGGAAAACTGATTGTTTGAACAAATAGACAGTGGCGGAGTGCTCCGCTTGGAATAATTGAATGGGGTGCAAAATTAGGGGATTCATTTTAACAATTTACGGTTATAACTTTACAAGACTACAATGCGACATGAGTAGTTTTTGTGACCTAGAATCAGCATTAAGCTTTGTGGTTTTACACATTTTTCAGCTCTAGTAAAAATAATCACATTTTACACCTGTATTACGACTCAAACAGATAACAAAAATTCATCCATCCATCTAACTTTCGCATTTATAATCAAGCACAGTAATCGAGTAATGATGAAATAACTTTGTCATTATTCGATTCGAGTCTTTGAAACTATTCTACTTCTTAATGTTTTTATCCTAAATGTTCTCGTATGTTTTAAAAGCAGCAACGTGACTTTACTATCAAAATGAATTTCACCCACAATGCCATTTCAAAATATTGAAACTGAATATCCAAAGGAACAAGACAACAAAATATGCAGAGACGCATTCAAAAATGGCCGATGGAACCTTGGCAGCGGTCCAGCGAAATCCAACGCAATCATGGTAAATCGTGGCCCGATACGTCAGGGGTCGTGTATGGCCACAACCGAAATATGGCGCAAAGAGTGAGGAATGATGGGCAGATAGGACTGTAGGTGAAGAAAAAAGAGATATATACTTTAGAAATTATCTTAGCTTACTAAAAAGTACCTACAATTACCATCTTGGTAGGTAAATTCAGGCACGATACGTCAGGGCCACAACCAAAATGAGCAAAGAAAGAGTGAGGAATGGTGGATAGATAGGACTGTACGTGAAGTAAAAAGAGTTATTTACATTAGAAATTGTCAGCCTACTATAAAGAACCTATGGAGACAATCACGGTTAATCCCGGCCCAAAACGTCACGGGATGTAGGTATATGGTCATAGCCAAAATATGGTGCAGAGTTTAACCCATTTATAGGTAGATAGGATAGTTGGTAAATTGTGAACGAAGATTCTAAGGAGGCAATCAAGGTCAATTGCGGCCTGAATATAATGACTTAATTTGTAAAAAATTTAAATAATGTAGATGAGACTAAAATATTATTAGAATATTCAATATAGGTTTACCTAGAAAATAATTCTAAGGGAAGATATAAAAAATAACAGTCGAATTGAGAACCGTCTTTCTTTTTTGAAGTCACTAGAGTAAACTCAACAAAACCTTAAAATAAAGTTTTATTAATTTCATACAAATTCTTGAGTGGAGTATTAGATGTTCTCCAATCAGGTGGAACAACGTTCTACACATACTCAGATAAATGCGGTATGCAAGAGAATTACAATGAATAAATTTGAAAGTATTGAGAACCTAAATTTAATAGCATTGGTTAACATGCTCTTTCTTTTACAAGTCTACGTGGTATTTATTCTATGGCCGCTCAGTATGGATATGTCTCATTGCGATATTACCTCCAAGATTATATTTTCTTCTGACTTAGCAAAAGTGAACTTGTTTGAATGTTTGTCAGTTGAACATAATGTAAAATTATGTAATAAAGATTTTGAGAAAGATTTCGAAAGGGTTATCTTAAAGCTTAAGCTCCTTGTATGGAAAGGTGGAAAAAACTCGAGGTTAAATTCTGTACTCATTAAATTAATGTCCAGTTTTCTCTTTTAAGAGAAAATTTTCAAGGCAGGAACTGGAATAAGCCATAAACATAGCAAAGTGATTATAAATTTCCTTTAATCAAGCTTTTTCGAAATTTAAATTGATACCTATTACAGATATTCTTTTTCCCAAAGAAACCAAACGAACACCAAGTTTGAACTTAGCTATTGTTGTTAGCCGTGCAAAAATACATTGAGTCTCGATCGCGACACGGTCCGAGTATCAGAGGAAAGTACCAGAAAAGTAGTAAAAGTAGGAAATAGAATATCTATAAACCGATTAGACAAAATGTGAAAACAGACAGATAGTAGAGACTGATATCTGAGTAAAAACATTTGGTTTGTAATTCAGATTGCGTGTGAATATAGTAACAATTTAGATGGATGTTCGGGTGCATAGTTTGTAACTTTTTCTCGCCAAAACGATTAACCAAGCGTGCTTAAAGATGGTAGGTGTAATTGTTTTCTATCGCATACATCAGTTTTATCCCATACATCAGAAATTACTTTTTAAAGTTTCCATAGAAAAAACTCGTGCGAAGCTGCGGGCTGAGTCTAGTCACCAATAAAGTAAGGCTGGTTTACGGTTACGTCTTCCTTTATTGCATGAGGGACTAGCCTATACGGGCCCATACGTCCGGTGGGCCATAAAATCAACAGATTATACGAATATCTTTATCCGGAGTAACCTGACAGATGAGAGGAAAGATAATGAATTGGATAAAGTCTGGGCATCCAATAAAGTGGATAGTGGGTGGTCAGCATAATAAGAAAGGAAGGTAGGGTTTTGAATAGGCCCTAAATAAGCAAGGCTTTGATATTGAAACCCGATAAAAAATAGTTTTTCATTTGTTAAGGCTTAAACAGCACCTAATGTGGCGCCCTCTCTTATTTTGTCATATAATTCCGTTAAACAAAGGAATTTCCAAAATTAACACGTAGTTTTTTAATAACTTTATTAACAACGAGAATTACAAGCAAGGAATAGAAAATTACAACTAGTATTTACAATTGAAACCATTGAGCTAACTGCAGACGGTTGCAAACAGTCTAAAGGTAGCTCAATTGATCCATGTCAATACCAGTCGGAAGCGTCCCTAAGACACTGGCTGTATTACCACGCTGTATGGCAATGCTGATGCGCATTTAAACCTATCATAAGCTTTTTCATTTTTTTATTATTATTATATAATAGGTTTAACAAACTGTACGTGTAAACTTTGGAATTCCTTTGTTTAACGTAATTATATTATAAAATAAGTGGGGCTCCACTTTAGGTGCTGTTTGCGCCATAACATACACAAGACAAATTTTACGTTCCTCAAATAATTACTTTTACAAGCAAACAAACTTGTATAGTAATCAAACTTATATATTTAGAGATTGCTCATCTGTATAGGATTTACGTATTTACCAGGCTTAGAACCTAAACCAAATAATGCGAGCTCCGAACTCCGAAAACTTCCACAATAGAACCCCTATACCGAATACAACTCTCCAAGTCTAGCCCGAGATGATCCCATAACACTTGAACTTTCATTTAAAGTTGGTAACACCAGCTGCCTTATTTATAAAAGGGCGTATGGACTTGTCTCGTCGGATAGGTTTGGCACAAGAGAATGAGAAATAATGGACTGATGTGTGCTCTCAAAATATTGTATTTACAATTTTGTCCATTTTGCTTAGCTAGTATGAAAAGGCCCGAATAACTTTAATGGTAAGTTTAATTATACTATGATTATTTGGTCATAATATAAACATTGACTTTACTACTGAGTCTCTCCTAACTAACCTGAAATACAGTTTTTCTGTTTCTGTTTGTATTTGTACGATTGGAATCTATTTATTCTATTTTTAAAAAGCTATAAAATTAAGGCCCTTTTTATTATCACCAAGCATATCGACATGCGTCTAAAATAAAAAAAATACTATATTCAATAGTGATCTTTGTAATACTTATTTGTCTAGCTCGTTTATAAATAAGATCGAAGTGTAAAGAGCTCAATTATTGTAGAACAAAGGAAGCATCATCGTTAACAATAGGCTAAAGGTTGTTCGTCTGAATGTCTGAATTTGGTGTTGGTTATGAATTGTTTTATGTTTCCGCTAGACTTTAGTTGCGAGTTTGCTCACTCTGTTACTATAAAAATAATAGTGGCTCTTATAAAGTTGATTGGATTCTTCAACTGACTTAAAAAAGCATGTTCTTTAGCTTATTTCTTTGAAAACAATTTCTATTGATTTGTTTTTTTATTTGAAAACTTGTGCTTCTCATGTGAAAACACACAAATTTGATCAAAATCTGACTAGTATTTTTGTAGTAATTTATTGACTTCTCTCTGTATTTGTTGTTCTTAATTTTGCTTCAAAAATCATAAAGCGATTTACAGTTTTTTGATACACGCTATAAAACACGAAACTTAAGCATTATTTTCTTTTTAGTCAGGGCTTGTATAATTTTCTTATGAATGTCATGGTGTTAGCATTTATGAGTTAGCACTTATTACGGGATGAATAATAATTTTTTCACTATACCTATACATAGAAGCCAGAGCACAACAGATAACTGCAGATCATACGAACATTTTCCCCAAGGCGAGAATCGAACCCGCAATGTCCTGCGTTTACGACAAACCTTTACAGGCTGCACCACTGAGGTCGTCAGTATTTCTACATTGTACTAGTCTGTAAAACAAAACAAATATTTCATAATAAATATATAAGAATCATATTGTGATGTTTAAATGTAGCGTAACAATACTTTTACTTCTATAGAATCAGTTTGATATTATGATGTTTAAATGCAGCGTAACATGTTGGAAGATCACCACAGCAAGCTCCTCAAACCCGCTTCCTAGATCCCGCCACCAACATTATGGTAATGTAAAACTTTTCAAAAACTCAACGCTGTTAGCGCAAAGTTCAGCCGCTTTGTTAAAACTTGCTCGCGACGGCCTCAGAGTTCCCGAAGATTATCCGACATCTTTGTTTTGTTCGCAACTAAGACATGTTATAGATTTTGTTGTTTGCACAGAAAATAAAATGTCCTAAGAGGCCTTGAACTAACACATATTTCTTTAGACAAATCCTCAATTAATTGTCTAGCTTTCAAAATCGTAGTTGAGTTCAGTGTGCTTAGTCGTCAATTTTGTTAAATCTTTACTCCAATGATACCAAAGCGTATACTTCCAAAGAGATATCAGCATCTTTTATAATGTTATCTCTTATCGTAAATCAAATCAAAAATAGTCTTCAAAATACATAAAAATATAGGTTTACAATAAACTATGTGAGTAGCGTGCAAGGGTACCTTGAGATGACAGTTCTATTATGCCGTCGTTTGGAGGATTTTTTACAATCGACTTTCCGAAACGCTTTTAGAGGTTTAGTCTACGTTTTATAATAATTATAACAATATTATGCTTATAGGCTTGCGCTTATGCTTTGGAAACGCGCTTTTTTATACATCTACAATACACACATCCTATGATGTTGACGCGTTTCAGGCTTGCGTTAAGTTTTGGTGCCTTTCAAAATATTTCAACATTATCCAGAATTAGTAACAGTACTGTAAATATTTTCAATACATACAAATGTACATTAAAAACATAGAACCTACGCCCCAAAAACGTACTTCCTGCCAATTAGGTAGTAGATACATCCTGCCAATCTACGTAAATAACTCCTAATGCAAATTTCAGCCAATAAAACGATCAAGCATAATTATTGGAGCATTTGAGATAGTCGTATCACAACTCAAACAGCCATTATCTCAGCCCACTGGCTCTATTTATCTACGTACAAACAAAACTTACAGCCGAATCAAGATACCAATTTGGCATCTAATTAAAAGCCGCTTTGCGAAGTGGAATTCAAAGGGTTTTAGCTCATTAACAGTCGCTGCATGTTCCAAATACGTAAATCAGGCTGTGGTGGAACTGAAAGCGGGGAGCGTAGACTGAAAATCATGAGCGTATCATCTTATAATTTTTTCCCTTTACCAGTCTTAAAGGCCAAAGAATTCAATTGTTGTTGTTTAAATTGGCATATAGAACGAAATTTAATTTTAACAGATTTATAGTACCTATTGAATTTATACAGGTAAACATAGGTCATATAAAAAATCAGTTACACGAAAACAACTTAGACACTAACATGCTTATGTGTTATTAATTTTTATATAAAAAATTATATATCACAAATAATACATCAGTTTTTTGATCGATGCCTATTGTACTGCTGTATAAAAGAGGAGGATATAACCATAAAACATATTACTTACTCGCCATGAAATGAGCGGAAACGAAAGAACGTGCTATAAACATTTTTGTTCTGCGATGTTATACTGATATAAGAGATAATGGTTACGCAACTTATCATTAGGTGATACTATTTTGAAAGACAAAATACAAATTAATCGCTCGCCGCTGTATACAAGACCATCCTAAATCAGTATTCAGTTTGTCGGAGCGAGGTATATTCTAACTGCGGTGTTCGCCACACACTCATCTGTAACATTTACTCCTATTTTACGTTCAAATGGTGATGCTTAAACAGCAAAATTTTGAAACTTAAATCCAAATAGAATTAAAAACTGACAATAATTGTATTTTAAAAAAATTGGTAATATTTTATAAAAGCGAAAAACCTGCTTAGAATTTCCATAATTTAGCACTTATTTTTAGTTTTGCAGAGAAAGCATAATGAAAATAAAATAATATATAATATTATGGTAGGTACTTGTATGGGACCTGGGTTATTTTCTAAACAAAACTAAGAAAGTAATGGAAATTGGAGTAGTTGAGAAATCAGCAAACACATAACTTTTCGAACTCAGAAAGGAACCCCTCAAGCTCTGCCTGTGGATAACGTAAAAGAAGCAAAAACCTTATATCGTTTGCGTAACAAGCAACTCTATCCAATTCCTTATAAATACACATAATAGTGTGTTCACCAAATTTTTCTCGAATGTTCGTCTTTATACCTTGAACTCTCAAAACGCAGGTAATAAACGAATAGATAGAACACTCGGTACTGCAAACGTACAACGTCAAATAGACGAATGATTTATTCATTGTGGGCGTTTCTTATGTAAATAAATGCCGTGACTCCATAGGGTTGGGACACATTGGGCTCGATACCAACAAACGCGCTACACACAATTTCATAGTGATGATGATCTCGTAGAAGAAATTTAGACACGACTTCCAGACTCAACAGAAACAAACCATTTGCTATGGGTAAACGAGTGTTATTGCACATTTTTATGCGCAGGGCATCTCTTGCAAAATTCAGTACTATAAAAAAATTATAATTTATTTCAACTAGAAGCTCAAAGAAATTATACTTACATAATTTATTGAAACAAATTCGTTGTTGGTACACCGTTAATAAATAAAAATAAAGAGACTGCTACGTCACAGGCTGCTTCGTCTGGCTGCTACGACGTAGGCTGCTGTCGTAACTTCCTGTTGCAAAAAGTAATATTTTGGAAAAAAATATTGTAGAAAAAAGAATCAATATTATCTAGCTTCAAGGTGACTTAGAGAATGATTGACAGAGTTATATGTAGATTATAGATGTAGTCGATAAATAAATAAATAATACTGACTAATACATCATCTAGCACTAAATTAAACAGAACTTATGTAATGGGTACTAGCAAACTAATATAAAATATGTCATTATCTACATAATATCATTTAGTGATTAAATTTACAATATTATACAATAAACATTACAATGTACGAGTATATTTAGTCAATAAATTACCCGCCCCTGACCATTCCCGGCGCAAAGGTGCCCAAGCGATTAAATTAAATTGTAGGAAACAATTAAGTTATGATTTCAGAAAAACCAGGCTCCTCCCTAAGGGTTTTCTAAGTATTTTTGAGGCAGCAAGCCGACGTGTGTTAACTGTTAATTTGCAGCAGTCTTTTGTTGTGATCGCGCACGTGACCGACGACGGTTGATGTTCCTTTCAGCTTTATTCACGTAAATCTCGCTTTTTCACATTAAAGATTTACTTTTCAGCAATAACATGTTGAGGAAGGGATCATAAAAGATGAAAGTGGCAAATTACATAGTGTATTTTTTTCTGTACGGACTGATATTATAGAAAATTGTAACAATACAAAGAATTTGGTGGTTAGGTTATTTTTATTAACAACCTAAATTACTTTTTACTTTACTTCTGTTTTAAAACCGTCTGAAGTTAGCTCAATTATTTCAATTGTACATAAATTCTAGTTTTAATTTGTTTCCATTCTTTCATTGTAATTTTCTTTATTAATAAAGGTCTTATTCCTTCAGAGTAAATTGCACTACACTGCACCCGTTCAAAGCACATTAGTTGGAATAGTACATCTTTAAAGAGAAATAGTACATCTTTAGAGAGTGAATTTAATGCTTGAGCTGTTTCAAATTGTTATTCCACCTCCGAAGCTGTAGCACGGGCATTAAATACTAATCAGTATTCATAGAAGTGAAATTCCTTCGTATCCTACTTATACTAGTATTATTTTGACAAAAGTTTGTGCCTTTTGGGGTGAAGACATCGCTCAAGCTATTGGATGATTTGAGCTAAAATTTTGCGATCGGACAGATCTCTTATAAATATTTAAATATTGGTATCTTTGCAAATATTTTATTAAAAAAATTATACAAAAATAATAAAGCGTTTTTTCAACGAACATTGCAGCACGAATGGAATGGATTAGACTGTCATAAGATCGTAGGAAGTGAGTTTGGACAAGAAAGAGTTTGATAAGGTGGTTAAGAAGAATACCATTTTTTGGATAGTTTTACTTGGACACCCGTGTACTAGATGACGATCTGCGATATAACTGGCAGATGCTATTGGTGGGAAGCAGAATATAAGTCATGCTCAATAGAGCAAAACTATGCTCAGCAGAGGACTCGCATAGTCCGTTGAATAGTCAAGTTATTGGTGAAATATCTATACAAGTCATAAAAAGGATACTTAGAACTACATAAAATATTAACCTTATAACTTAAACTACTTATAGAGTTGTAGGTACAAAGTCAAATAAGAACTATTATTATGAATTATGAACATTAGAAAAATATCATTACAATAATCATTAATATGAATTATTTATTAATTTTTAAAGAAAACAACTCAAAGTTAACCTACCATCAATAAAAATACTTTTATAAAGATGAACCGAGATTCACTTCTGTATGTTTCTAGCGTTATTTCGTGTTTAAGCAAACTTCAATAATTCAAAGAAAACTGTAAAGTTAGGCGCCTCGTTAGCATTTTAACTCAATTCACTGTAATGCATAATCTTACAATGGAATTACGGTTGTTAGTTTTAACAATTCCGAAATGGACTTAGCTTACTCAGTTAATCAGTTAACTTATTAATAGAAACTTGATTAAGGTTTTTGATCATAAGTTTATTTGAACCATAAAAATAAGCTACACTGACATAACATTCTTAGAAGTATGGAACCACCTACTTGAACAAGTTACGATCAAATTTATATTTTCTTTCATTCCCACTGAGTCTATGAGTTGAAAGGATGTGCTTGCTCATTCGAACTTTTATTAAGACAAAAATAGAACATGAACATGGAGACTGATTGATCGACTATCTGTCTTCGTCAAAGGTAATCCCAACTTTGATTGTCCTAGCCTTTAAGGTCCTAGCAAAGTTCTGTATGAACTTTCAGTGGAACATAGCAAAATTCATGCGACGCGTGACCCGATAGCTAGTGAGTATCTGGCGCAGCGCATCAGCATTGCGATACAGCGTGGTAATGCAGCCAGTGTCTTGGGGATGCTTCCGACTTACATTGATATGGATTAGTTAAGTTACCTCTAAACTGTTTGAAATCGCCTGCAGTTAACTTTTAACCTTTTTGTGAGCTTAAAAGTGTCAAAATGCAATACCTAAGTTAGAAAATTCTTATGTGATAGAATTTGTTAGTTTGTAACTCGATGGTATGCAACAGAGCTGGTAGGCCGGGGATTGCATGCTACAAACCGAATACCTTTCTTATTGCATTCACGGACAATAGTCGGCAAACAGCATGCAAATCACTGACACAGCTTATTCGGAGTGCAGCTGGTCTAGTCTCTCAACACAAATTGAAGTGTGGAAATTCAACCAGTATCATCTTGGTTGTGTACCGTGCCAGTTATATTTATGATTGGATGGGTGAATGTTTATTACCTCATCACGCCAAAAGTAATGAACGGGTCGGGCTAAAATTTTGAAGAGACGTAGTTCTAAGTCTGGAATAAAACAGGTACTTTTCGAAAAAAAAAACACATGGGTGAAGCTGCAGAGCGCAGCTATGATTTATTACTAGTTGTTTATGAATGTTGTTTAGAAAAACACGAAATCAAATGTAATGGATGTAATAAACAATGTGAAATTGCTTATCAACGACCGGAATGATACTAAAAGGTCGTTCGCACTCCCACCTTCGTGAAGTTAGCCGCTTATACCATTCAGCCGATTTGATTACAAATTGTCCTAGAAAGTGAAGTAGCTATTTAACACGTGCAATGTTGTGGTCAGTGAATACTGGGAACGCATCGGCTTGCAAATTGTGGACTGTGTGGCGTGTAGGAACCTCTTTGTTGTTCTTGAGCCTATTTCTGATGCGGCATTGTTTATATCAAAGTAGGAATAAACTTTGGTCTTTGGATCTGATAGAGACGACCGATGTAGCGCGGCTGGCGAAAGTCTTCAGCGACGCACGAGGGACGCGTTCGATTCCCGCTTGATAACGTGGTGGGGTATTTAATTTATTTGGTGAATTCGTAACTTAATCTTACCGAGTGGGTCGATTTACTTGACCTCGTAGGTAATTTTTTTTTTGTTGATATCTTGTTTTAGGATATTAAATAAAACTCTTGAAAATGGGGTGAAACCGTGTATTTACAATTTGAGATTAGCATTTTGGTTTCGTTTTGAAATGTTTGTAACTTTTTAATGTAGGCTGATTATAACCTGAAATTTCAGTATATACTGTATATAAATAAAAAAAAGCTTTTCAGAAATCTTCGAAAAACCCATAAAAATTGTTAAATGCGTAGATTTAAGCGTAGGACAAATTGTATAGTATACGCGGGCAAAGACGAAAGCGAAAAGCTAGTTTTTAGATAAATAAGGTTAAAGGTTAGGTTAGTTTTTAGATAAATTAGGTTAGCCGATGCGACGACGCGTGACGCGAGAGCTGAGTATTTGGCGCAGCGCATCAGCAACATAGCAATACAGCCAGCGTCTTAGGAACAACGCGATGACTCTGGTATTGACATAGATCATTTGAGCTACCTCTAGATTGGTACGAACTGTCTGCTGTTAGCTCAAATCAAATCATTTATTCTCAGAAATGTAGGTACATAAGTTCTTAATAATAATAATCAAACCTTATACATTCTGCCTCGTCGAGGCGTGCAAATTTTGAATTTAAAGCTATTTAAAATATAAATTGTTTTTCAGAAAATTAATTTGTCAAATCTTTAGGTATAGCTATAGTATATATATAGGTATAGCTAATAGTATACATAATATTATAAAAGTGTCAAAAATTATGTTACACTTACAAGAATGTCATAAAAAGTTTTGAAGTCAAAATATTCTTTAATGTCATAGAAACAATTTTGAATCAGTCATCTCAATCCTTATAATATTGTAAACGCAAAATTTTGGATGTGTGGTTGTTCCCATTCCACACAAAAACCGAATGGATAGGGTAGTTTTTTTTTAATAAACTTAGTTCTGGCCTTGGAATAACACATAGGCAACTTTTCATCCAATAAATCACTTCCCATGGGATAGTAAAAGCCTTCAGACGTTTTCATAGAAACAACGCGTGCGAAGTTGTTTCAATAGTTTGAAATAGATTTTATTTGATTGTATTATTTGTTGATAAGGTAAAGTAGACTCTGATATCAGACTATTCGCAGTTCTAAATCACAAACCATGTAAAGACTGTGTTACGCCAAAATACTGGCACCGGGCCACATAATCCTTTGGTCTTATTTGTCGGAGAAGGATGAAACTCATTCCCAGTTACACCACGGTCAGTGTAAAACTACACAAAAATAGTGCAAGTGAAAACGAAATCAAATAAAGAGAGTTAGCGTCCCTCTGAGAGAAAATGAGGGCAGAGGCAGCGCCTCTTTAAAAAGCGATTCAATAACCAACCTCGTTCGGGAAAACGTTTCAGTATTTGTAACTGAACAGTAAACTAAGGAGCAGTAGGTTTATTACTATTCCTGTTTTAATTCCGATGTGGCGCGGTGGGTATAGGTCTGCCTGCGATGAGGTTGCAGGTTCGATATCCGCCTTGATACAAATGTTTGTACGATCTGCAAATATTTGTTCATGGGTTCTGGGTGTTTTGTATATATTAAAAAATATCTATGTAATTAATTAAATTACGTCTATCAGTCAGCTAGTATACACAAGTCATAACACAAGCTCTGCTTAGCTTAGGGCTAGATGATGCTGTCTGGGTTGTCCAGCATTAGGTATTTATTTAATTTAAAAATACTCTTTAGAATCGGTTGTGTAAAATCGGTGTTTTTCGGAGGCCTATGTCCAGTAGTGGTCGTAGTTTAGCTGATATAAATAATATTATGATGTTGAACTTTTCAAAGTGTAGAACAACTAGTTGTATTTTATCACCACTACGGTACTCTAATTCTTCTTAAAGCTTCGTTTTACGACGCTGTTCACAAGCGAATCAGGTTCCGTATACATTGTAGACGAGGTGCAACTTTATTTTATACTTTGATTGGTTTGAATGGCCAACATTCGTGGCATCATTGAAAGCAATGATGTGAACTTGTATATTATAATGACGTGGGAATATTCAGTCAGTATTAACCAGTCCCAATATATACTCGTTACAGAAATTGTATGGGTTATATGTAGATAACTAATATACCTAATAAGTACATTATACAACCTTTATATATCTTTTAAGTAAAGATTTGTTTTCCGTATTTTATGTTTACGTGTTCCGTATCTTGCTCTTCCATAATAAATTTAAAATTGTAAAGTAAGAAAAAATATTAAGATGATTTTATTAATGAAAAAAATGCCTCATTCTCATTTGTAAGTTTGACTAACTCAAAAGTAGGTAAAAAAATATTTTTTTTTTTGTACGAATCCGGTTCTTAAGTGAATCTACTGTAATCTCAGTTGTTGTTGGAACGGTAGCTTCACCTACTATAGATCGTCGCCAGAATACAGATTTGATTAGCTTTTCATAAAAATTGGAAAACGGAACGTTTTCTGCTTATGTAATGCGTTTATGAATATGAAAACGTTTAATATTCATATGTTTAAGGAGTTTTATGTTCACTTAAATGTTTGATCGATTATTTATTACCAGTTATAAAAAAATATTGGCGAATCATGGTATAGCCCTCTCTCTGTTCTTCATTTGTTAGTCAATAAAACTATTTCATTTTCCTGAGTGCTTAAGGTAGTGTTATATTGAGAAATCATGAACAAAAATACAGAAAAAGCTTAGTCATTCGAAATAGCAAAACACACTGTATCATGGAAAAGGGTAAAACCCAATAAAACAATATTATGCAAAGATACCAAGAGTCCCAAAATTGCCAGGACATTTAAAAGTTTTCCACAAAGGCACACAATAAAAGGAATTGATGTACTTTAAGATCTTGGACAGTTTTTGTAGCGTCTCAGAATTTTCATCAAAATTCTGCAGTATTGGGAAATAAAAGATGTTTAGAAAACTTCGAGAATGTGTCTGATTTTTTTTTTTGTCAATTTTACCGGACTCTTCCGGACTTGCACTTTCAACCAAATTTTCAAATTGGTGTAGAAAACGATCTCTACGACGCATTGGCGCAAATTCGAATGTGAGAATCGAAGACTATTCGTGATTCTCGATATTACTCTTAGGCAGCTAGACATAGCATAGCATTCTTACATTTAAATTATACGATGTAAATATTTGAGGATAAAGTTTTATAAAGTTGTCACAACAAAATCAAAGTCATAGTAATAGTTACAAATTAAAACATTCCCATTGAAAACCATTCGATAAAACTCAACCCACCAATAGTGTTGTATAATTTAAAAGCACCCTAATTGCAAATCGTCTATTAGTCGATAATCGAATGAGCATCAATACTCGTTAATCGATACCTGACCAATCGGATAATATTTTGTTACGGCACTGTGAGCTTGTAATGGCTGTTGTGAATCGTATTATGTCGAATAAAATTAAATTTCACGAGAGTTGTGCTCCGATTTTTGTTATAAAATTATATTTTACAAGGTGGTATTTACTGAAAGTTTTCATTTGGTATTTATTTTCTAGAGTTTGTTTTACCAACAGGTATCAGTTCTTCAAGTGATATGACCAAGTCCATTATACTCGCATAATATAAGCCAGTAATTTCGCATGGGAAAGAAATATAAAGTTTCCAAAGAAACAACGAGTGCAAAGCCAGACAGACAAGGAATAACATTATTTAGGAGGCAAAACAGGTTTTTGTCTCAACATTATTTAGGTATTTATTTGAAAATCAATGGCTTAAAGTAACTTAATCAAATTGATTAATAGAATCAGAGAGCCATATACACAAGGAATAACATTATTTAGGAGGCAAAACAGGTTTTTGTCTCAACATTATTTAGGTATTTATTTGAAAATCAACGGCTTAAACTAACTTAATCAAATTGATTAATAGAATCAGAGAGCCAATTATAGCCGCAGCTAGTAGCGGCGCTGATTTTCAGACAGCACCTGGTGTGGTGACATTTCCTCATACATCCATGAGTGTCACCCTAAGTGGTTATCGAACTTCAAATTTTTACAAGCGACGCAGACAAACGCTAATAGAGCCACTGCATCAGGCCTAGCTAACAAATCAAACTGCAGTCCCAACCGCGGCCATGGCATAAATTCCACACTTCCCGGCCGCTCAGCAGTGAGTTATTCTCATTGTTATGGCGGATTAATTGCCGATAGAGATAGCGTTATGGCGGGTAGGAATCTCGGGGAATTTGCAAATCCTGTTGTTTGATGACTGATGGAGGCGATACAACTTCCCGCGAATTTGAAACGACTGTGGCGCATTCTAGAACGGCTTGATCGAGAACTATAACGATGGTCTTTTGTTTATGGGTTCTAAAGCAAACATTTTGTATTTCGAATGAAAGAGTATTTAGTAGGCAAATTACTTTAATGTTTATGGGTTCCAAAGTATCTCGTGACCATTTTGTATTACGAATGAAATCGAATTAGTAAATTGTTTTCTGCGAAAAGGTTAACCAACTCATAGTAGGTAATTAACCTAAAACTTAGTTGTTATTGTTTTTTTTTAAAACTTAAGCAAATATTGTATCCACACAATTCAAGATGCTAACGGCATTCAGAAGACAAGAAATTGGTTCAATGAATCAAAAACACCACCTTGGACCATCACAAAAATGACTCAGAACGGTACGATGGAGCAAAAACTAATTTCGTTGCTTAATTATGTGGTTCTGGTAGGTTAGTAGAAGCTAGTTTAATTCAAAATATCTTTATTATCAAAGAAAATTAGGATAATTAGAAAATTATTAATTAAGTTATTATTAATTAATTTCCATGTAGGAGTATCTAATTTAATTTTGTACCAATTTTTAGATGATTTCCTAATTCCAACTATATTATACTTAATCTTTACCCATTATTTAGGTATTTCTTAAGCTAACTCTTTATACGTATTCAGTGAAAAGTCTCGTGAATTCATTTATGACAGTTATTACAGGGACGATCGCACATAAAATTAAAAGCATCTGTGATCTGCCATAAGAGTACTAGTTTTACGTAGGTACTAATTTATGTATCTCTTTGATGTAGTTTCTATTTAATCACAAAACCCCAATAGCTTTGACTAAAACATTTCTTAGAAATAGTTTCATTGTTTTACTTACTCATTGGACAATTTCTTCGCTAAATTCAAAGAAACTCTTCGTTATAAGATCAAAGTGGACCCTAAATAAATATCAACCTGACCGCACCGTCAAAGTAATGAAGTAATTACATAAAACTACCACGTAGTTCATTCAGAACCAAGATCTAGTAAGGTTCATG
Organism: Eupithecia centaureata; assembly: GCA_944547425.1. Classification (NCBI taxonomy): domain Eukaryota; kingdom Metazoa; phylum Arthropoda; class Insecta; order Lepidoptera; family Geometridae; genus Eupithecia; species Eupithecia centaureata. The sequence continues at coordinate 1,903,046 of OX155679.1, forward strand.
CTCAATAAATTATTTACAGTGTATAACTATAAAACGATAAATCAATGCACAAAACGCTACACAATTGGAGTGACGTTGACAACGAAACTTCAATCACGTCGATCATTTTTGTACGAAATTTGAATTTTTCGGGACGGTTGCAATGTCGTGTTTCATTGAATTTTCAAATTTCGAACGTGTCATTGTACTCACGCACGACGGCGTGGAATAGCGTGATCGTGAGTTGACACAAGTACATAGGAAGGTAAAAACCATGAGCGCAAAGTTCTCTTATTTATTCAATCTTGCCTAGACCTTTTTTTTATTGTAAATGTAAATTTTTGGCCACTATCACACGTAAGTGAAGATGTGGCCTAAGGTGGAGTACACTTTCCCAGAAGGAACTTATTCACTCTTAATTTAATGACTCGAGATCATATTCTGGCGGGAAAACAGACACAGGAAGCTCATTCCACTCTCTGGCCGTGCTTATTATGAAGATCTTTCATTGCTCGGTTGATTCTTCTATTTCAGAATGAATAGCCTACCAGTATTAGCTACGAAGCGATTCTATTTTACAATTGTAATCGCTCAAACGATAGCGAAGATTGTTTGATGGACAAGCGACTTAGCAAAATCGCTTGTCAAAAATCCCACTTGGCTAGGCAATTTACTCTGGTGTCTTTTTCCACAAGTGGTAGAATCACCACATTAATTTTATCACTTATTTCTTTTATTGTAAGTTTAGTTGTCTACGTAATTTATTTAATTAATGAATATTCATTTATTTAAAATCTCACTTTTAAATACATTATTATTACGATAGAAAGAAAAATAATTAAAGGAAAAGAAAAATAAAAAAAATAATAATTAAGAAACTATTCCATGGTAAAAAATATCAAAACTGTGGATCATCATCGGCCGTGAAGCTAGGCTCAAGCGACTTTCAATGGAAAGAAGAAATTCCTGACTATAATTACTTATTTAAAAAAAACATATTAACATGATTTTAATTTATTACAGTGCCAATAATAACATATATGTAGACTTTCATACATACCTAGCTTACTTGATACAACCGCTAGCGAGTACGATTACAATAATGTTATCTCAATAATTCATGAAAAAACCGTGGACATAATTTAGTCTTTTATTAAAACAAACTGTCCATCTTTTATAAAAATACTCGGTATTATGTAAGGAAACAGTCGCCACGGACGTTTCTAAAACAAACGGAAATGGCCCGAGTCCTACGCAAACAAAACAAAATGGACTTTTGTTGCAAAGTCCTTTCGGCTATTGTCTTACGGACACGCACACTTCAGCGCTTTCAGTAAATATTCAGGCTCTAACTTGATTCTCGGGGTGTTTTTGAGGTGGGGTAGGTTTACTTACTGTAGGTTTCCTTGGTTTTATGTGAAGAGTCATAATCATAATCTAGTGTTTTAATATATTATATTGTAAATAATATAACTCAGAGTATAATATTATGGATCAGTTCAGCTAACTTTAGACTTTTTTAAAGCGTCTGCAGTCAGCTCAATTGTATTTACTAGTTTGATTTTTTTTTTATTATATTTTCTATACAGGGTGTTAGTGTGAACACCGTTGTCCTTGAAACCAGAGGTTCAGCATCATGGGTAGAATCCAAAACGGATGAAAAAAAAATGATTTTATTTTTTATTCATTTTTTAAAGAAAATTTTTATAAACACTAAACGTTTGCTCACAAACACGTGACACAAGTACTTCGACCAGGGGACACGTGGCATGTGCACCTCAGTGTCGGATCACCTTCTGTGCGAATATCCCGTCTTCTGAAGGGCACAAGTAATGAAGTTACGATCCAAGTAAGGCGCCGGTATAAGTACTTACGTAGGTAGGTACTTAAAGTATGTAGAGTGACTATGGCATCGTGTACGATAGCGAAGACATGAAATATCAAAATCTTGCAAAACTAAAATAAGTGTTAAGCTTTTCTCATCGGTTTTGGATTCTACTCATAATGCTGAACCTCTGGTTTCAAGGACAACGGTGTTCACACTAACACCCTGTATATCTATGCTTGTACTTAATGTTCATTGGTTATTTTAGGTCATATTCTAAATATTAAATAAATAATGTTTCTCAGAATTTGCATAGATCGTCTTCTCACCTGATCGGAGGGCATCCTACACTACGTTTGCCGAGTTGCGGTCTCTACCAAAGAATACGTGTCTCTTGCAAAATAAGTTCTCCACGATGCCACGATTATTTCTACCACTAAACATTACAAGATTGGACCTAAAATCAGATATGTACTGTTCTTAATTTGAGTGTCAACAATAATAATTAACCTTCCTCCTTTTTCGTGACATCAATATAAAGAGAGTACTAATCGACAATCTTAATTCGACCCAATAGCCCCAAGACAAACACAATGAACCAACAAACGAGGAAGCTCAAGGAATGATGCGAGTCGTTTGACAGAATTGCCCCATTCACACCATAACATCACATATTTTTACGGTTACTAATAATGCACATATTTCTGCCTGAGGGCCACATTTGCCAGAATCTCCCCGCAGGGGGCAAGCTGGCGAAAATTCATTCACTTGAGATGACTCATTTCATTGACAATGTTTTGGCAGGACATTATTTTCTACGCTTTGCTAAATCTGGTACACTGCTTATTTTTTATAAGGCTGTGATTTTTATTATTTTTTACGTGTAGAAGACATTTTTAAGACCTCTGTGATGCAGAGGGCGGTGATTTAAATAATGTTGGACAATCCACAGAACAACATCTTACCTTTAATAATAGAATTACATTTTACTAAATGTCAAAGATATCGAATTACTGTAACTTGATCCACTTTAGTAATAATAAATTACTATGTAAGTTAGAGATAAGGCATAGTTTAAAAACCCTTGTTTTTCATGAACTAATTTTCAGTACAGAACCTACTACAGTCGAGTCTACAAGCACATTTCACTTAAACAGAATACATTAAACCTAGACTAAAAGGAAACAGTTTTTAAAACAAGATTTGACTATGTACTCACGATGGCTATAAAACAAAAACACTGCATTTAACTCGACGAACTTCGAGATTTTTTAACTTTTATAATAATCTTTACTTGATAAGTTTAACCTTTCAGAGCCTCACTGTTCCAAACTTATTTGAGCTCGGCTTTAAAGGCGCGATGGTTGAATTCTTAGAGGCGCTCGGGTAACACTTAGGAGATCCCATCTGTGGGAAACTGAAAACTATTCGGTCTTGGGAACAGTTTTTGAAAGTTTTCAACTATTTCCTTAACGCGTGGTTTTTGAACCGTTTAAGGCTGGATAGTTCAATGAATTCGAGTAGAGATTATACTATACTGCTAAGTTCACAAAATCGGCAGATCATCATCATCATCATCAGCCTATATTAGTCCACTGCTGGACATAGGCCTCCCCTAATGAGCGCCATAGCGCCCTGTCTTCGGCTTGCCGCATCCAGCATCTGCCAGCAGTCCTTCGCAGATCGTCGTCTCACCTGGCCGGAGGGCGTCCTAACGAGGTAATTGTAGAGTCGAATTGTTTTACACAACACTAAAATTATAAATGCAAATGTTAAATAAATAAACAATGCTGGATAAACCACACAGCAAGTTCTAAGCTAAGTAGAGCTTGTGTTATGGGTACTAGACGTAGTAATGGAGCCAGTGTCTTGGGGACGCTTCCGACTGGTTCATGGTACATGGATCAATTGAGCTACCTTTAGACCTTTGACCTTTTAGACTGTTTGCAACCGTTTGCAGTTAGCTCAATGGTTTCAATTGTATACTAGTTGTATTTTTTTCTATTGCTTGATTGTAATTTTCGTTGTTAACAAAACGTACTAATTGGTATTAGATGCCCGATATACTTATGCAATACATTTATGGATATTTATTACTTCTTAAAGCCAAAACTACTGAACGGATTGGCCGATATTTTTAATTAACGTAGCTAAGGCTAGGCCTGGACTAAAACAGAGGCTACTTTTCATGTGGCTGGAGATACGGGGCACAGCTAGTTATGAAATAAATAAAATTCTTACGAATAGGGTAGACCGAGGCGAATCGGATCAGTTTGACTTTGAAGTAAAAAAACGAGTACTTTTTTCAAAGAATCACAGTATTTATTAATTTGGCTTTAATCAACATTGTTTTTTATTATCATTAAACATATTAAACATTATTTAAAACTTACATTTTAATTTTTATAAAAATAAAACGTGACTATGAGAAATATCCGATTCGCCCCAAAATTGGGGGCGAATCGGATCTTACATTCATTGGTCATTAATATATAAAGTTCTCACTGAATTGTGTTTACAACCATACTTAAAACAAGAATAAAACTGAATTCAGTCACTTCAATCAGTTATCGGTACATAAATCATAAGTTTACGGTCCTTTTGCACCATTTCTGTCAGCACAGTTTTCACAAGCCCTGCACTAGATCCAGTCTTCTATTGGCGGATGAACAAATTTTTCTCACCAAAAAAATGTAATGCCAGTCTCTTCACTCAACCGAACTCATAATTTTAATACCAGGTGTAGCTTTATTTTTCTTTTTAATATTTATATTCCCCTTATCTTTCCCTTTTTCTGTAACTAAAGATTGTTTTCAATTCAATATTTTGTGTTTTCTTAGCGTTTTTTATAAAGAGATTTTCTTTAATTTGTGGTGATGGCAGGTGTAAAATGGGCTGCGTCAGTTTATGAGGTTTTTTTGATATGTTTGGGCTCTTTAACGGAGAAAGAATTTGTTCAATGGTGTCAGATGTAACATATTCACAGTCGGTTGCTGAATTTCAAAATGTCTTGTCTGAAGCTTTTTTCGTATCTTCTTGAGACCACTGAGCTTGGTCAGTTTTTTTCTTACTTCTAAATCATCTAAATCAATAATACATGGATTATAAAGAAGAGAAAAGTAATTTAAAGACTGATCCGATTCGCCCCAAATGATCTGATCCGATTCGCCCCATATCAATGGATTCACAAAATGACTTAAGTCAGAATACCGTTTACAATTTACAGGAAACACATAAGGTTTATCAAAATTAGATCCATACTGAATAACATTACACAAATACATTCACAATCCCATCAATTTTTTTACCCAAAATACAAGTTATCATTATTACGTACCTTACAATTGGTGCAAAAATGGCCGTGGTGTCACTTCTGCATGGCTTGCGAGCATCGCTAGTGGTGAAGTACGCGTAATATCGAAGTTTAACTAATAGCAACCGACGCGGGGAGAGAGGAAGCAGTCACGTATAGTTGTAACTGCGTTCAGTGTAGCGCAGTTTTTTAAATTTTAATTTATATGTTATTTTGATCCGATTCGCCCTGTGATCCGATTCGCCTCGGTCTACCCTAAACCATTTTGGTTGCTAACTGCTACAGCTTTTGGTTTTAAAGAAGCATTTTGTCAAAAATTTATCTTTATAAATAATAAGTAGAGCTCGTGTTATGGGTACTAGATGATAAAAATAATAAATAACACTACTTAAATAAATTATTATATTTTTATATACATTAAACACACACAGACCACCTGGAGCATTTTCCGATTAAACAAGAAAGTCACAAAGCGGAAATCAAACCCGCAAACACCTGCGTCGTAGCCAGACCATTGTGTCATTAATGTCGTTATCTGCCCGAAATCACAAAGCCCCATAGAAAGGTGACTATTAAAAATTGCGGACGAATTAATTAAGCTGTGATCCACCATAATCCGCAAAAACCTGTAAAATCCCAAAAATAAGCGAAAGTTCAACCCGAAAAGCCAGAAATTAAAACCTTAATATGATAATCCGGGCATATTTCTATATTACCAGCCATTTTTGTAAAGGTGTGGTTGTGGAAATAGCGGAAGAGCGGTAAACAACATTGTCAGATTTTAGTCAGTTATCGAAAAAATAGACATTTAGGCCAAGCGGGTAAATGTTTAATCGAAAACCGTGTATATATTTCGCTCCTAGCATAAACTTGTCGAACTAGAGGCAGAGCCATTTACCAAGAAGTTGAAGTTGGAACTTCATTCCCTCTTCCTAATACACAAACTCATTAGTACCTATATATCAGTTTTCCCCTTTGACTATTTCCTTAAGGGTAAAAGTGGAAAACTATTTCAAAAGGTCCAGAATTCCCTCTCAACGTTTTTTATGATTAATCTTTTCCTCTCTGTTTATATCTTATATCTACCTGGGTCTAAAGATGTGAAAGAAAGGAATTTAGAAAACTCGCATCGATTGGGTTCAAAACCGTATGTAGACCGGCAATTTTACATTAATTTTACTTACAGAAATTGTGTGTGCTTGCATACAATCTTACTAAGTACTGCGAGTACTAAATATTTTACCAGTCCGATATTACCCAAAGCAGTATAATGTTGGACGATAGACATAGCGGCATCTAGCTCCAAGCTAAGCAGAGCTTGTATTATGAGTACCTAATAAAAACTGAGATAAATTCATTAAACCACGTCGATAGATATTTTTCTGTTACTTACTTACTACTTACTTAGAAAACATCCAGAAGACCCTGAAGAAAAATCTTAAGATCGTAAAACGTCTCGAGGAGGGAATCGCACCCGCAATCTCCTGCGTCCGATGGTTCTACATTGCATATGGTCTGGGCCCAAATTCCACTAAACAAATCGCTTCACCATTTAAATAGTATCGTGTCAAAATGTCAGTGTTAAACTCTTTTTGGTATTCTACTAGCAAAAACTTTTTGAGGTACATTCATAGCCGTGACGATTACCTTTTGATCTACCTATTTTGACATTCTAATTTTGAAAGTCTCTTCAAGCGCAAAAAATAGTAGAATACCAAATGCATAAACTTCATTTTAATCATCTTGATTGAATGGCACTATTGAGACGGAACGTAGTAATACTTGATCTTAGATTGAGACCTTTGTTTTGACATTAGTGGAATTCGGCCCCTGCTGTCTCTACCATTAGCTGCTCTACCATTGAGGTCGTCTATGCATACGAAACCCAACTTTAAAAACTTTATTTAAAAAGCCTAAAGTCGCTATGTTTCTCCCGCTACTTCATCAGGCCCTGACACCGAAGCCAGCCATTTGTGTAATCCACGGTAACCAGGTGATATTGATCGTTCCTATTTCCTTTTTGCATTTTGTTTATGACTGCGACGAAAACTCGTAAACTTTGGATATCGCGGGCGTAAAGCTGCGGTGTCACAGCGTAGGATATATATTACAGCTAGATCATTTTATTCACCTTAAAGAACACATTAGAACTATCCTCACTTCATTACTAATTTTATAAACGTGAAAGTTTGTATGTATGGATGATTGTTAGTCTTTCTTACAAAAACGGATCGGTTTGAAATGGAATCAACTTCATCATCATCATCATCAGCCCATATTATTCCACTGCTGGGCATAGGCCTCCCCTAATGAGCGCCATAGCGCACTGTCTTCAGCTTGAAATTGAATAGATAGACGCAATTCTAGTCCTGAAATAAAACAAAGGCTACTTTCATACCATAAATCAGCATATAAATAGAAATAGCCTTGAAAAGTTTCCATAGAAAAAGCAAAACGACAAAATATGGGCTAGATACTCACCAACTCTGGCGGCAAGCAACGCTACAACCAAATGTTTTGATAATTTTAAATAACTTATACTATTATATAACCAAATTATAATCATAAGCAGGTACTAGGTACTGTAAGTAATGGCTTAGATAGATAAGCTTCTATAAATAAATAAATAATAAATAATTCTTTTCAGTCCACACAGCATCATCTAGCCCCAAGCTAAGCAGAGCTTGTGTTATGGGTACTAGATGACTGATATACTTAATACAATACATTACATAGATAGATTTTTTATTATATATTGAAAACACCCAGACCAACGGAACAAATTTCTGCAAATTGTGCACTAATTTGTTCCGAGGCGGGAATCGAACCCGCAACCTCCTGCGTCGCAGGCGGACCTTCGCCCACCGCGACACATCGGTCGTCAACCTTCTCTTTTTTCTGTTCTCTTTCTCATAAGTCAGCACTTCGTCAATTCACAAGTCTCACCTAGCGGTCCAAACAGATCTGTATAACAATATGCGTTTACATTATGCTAGGACTATAAAATTGATAGGTTCTAGGCGAAAAAGTTTTCTCATGTCGTAGTGCCGACGTTTACGGCTCAGAATGGCATGGCGTTTAGCTACCAATGATTGAGGGAGATGGTTTAGTTCTGCGGTAAAGTTAAGTAGGAGTTTAGGACTAGAGGGCTAGAGGAGATGATGGGTATGTGGTGTGGCCGACAAGTTTTGTCAGTTTTTCGGAAGAAGAAATGAAAAAATTAAACAAAAAGAAGTTGAACTTGAGATGAATTAGCCGTACCAAAATACAAACAAATATCTTTATTTGCCAACATGGGCTTAAATATCTATGTAGCTAACAATTTAAATGATAAGATAAAGCATAATACATATCTTAACTAAAGCAGAAATTATTTATTATTCTTTTATAAAACTATAGTAAGTTTTTACGTTCACGTCCATAAAAAAATCCATAATATCATACCGAACCTAAAAGCAAGACTTGTTTTTAGGTTCGGTATGATATTATTAACACTTAGTGTTTTAGATAGACTTGATATTTAGAAACAAAATATAGGACTCGATAGGGACTGGGACACATGGACTGAGGAAGCCTTCACCCGAAGATTAGTATCCAAATCAATAAACGAGTGTTTATTAAAGATATTATTATGTCTTGTTTTTTTACTAATACACTAATATCATTGAAGGTACACCTATTATCTGTAATTCTCATTCATTCTGAATCGTCCCAAATTCAAATTGAAATTCGAGGTTCCATAATAGGTTACCTATTACGTAAAGTTGTTAAGCGTAGTTATTATCCTTGCCGTATCGCAAAGCTCTTGAATTTAGTAGGTATCAAATTAGGGTCTAGCAAAGTTCATTGACGTTGTCTCGGCACCAAATTAAACCCTTGAACCTCATGTTAAATTGTAATCGGAACGATATATAAACAGTCGACGCCAAAATAATCGTTACGATCAGGAATGTAGGTAATTAGATATAAGAAGAATAACCGATAAGTCACACTTTGCGTATAGATGATAAAAATATGTGAACGAAGATGCAGAGTTCTCTAATAGTTAAAGACTTGGTCCTTGGGGTCCTGGGACAGACTCCATTTATAAATGTCATATTCCACACTTCTCATAAATTCTCTAATTCGATCAACGATAAAGCATTGTCATTCAACTTGGCTTTGATTCTGTTGATGGCTTATATATTAGGGATTAAAATATATGAAAGTGTAAATACAAGTCGAATGATTGAGAATCTATTAAAAGGTTATAAAAAAAAGAAATAAAATTACAATTTTAGTTATCCTACTAATGTTATAAATGCGAAAGTTTTTAAGTATGGATGGATGGAAGTTTGTTACTTTTCACGCAAAAACTACTAAACGGATATGGATGAAAATTGGCACAGAGAAAGATTATAGTCTGGAATAACACATAGGCTATATTTTTCCCGGAATACCCACGTGCACCGCAATTACGCGGGTGAAATCACGAGGCACTGCTAGTAATACGATATTCTCTTGAATAATTATATTGTCACCATATAATTTTCCATCACCTCCTCGACTACCCAAGGTGACATATTTGATTTTTAATTAAATTCTCCAAATCATGGTATCACTTTCTCTCTCGCCGAAGCCAACATGAAATGAAAATAAATAAATAATTCCGGACAGTCCACACAACATCAGCTAGCCCCAAGCTAAGCAGAGCTTGAGGCAAGATGATATTATTGATGTATTGCATGAATCTGACTGTACACGTGTTAGATCAGAAGACAGCCTCACGGTAATTAAATATCAGGTGATCCAAGCGAGAAATGATTACAGCATGTAACGCGTATTATGAACACGTGAGTTGGTGACGTGATATCACTCACGCACTGGCTTTTAGTTCGCATGTTATATTGATGTCGGGAAATTCTTGCAGTTGGTTTCAATAAACAAAAAAATAACGCTAGATAATGAACACAAATCTAGCTGGATATTGATGCAATAAATTATATATTAACTAGCGACCCGATAGAGAAGAGAAAGGTTTATATGTATAATAAAACCGTGCGAACCCGGGGTTCGCACGGTTTTATTATACGTATAAACCTTCCTCTTGAATCACTCTATCTGTTAAAAAAACCGCATCAAAATCCGTTGCGTAATTTAAAAGATTTAAGCAGTCAAAGGGAAATAGGGACAGAAAAAGTGACTTTGTTTTATACTATGTAGTGATAAAGAAGTAGTGAGACAGGGCACTATGGCCCTCATTCTGGGAGACCTATGTCCAGCAGTGGACTAGTATAGGCTGATGATGATGATAAAAGTAGTTCCCGAGGCGAGAAGCGAGCCCGCAACCTGCTGCAGAACTTTGTCCGCTGTGCCACTAAGGTCGTCATGTTTGTTAACTTTCGTCACAGCTCGTTCGGACTCGCCAAACCATTTTTACCAACCATAAAATAAACTACTAGTAAACACTATGTAAAAGAAAATTGAATTTTTATTACAAACATTTCGATAAAAATTCCTTATCCGGTTACCTGTTTCACATAAAAAGTACCCATGAGTCGACATACCATAACACGCCCATTTTTCGAAAGATAGGACAACCAATTGAGTTTCAATATTAGCTCGCTTACCAAATCGTCACTTTTAAGACCTCATGTAGAGCAAATACACCAAAGGATAAAACACGTTGATATCACGGAGTTGATTCTACTTCGTCTCGAGCCTTTACAATCAATAGTTGATAAGCACAATAGTGGTGCAGTCACTCATGGTCACCGATTTGGCTCAAGTGGTGGCAGCAAGTATAACTCCTTTAACGCGGCGTCAACGCGCGCCACGAGCTGGTCTCGCCAGCGCCACACCGCTGTGTCGCGCACGGCATCTACGCACCCACGCACTTGCTTGCAGTTAGCGCGGTAGTGCTGGAGACGCGCGTGCCGCGGCTCCAGTGCGTACGATGAGCAAGCGCCCAAACACGCCCGAGGAAAGTGATTGTGTAGGACCAACACGCGGTCTGTCACGTGAAATGCCTTTACATTCCTCAATGGTTCCGTATAGTTCCGCGAGCGCCACACTTGCTTCAGCATTGGTAGATGATGTGGCGGAGTTCGTTCACTCCCTGGCCGAGAGAAGAAGTACGCCTGTATAGCGTGGAAGGAGCTTCGCGGACGCCCACCTTCAGTGAGCGAAAGGACGCGCCTCAGCAGCGCCGGCCAGTCCATATCCTCCAGTGGTACAATCACCTCGTCGATATCCAGCAGCGCGATCCAACGGTACCGGTACATGTGACGATATAAGCAGTCGTTGTACGGGATCAGCTCCATCATCCGCTTTTTGAGCAATTTTTTTTTTAGATAGAGATGCTGCAACGATGGGAGATTGGGTGCGCCACCAGGCAGGGACGTGCGAGTGACCGTCACGCGACCGAGGCGTTCGTAGCGCGCCAGCACGCGCGAGACATTCGGATGCACATGCAGCTCGTAGAAATGAATAGCGTCGGTGCCCAGTAACCACAAGAGTTCGATCCATTCCACGAGACGTACAGACGGGTCTTCGTGCAAGAAATCGAGTCCCTTCACGCAGACGGCGATACCGCGGTGATCGGAAAGGTCGGGCGGGTCATAGTGAACTCGCAGAAAATTACGCGCTATATTGCACGGCCGCTCGACAAGGCTGACAGCGCGTGGCGTTAGATGCCTTACGTCAGCTCGCAGTGCACACGATAAGAGATATGGCTGCAACACGGCATCGCTAGAGTTACCCCACTTGGCCCTCCACATCATCTTGTATTCGAGGACGCGCACGATGACCGGCTGCGTGATCTCATCAAACCACAGTTGGCAGTGGGTTGTAGCCTCCGTATTGATGCGGTCGTGGACGACCAGCAGGCGAATGACGGGCCCGAAGCGAGACCCGCTGCGCAAGTCCAAGTATGCTCCGTACAGGTGGAATATTCCTGAGGACGTTTCAAGGGTTTGCCAGTAGGTGTTGTGGTAGTCCAGCTCGTAGACTGACGGAAATGGCGCGCATTCCCTAAGCTTGTAGAATTTCCCCGGTTTGTTCATATGCGCGAACCAATGCTTGAGTGGCAGCGACCGAAGGTGCTGTTCTACGTCCAGCCGCAGCGCACCCTCGTTGCTCATGACGATGCTGCGACGGGTTGATGACGAGGGCGGTGCTGGAGTTGTCGAAGGTGCCTTTGCGGGGTGCGGGGGTGCGTGTTTCAAGCGAGGCAGTGTTAATAAACACAGCGTGGTCCAAAACAGCAGCACAAGTCCGATACGTTCGTAACACAATCCACGCTGCATCTAAAACCATACATCACATGAACGAGCATAGCCAGGACCATTTATTTGAAACTGAGGCAGATGAAATAGATTTTACAGGTGTACTTTATTGACGGGGCCGAAAGACGAAAGACTCACTACTCCTTTTTTTATACTCTGTCACTATATAACTGATACCTTCTACTTCAAAGAGTTGCGTAAAACCATAGTTTAAGTAATTATCAGTGAATCAATAAAAAATAGACCATTCCCCGACAGAGCCATGTCCATTCCGGCTTTTTAAATTCAAACCACAGAGATATGGACGAACTATTGTACAGCAAGATAAGGGTACACAAACAATTGTGCACGTTTCATGAAATATGAATGCCTATTCATCAGAATGTACAAAACTGTTTCGTATAGTCCGGGAGACGGGGTAACTTTGTTTTGTAACGTCGAGGAGAGCTTGGGTTTCATGGTCAACAAAAGCGCACCGGAAAATAAGTTTCTCGTACTCAGTATCGCAACGCAACAACTCAATATTTCACTTTTAGTCCATATTTCGCTGTTTTTATCTACCTACGTTATACCCTGCTACGACCTCATTTGATAAGCTGACAAAAGCTACCCTGTATTGTTAAAGAATGCAGGTATGTTTCATTGCTCAAAAAAATTCTTCTCAGCTCTGTTGATGATTTTTCCGAGTCTGGGTTCTTGTATTTTAGACAATAGCTATCTAAGTAAATATTTAACGTAATTTGAGTATTACAGGTATTTAGATAATTTATTTATTAAAACTTTATTAACAACGAAAATTACAATCAAGGAATAATAAAAATTACAACTACTATATACTATTGAAACCATTGAGCCAACTGCAGACGGTTTCAAACAGCTTCCGACTGGTATTGACATGGATAAATTGAGCTACCTTTAGACTGATTAAAAGGTTTATAGTCGCAAGGTCCTAAATACACTTCTTCGCTTGTGGCTAAATAATGTCGTATGCCATACCCAGCATTATTGATTTACTTTATTGGATTCAAGTACCAGTCCACACACCTAAGTCGCTTGTCGATACAGCTCGGTGGTTTCACAAAGTTATATTTATTCGTTCACAATAATGTAATAAATAATCACCTCTGGTTTTCAGATTTTCCGCAACAAAATGTACAATAGACTAACAATTTTACACGCCGTTATGCAAATAAAAACTATTAAAACTTTTATTATGCTTGTACGAGTAGGTACTTTAACGCAGTTTGTTCAAACGTGTTGCCATAAAAAACAAATGAAAATCAAGTAAAATTGTCGGTAGGTGTATTATCGCTTCGAGTTACTAGACGTGGAAACTGATTACTACTAGATTTATTTATTTATTTATTTATCTGTTTTCTTTTTCGTTGATATTGGTATTTATTATACTTGTTTATTACTTATTCATTATATTTCAATGAATTGGTTCAAGCCAAGCTCCAGCCCAATTCAAACAAGTAAAATAATTAGCAACGCCTTTGATTGTCTCAAATAATTACGTCAGAGTCAATTTACTACCTGTAAAGGACCGAGGTAAGGTTTTTCTATTTAAAGAATGAGTCTTTACTATATAAATTTTATAAAATTGTTTTCTTCACGATAGATAAATTTATAGTGCTGGACGAAAAATTTTTAAGCTGTGTCAAAGTTAGCACCAAGCTAGGCAGAGTTTGTACAATGGACAAAACCATTACAAAAACTTTAAGCTGTAGATAAAAGCATTTTCAAACAAATTTCACAGAAAAACCACATCCAAGCGTCAGTTACAACTGTGATCAACATAAAAATCTTCATACCTATTTCACGGTTAGTTTAAAAGCCCATTCAAAGAACGACGTCAATATTTCACCAACACGTAGTAAATCAACATACCTGAGTGGAAAAAAAGTGTGAGGTAAATACCTCTAGAAGAATTTATGAAGATTATTCTGTTAAAATAGTTTATACAAATATAAAATTTGGCTGGAAATTAGTGCTTATGTTTAAAAAGCGTGACGGATAAATTGATAAATAATATATACATATATATATGAATAATTAGATAAATAGATATTTTTTTCATAAACTTTATACTTATGCCTAAGTCAGTATGATCATATCTTAAATAAATCCTGCATCAAGGATATTGATATTGAAGTGCCTACAAAGAAAATAAGGAGATTAAAGAATTTGGTAGCCTTGCGAAACAGCTATTTCTAGCAAGTAATTAAATATTAAAAGCGAAGCTCATCCTTTGCTTTAACTTGCGGGTGCTATAATGAATATATAACTAAAAGTAACATTTAAGATTCTTCCACTACCCTTCGACAGAGCGTGGTTTCAGCTGGCTCTGGACCCCGATTCATGAAAGGATAAGGACCAGAATTTTGATCATAAGTGGGACATTCCAGGCGTTTCCACACCTAAATTATCCCACTGATGATTGATTTTGCAAATATTTTGTAATAAATAAATAAATAAATAAATGATTCCGGACAGTCTATACAGCATCATCTAGCCCCAAGCTAAGCAGAGCTTGTGTTATGGGTACTAGATGACTGATATACTTAATACAATACATTACATAGATAGGTAGATATTTTTTATTATACATAGAAAACACCCAGACCAGCGAAACAAATTTCTGCAGATCGTACACAAATTTGTTCCGAGGCGGGAATCGAACCCGCAACCTCCTGCGTCGCAGGCGGACCTTCGCCCACCGCGTCACGTTGGTCGTCACAATACGGGAAAGATGCCGCTATTTTGGAAATTAATTGACAGACCCTGGATCGATATATGAAGTTTCTTTTTCTTAAAACACCTCATTGACATTTGTTTTTTTAAGTGTAGAGCACCCTTTGGCTAGGTGGGATATTGACCTGAGATAAACTTTAGGCAAATGCTGAAAGCGGCAAAATGAAGTCAGGACGAGATGGAAAAAAAAAAAAAAAAAAAAAAAAAAAAAAAAAAAAAACTCATAAAAGCAGGAAAGTATGTTTATTTTCAGACATGTTGGATTCGATTTTTTTGGATTTAAGGGCAACAGTTCTCTTAGTTAGTCGTCGTTCTTTAAACAGGTGCCGGTCCACGAGTTAGTTTTTATACAGCGGACGAACAACCAATCGAGATAATGTTGGCATTAGTGGTGTTCGCGTGCTTGTACGAATGTTATGTTACTTAAACTACAGACGCGAATAATAGGTGCGACTTTAAGTCGATTGTTTTGAAACATTATCTAAGCGTGTTATCTCAGCCACTAGAGATTTAGTACCCGGAGTTTTACACGGTCTCCGCCACGACATCAGTGCATCTTGTCTCTGTGCTTTATCTCTTACAAAATATGACAGTTTTGATAGGATTACGGTTACTGCCAAGTTAAACAAAGCGAGCTATTTTAACGACCTCTGCGGCACCGCAGGCAAAGGTCAGCCAGCCACGCAGGAGGTTGCGAGTTGGATTCCCGCTTTAGGACTAATTATTTTACGATCTGCAGATATTATTTAATTTTGTTATGTGTAACAAAAAATATCTATATATAATGTTTTAGTTATCAAGACGTACTAAAAAAACAAGCTTTGCTTTATTGGGTCTAGATGATTCTGTGTGAATTGTCCAACGTTATTTATCTGTCAGTTCTGATACAGAGTAAAATGCCTTTTACACTGTATCAAAACTAGTCCACTCTCAGTATATTCTATTCTATTCAAAATTTAAGCAAAACTAGTTTTTGTTCTTCTCATATTGCTATTGACAGTTCTATTTAAAAGTGGTGCACTTTAAAATTAAAATCTCGAAAGCGAGACTCGATGATACGACAATAATTCAATAAGTAAATATTTCAAGCCGCGTCTCAGACTTTTCCCAACAT
This sequence comes from Eupithecia centaureata, assembly GCA_944547425.1. NCBI lineage: Eukaryota > Metazoa > Arthropoda > Insecta > Lepidoptera > Geometridae > Eupithecia > Eupithecia centaureata. The sequence goes on from OX155679.1 coordinate 1,919,296, forward strand.
TGACCTAATTCGAGCAGTTGAGGCGAACTTTTTTGTGCATAAACGTTTTACTGCTAGGATTTTGTTAGCTAACTTGATTAGGGCGAGTAACCACGAAATCGGATTGGTTAGAGTACCTACGTATGTTACTTAAGTGAATTCGTTCGAGCCGTATTGCAGTACCAAATTGGATCTTTATTCAATTGCATAAAAGTCTATTTCGGGTAATTTGGAGACACGATACCGAGAAAATAGGCTTTGAATACGTTTTCTTTACTTTGTTGTGCATTAGCGTAAATTTTAGACGTAGACTTTCTACTAATAAAAACATTATCTACTTCTAATCCGTAAGACTTGGTAAAAATAGTAATAGTAATTATTCGAAAAGAATAACTTAACCATGAAAATTACTGTAGAGGTTATTTATTCTATAATCTAAACGAAAGCTCTGGTTATAGATATTTCTAGATTGTTTCTATTATAATACAATTTATATAAAAGCGTATATAAAAGCTCTGACATATATTAATGTTTCAAAACAAACAAGCATAAAGAAAACAGAACGCGAAACAAACAGCTTTTCTGCTCCACACATTAAAGAGGATTAGAGCGCAGTGAATGTATTGTGCTAATGTTCTTTATGGAATTAACCACAAAGCTCATTTTGCTTTGTTTATGAGTTGTTAGGTTCTTCGGAGCGCAGGCAGAAAACTTGTGTTTACTTTGAGTAGATTTTATGAGATTTTTGTTAAGCAAGGTTTTGATGAAGTTTTAGAAGTTTTTTTTTCTCAATAATCACAGATTCAGGGTCATCATCATCATCAATCTTTATTAGTCCACTGCTGGACATAGGCCTCCTCTTAGAGCACCATAGCGACCTGTCTTCAGTTTGCATCCAGCATCTGCCAGCAGTCTTTCGCAGATCATTATCCCACATAGCCGGAGGAGCGTCCTACACACGTTTGCCGAGTCGCGGTCTCCACTCAAGCACACGTTTACCCCAACTGTTATCGGTTCTTCGCTAGATATTTATATGATCATGGATAGGACCTGATAAATTGTAAATTGAGGAAGTGCCTAAACTTGGTACTGAATTGTTTATCTATACTTAAATTATAAGAGCAAAATTAATGTATGTCTGTCTGTCTATAACACAGTGAAAAAATCCTAAACCTTTTCACGCCTTAACAGCATAACGTATCTTAAAATCTCCCCAGACAAGCAGCTTAAAACTTCCAAGAAAGTACATGTACGGTACCTATGCTAATTTTTATGATAAATTTTTTATTGAATTATGAAGAATCCATATTTATATATAATATAGACACTAGTGGCCCATCCCGGCGTCGCACGTTTATTTAAGGAAAATTCAAAAATTATAAATTTTGACCCATACTCATTCAGGCTGACAGTTTCAAGCATGGACTCCCCCCCATACCGTACCCAATTGTAACACAATTGCAAAAGGCAAGCCAAGGGCAAACTATATAATAAATTAGTATCTAAAACGTTGTAAATAGGTTAATCAATCTCTTTCAGATCTGTTTAAGGCCACAATCAAAGCTCAAAACGACAGAGTTCAAAACAAACGGCACCGCAACCGCATCAAATGATAATGATGCGGTTGCCACCAACCGACGGTAAATTATTGCGATTTGTAAACTGTACGGTGAATTTACATGCGGTACTGTGAATTAAATACAATGGAATTGAAAGTTCTGGGGAAATGCGGCGAGACTGTTTGCCACAATATTACTCAGTCCAATCGGATTGATAGTGGAATTTATTCAAGGAGAAGATCAGTTTTAGTCTTAAATATAAAAATAAATTGTAGATCACTAAACGTGAATAATAAAAAGAAAAAACAATAAAATTATCCTTAGTTTTGGTTAAGTATCACATTTTTGGATTTTCAATATTCACTTAAGCTAAATCACTAAGTTCTTTCCAAGTGTAAAAATAATTGAATAGGTATCATTTAATTTACCAATTTTATTGTAAATTGGTAAATTAAATTAATTTAATTAATTGATATTGATTGACTCAATTGATCCAATTAATTAATTAATTGGATCAATTGAGCTACCTTTAGACTGTTTGCAACCGTCTGCAGTTAGCTCAATGGTTTCAATTGTAAATACTAGTTGTAATTTTTCTATTCCTTGCTTATAATTTTCGTTGTTAATAAAAATTTTATTGTCCTACTAACTCCCAAAAACTATGCTTGCTATTTTTCCATAAAAAGCTAAGTATTAATTTTATCAAGCAATAATATGTTTATATTCTTTGATTGTATTTTTTTCTATTTATTAAAAAGGAGTTTTTATAAACTTACCACACAAAAATTCTATTTAATGCTATGAACCTCGCACGAGTAATGTTCACATAAATGATACTAAGCTCTGTTGTTTTGTAAAGCCGTCCCGCGGGCCCTGATCATGATTGGAATCCATTCACGGGTAAAATATTCAAATATGGAATGCATAGGCCGATCATAAAACGTCGAGATCAAAGAGTCGGATAGGTTCAAACAACCGAAACGGTCTGCGAGCTACGCAACAGCATCGTATTTTTATATTTCTTTGTTTTTTAAACTACGTATCGACTTGGAGTTCCTTTACCACTAAACGAAATGTATCGCTAGCGCTACTTATGTATTAAAGACTCAAACAGGTTCGAAACAAGCATTTAAATAATTTAAAAGAATAAACATACACGTCCATGGTAAAAATAATAAAGCAAAAAAAATAATATTGACTTTACTAGCAAACCATCTGATATTTCGCTTGCAATTCGTTATTTTTAAACTACATACTTTAGGAACTACTATTTTTAAGAAAACTTGAATAAAAAGATACGTCTTTTTACTCTAGTTTTCATAAAAGTCGGATAATCATCCGGACATGGAGCCCATCCCTTTAAAATAAGTACCATATTTCAACAAACATTAATTCGAAATTCAAATTTTAATTTGATGGATTCCAACATGATTGCTAATAGCGGTCAGGTGTCGACGGGATATTAAATTGATGGTCCACATTTACTAGTAATAAATTATTAGTTTGCTATGCAGTAGGTGAGTTGATAATTATAAATTTACTAACTACTGCCTAGGGTTTCGATATTTAGATAAAACGTGATTCGTATGGGTGAAGAAGAGTTACTTTAATCAATACAAAGTTAAAGTAAAATTTTAAGGTGATAATTATTTATCCATGGGGTTTATTCAAAGACATGGGTTTATTCATAGCCTTTAAAAACTTATTTAATTTACAACAACCTGATGATTCTGAAAATTTGCCTGAGAATCTCAGGAGCCGCAAATATGTAGGTCTCGACAGAGCCTACGAATTTACTCCCTTTGGAGTAAAGACCCTAAGTCCATAGGGTACCGAGACTCTCCATGTTTTAGGAAATTTATCTGTGCGTCTGATCATACAAACATTTGTCTCAAGAATCGAATCCGCAATCTCCTTTCGCAGGCTTTCTTAGGCCTTTGCCCGCCACGCCACATCGGTCCTCACATGAATCGTTCGTATGGATTCATCACTTTATCAGGCCAACTGTTCCAATCTCCTCTCTAATTCAATCCAGGTCAATTTCCTCCAATTCTTCCCCTAGATGCAACATTTGTGCCAAAGCAAATGTTTTCATTCAACACGAGGTTTGTTCAGTGGTGTTGTGCGGCAATATGTCGCGTGTTTATACAACATTACTATGCTGTACTACATGTTGCTAAGTATGGCTCATTTACTGTGACACGGTACAGCGTGAGGTGACTGTAGTTACAAAATATCAATTAGGTTAGCCATCATACGTCCAAGACCACTGAATGCCGCATAACAAAAAAAATAACATTTAAATAAAAATAATAAATAAATATTATATAAACTCCGGCCAGGTGGGATGACGATCTACGAAAGACTGCTGGCAGATGCTGGATTCGTCAAGCTGAAGATAGGGCGCTATGGCGCTCATTAGGGGAGGCCTATGTCCAGCAGTGGACTAATAGGGGCTGATGATGATGATGAATAAATAAACTGGACGGACAATCCACACAGCATAGACGATGCTGTGTGGATTGTCCAGTATTATTGATCTATTCCTATCTAATACCAAAAAAGTAATACCAAATGGTATTTGTTTATTATCCTCATTAAATTCTATTCCTAACGAATACCACTCATAAACGAATCCCAAAACAAGATAAACGGTATGAGGTACAGTCAGTTATAAAATGCTCAAGTGATTTAAAGTAGTGTTTATTTAAACAAAATCAGTCTTATCGAAACAAATTTAAGTGATTTTACTATTGTTATTATTATAATAAAAAGGACAATCAGAAATACCTATGTAATTACAAGTAAGAAGGTACTTACCTATGAATAATGCTTTTGCAATATATCATAATGATTAGTTTTTATAGTAGGTATTAAAAATTAAAGTATATCACAGACGATCAACTATTAGTATTATTGTTTTTCAGTACTTATTTACTGAATATTATAAGATTTCACAAAAAATATTTTTTTTATCCTATCTACAACAGCAAAAACTTTGGCAGAAAAATAGAAAAACTATTATAAAACATGAGGCAATCAACTAATAGTATACTTCAACATAAAACAATATAAATCAACATAAAACTAAGGACCAAACGACTGTAAAACAGACGTCAAGTTTTACTTTCGCATGACAATTACAACATTTAACTTAGAGTCTAACTTAATAAAATATCAAAAAATCAACTTTTAATATAAAAAAATAACAAGTTTCCTACTTTGTCGAAATTATCTAAGTTTTGGCATGACAATCAACATTTTGTATATATAAATATAATATACATCTACTAATTTTTTAATTTTTCCAAGCAGTGACCTACGGTAACTTTCTGGTCTGATTTTTGGCTACACTTTCAGCTGCACATCGTTTTACGAGTGGTGCTTTTTTCTCAATTTGAGTAGCAACCACTGTTTGTAGGTCTGAGTCTTCTTTCAGTGCTATCAGAAGCTGATAAAAAATAAGCGTTTTTTATATGCGTTTTTTGTATGATACTACTTTCACTGAGTTTCTAGTAACCTACTCCTCGCGTGCCACCGTGTTACGGAATAGTAGGTACTGAGGAATTGACAAAATATCCCTCAAAGTCATTTCAGATATTATGTACTAAAACGTATTAAAGGAAATAATTATTGTACGAAAAACAGACCTAATTTCATTGACTTAAGGCTTATTCCGCCAAAACAATAAAACATTTTAAGGCACTTTGTTCGCGGCGCGAGAGTGATTGGTTGTTTTGGTTTTTGAAACAATAGGAGCAAGTTCACCCTTACCCTGCAGGTAACATTTTTTGGCAAGTGATTCACTTATGGTACACTAAATAAAAATGCCGGAATGAAATGAATTTGTAAAGGTAATAATGACCATATGTAAAATTATTTGAAAGCAAAATAAATTGTCTCTGTGACTGTACCAAAAGTTCTGTTTTGGTATTCGTTGGGAATAGATTTGGTATTACATTTGAAGATTTCGAATTTGGTATTCGTTAGGAATGGAATTTAATGAGGATAATAAACATTTTGTATTAGTTTTTTGGTATTAGATAGGAATAGATCGTATTATTCTATAGAGTGTTAAGTATGTTATTATTATTAAGATTCCGTTATAAATAAATAAATAAAAAATATAACCCCCAAGCTAAACCGAGATTGTGTTATGGGTACAAGGTGAATATACTACAACAAATTATATAGCGATATTATATTTTACTATACACTAGCAGTGCCTCGCGGTTTTACCCGCGTAATTCCCGTTCCCGTGGGAATTCTGGGATAAAAATAGTCTATGTGTTATTGTGGACCCCTTAACTTAACAGTTTAAAGATAAGCGTTACCAATTTTGTCACCTGATTTGGCACTACAAGACTTTCTATGGCTCTATAATATTACCTAATTCTATTCCAGTTTATGAGTTACGAACTATTTAGATTATATCATTTCCCCACCAATTCTACAGCTCATTATAAAATGTGTTTATTTTTCTAACATCCAGTATTTTCTGTGTATATTTGGCAGAATTATTTATTTATTAATCATAACATCATAACAGGTTTCTTTTTTTTAGCCCTAAGGCGATGCTGGAACTAAACTACGTACAGTACAATTAAATATATCAGATATCTAAGTCTATTCTGTATCCATCGCTAACAAGGTCTCCACCATTTGAACCGCATCAGCTCCTCGCCACATCCACACGTACACATTTGTCATCCATTTAGGGCGGCCTGCGGTCCACTCGTCATTTGTTTTTCGTCCACGTGAACTGATGACTTTTGTTTTAGTTAGTATCAATAATCATTTATTTGATCAATTTCGAGAATAACCCGTCACACTTATTTAACTTACTTAAATCTCTATTACATTATGTAACAAGTACCTAGGTAGTTCAATTAACTAAAAGTACAAACAATAGTTGTATACCATGTAAAAAACAAAAAATACATTACAATTTAAATTAATCAAAATACAATTTATTATGATTATTTATAGTACTCTTGGAGGGAGGGAGTAAGAAAGATTTGCAGTCCATTATGCCACGATCGCATTTATTGAAGACTGCGACGAAGGTGCGGGTTCGAATCCTGCCTGGGCACAAATGTTTGTACCATCCGACTTACTATTAATATTATCTAGTTCCTATAACACGAGCTCTACTTAGCTTGGGGCTAGATGATGTGGTGTGAATTGTTCAGCATTATTTATTTTATTAACTTATCACTACATAGTATAAAACCAAGTCGCTTTCTCTGTCCCTATATCCCTATGTCCCTTTGTATGCTTAAATCTTTAAAACTACGCAACGGATTTTGAGCCTTTTTTTATAGATAGTGTGATTCAAGAGGAAGGTTTATAGGTAGGTATAATAAAAACAAGCGAAGCCGGGGCGGGTCGCTAGTTTAGTATATAAAGGGGGATTTTGCCGTAAACACCACTCTTGTCACACGAATTGGTGATTTCCATCTGCAATGCATCAAACTATTTGCACGACGCTACACAATACGAATTCAAACCCAATAAATTAGAATTACACTCAATGGCAAACTAAACCGGGCTATAGTTGTTTATCAAGTTACGCAAGTTGGAGTCAAGTGCATCTACAACTTTACGGGCATCTCCTAAAGTTCTGGTACGGAGATATACACAGGGAAGTTACAGCGAGCTTGTTGGTTTACATACCAATCGAATAATAAACCTAGCTTGACTAACTGTTCGTGAAAGTTTCATAACCACTACATAGTATAAAACAAAGTCGTTTTCTCTGTAACTATGTCCCTATATCCCTATGTCCCTTTGCATGCTTAAATCTTTAAAATTACGCAACAGATTTTGATGGGTTTTTTTATAGATATAGTGATTCAAGAGGAAGGTTTATACCTATAATAAAATCATGCGAAGCCGGGGTGGGTCGCTAGTAATATTTATAAATAAAAAGTAACTCTGTCTGTCTATTATGCTTTAGGCTGTGTCCCCACTAGGGAAACTGTTAGCGGCCGACTGAGTTTGCGGCGTATCGATTTAGTACGCACTTCCATTATATTTGAAATGGAGTGTCCACAGTTTGCTAGTTTTGCGCTCACTGTACGCAGTTTTAGCATTACGCGCGCTGACTATCTCAGTGAGCGGCTGACTCCCACCAAAACCAGTTCCAGTCGGCGGCGGCGTTATGGTTTGTTTGCTTACGCACGAAAATTGATCTTAGTTTGCAGCTAACTCAAATTTCAGTTCGCCACAAATTTGCGGCTCACTCGGTCGGCCGCTAACAGTTTGCCTATTGGGGACACAGCCTTAACGTATAAATTACTGAACCAATTTAAATGCAATTAATATGATTAAATAATAAAATTACAGAGATAGTCTAGAACCTGAGAAAGGACATAGGCTTCTTTTTAATATAAAAAAGGGTTTTCAGGGGTTGAAAGAGGGTATGAAAGTTTGTATGGAAGTTTCGTAGTTAAGTAAGTTAAGTACTAGTACACTACATACTTAGGGCACACTCGTAAGTCTAGACTCGCTAGAATTCGGCCAACATGCATTTCAAGCTTAGCCCCCGTATGTCAACATAATCCAAATCTCCTGCGACTCGTAGAATCTCGCAGCGGTGTTAATAGCGACGCCAGCTAAGTCCTATCAACCAGTTACAAGTTCCAAATTCGAAGGTAGCAACACTGCTATTGAGGAGTTTGATCTATTTCTTGAATTGTATTTGTATTGGAGTGTATTTGGATTGAACTAGTTTTATCTACATTGATTAGTTTCTCCAAATTCTCAGTAATACAATTAGATCAGATTTAGTATCTATTGGATCATGTTTGTTTAGTACTTGCATTGCTTGAATCATGTTCTTGCCGCTCGCATACAACAGGAGAAGGATTCTCGTGTTAGGGCTATCTATGTTACAGGTTTAGCCTCAAAGTTAGTAAGTTCCAGGAAACACTGCATAAGGTTGCTAAGTAAGACTCGACTAATAACTATCTAAACAGTAACCTAAATTCGAAACCCACACCTGAAGATAACCACTTAAACATATTTATAAAAACATACACCTAAATTTGATTCATTTATTTCCAGAAGATGCAAAAACTGGTCTTACGGCGGGAATCGGATATGCATCAAGTGGACTACGCTTTTTAGAAAAAACTAGGATTTTTTTTTCATGATTCTATGTTTTATTTAATATCAAACACATTCAAACTAATAAAATAACACAAAACATACCCAAAGCAAATATTTTCACTTCATTTCATTTTCGATATTTTATTTCAATGTAAAAACAAAAACATTGAATGGAAATGTCCTGACTTGCAAGTTTCTCTTAGTTTGAACAAACAACGAATTGGAAAAGCTAAAGTAAAAGATATTAGCTATCAGTAAAGTGCATTTAGCTTTGAAAGAAGTCTCATTTTGGATAAAGCTACACAGTGGATAAACTGATTTAAGAGCTCTGAAAACATTTTTGGACATTTTTGACTTCGTTTAATTTATAACTTTTATGTGGATGTTCCTTTTCACGGCTGAATGGATTTTCATGATTAAAAAGAAAATTTATTTTAAAATATACTGGAATAAGGACATAGCCCGATATCCTAATTGACTTAAAACTGGCCTTTGTCCCGAAAAACTTAAAGTTAATGATGCTAATATTAGGGAATTCAAGACAGATTTTTATTCCATTCAAAGAATCATCAAGTACCTAAGGTAACTTAAAAGTATAGTATAAGGCAAAAATTGTAGTACGAAAGCATAAACGAGGTAGAAAAAATTCACCACACACCAAAACGCGGAGGAATACTTTCGACAGTGCACAATTTGTTATTTCTCGAATCTCGCTCATCTAATATTGAGCATTTCAAATAAAACATATCTTTTTCCTTTGGAGTAAGCAATGGTTCAAGGAATTATTGAATCCGTTTTATAAAAAATCGTTTTTGGGAATCCGAGATCAAAGATGGTATTGCTGAAAGAGCTACGGAATAAATATGTATATTTAGAGTTTTCTTTCAAGTGTGGATTCAATTTATTTTTTGAGAATATATTATTCGCATCACAAACAGATTATTAATCCCTACTAATATTACAAATGCGAAAGTTTGTTTGGATATAGTGTATTATATAGATGTATGAAAGTACAGATGTTTGTTCCTCTTCCACGTAAAAACTACTGAACAGATCAAGCAAAAAAATTTAATAGACTTGGATCTAGCCCTGAATAACACAGGCTACTTTTTATCCCATAAAACAGTACCGTTGAAACGTTTCTATTGAAATAAAGCCGTGCGAAGCCGCGGGCTGATGCTAGTAGATGATAAAGTTTATCAAATCGGTACTTCAATGAAACAGCCATTTTGAATAAGTTTCAAATCATCATCATAATCAAAATAATGTACATAAGCTGCCATATCGCAAAATTTCCTCCAGGATGACTTTCATGGTACGATTTTCGTGACCTACTTTGAACTTTATCTAACAGAATTGTAATCAATTACTAGACTAACTTTGTTGTTGTTGTTATCCTAATTGGCGAACGATCGCACGAACAGACAATAATAATTACGATCTAGATATCACCAAATTTTCATCGCACGTGCACTTTGATCAGGCAAAACTTTCGAACCGAACCTTTGAAAAGAAACTTTAAGACTTCGTTTCCACCAGAGATAAACGAAGATGCGTAGCGATATGACTGTGATTGATAAGAAGCAATTGAGCAGGTGAGCTAAGCGTAGTTAAGGAAATGAAGTGAATAATGTGATAATATTGGTTCTCACCAAACACATCTTGCGCTGCGTATCCTCGCACAGTGGCATATTATTTACTAGCGACCCGCCCCGGCTTCGTACTATTTTATTATACGTATAAACCTTCCTCTTGAATCACTCTATCTAATCAAAAAAACCGCATCAAAATCCGTAGCGTAGTTTTAAAGATTTAAGCATACATAGGGACATAGGGACAGAGAAAGCGACTTTGTTTTATACTGATTTTACGAAATCAAAGAAGATAAGACTTTTTACACATTTTATTAAGATATCTATAAACTTGCACAGTATTTTTGAGCTGTTTTCGATATCAAGTCTGGAGACCGAAATCCCCGACTACTCGTGTTTTTCCCTCCCAATTCGCCATTGTTCAATATGACGTGGACTTACCACAGACAAGACTGCCTGACCCCTTCAAAGTAAAAACACGAGAAGTCGTTGACTGACCTTACCATCCTACAAAACTTATGCGTATACTATTATAACACAAACAATATATAATTTTACCATAAATATCGGCCTCATAAATCAAATGTATAATTTAATTTAACAAAATCATTACACTCGGCCATCCGTCATCATGCGTTCTCCTGAAGCATGATTACAATTAAATTAAAGTTATTCAAAATTAGCTTGGATTAAATGGACTATGTACCTACATTTTTATCCTATGATAAACTATTACGTAGGTACATTCTTTCGTGATTCAAAATAAACATCGGATCAGTATCTACATTTTTAAAATACTAAATTTATTATTTACTTATATATGTACTTATATCTAGGTCATTCAATTCTTACACACTAAGAAATCATTACACTCGGCGAAAACAAACGACATTCAATACAATTTGGTTGTCTGATGATACATATATTTAAGTTAAGTTTTATAAGAAATACTAGCTGTAATATTTTTATTTATTTAGCATATACATATTCTTTGTGTAGTACTCAGACTCAGACTCTTTCTAAGATTTTCACATATATCACATTATAACATAGTTTTGTATAAGTAGTTATATTTTTTTTTTGTAGAGTCAGCAACCTCTAGCTATAAGTACTGATAATCTTGTTACCATACATGAGTACAACGTAGTGGGCTACATTTTTATCAAGTGTAATATTATATAAATTGTATACCTAAGTTTAAAATATAGCAGTTTGTTGGGCCTGTACTGAAGAAAATAAAATACATTATTTTCCTCCAGATAATGAACCACTTCTGTTTTCTGAAGGCTAGATAGACATAGATACTTCTAGCTAGACTTGATCATTTCATTTACTTCCTTAGTATTATGTCTTATAGTATATACTACTGTGGGGAATGCTGCAGACATTAACACCATTTTTGTGCTGCAGAAGAGAGCTGTTCGGACAATCTATATACCTATATGGGTCCCAGAGAATCCCTACATGATAAATTCGAAGAAATTAACATAATGTCAGTACTATGTCAGTACACTTATGAAAGCCTGTTGTACACTCGTAGAAATTTCAATAAGTTTCCTAGAAATAGCATGTATATACATAATGTCAATACAAGAAATCAAAATAAACTCGCTTTGCCTACAACTAGACATGGTTAATGTATCTTTCAAAGGGCAATGCATACGCTTCTACAACAAAACTCCAAGTGAGTTACAAAAACTATCAGTCACTAAATAAATTCACACAAATAGTCAAACGATTCTTTGTAAGTCTGATTATTTTGATGATAAAAAAAAACTGAGACGAGTTTTGCTCCAACTCGAAAACTAACAACCTAACGAGGTGAAGGTTCCTTGTTCGCTTCTTTACTTTACCTTAAAAAGATTGAAGTGAACAAAAATCAAAGTGAGTACTTTATTTCCTAGTATGTATTAATTATTAATTTTTATAAATAAATGAATTTTATGACGTGTCCAAGTGTCCTGTAAGGTCTCAAGGAAATAAAGCACTTTGACTTTGACCTTGAGTATGTCCAGCAGTGGACTAATATATAGGTTGATGATGATAATGATCCTACTATGATCTCCTAACAATAATTTTCATAAAGCAGAAATTGCGATATTACAAAGAAGAAAACGCCTTTAGCCATTATGCTTTAGAATGCGCCAAATTCGTGGTATTGTAGACAGAATTATGAAGAAAGTCTATTTCAATTTAATGTAGAAATAGATAACCATCGTATTCATTTCGATATTTTAACAAAATTATACATTCAACTATTGATTCATCTATTTTGTTTTCAGAGGTATTTTTCTATTCACGATATAATGCTCGCACGTTTAACATACTTCTGCAAACTAGTTTTTAGGTACTACATTAGTACATTTATATACTATATTACTACATATTTAATTATAAGGGCCTTAGAATTAGTATTTTCCACCTAAATTCTTCTTAGGTTGCCTACTTAGAGATTTCTAGAGAAAACCAAAGTTAGCTCTAGGCTTGTTTCTTGGGTGGTGATAGTATATTATTAACATTTAAAGGTATAGAAATGTTTTTATGCATTCAGGTAATAAAGTGGGGACAGCATAGGGACTCATAGAAAGGGGATTAACTAAGTGAAATTAAATAAGTTCTTCCGTTTCGTCGTACAATAATTAGAGTAGCCAGTTCTGAATAACTAGTTTTTTTTTACATTTACATATTATGTTGCTTTCCCATTCGAATTTCACGCGTAGATATAGAAGAAGAACTAAAGATTTTATTCAAGTCCCGATAATAATATACCTTACTTCAACCACAAGCACTTCCATTAATAACTCATCATGTTGTTTGGGCTAGATCGTGAAAATTGTTCACAATTTTGCTACTTGTGAATTTTTAACCCCATACAAGCTTTAAAAACCTGGTCGGTACTTTGTGCTGTATAATAGGTAACACAGACTTCTCTGATCAGCAAATGTGCTGTTAAATGGGTAAAACAGACTCTGCAAATCAGTCAATAATTAGCTCTTGAGGTGACTGTTACCTTCAATAATGCTCAAATAATGCTGATACAAAGCAATAAGTTACAGTTTTTCAGTTATAGCTGATTAATTTGAGCCCAAATAAGAGTAAAATCAGCTGAAACAGCGCTGCCAACGCTGATATTCAGCAGACTTGTACAGCTGATGATTCTATTGTGGACAGAGATTCAGCTACTATACAGCACTTCTGTGCTACTTGGGTAAGACCTGCGGTTAAAACAAAGAGCTGTCGGACGCGAAGGACTTGGAATTCCTAATATTAATTGTCAGTGGGAAAGCGACTACGTTGTTGTGCTCTTTCTCGCACTGTGTTCTCACATAACGAACTATTCCTCGCGCTTCCCCAGACAGAGATGCAGTACTGAATTATTTGATTGACATAAGGAAATATTAATAGTTTTCAACACCTCAGTAGGGTTATTTTAATTCATTCGATTCGTTTCCGTAACGGAAACGTCAAATTCGTATTCTATTCCATTTCCGTCAGATCTTTAGAACGCTACATTTATTTCATTTACAAACTTAGGAACTTAGGGCCCAAAATCAAATGGGAAAAGTTTTCGCATAAACTCTTTTAAAATAGCAATCATAGTCGAAAGTTTCCATTATCGAATCCGAAGGGCTTCCGGATGAATTAAAATACGTCCACAGATGAGCTACAATATCGAAGCCCTTTCAAGACGTAGATCAATCCTTACTCGCCCTGATAAGTTTGAAAGGTGCTTTTTTTGTACGATACATTTCGTCAAGAGTTATGCCAAGGTATTTTATTGTATGGGTGCTTTCTATGAGACTACAAAAGAATGAGCTGTCTTTAGAGCAAGAATGCAACCTTAGGGTACACGCAAGTGGGGAAGCTAGCACTTGAGGTTTTTTGAGAAAGCTAGGGTTTTAGCAATGTCACGGTCAGTCAGATAAATTAAACATTATTTAATTTATTCCCTGGTTCTGTATTTACATGAGTGAGAGTATGCATTAGTACCAATGTAATTGTAATAATTCTATCCCTTCTATTCTTTTTATTCTATTCTTTTTATTTTTGTTTCCAAGCACTACTTATACCTTTATTCTTCTGTAAATATTGTTAGTTTTACCTTTGTGGTCTACGTATTTTAGATGCTAGACCTACAGAATATGAGATTAAGATTGTTATTTCTAATATACCAAAAAAAATCTCCAACGATATCTCCACTTATCTACACTATTATTTATTTAATGAGAACGGCTATTGAACCAATTATAAATAAATAACCTAAATAACTATTGCTGGACAATCCACACAGCATCATCCAGCCCCAAAGTAAGCTACTCAATACTTGTTTTATGTACTTATGTACTAGATGATTGTTATACCTTTTTGATACATTATATACATAGATAGATTTTCTTTTACTACACAACAACAGAACAAATTTCTGCAGATCGTACACAAATTCGTTCCGAGGCGGAATCGAACCCGCAACCTTGTGCGTCGCAGGCGGACCTTCGCCCACCGCGCCACACCACCGGTCGTCCGCTATTTCTATCAATCATTAATACCATTCCTTTGTGTATTTTCAAAATTTAAATAGATAATATAAATAAGAAAATATTTTTCTTCAATAATCTAGAATTGATTATTGACAAGCTTAAAATTTTAATTAAGTATTTTATTTTCAAATTATCTGAGCGTCTGGTCAGATAGCGGTGGTGGAGGATATGGCACCATAGACCACATTCACACAGTGCGGCAGATTATACAGAAGTCCGAAGAGTATAATCAGCCCCTGTGTCTCGCTTTTGTGGACTATGAGAAAGCCTTTGACTCTGTCGAAACCTGGGCTGTTCTGGAATCCTTACAGCGATGCCAAGTAGACTATCGTTATATCGAGGTGCTGAGATGTCTCTACGATGCCGCCACTATGAGTGTCCAAGTACAGGACCAGCAGTCTAAACCCATCCAATTGCGCAGAGGAGTGAGACAGGGGGATGTCATATCCCCGAAACTGTTCACGAGCGCATTGGAAGATATGTTTAAGACGCTGGACTGGAAAGGTAAGGGCATAAACATAAACGGCAATTACATCTCACACCTACGATTCGCTGATGACATAGTCTTAATGGCGGAGTCGCTAGAGGAGCTGACCCACATGCTGGACGGCCTAGCTTCAGCCTCGCGACGCATCGGTCTTGGCATGAATTTGGAAAAAACCAAAGTCATGACCAATTGCCAAATTGATCCGGGACCGGTAGTCGTAGAAGGCCACCTTCTCGAAATTGTTTCCGAGTACACTTACCTTGGGCAGATTATGCAGTTAGGTAGAAACAATTTCGAGAAGGAGGCCAAGAGAAGGATCCAGCTGGGCTGGGCAGCGTTTGGAAAACTACGTCGAGTCTTCTCGTCATCCATACCACAATGTTTGAAAACGAAAGTTTTCAATCAGTGCGTCCTACCCGTAATGACCTACGGAGCTGAGACGTGGACACTCACGGTAGGGCTGGTCCACCAGTTCAAAGTCGCTCAGCGAGCTATGGAAAGAGCTATGCTCGGAGTTTCTCTGAAGGATAGGATTCGTAATGAATACATCCGACAGAGAACCAAAGTTATCGACATAGCTCAAAGAATTAGCAAGCTGAAGTGGCAGTGGGCCGGCCATATTTCGCGAAGAACCGACCACCGTTGGGGTAAACGTGTTCTTGAGTGGAGACCGCGACTTGGCAAACGTAGTGTGGGACGCCCTCCGGCTAGGTGGGATGACGATCTGCGAAAGACTGCTGGCAGATGCTGGATGCGTCAAGCTGAAGACAGGGCGCTATGGCGCTCATTAGGGGAGGCCTATGTCCAGCAGTGGACTAATGTAGGCTGATGATGATGATGATGATGAGCGTCTGGTCGATGCAACGCGTGATCCGAGAGCTGGTAAGTATCCGGCTCAGCGCATCAACATTGTCATACAGCGTGGTAATGCAGCCAGTGTCTTGGGGACGCGACGACTAGTATCGACGCGGATCAACTGAGCCACCTTTAGACTGTTTGCAGCCGTCTGCAGTTAGCTCAATGGTTTCAATTATATATACTATTTGTTAACAAAAAATGCTTTTCTTTAAGTAAGACCGTGTGAGATGGATCGTAATGCCTACACTGCATACAGTTCTAAATAGTTTTGTTTGTGATCTAATTTTAATACAGATGCGATCGAATTCCGGGTCTACATTGATAAGGTTATTGTTGTTTAGCCTATGTGTTTCATAACTATATCTGGTTGATTTCTACTTAATAATTTAAATAAATTCCTAGTAGACCATCACCAATCATCACCACCATCAACATCCTAGTAGACAATCATCATAGATGATTTGCGCTTCTTCTTTCTTGGTTCGTCCGAAGTTACGGAAGAATTCGATGAAGAGGAGCTTGAGGTAGACCTGCGCCTTCGCTTTGCTCGCCTCCTCGCACATTTGGAATTCGGTTTTCGTTTGCTGATGGGTTCTCCTCGGGAGTGTAGCTACCTTCAGACTCCGTAACCTCGCAAAAAACCAATAATATACATCAATTTATTGTAATTACTAAACAAAAGTACGGAAGTACCTGTCGCATCATATCCTTGAAATGATAGATAAATATATGAAACATCATAGAATTAATAATTTTCAATGCATTAATTCACAATATTATAGAATAATGTTCACAAATTTTACTACAACTCATTTGAGTACTATTTAGGTATTCGTAGCTGATGAAATAAGTTCTATGTTTACGCCTCTAATGACTATAAAATAATTATCCCATCTGAATAATCCCATCACCAGGAGGAACTCATTTCATATAGTGACGTATATAGCCACCTGCTGTACTGTCCAGTTACATGTCATTTCGCTCTCTATAGGCGTACTTAGCCCCATAAAAAAGAAGCCTTTGTAATAATGTATATAATTTGTAATAATGATAAATTTGTATTAATGTCTGTATAATACGTAATTGCAATACATAGCCACCTACAGATTCTACGTTAATTATTTTATAGGCGTACATAGCCATTATTTTATAGGCGTACATAGCCTTTAATTTTATGTTTAGTTGTCTATAGGCGTACATAGCCTTTCTAATATCGTAACGTACATAGCCACCTACAGGTCCTACGTTTAGTTATCTATAGGCGTACATAGCCTTTTATTTCTAAACCATAGCCCTTGCATCGTGACGTACATAGCCACTTACAGGTCCTATGTTTAGTTGTCTATAGGCTTACATAGCCTTTTATTTCTAAACCATAGCCCTTGCATCGTGACGTACATAGCCACTTACAGGTCCTATGTTTAGTTGTCTATAGGCGTACATAGCCTTTTATTTCTAAAACATAGCCCTTGCATCGTGACGTACCTACATAGCCACTTACAGGTCCTAATGTTTAGTTATCTATAGGCGTACATAGCCTTTTATTTTTAAAACATAGCCCTTGCATCGTGACGTACCTACATAGCCACTTACAGGTCCTAATATTTAGTTATCTATAGGCGTACATAGCCTTTTATTTTTAAAACATAGCCCTTGCATCGTGACGTACCTACATAGCCACTTACAGGTCCTAATGTTTAGTTAAATTTGACTTGTCTAAGTGCTTATTTTGTAAGCCTAAAGAAATAAAGATATTGATTATTTGATAGTTATCTATAGGCGTACATAGCCTTTTATTTTTAAAACATAGCCCTTGCATCGTGACGTACCTACATAGCCACTTACAGGTCCTAATGTTTAGTTATCTATAGGCGTACATAGCCTTTTATTTTTAAAACATAGCCCTTGCATCGTGACGTACCTACATAGCCACTTACAGGTCCTAATATTTAGTTATCTATAGGCGTACATAGCCTTTTATTTTTAAAACATAGCCCTTGCATCGTGACGTACCTACATAGCCACTTACAGGTCCTAATGTTTAGTTAAATTTGACTTGTCTAAGTGCTTATTTTGTAAGCCTAAAGAAATAAAGATATTGATTATTTGATAGTTATCTATAGGCGTACATAGCCTTTTATTTTTAAAACATAGCCCTTGCATCGTGACGTACCTACATAGCCACTTACAGGTCCTATGTTTAGTTGTCTACAGGCATACATAGCCTTTGTAATATCGTGACGTGCAGCCACAAAATTCCCAACACATTATTCGTACCTTGAAATATTAACAAAAAAAACAAGTGGGTACGATTCGTGTAGCTCCAACAAAGCTGATAAAGCTGGACCGGTCAGATAACTTGTTCAAACATATTTTACTGGTTAGATATCGTTAACATAATAATTTAACTTACAGCACAGCAATCCGCATAGTGCTTATGCTAGACTGGATAGTCTCGGTGCAAT
This sequence comes from Eupithecia centaureata, assembly GCA_944547425.1. Lineage (NCBI taxonomy): Eukaryota > Metazoa > Arthropoda > Insecta > Lepidoptera > Geometridae > Eupithecia > Eupithecia centaureata. The sequence goes on from OX155679.1 coordinate 1,937,887, forward strand.
ACCGACCAGCCATGCAAACACCCCACTAAATGCAATAAATAAGTAGGTACTCTGATCATATTTATTTGAATGCAGATACCGGCTACCAATTCAGAAAGAAAGGAGTTACAATACCACACACTTTATGCAGTAAAACATTAATATAATTACTAACTACCCTTCACTATTTCAAAAGATAAGCCATCATCACGACCGGGTAGTCTCGGTTTATTACCGACCGATCGTGAATATTCAACTTAAATGGGTAATAGAATGTTAAATTTTGTTACAAACATATCTGACCAGTGCACAAAATATACCCATTATATTTTGAGAATAAGTTAAGAAATAAATATGTGATAACATACCTTAACTCGGTTGATCCCACTTCTGAGATTTTACGAAATCAAAGAAGATAAGACTTTTTACACATTTTATTAAGATATCTATAAACTTGCACAGTATTTTTGAGCTGTTTTCGATATCAAGTCTGGAGACCGAAATCCCCGACTACTCGTGTTTTTCCCTCCCAATTCGCCATTGTTCAATATGACGTGGACTTACCACAGACAAGACTGCCTGACCCCTTCAAAGTAAAAACACGAGAAGTCGTTGACTGACCTTACCATCCTACAAAACTTATGCGTATACTATTATAACACAAACAATATATAATTTTACCATAAATATCGGCCTCATAAATCAAATGTATAATTTAATTTAACAAAATCATTACACTATGTAGTGATATTTCAGTGCTCGCATATAATATGTCTGGTGGATGTATACCTCTATATGACGATCTCAGTAGCGCAGCGGGCGAGAGTCCGCCTGCGGCTCAAGAGGTTGCAGGTTCGATTCCCGCCTCGGAACCAATTTGTGTTCGACATCCTGATGACGAACTGTACGTGAAACGTATCGTGAAAGGCTGCAGGCAGATGCTGTATTAGAACAGCTGATAATGAAGATAGGGCGCTGTGGCTTTCATTGGGGGAGGCCATTGGGTGATTTACCTACTGTCCAGCATTTTCACATCAAAATTTCAAATGAGCTTATTTACAGAAACCCTCTTTTTCTGTCTCGAAAACTAGACTTTTCTGTCGCTTTTACCTACACACCGTTCTAGAAATTAAAGTCAGGTATAATAAACAACTTTTTCTCAAAGCAATACAGTAATAAATCTATAAATTAGTTCAAAGCTAGACGCTTATAATCTTTTATTTACGCCAGCAACTTGCAAAACTTTCGACATCTTAAGCATCGTAAGGAATTCCTTGTTCCTCGGTCGTATATTTTATCTTGTGTAAGAACTAGCAGAATTTGAATTTAATGTAATGATTACACGCCAGTGAAATGCGCTGAGGAAAGTTATAAGGGTAATAATAATGTGAAACTTCTTTTGCTTTCGCGACTGTGTTCACACCGACGATATTTTAAACGTGCTATGGTGTGTTTTAAAACACACCACACACATACACAGAAAGAGAATTCTCTTTCTTGGACAAAGGATAATACACATTACTATAATCGGTGTTGTTAGTATGTGAATTGGAACAATAAAGATGCCCTGCTTAGCTTGAGGCTAGATGATTTTGTGGATTGTCCTGCTTTTATAAATATTTAATAGGTACTAATAAAGTTTAAAACGTATGAGTCTATATAGGTCTATATAGTATATGTTAGCGGCCTTATTGCATAAATTGATTCCATTCCAAACAAGAACTCCGTTTCTGTTCTCTGTAATAATATTGAATCAAGTAGGAAAAATTTGTAATTAAAATTTTATAATGTACTATATATTAGTTTTCTCACTTTTATATAAATTATAGCTATCATCATCATCATCATCAGCCTATATTAGTCCACTGCTGGACATAGGCCGATAATTATAGCTATATTATAAACTAAATTAAAATTACTACTTTAAACTGATCTTAAGATACTTCTCTAGTGTTTAAACTACACTAAACTACTGTTGTAATTATCATCTACAGTCGAAGTATATCCTACTATATAATATTAACAACGCGAAAGTTTATAAGTATGGATGGATGGATGTTTGTTACTCTTTCACGCAAAAACTACACAGAGATAGATTCTAGTCTGGAATAACACAAAACCGGAATTCCAACGGGAACAGGAATTACGCGGGTAAAACCGCGAGTAGCTGCTAGTTTATAAATAAATATAAGTACATATATTAAATAATATTACGTTAAATACGTTTAACAATTCCTAGCTTGTAATTTTCGTTGTTGATAAAGTACATATAGCTTACAAATACTGCCCATTTTCAACTTTTCACTTTAATCCATGAGATGATCTTCCATTTCACACATAAATTAATAGTTCTGGTACAAATCGGTGTAACTGCATCTGGCTTAGTCTACAAGATTTAATATCACTTTTGTTGAATTCTCGTATTCTCTAAAACCACTTTAAGGCGGACGAAGCCATATTGGGGATGGTTTATTGCTGTTAGAACGTATGTTCGAATGTTCATGTGTAGGAAAAGATACGTTATCTCATGAAAACCGTCACTACATAGTATAAAACAAAGTCGCTTCCATCTATCTGTCTTTCCCTATATATGTTTCGATCTTTAAGACTACGCAACGGATTTTGTAGCTGTTTTTTTAGCAAAAGGAGTGATTCAAGAGTTAGGTTTATACGTAAAACACACCCGTGCGAAGCTGGAGCGGGTTGCTAGTTGACATTCATATGGTAAGGTATCCGTATAAAACTTGTCTTATTTTTTCTCCGTTTACATTATATTAATATACTAGCGACTCACAGATAGTAGGAAGTTACTGTATTTTATATATTTACCTTATTTCCCAGGCTACAGATTCCGGCAATAAAACTTGAATAGCGATTTTTAGATTGAGATGTTTTTTCTGTTTGTCGTTTTGATTTGGTTCGTAATCGTACGGAAGAAGTAGCAATAGTCAATAGTCTTTGGTAAGTAATAAGTATGTTATCATTTTATCTTATATTGTGAATTCACGTGTGAAAGCTACTAGGTATTGCTATTAGAAGTTAGGTATTTCGCCAGTCAGGCACACATCTCTTCTTCGTCAATCTGGACTGACTTGTAAGCGTCGAAATAATATCGTAACATCCGAGGTGTATCAATAATTCGATAAACCTGTGGGGGCTTATCGAAGCCGGTCAATATCAAGCTTCGATTTCAGTATCAATGACGGTCTCGTTATCTTGACCGAAGACTTGATCCTAATTGCAATTTGGCTCCGACGGGCGATATTGAGAAAGTTACACCGCACTCGTTCGTTACTGCTGATTAATATGCTTTTATATTGATAGTCTATTAATTAAATTGGTATCGAGATAAGTAAGGAATAATTTGATAGACCTCAGTCTGGTAAGAGGTACTGCACCATCCATTAGGGCTCTTAGCAAAATAATAGCGTTGTGTTTAGACGCACATCGAAAACGATGTGCAAATTAAACAAAAATGTATTTATCCGTGTATAAGTATTTAATATTTTAATGCAGCCAGTGTTTTGGGGACGCTTCCGACTGGTATTGACATGGATCAATTGAGCTACCTTTAGTCTGTTTGCAACCGACTGCAGTTAGCTCAATGGTTTCAATTGTAAATACTAGTTGTAATTTTTCTATTCCTTAATTGTCATTTTCGTTGTAAATAAAGTGTTTTACTTTATGGTCAATATTTTAGCAAAAGCAAATTATTATAGATAAAATTTTCATCGAAATGTGTCCTGTTATGATTCCACTCCCACTGCCTATTCCAAAAACATGCCCTACACTTCCTCAATACACAATATTTCGGATAAAAATACGGTATATTGATCGAAGTATAAACCGTTCAGAAATAGCGTCACTCGCATGTGCCTCCGTAGACACAGGGGACGTGTCACAGTCAATAGCGTAGGCAAAGTTTAGAACTATGCAAGTCATGGAAATACGTTACAATCCCTAGAGGATGAATCTTCAGGAGATTGTTCTACTGTTAGGAAAACTTACTGTGATCTACGACTTATGTAAACTTGTCTCTCGATTTCAATGATTATTTGTTTGTTTCTGCCATAAGCATTACTCACGTGGTACCAATCTAGCCAGTGATAACTTAGGTAGCTTATTAGAAGTTTAAAATTTTTGAGCATAAGACAGAGTTTATGTGATGATTATATTAGCCATTAAAGTTAAAGCTTATAAACTTTTACTGATACTCGTTATGCCTGTAAAGGGGCCTTTAATACTCATACTAAAAAGTATGAAACGTGTTGTTCTAACACAAACTATTTTTACAGATATCCCGCTTAAGGCGCAAACAGGAGGTACACTACCGCCACCACTTATTTTATCACTAGATGCGCCCCGCGGCTTTGCCCGCGAATCTGAGATTTTTTTCATACTAATTTCAGAAATTTATAACACAACCCCTAGGGGTTATTTTGTAAAACTAAAAAATACTTGCTTAATTCCATAGTTTATTTGTACCTAGTTTTGAGTGAATGGAACTTCGTATTTCTTCTTAAACTAGACGAAATAAAACTACTAAAGACATACAACTGGCGCTAGTTGAGCTCCTGTTTGTGCCTTTACAATTGTATTTAGAATTAAAACAACCACGAGATCCATAATATCAGTCTACTACACTAAAAATACCAGTCGAAAGCGCCCCCAAGACGCTGCAGGCTGCATTGCCCCTCTGTATGGAAAAGCTAACTATACTTCAATTTTGTATTTCCTATAAATACCAAGGATAAAATTGCTTATCTACTAGACTTTAGTTTAATATTTTACTCGAGTCCGACCGAATAAAATGGAGAATAACCTGCATCATTTTAGCGTCACGTTAGATATAATATGTCGTTACGTTGCTATGTAACGTAAAACCTGTGCGCGAGTTTCTCTGTAGATATCTTTGTAAGAACGTTTGTGTGTTCCTGACAAATGTACGCATAATTCGAGGTCCTCAGAGATTTAGTGCCCCCACTTTTGTGTGTTTACTCGCTTAAGGCTGCTGGAACCGATTTACGTAGTAAATTGTGCGCGACACGTAGGATACACGCTCATATGATACACGTTTAGATGTTTACCTTGGTATTACTTCGGTTCAAGGAGGCTGTTGGGGATTAGGATGTGTCTGAACCTATGTCAGTTTTCATGAAAGATCTAGAACGGGCTACCACTTCTTGTCAAGCCATTTTTGTCTTTTATTTCGAGGTCCGACTTAAAAGCTCTAAAGCCGTCATGCCGCCGTACGTGACACTCGGCAGTAGGTTTTAACTATAAATATTCTAATTCAAAGTGTTTTATTTCCTTTAGACCTTAGGACTTTTGGACATGTCAGAAAGTTCATAACAGTATAGATATTTAAAACTAGGAAAACAAGTGATTATTTTGATTTTAGTTCACTTAAATCTTTTTAAAGTTAATTCAAATAGCGAACAAGAAACTTCTTTGCCTTTTTAAATTGTTAGTTCTCGAGTTGGAGCATAACTTGTCCATAGTTTTTGTTGATTGAATATCTTATAGTTTGTAGTGTAAGCCTTTTTACAAAGAACAGTTCTGAGATTATTTTTTTTTTTCTAAAAACAATTCTTTGCAACTCACTTGCAGAAAACACAGCAAAACTCTACTGCCCTTTGAAAGATAAATTACCATTGTTTAGCCTAGTTCTGGGCAAAGCGTTATTATTTCTTGTATTGAAACCATTGAGCTAAATGCAGACGGTTAAACTAGTTGTAATTTTTATATTCCTTGCTTGTAATATTCGTTGTTAATAAAGATTTTTCTTGTATTAAAATTATGTATACCGCTATTTTTAGGGAACCGATTGATCTTTGACAACAAGTTTTCATAAATAAATTGAGATGGCACTTGTCTTTTATAATAATATTATATTTATTTCAAAAGTACCTATTTTGAAATTTTACAAATCAGTAGTCTGGGCAAAACCGAGATGCCTGAAAAAAATCTTGTTTGAAAAGCCAAGATCATTATTAGTCTTCGAGTCAAAAAAGAACCTTACGTAAGAATTTAAAGTCAATAAAAATAAAAGAAAGTCTCATGACCTCAAATAAAAAGACCAATCACATACCATTAGGTAACTCAGGTAACCGCTAAGCAATAAAAATCAAGGGATATTTCAAAAGCCATTATTTTCTCTGTCGCCGGCCGTTGAGATTCCCTTCACGTAGGGACCAAATCAACGGGTCCCACTGTACATTGACATGGGTACGAGCAGAAATATTGTTGACATAGCTAATGCTACAGGGTTTTTATGGTGATCAGATTAGAAGGAGTTTGCTTAGATGGAGAAATACGAGATTATATTGCACTCGAAAACTCTGATGATGTCTTCTTAGCCATTTTTATTATGCTCGTGATGTCATCCTCGCGGTTCTTAATGAAGACCAGAGCTGGCTTGGTCTCTTAAGGGATCTTAGCTGAGATAGGGTCCTTTTATTATAACTATGAATGTACATAACCTCCTTAACCTCTATGTGTATATGTGAATCGTGTTTGTATCGTTGTTAATATTGTAATATTGCATAAACAACTATTTTTACTATCTATTGTTACGCATAAGTTTGTAATGAATCTGTTATCTTACATTTATGTTAAACTAGTGACCCGTTACAATTTTACTCTCGTAGATTTGAGTAATATTCTATTCCCTATTCACCTCGTTTTAACTACCTTAGAATACGAATATCCAGAAATCCTGTTCTAAGTAGGTGCCAAAGTCCTTAAAGGAACCTCCATGCAAAATTTCAAGTTCGTATCTCTAGTAGTTACAGAGATTTCTTGATGAGTCACCCAGTTTTCATATTAAATACAGATTATTTTATCTCGTAAGACACCTATTTCTATCTGAAATCTGTCGCCCATAACTATCAAAGTTGGAGACGAATCCACATTAATTACAATAAAAGTAGTCGTTTCAGCACTACGTTGGGATATTTATCTTGACTACATACAAGAAGGGCAACCACATCACTCTTACGTCGGTTAAAAATAAGCTTACAAAATATTTCACCTATTGAAGGTTTTATTTAGGCTTTGTAAGTTTTATTTATATCATCCTCATTATATCATCAACAGATCTAATATAACTTATTCTACGGTCTATATAAATGACCTTAAAACTGAAATATATCACATTCTTATAATTACTAATGCACATTTACGGAGCAAGAGCAAAGCTGAAGAAAGCGATAAAAAGTGTAAAATAAATTATTGTAGTCTGTAGAGTGGAACGCTCTACCACAGAAATCCCAATACTATTCCGTACCTACAGTTTCCTTTAAAATGTATGACCTGGTTTTAAAATTGAGTTTTCTCTTTACTTTTGAAAAGCTAACTATTTTCGGACCATTTTTATCTGCATAAAATATGAGAACCTTTTGAAGTCAGATTAAAATCAGCGAAATTGAGTGGAAGGCACTTATTTATTCTTTCTTTATTTGTTTCAGTAACTCATTTCGTTGGAACATAAAATTGTGAATCTTTCTTTTACGGCCTGCGTCGAATAGTTTTTATTGTATTTGTTTACCTTTTATTGCGTAAAAAGGACGTTATGAAAAGGAATTTTGTTATTTGATTTTTAAAGGGTTTTGACGCTGAAAGGACCAAACTTTATTTATTTTTAAGTTTGCTACACGCTGTAGGTTACTTATCTACGACGTACGTAGTGATCAATGTCGAGTTTTCTATACTTTTATTGTTATTAGTATTCTCTAAATAAGGCAAATGACACTTGAAATTCTTTATTGACAAAGAAAATTATTGAGGAATAGAAACGAATTGACTTGACAAGCCCCAGTTCCAGATTGATCGAACCATTTTCGTCTCTTCACGTATTTTATAAAATCTCTTAACAAAATAAAAACATTATCCACCCGTACCACCAATCTCAAACACTTCCCTCTGCTTCATCATGCGAAACAACAAAACAAAGAAACAAAATGAGAAATTGATACTCCGTTCAATAGGATAAAAATAAGTCGAGCGCAATGGATCAAATCACTTTCTGTAGATCGTTCCATTCCTTTTACTTGTCACGTCAAGCGACCTACTATCCGGTAGGGAATATCTATTTCCTTTAGCTGAGGTTCGAGCATACTTGAGCTTTGTTTGTTTAGCTTTAGAATAAAATTTTTATAGATAAAACACAGGAATTTTGGTGTTATAACCTTATATCGCACTGCGCTATGACAAAAGCTCCCTTGTTATGGGTATACACGTTTGGTGGTGTAGAAATACCGGGCCCTACTGATAACGGATGTATAACATTTGATTTGAACGTGGACTTCAACGGATGGTTTCACACAAGCTTTAACTATTTACCGGCTGCGCGACGCCGGTTTAGGAGTTTAATTCATATTCAGAGAGCCTCGGAGCAGTCGTTGATCTACAACCTGTTAATCAGACATATCTGAATAAACCTAAGCTTAGCTATGAGTTTTTTTCGAACACAAGGGAATAGAGAGTAAGTTAAAGATATACATATAAGCTGAAGGATAAACCCAGCCCTTCGGAAGCTGTACCTATCCTTCGTGCTGAAGCCGATCTCATTTTCAGACACAATGGTTTTGTTATGTCCACTATCTTTGAAGTTTTATCATAATGAATTAGTTCATTAACAAAACTCTTCTTTCTCTTTTTTTTCTGGAAGTCGACATGATTTTTCACCTATAATTTGGTTCTAACTCCGTTACTATGCTGGCCTATTTGGTATTCTTTGATAGTCTGGTATCCCACCTTGCCGTTCAAGTCTCCAATAACAACGTTAAAATACGCCTCAATGGTTATGCAAGGCTTTGAATACTTCTTAGGAACCATGATACGTAGTATAAGCCTTTTATTTTATTTTTCATCATCATGATAAACCTATACTTGTCCATGGCTGGACATAGGCCTCCCTTAATGAGCGCCAGATTGTCCTGTCTTCAGCTTGCCGCGTTCAGTATCTGCCAGCAATCTTACGCAAATCGTCATCCCACCTGGCCTGGCTTCGTCAAATGCACGGATGCATTTGACAAACGTATATCTTTGATGAGTCCTGGTCTCCACTCAAGAACACTTTTAACCCAACGGTTGTCAGTTCCTCGCGAGAAATGGCCTGCTCACTGCCACTTCAGCTTCCTAATACTTTGAGCTATGTCGACAACCTTGGTTCTCTTTCTGATGTATTCGATACGAATCCTATCCTTCAGAGAAACTCCGACCAAAGCTCTTTCCATATCATTCATCCATATGATTTTATATTTACTATATCCATATTACTAGAGACCCGCCCCGGTTTCGCACGGTTTTATTATACGTATAAAACTTCCTCTTGAATTACTCCATCTATTAAAAAAAACCGCATCGAAATCCATTGCGTAGTTTTGAAGATTTAAGCATACATAAGGATATAGGGACAGAGAAAGTGACTTTGTTTTATACTATGTAGTGATGATAGTGAAGAGCCAAACCAAACGCCAATGTGCACAAGCCCTTGCTAATTCCTTGTGTGTCAGTACACAATAGGCTCGGCGTTTGTCCGTGAGAATGAGTTCACGTTGGTGATAAGGGTCTTTTACCGTACGTCTGTGTAACCTGTATACCTGAGAGTAGAGGGTGAACAAAACTATATCTGCCTTTATAATCCCCATCTCACAGGGTTGAAGGTTAATTAATAAAAGATTAGTTTGATGGTATAGTACGTATAAGCTCACACTCAGATTCATTTCTAAAGGTCAATTAATAAAAGATTAGATTGATAGTTAAAGTACGTATAAGCTCACTCAGATTAATTTCTCGAATGTTAAGTCCCATTGAAGTCAAAAAATGGTTTGAGTATAAGGTATATATTTCTAAGAAAAAACAGTGACCCCCCTGAGTAAAATTTCTTATAACGCTATTTCAAGATCATTATCTCGGCTGTACTTCCTAAAATTAGAACAAAGATCATTATCTATCAAAAGCACAACAATCATCAAAATTGGTCCTTAGTTGTTAGAAAAAAATAAAAAAAATAAGTGTTGTTACATAAGCTAAGTTGTTTTGAGAATTAACCTTTATCAGTTGGTTAAAATGATCTTTTGTTTCTGATGCAACAAACTTTTACTTACTAATAGTTTTTATGGTAGATTTTTTTACACCCTGTAGGCCATTGTGATAGGTGTGTTGTTCGGAGGTATCACTTACAAAGGCAAATGATTTATAGTCGAGAGATGCTGGAGATTTTTCTGTGTACTTAATCGTTGTATTAGGTACCTATGTACCTACTCTCTAGTAATATTTTTCTGTCATAAGTATTACATAAATTTTGTTCAAAGGTTTTATGGTCACATTGAGTACAGTAAAGTGAAAATTACAAAAAAGTTATTGTTTTTGATGGAATTCGAACTTGCACTGTTCTAGTTAAAATAAGGAATAAATAAATAAATAAATATGACTGTAATATCGTTGCAGTAATTATCTAGCCCCAAGCTGAGCAGAGCTTGTGTTCTGGGTAAAAGATAGCTGATATCACTACATAGTATATAACAAAGTCGCTTTTTCTGTCCCTATTTCCCTTTATTTTTTTTTATTTTTTTTATTTTTTTTTTGCTTTGGTTGCTTAAATCTTTAAAACTACGCAACGGATTTTGATGCTTTTTTTTTAAGATAGAGTGATTTAAGAGGAAGGTTTAAACGTATAATAAAACCGTGCGAAGCCAGGGCGGGTCGCTAGTACTTAATAAAATACAGTATACAGATAGATATTATTTCTTTTTAAACATTATATTCACCCATATTAGGAAGGAGTAAGGAAGTAAGGATATTATTAAGTAAACTCCCTTCACTCAAACAAAATTAAAAACAAATAACACAAAACATCACTACAAAATAACTCGACGTTATGGATTAACGATATACGTTCTGAAAAAGGAAAAGGACGAGCGAGTGGAACTCAAAAGGCACAATATTCGTCTGCGACATTGACCGTCGTCGGTTTGCCCAGCTCTCCCGCGTTATTGCAGGCCGAACCCACATCGTTAGGGTTGACACTTTACAAAATAAAATTATTTGGTATCGAGTCTTATCATACAAATATTATAAAAGTAAAAATTTGGATGCATAGATGAATATCGGTTACCTCTTGACGCCAAAACTATTGAAAAAATCGAGTTGAAATTTTAAATAGACGTAGTTCTAGTCCTGAAATTAAATTATTTGCTTCTTTTCATCAATTCTATTGCAGTTGAAGACGCAGGGCTTGCCTAGTACGTATTTTATACATATTTAGCGGAATCATTTCGCTAAGCATTTGGCCTAGTTATTGGATTAGTGAAATGCTACATAATATCATCACAGAAATAATACTTCGAGACCTTAATGTAGTTTGCCATAAATATTATTAATAAAACCTTTTTTTTTAGTGCAAAATGTTTTTTACAGTAATGTTACATACACCCTTTTTTACTCTTCACTGTTTTACTGTCTTAGTTTTTACTGTAAATGTTTAGGAAATGGTTGCTATTAGTAAAAATTGAATATGGGAGTGACATAGTCAATTTGACTAAAATCCTTTCTAGTAAATAAAGAAAAAAAAAACGTAAGAAGTATTTTTTTATTATTTTTGGGACGTACTTCATTCCTCGTTATTAGCCTTGGCAACCTGCTACAACATTGTTTGAGTTCCTTTCTGCTGGAACATAGCGTAAATAATAAGTAAGATTCTCTTTTTCTATTTTAAAAAGTGCCACCCCTAGATGTATTACGAAAACTCTCATATTGGCGACTTTGAACTCTTACAGCGAGATACGACTGATACAGAAAATAATATTTCGGGGTTTATTTAGCTTTTGATGTTATGGGTAAGTCTGCAATAAAGTATTGGATTCGGGACATATCGGGATACACCAGGAATTACAGTTATTTCTTTATGGCTTACCGACTTAAGCTGAAGCGGTTTTACAAGGGAAGCTTATGCTACTAAATTTCAATACTGGAGTTTGGGTCGGAATACGTTTAGTCGAATTTGTCTAACATTATAGATTCCACATATAAGATGATCCATATTTATGGACAGTGCAAACAATATTTTTTGTCATATCAAAATGTGGAAAAAAATTATAATAATTATTTCTCATCTTAAAACTATCGTTAAACTATAAATAGTTTTTTTTCTATTTTGGTGATAAAAATAATCGCTAAGAGTACCTACTCATACATTTAAAGACCTGGCTTATAAAGGAACTTTGTTTTAAATTAGAAGATCCCAAATAAAATTGTATAAAACCATGTGATTGTATAAAAAACATGTGCCATCTAATTGCCGATGACTAGGGTTGCAGAGAGACAGGAACTTCCTGATAATACACGTCAAGTCCAGGAGTACCGCTTTTTTAATCCAGATTAAAAAAACAGTACCTAACAAGATTCTCTTGTCATGTTGATTGAAGCTTTTTCATTAATATAATTATATATTTAGGAACTTGTGTACGGCGCGTTTCCATTCTACCAACGAGTCAGTTCCTCTCTTGACAAATACTACATCCTCGCTCATATGTAATGGAAACCACAACCGAAATGAATTCTAAAACTGTCAGCAGTCAAAACATTTACACAACCTTTTCACGACGACGGAAAGTTTATCTCAGTACACAAGACAAAGCAATAACAGCACTGTAACTAATTAATCATACTAGTCAACAGCGGCGACAGTGATCTGAGTAATTGTGGAGAGCGGACGCTGTTTGTTTGCGGGCACACGAGTATCTAGGTATCTGGTATCTGTTGTATATGTATATTGAAGAGAGAGAGTGAAAACGGGACCATCGTCATTGTAGTGTATGCTGTACCTTTGACGTTTACTTAGATACTGAGCACCTGCCTTAGTCCTTTGGTTAGAAGATCAAGGTTAGGTTCCTGAGCTATATTAAAAAAGTAATTTGTATTCCTGAGCATACATAAGTCATCTTGTTGTCACTTGCCAAGCAACATCTTTCAAATAATACAAAAAGAAACGTCGACATCGGTGCACCTTGAAGAATAGAATACATAAATGTATAATGTAATATACAAAAAAATACAATCGAATTGAACCTTCACCTTTTTTGAAGTCGATTGATAATGCCTGAGATGATACCTGGGAGTTGTAGCAATAACTAAAAAATAAACTAATTTTCGAAATAATGGTTTACTCCCATAATTTATCTAATAGATATTCATGACGGATGACAGACATTTCAAACAAAGTTTCAAATCACTATCTCGAAATTTTGTCTCACTGATAGGGTTTCAACTGCATTATTGCACAATTTCCTCCTCAATGTCGTTGTCTAATAAAAATAAACTCTATTTAATAATAACACAATAATTTTTCGAATGGCACCCACTTATCCTTATTCTTCGTTGCCTTTGTAGCGATACTCGTAGCAGCGTCTACAAATTGTCTACGATATTCGTAGCTTCGTAGCGGCGTAGCACGGAGACGTAAAATAGGAGGGTTGCATCGTATACTGCAGGCCAAGCAAAGCATTTGTGGTCTACGCTAAAACAAAACACATGGCGTAAATAATTAAATCAATATGAAAGATAAAATCATTAAGAAAGATTAAATCATTAAGAATAAATTTTTGATGACTATGTAAAGTAATGAATCCCTATTGTACTCTATAAAAACAATTACCATAAACATTTTTATCTCGACTTAACCTTAAAGACAATGTTGACATTGAAAGAGAACGTAGGGCTCTAGCGGTGAGGGGTAATATGTTGATTCGTAGGTTTTCCCGGTGTTCAGAAGAAGTAAAAGTCACGCTTTTTAAAGCCTATTGTCAGAGCTTCTACACCGGGAACCTATGGGTCAACTACACCAAACGTCCGCTGGAGGCCCTACGTGTCCAGTACAATAATATATTTAGAATGATGTTGGGACTGCCTCGATTTTGCAGTGCTTCGGGGATGTTTGCAGAATATGAGACGGATGGCTTTGCTGCCATCCTTCGTAAAAAGACCGCATCCCTGATGCGCAGAGTACGTGACAGTCCTAACACCATTCTAAAAACCATAGCTGGAAGAATAACTTCTCCCCTGTGGAAATGCTACATGGAGAGAGTTATTTAATTTAGATTTAGTTTTAATTTTTAGTATTAGTTTTGACTAACCCTAGCAATAAGTCTGTATTTTACTAACAAATAATGGATTCTGTTATCTGAAATAAAATATTTTTATTTTATTTTATTTATTTAACTTTATATTCTGTGTAGCGTTAGTAAATAAATAATGCTTACTTCAAGGATGAGATAGAGTCTAATTCCCATTAAATGAATAATACTGGATAATCCACAAAGTATTATTTAACCCTATGCTTATCAGAGCTTTTATTACTAGCACTAGATCATAGAAATACTTAATACAATACAAAACACAATACAATATTTTATAATACACGGAAAACACCAGAACACCCTGAACAAAGATCGTACATACATTTATCCAGAGCGGTAATTGAGCCTGCAACCTCTTGCGTCACAGGGGGACTTTTCCCCTTTGAACAAATAGTGAGGTCATCAATATGAACGCAGTTAGTACCTACTTACGGTTCATACCCAACCACAGTCCACCTTTAGATCCCTCTGCCAGCGGCGGCGCTTTGAGCACATTCGTAGCATCCTACGTTTTCGCTCTAACTAGGGAAGTGCGTTATTTGTAGCACCACTTTGTTGAACGCCTTCTTCATCAGATACGAGATAACGGGCTTAAACTCGTTTGTTATTATGACCTCGTTTTTTTAAAGGAAATAGATCTTTTAATTAGAGTTATGAAATTTATTTCCTCGCGTTGAAAAGGTAGTTTTGAAAGAGTATTATCTACTATGCTAAATTTTGCCTGCAAGAATATAATTTTTCTTTTCTTTTTTTTTCTGTGTTCCAGTGGGCGAAGTTTCGCCTGCAACGCAGCAGGTTTTGGGTTCAATTACCACTTCAAGAAAACAAAAACAACGTTCTTAAAATATTTTTCACTAACCTATCTATTATTCTAGGTCCTAAGCTATCTACATACCAAATTTCATCTAAATAACTTAAGTAATTACGGAGATTACTTATAACAAACTTTCATACAGACTTTCCCATTTATTATAATAGTAAGATACACTCATATCTTACTATTATAATAAATGTAATGTATAATCAGTTATTTAGTAGGGACGAATAAGTTAAGCTGCTGAACTTGGGGCTAGATGATGCTGAGTGAACTATCCAGCATTATTTATATAGTAACAGCCACAGAGTAACAGCATTTGTGATGCTTCTTTCCACTTCCATTCTCCGTAAAAGGACCTTTTAGAATGTAAAGCCATAATAATAAATAGTGAGCACTCGGTATCATCTCGGTATAACACAGGAGAAGCTATTTCACACAATATTTGCGCTAGCACTTCATTTCATTGTGGACGTGAGGCGATTTTAACATCTAAGACGATGGCACACGAGTTACTTTGATTTGAGCGACAGAGATTTATCGAAAATTACTCTGAAGATTCAAGGACCTACTATAATTGTAATAATGTGGAGTTAATTACGAATTTTTGCTTTAGCGCAATTGCCCATCATGCGTTGTGTCTTTATTTTTCCACCGGTTCGGGCAGATCCAGCGCAAATTATATAAGCTGGGATATATTTAAAGTCATGATTTACTCGTGAACTAAATGGGAAATGTGTACCCTATAAAAACATCTACCTTATGCTGATGATTCCAACACAGTGACTCCGATGTCAGAGGAAAAACGGTGCTATCATTATACCAGTTTACTACGCTAATTAAGGTGAGTAGCGAAGTAATTATGTCATACAAATGAGTACATTGTGTTGTCTGTTATATAATTAGTTACTTATACAATAGTTTTCATGTTTTTCCAACATATATTTCAACTATAATGATTATGAGTAACTGGCTCAGCACATTAGCGGGTCAATGAAGCCAGGGTCTTGGAGACTCTTCTGACTGGTATTTGTATGGATCTGTTGAGACTTATAGATTGTTTGGGACAGTCTGCAGTTATCTCATCCTTTCAATTGTTAATACTCATTATTTGATTGATATTATTTTAAATTAAGTTAAAGAATATAATTTGTAATATTTTATCTAAAGAAGCTGAAACTACTTGTCCATATTGAAACATAAATTGTAAGTCATGCAAATGTTATACCAGTCGAGGCAAATTGGATACATGCTTTAAGCATGCGATATATGCTTAGTAAATTTTTTTTTTCACAAACACGTAACTAGATATTTTATACTTTCTTAATTTGAAATCATAAAACTTCAATCTACATTAAATTTACCTGTCACGACGCTTCAAACTTTAATCTTAGTTCCAAAACTGATAGTGTATACCACCTTTAAGCATACTGAGCCCCAGAAGCGGACATTTTATTGCTTTTGAAGCATTTATTTACAGCGACTGTAGCAGAGACAGCTCTCTCGAATTTATTACGTCTAAAAGCATTGGTTACTTGAAACGTAGATGCTTTAGATGCGATATTAAATTATGTTTTACGTATGTTTGGATATTGACTGAGTGTGTCCTCAACTTTTGAGGAGAGGAAATGAAAATTGTATACTCATGCATGTGTCAAAGTCAATTTTGAGTGACATCTAAGGTATTTTGATAACTTGTTTTATTAAGATGTAATTTTGTAGGATTATTAAAATACGCGTATCAAGTTTTTGCTAGTTTCCCCTCTGGGTCATAATATTAGGAACAGTAATAATATGGTTACAGTAACAATAATATTGTTATTGTGACGATATTATGCCAGTTATGACAGTTGAGTGAAGACAGCGACTCGGCAAACGTAGTGTATCATGCCAACGCTAGGTTGGATGACGATTTGTAAAAGCTCATTAGGGGAGGCCTATGTCCAGCAGTGGAATAATATAGGTTGATGATGGTGATCATGATGAATGTAGTACTTTCAAGTACATAATCACACATACATGTATATAAATATAGGCTACATACATTATGTACCTATGATTGAGTTAAAAAATATTTTTATACTATACTAGCGACCCCGGCTTTGCACGGTTTTATTATAAGTATATAGACTTTCCTCTTGAATCACTTTATCTAATAAAAAAACCGCATCAAAATCCGTTGCGAAGTTTTAAAGATTTAAGCATTCAAAGGGACCGTAAAGACATAGGGACAGAAAAAGCGACTTTGTTTTATACAATGTAGTGATTGTATGAGTACAAAATATAAAAGATGCTCAAAATGTTTAAATTATTTAAATCTAATGAGGGTGTGTCCTTACTTGAAACAATTATTATTTTTGCCGAGCTTATCGATATACATTTACACGCAGATTTTAATTTTGTCAAATTAGCATTTTTGAAAGCATAACAATGGTAATTAATTTCCTAGTAAAATTGATATTTTCATAAAAACGGCCGCACCATTAAAGATGAAAGGAAAAGGTATGAGCTAAATGGTAGAGGTACTTGGATTATCATCATCAGCCTATATTATTAGTCCACTGCTGGACTAAGACCTCCCCTATGTCCACTGCAGGCCAGTTAATGAGGTATGTACTTGAATAAAGGATAATAGTTATTTCTAACGCTGTTTAGACCGCACATGTTTATTAATTTGATTGATAATAAACATGTTTATTAATTTGATTGATAACTTCAACCAAATTAATAAACCTGTGCGGTCATGGAGACAAAAAACATGAAAAAGAATAATTTTGATATTATAATCTCACTTAGATATTGAAGCTATAATAACAAAGGAAGTTAGGTAAACCATGAAACCCGCTTCCTTCCGTAAAACAAAGAAAGTTTATAGTAAGATAATAAGTTACGGTTTCTCAAAAAAATCTACAATACGACCGTGATAATTAGTACTCCGCAATTTCACAAACAGAGCCAGCAGTAATTTTCAGGTAAGAGCCACAGTTCACAATTAATAAAGGTATAATATTTCTTGTACATTAGGGTTGCCACTTGCCTCTAACTCAGAAATCATTTCGCCAAGACAAAACTTAAACAAAAATTGTTCAAAGTAAGTACTGTGTTTCATCATAACGTTTCATTTTAAACAAATTTGATGTATCTGGATTATTGTATATTTTAACACATTACATTTTTTTTATAGTACTTAGCCAAGATATACAAAGTTTTTCAGATGTTATTTGTATGTTATTCAGATGGTACGTGCGAAAGCTAGTATAAAAATACTAGCTAGTGATCTGACGAGGAAGTAGCCAAGTATCAAAACTACGAAAACTGACCATTTGGTACACATGAGAATAAAACCGATATGTTATTCAGTAATGTCGGTTTTGATCGCTTTTATTGAACATTAATAGTTTTTAATGAAGTCAATTGAATCGAGTTATTGCGCTTTTGTCAAATAACGCAAATTAAATGAGTAAAATTTAATTTGCCGTTTTTAAACAATGGATTTTGAATAAATGTAACCATAATTTTAACAAATTGTAATGCCTCTAATATGTTAATATAGTATTAATATTGTACTTTTAATTCAGTTAACAATTAATTAAACGATTTTTAAACTATACCTATACTTTTTTTCTTGTATAGGGTTGTGATTGAATTATCTAAATGTCATCTAACTCCAAAGTAAGTATAGCTTACTTGTGTATTAGAAAACTGATTATGTAACTAGTGTTGTTTTATGTGTGTTAAACATAATCCAGTACCATTTTTTTTAAACCTTTCAATCATGAACTAAAATTGATTTTCATTCTTTATACTCAAGTGCCAGCCCTAAAATATTTATTACCCAGTCCCAAGTAGCACGCAAAGTTTGGCATCCATCACATTTTTTACACCTACATACAAACTCAAAGGAATTGCATACAAACTTATGTTAGCCATGAAGTTACTCAAATTACAGTCAGCTACAAATAAACTGGCAAAGTAGGGGTTACATAAACACCGGTTTCCGTTTAAGGCGCAAACAGTAGGTACACAAGTACATATATCATATAATATTATTTTATATTGTTATCATTGTATATCATGTATTGTCATATCAAAATAAAAAGTATTGTTAAAGGCTATTTATTTTTATAACGTTGACTTTAATTTAATTTTTATTACACCTTCAAGAAAATGCATAAGGAATATTTGATATTAACTTCAACTTCTTTTTTATGGCTCCGCTTGCTTTTCGCCACGACTCTGCCAGTGTCTATGTTAATAGTCATAATAATAATAGTCATAATAGTCTTTATTTGGTAATAATTATTACATGTCAAAAATTGTTAACATACTTTACTGTGTAAAATATAAGAATAACATTCAAAGTATAATAATTGTTAAAATAAATTAACTAATTAATTAATATAGAATTAATAAGTCATTAAGTAAATACATAAGCACATTAGAGTGTCATAAACTTCTAAAATAGAATTTGATCGGTTTAACTAAATAAAGTCAATAAAATTTTGCAAAGTGATTTTGCTAAAACAAAAGGACAACACAATATAGGCAAAAAACAACACAACATGAAAAGCATAATGGTTATAGCAGAATACATATTATTTACAATTTATACACTTATCTAAATTAAATTTTTGTTATAACTTAATATTATTGATTTTTACAAATTTACAAAGTATAAAATTTATTATGGGGGAGAAGGTTAGGGATAATATAATTTTGAAAGAAGTAGGACGTGGGATATCATAGGGAAGGATGTCATAAAGGGAGTATTGTAATTTTGGGCAATTGAAGAAAATGTGTTCCACATTTCCTTCTTCAAGCCCGCACTCACACATTGAATGATCCCTTATCCTTAACTTTGCAAGAAACACCGGTGTGCATGAGAAACCTAATCTCAAACGGCAGATAGTTGTAGTTACTACTTTACTAGCTTTGCGTAATACTTCAATCAACTCGATACTTCTACAAGTGCTTGAGAAAAAATATCTTGACAGACAGACAAAGATCTAGTGAACCCATACGGGTTCATTTTCTTTCGCGATACGGAAAGCTAAAAAGCTTAAAATCTTAAATATAAGGGAACATCGACGTATCATTCAATTGAAGTTTTCGGCTTCCGGTTTCTTCCGCCTTCGGTTGATTCATTGATTTTGATTTTTTCATATTATACTAAGCTTTTGTAGGTACTTATTTATGTTATTGGAAAGTGACACCGAGTATTGGAAACGAGTATGGAAGATTTACCATAATCAGTAACTTTTTCTATTGACTGTACATACATTACTTACAAAACTGCATGCCTTACGTAAATCATGGCTTATCATGCATACCAACTAAGTGCAAAACATAACCATTTGGTTAAAAGTAAACTTGCTTCAGATAACAAAGTCTACTTTTACCGCATCACCACGACTACTGCCGAACATCCCACCAATAAAAAGGGGGGATTTGACCTTATCACCACGAATTGTAAGTGGATTAGTCATCTTATTAATTTCAATTTGTTAAAAAAACCCTTTCTCTCTTAGGTACTCAAAGTCAGTCACGAACTGAGTTTGTGGGGTTAATTCTTACGCTACAAGCTACAACCATCAAGAACACTTAAGCTTGCGAGCTTATCATATGATTGAATTGGATAAGTCTCAGTGAGACTCAAACTTTGAGTCTCACTCTCTTCGATGACCTCGGGATCATTCTGTATACAAAAATATACAAGGGATAACTCAAAAACTACGGGTCAGATTTTGATCAAAGAGGACCACACAAAAAACATCAGCTTTCAAATAAAAAAACATTATAATCGGTTCATCCAGAAAAAAACTATAAAAGTATTAAAGTCAGTTGATGATTAGTATTTATTATTTACTGTGGAATATCAAATGTTGGAATAGGAACAAGTTAAAACTAGTATATTATACAGATAAAACTAAAGCTAGGTTCACATTGCTGTGTCGGGGTGTGTTGTGGCGCGACAGAACGCTATCGGTGTCATAGATTTAGTATGACTAGATTCACATTAGCGACAAAATATCGTGCCACACCCCAACACAAGCTACTAATGTGAACCGATAGCGTTCTGTCGCGCCACAATACACCCCGACACAGCAATATGAACCTAGCTTAAGAGTTAATACAGACGGTTACAAAGCAATTCTGCGGGTTTAATTGATTTATTGACATAATAAAGTCGAAGGGAGTAAACATTCTTGACTCCCATTTTATCAATTTTATCATAATTGATTATACCTCGAGGTGTGTCAGGAAATATTGGGAAGCCGATCGGAAATTAAACCGGGGGTAGAAAGACCAAGACGTGGTCAGAAAATAAACTAGGGTTGGTAAGCGTAATTTTTTATACTGTTTTCACCTTTCAAAATAAAATTGATTTGAGTAAAACTTTTCCCACTTAAAACTACCACTTAAAAGTAATGTATATGTCCAGAATCGTTTTTTTTTACATTTTAGAATAAGAATAGTTTATTGCTATAACTTGTCAAACTTTTCTGACAAGTATTTTTTTTTGCACATCAAGTTATACGACGAAGTTGCATTACAAAATCACCTGTACTACATAGTACAGGGTATGTAGTACATAGTATGTAGTTAAAGGTTTTTGAAATTAATTTGAATTAATTCCTCCTCCAAATCCCTTGAAAATTCAAAGCCGAACCCCATTCCCAATCTCGTCTTAAAAGATCATTGTCGCTTATTCATTTTGTCGTTCACGTGCTCTTTAGCCACAGTAAATGTGCAAACAGAATGCTTAAATCTTTAAAACTACGCAACGGATTTTGACGCAGTTTTTTTTAATAGAACGATTTATTTAAGATAATGATTCAAGAGGAAGGTTTATATTTATATTAAAACCGTGCGAAGCCGGGGCGGGTCGCTAGTTATAGTATAAATCAAATGCCATGCGTAGCCTTAGGGACAAAATACTTCATTTTGTTAAATAATTTTGTGTTCTGATGGTAGAAAAATAGTGCTAGCTGCCTCAAAATGTCATATGGCGGACCGGATGTACACATCTACCTCTCGCAAAGTAAGATGATTTGATTCAAGGGAAATAATAAATAAAGATAGTATTTATTTATTATTAAGGAAATAATAAATAAATATCAGTCATCCATGTTCTCATGATACAAGCTCTGCTAGTATTATGGGAACTTACTTAGCTTGGTACTAGATGATGCTTTGTTGATTGTCCAGCATTATTTATTTAGTTATTAATTATTGTCTTACTGTATTTTTTACTATGTGTCAAATTCCAGCTCATTTCAAAGGTGAGAATCCGGAGCTATCTCAGTCGGCAGCCGCGGTACAGGGTGCGTCATAGAAAGCTTTTTAATTAATTATTATATTATCACTCCATTGCGTGCTTTTCACAGATTAAAATTATACAATCTCAGAGGGGAATGGGCTGTATATTAATTAATATCTTGTTAATATTATAAATTGGGTGCTTCTCTTTAATATCTGTTAAGTCTCAAGGCCGTTCCGTTTTCTATCTTGTTTAATTAGATTTGAATTTTAGAAAACTTATCTACTTTCTTGATTGACACTAATTTTCCATCAACCATTGTTCATTAAAATGAGAGTATGCTTGAAAGATTAATCTACTGTTTTTTAATACCTACCTATTTTCGAGTCACATTTTTTGGAACTGAGTTCTTAGGACGGTTTTGCGACATTATGGAGACGTTTTCGTGTTCTTGTATTTTTGGTGTAGGATTTGATACAGTTCCTCTAATGTGTGTGCATGGCATGATAAACCTTAGATGTCACGATGCCTCGATATTAGAAATCATCAAACTGAACTCAGAATCTAAACGCCTATTACTTCTGATTAACGAACGGACATGGAATAATAAAATAAGACGTCACAACGCCTCGATACTAGAAATAATCAAAACAAAGACAGGATCGAAACACCTATTGGCTAAACAAAAACAGAATACAAAATAATGCATTTTAATCCATTGACATTTTTAATTCAAAACTAGGTTAATTTAAAGCTGATCTCATTCAAAATCTAAGAAAAATCAAACTACGATGTTGTTTTTTAACTATCTTGTTTCAGTGCGACGTGCGACCCACAGATTCCAACCCTACCTACAAAAGGAAAACCATTTTATATCGTGTAACGTAAATCACTCTTTATATTCAAAGAACGACCTAAATCAATATTCGAGAAATAAACACCGACTCAACATAAATATCAACTTTCGAAATCGAATTCTTTACAGAAATTGTCAAAAAGGAACGCGCTGTATAGAGCGTATAAGGAAAAGCAGGAAAGTATCTAAATTGAATCGAAATTGAGTGAATTTTCGTGTGTGAAGTTCTATTGTATGAAAAGGACAGACACTGGCGCGTTTACCCAGTGTGTGTGTTTAAGAATGGCTGAATGGCTATGGACTAAGGTGTCAGACATTTTGTCTTGTAATTCTAGGAAGATGGGTTAAGGCGCTAACTAGAGGTCACTAGCGCCGCCTTTTTTATTATTATTACGTTAAACAAAGGAATTTCTAAAAATCAGTTTGTTATAGATACATATTATAAGCTTTATTATAAATATTTATGTAGTGTATTTATCGCGTTTATTTACCTATTTTTCCCGACGTTTCGACAGGTTTACACACTCCTCACAAGTGAACAGAGCTCATGACCTCTGCGACCCTGAACATCTGCAAGGTGAGCTAGATCATGTTCAAAAAGTTCTGGAACGGAATGGCTACAGTACTCGAATCGGAGGTCGTCCTAACTGTAGGCGCAAACAGGTACACACTGATGTGAAAAGACAGCCGGCGTTCTTGCCTTATGTGAAAGGAGTGACGGACAAAATTGGAAATCTTCTTAGTAAATTTTCAATCAAGTCGATTTACAATCCTCTCACGAAGATGGCGAAGTGTCTACGAACACCTAAAGACGTTGTACCATTGCAATTTCCTGGAGTTTATAAAATCGATTGCAGCTGCGGCCGTTCCTACATAGGCCAGACTAAACGCACGGTCGCTGAACGTGTTAAAGAACACAGCAGCGGTCAAAAATCGACAAGTAAATAAGTCTGCAATAGCCGAGCACATAGTAGACTCAGGACCCAACCACTGGATTGAACTACATAAACCACAAGTGATCTGTAATGAAAGGCATTACTACAAGAGAATGGTTCGGGAAGCGATTGAAATTAAGAAATATCCCAATTTCAATCGTGAAGACGGTTTCAGACTCTCTGCCTCGTGGAATCCAGTTATAGCTAAGTGTACTCGTAGGCCGGTTTCTCAATGCGACGCGGACACTGTTAGTGTTGTGTGTCGTCATCCTATCAATGAAGAAGAAATGCGGGTAGTTGAAAATTCAGCTGACCCCGTTTCGCAGAGGCGGTAGCTCCAGTTACTCCAGTCATCCCGTGACCACGGCAGTGTGTAAACCTGTCGAAACGTCGGGAAAAATAGGTAAATAAACGCGATAAATACCCGTACATAATATTTATAATAATAATGTGTTCTGATCGCGTAAGTTTAAAAAAATAAATTATAAGCTTTGTTTATTGCAATGCATCTGTAGTAGTTTTATTTTGTCTATTTTAGAAAAGATTCGAGGTTGCTCTTGGTGGTAAAATAAGTGGCGCTCAATAATAAATGACCTGACTGCCAACAGTGCAATCGAGTGAGTACATAGGGTTGTTTATCCTTTAGGTTTATATCACTAGTTGTGCTCGCGACTTCGTCCGCATGGAATATAATCTTAGGGCAGTCACATAAACCTTCCATATTTCCATACAAATTTTCATCTTCTATTTTAATTTTAAGTTAAGCTTTAAATTTTTACAAACTTTTATAGATAAAATAAAATAGGGGAAGAAAGTTTGTATTTGGAAATATGTTAGATTTATAAAACTGCCCAAAGTCACTTTTCCACGCGGGGGAAGTCGCGAGACCAGCTAGTGTTTAATAAATTGTTTGTGAAGTATTTAAAAATAATACAACTTTAAAATGGCTGAATAAATTCACTTAAGCCATATGTATCATCTTTATTTGTATGTGTAACATTGAATAGCAACCTTCGTTAAGGATTATACGGTTGATTTTAGCTGTAAATATAGGTATTTATTGGAAACCTCTTTAACGTTAAGTAAACGTACCAATTTATAGAAAAACAAATCTCATTTATTTAGTCTGTAGTGGAAATAGACTGTTTTTATTTTTATCTATTAACCGTATCATAATCCACAAAAGCGTGAACATAAGGCATTTTGCGCCCCGCCCTTTATGAACGAAATCGGGTACCTATATTTATACAAATATTATATACTACTCAAAACAAAATAAGGGCCACCCTAATATTTTTGTTTTGAGACCATTTTTTTGCTGACTTTCGTTGCAAGAATTTTTTTTTATGAATGCCACTATGTTCTCAAGTGTTGAGTTAACGATAACAGTGAAGTACTAGGGATATTGGAGTTAACGGTATGTTGATGGCTCAAATATTGTGAAGTGGGTGAGTTTTGTTCATTTTGTCACTTTGATCTCAGATTAGTTTAACACAAGTCTACTGACAAGCACGGTTGTTTTCGGAAGTTAAATGTGTAAGTTAATCATTTAACCATAAAATGCCAAGAGTTCAACGCCATATGGACAATGCTTCTGCTATCAGAGCCGTAACGATGATAGAGGCTGGTCAGTCACAACGTTCCGTGGCTTTACATCTGGGATATTCCCGAAGGGCTATCCAAAACCTTTGGAACCGGTATCAGGAGACCGGGAGTGTATCCCGGCGTCGTGGCTCTGGAAGAAATCGAGCTACCACCGCCCAGGAAGACCGGTATGTGCGACTTACTGCGCGACGTGATCGTAATGTGACAGCGCGCGCATTACAAAACCGATTACGCCGGACCACTGGTACCCTTGTCAGCGACCAGACCATTAGAAATCGTTTGCACGAAGACCAACAACATTCACGAAGGCCTGTCACCAGCACTAAACTGACCGGGACTCAGCGTGCAAATCGATTAAGGTTTGCACGTCAACATCTAGAATGGGGCATGGAGGAATGGCGTAAAGTGCTTTTTACGGATGAGTGTAAGGTGAAGTTTTCTAGTGACGATCGACGTACGCGAGTATGGAGAAGAAGCGGAGAAAGATTTTCTGATCCTTGCATTCACGAACGTGACAGGTATGGTGGTCCCAATGTAATGGTCTGGGGCGGGATTAGCTTACAAGGTAAAACTGACCTTGTTTTTCTGAATGAGGGCACTGTGACATCTCAGAGCTACATCGAACGAGTTGTCAGGCCATTTGTCATCCCATTTTCACAACGAGCGGCGGACGGTTTTATCCTAATGCAGGATAATGCACGACCTCACACAGCCCGGGCGACAATCTCTGTCCTGGAGGAAGCCAATATTCAGGTTTTGGCATGGCCTGCGAACAGCCCTGACCTGAATCCAATAGAACACCTTTGGGACCAATTAAAACGCCGAGTCCGAGCAGCTGAAGAGGATGTACACAATCAGCAACAGTTGATTGAATTGTTGAAAAGGTGCTGGGAGGAGATCCCTGAGGAAAACATCCGCCATCTTATTGAAAGCATGCCATCGAGGCTTCAAGAATGTGTTTTGAAAAGGGGAGGACATACCCGTTATTAAACACCTTAAATTGAAACAACTAAGCTGTGCGTTAAGTCTTCAATTTAATGTTATTGTTATGTGTAAACAGCCATAAAATGTAATAAAAACCAAAAAAATCCTAAGATTACGTACTATTTTTTGTCTAATTGCATTAAAATTCATTAAATATATTTAAAAAAACATTGTTTTATTAAATTTGAAATGATCCGAGCAAAAAATCCTGCAGAAAAAATTATAATCGGAAAATTAGTGGTGGCCCTTATTTTGTTTTGAGGAGTATATATACCAAGCATAGACAGTGGTTTTTGTCTAGAATAGAATAAAGAGATATGGCATTCTACTAAATGGTCTTAAAAGGCGAGCTACCAAAGTGGACTTTGATTTCTTGAACTTCTGAAGTTCTGGGGATGCTTCCGACTGGTATTGAGATCAGTTGAGCTACTATTAGACTGTTTGCAACCGTCTTCAGTAAAGTTTTTGAAATTATCCCGTTTATTTACCTGTTTCAGTCATCCCATGATCGCGACATGCACAGATAGGCGCGCTTTGTTTGTTTGGGGTATATTTTCGTTTTTAGGTTTTGTCCGACTTTTATGGATTAAATTTTATGGAGTACACTATAGGTACAAACTTATTCCAAAAGTTGCAGCCCGTCATATCATTTCCATACGCAATTGAAATACCTCTATCTCTGTTAATAACCTGAAATTCACTAACGCAAAACCAGTATCAGAAGCGGTACTTAATGTTAGTGAGCAACTGTTTAGCGCCATAAACAAAGTTTAAACTTCAGACTACTCCGATAACAAGAAAACTTTCCGACCGCATATGCACTTTCACTGAAAAATACAACTTCATTAAAAGTTGAGCTCAAGTTAAATTTGACGTCTAATTTCAGAAGTGGGATAGTGTTGGGTATTGTGGTTTTAAACTTTTGGGTGTCTATTGCCTTAGTTCAGTACGCTTAGTACAAGTTTACATAGTTACATGTTCAAAAAGACTATGTCTCAGTAAATATAAAACCAGTGAAAATCTCAAATCGAGTTGATATAAAACAAAGATTCTAGAACAACGAAAATTACAATACAGGAATAGAAACGAATAGTTAGTTTATTCAATTGAAACAATTGCACAAACTACTGACTGTTGCAAACAGTCTAGAGGTAGCTTGACGACCGATGTGGCGCGGTGGGCGAAGGTCCGCCTGCGATGCAGGAGGTTACGGGTTCGATTCCCGCCTCGGAACAAATTTGTGTACGATCTGCAGAAATTTGTTCCGTTGTTGGTCTGGATGTTTTCTATGTATAATAAGAAATATCTATGTATGTAATGTATTGTATTAAGTATATCAGGTATCTAGTATCCATAACAAAAGCTCTGCTTAGCTTGGGGCTAGATGATGCTGTGTGGAGTGTCCGGAATTATTTATTTATTTATTTATTTATAACTTCTATCAAACTAAGAAAATTAGGCCCTCTCTATTGGAACATGTCTCTATTGGCACCAAATGTATGGAAAGAAATGATAACTTTTTTCATCATCGTAAACCAATCCACAACCCAAACTGAGGACTCTAGCGAGGAGACTCTACCAAGGAGTTTATCGTAGGTTATGCAAAAATTCCAACTAAAATAATTCAAATATAATATTACCTAATACACTCGTATGTAAGGAGTTTCGACTAGACATAACATGGCAATCGCTTACGGCCGTTTGTTTGTACGTAAATTAACTATTTTACTACCAAACCGCATATCAAATATTAGTTATTTCTCTTGATGAACTGACGTGTTTAATTTTTATCATTGATTAGTTAATTATAGAGAATAATAGAGCATTAGCTCTCTCCATGTATAATGTCTAATTTACTCTATCAATCGGCTGTAAGTCATCAAATCAAATTAACAATACACGATTTTTTTATGAATTGAAAGACATTTTAACGAAGCAGTAGTATTTAGTAGCAGGTAGTTTCAGAAATATTGAAGTGAAGATGTTTTTCTTTTCATTCCTTACCATGTTCTCGATTCAGCTCCTCATCTATCCTGTCTGCAGATATTCGGTCTTAAAATGTAAAGAATAATTAATGAATAATTAAGCCATTTATTGGCAACTAGCGACCCGCCCCGCCTTCGCACGGTTTTATTATACGTAACTATAAACCTTCCTCTTGAATCACATATTAAAAAAAAAACTGCATCAAAATCCGTTGAGTAGATTTAAAAATTTAAGCATTCAAAGGGATATAGGGACATAAGGACATAGGGACAGAGAAAGTGACTTTATTTTATACTATGTAGTGAAGATGATACACATGAAAGTAAAATTAATATTATTGTGATAAAATATATAACAATCTTTGAATGTAAGTTTAATTAGGAGCTCTATTTTAATGTAAGTTCAAAACCGTAGGTAGGTTTTAAATCCTACTAATAATATTATAAACGCGAAAGTTTGTAAGTATGGATGGATAGATGGATGGATGTTTGTTACTCTTTCACGCAAAAACTACTGAATGGAGCTGTATGAAATTTGGCACAGAGATAGATTATAGTCTGGAATAACACAAAGGCTATGTTTTAGCCTGGAATTCCCACGGGAACGGGAACTACGCGGGTGAAACCCCTGAGGCGCTGCTACGCAAAACGTACTAAACGAATCGGGCTGAAATTTGGCACAGAGATAGATTGTAGTCTGAAATAGCACCTAAGCTATATTTTATCCTGGAATTCGCACGGAAACGGGAATTACTCGGATGAAACCGCGGGGCGCTGCTAGTTTAACATTATCTTGCATTCGAAATGTTGTAATCATTTTCTCCGTCCGCCATCGATGCGTCCGCGGGAATAGTGCGCGGAAGACCTTACGGCGGCGTGGCGCTATTATGGCGTAAAAAAGTGTTTAGTTCGGTTAAAGTTATACCGTGTTGTAGTGTGCGTCTCTCGGCAATCGAGGCAACCCTATGCGAAAGTTCTATTCTTGTGTTTTCGGTTTATATGCCAGTGGATAATAAGGACAATTTAGCTGAATTCACAGACTGCCTAAGTGAGATATGCGCTATTATTGAAAGTACTGAAAACTCATGTGTGTTCATTCTGGGTGACTTTAATGCCAGTCCTAATAGTTTATTTTGGAACGAACTTTTTAAATTTTGTAATGATCAAAATTGGGTCTGTGCAGATGTAGAGAAACTAGGTCTGTCGTCGGGCACCTTCACATTTTTAAGTGACGCGCACGGCACTACGAGTTGGATCGACCACTGTCTAGTCACTGAGTCAGCCTGGGCGTCAGTGAGAGATGTGAGGGTGCACTACGACTGCGCCTGGTCAGATCACTTTCCTGTTGAAATAACATGTAACCTATCGTTATTAAAGTCGCATATTGTCCCGGTTAGGGAATTAAATGACGGAGTAATTTGGGGAGAAAGGGACGGAAAACAAATTGACATGTATAATAAATTATGTAATGATAAATTAATCTCACTTGATCTTTCTGATCTGCTTATGGACTGTAGAGACACAATGTGTCACAACTTAGAGCATAAATCTGTTATTGACGGACTGTATGAAAATATTGTAACTATTTTGCGTGAAGCGGCGATAACAAGCTCGAACGCTTCTAAACCAAGGAAGCCTAATAAAGTTGTAGTAGGGTGGAACAAACATGTACGAAATGTGCACGAGGATGCGCGGCGTGCTTTTCGTACATGGTTGTTGCACGACAAACCGACAAAAGGGCAAATTTATGATAACATGACTAGGTCACGGCGAGTGTTTAAAGCGAAGCTTAAGTGGTGCCAAAAGAATGCTGAGCAAATCCGAATGGACATATTAGCATCACACCACGCTAATAAAAATTTTAAAGACTTTTGGAAAGCAACGAAGAAGTTAAACCCTAGACCGAATATTCCTCTTTGCGTCGATGGTAAGACGGAGCCCTCAGCCATCACGAACATGTTCAGCGAGCACTTTCTCGTGGAGCCATCTTGCCTGACGGGTACATTGCCGCCAGCGCCGCCGCCGGTGCTTCGCACTGAGAACGCATCGTCTCAATTTCCGTTAGGTTTTTCTACTGAAGATGTTGCAGATGTTATAAAGAACATGACAAGAGGAAAATCCCCAGGACATGACGGTCTCAGTGTGGAGCACCTGCAGCACGCAGGCGGGCTCTTGCCAAGAGTTTTGGCAACGTTCTACACTCTCTGTGTCAGGCATACTTATATGCCAATTGAGTGTATGAAAACAGTTGTGGTACCAATAATCAAAAATAAAACGGGTGACTCTTCTGACAAAAGCAACTATAGGCCCATATCGTTAGCTACAACTGTGGCGAAGGTACTGGACAGTCTGCTTGATCGCTTAATGAGTAGGCATGTAAACCTAAATGACGCCCAGTTCGGGTTCAGACCTGGCATGTCTACAGAGACGGCGATCCTGTGTCTGAAGCAGACTGTCCGTTACTACACTGACAGGAAGACTCCAGTGTACGCGTGTTTCCTGGATTTATCTAAAGCTTTCGATTTGGTGTCCTATGATATTCTCTGGCACAAGATGAGAACCGAGACCTCTCTACCGGAAGAGGTTATTAAAATTTTTGATTATTGGTACAACAATCAAACCAATGCTGTGAGATGGGCTGGAGCAATGTCCAATGCGTATGGATTGAAGTGTGGTGTGAGACAGGGTGGGCTGACATCACCACGACTCTTCAATCTGTACGCAAACGGGCTGATCGAGGAGCTAGGAAACGCCAGAGTTGGCTGTTCTATTGACGGTACGTTTATTAACAACTTAAGCTACGCTGATGATATGGTGCTCCTGGCTCCCTCGATTAGCGCCGTTAGGAAGCTCCTCAAGATTTGTGAGGATTACGCTGGAGTCCACGGACTCAGGTACAATGTAAAGAAGAGCGAAATTCTGGTGTTCCAGCCGAAGGAGCAGAAGGTGTCTATGGTACCTCCTGTCTT
The DNA here is from genome assembly GCA_944547425.1 of Eupithecia centaureata. Taxonomy (NCBI): domain Eukaryota; kingdom Metazoa; phylum Arthropoda; class Insecta; order Lepidoptera; family Geometridae; genus Eupithecia; species Eupithecia centaureata. The sequence goes on from OX155679.1 coordinate 1,969,416, forward strand.
TCTTAACGCGGTGGAACTACCAAGAGTTAAGAGCTTTAAGTACCTGGGTCACTGGGTCACAGATAACCTCAGCGACGACGAAGACGTGGAGAGGGAGCGTAGGGCGTTGGCTGTTCGTAGCAATATGCTGGCCCGCAGGTTTGCACAATGCACGGGAGCAGTAAAGGTCTCTCTTTTTAAGGCCTTCTGCCAGTCATTTTACACGTGCAGTCTGTGGGTCTCGTATAGCAAGAAGGCAGTCAATGCTATACGCGTCCAATATAACAACAGCTTCAGGGCGCTGGTGCGGCTCCCTAAGTACTGCAGCGCATCCGGCATGTCTGCGGACGCTCAAACAGACGGGTTTCATGCCATATTACGAAAGAGAGCCGCATCGCTGCTCCGCCGCGTCCACTCCGGCAAAAACTGCCTTCTGAAGGTCTTGGCGAGCAAAGCTGATTGCCCTATTTTGTGGCGCTTGTCGCAGCTTCACGTAAAAGGCAATAAATTTGTATGACTTAGATTATTAATTTAAATTTGACATTATCCTTTTTATTATTATTATTTCATTCTTTTTTATTTTAATATTTAATTACCATGTTTTCAAAATCAAATTAGTTAAATTTTATTATTGTTTGTTTATTTATTTTTCAGTGTCTATGTAAGAAAAATTTATGACATTTTTATTTTTAAGTATTTTTAGTTTTAAGTATAAAATTGTAACTTGTACCTTCCTTTTTGTGTTGTACAATTTTTAAGTGTGTATGGCTTAATGGCTGAAATAAACGAATTTATTATTATTATTTCACTTTATTTATTTTAAAACTCGTTATAAAATACATTTTTTACTATAGAAAATACAAAAATATTATAAAACTAATCTACAGTAAAAAATATATCAAAACGGTGGATCACCGGCCGCGAAGCTAGGCTCAAGCAGCCGGTGACTAGGGTTGCAGACAGAGGAACTTCCTGACGATACGCGCCGAATCCAGGAGAACCGCTTTTTGGATCTGACCCTTGATCCAACTTCCTAGCGAGAGTCTCTTGAGATGTTTATCGAGGCTCTTCGCTATTACCCCGTTAACCGAAACGACTATCGGGACGATGGTCGCTGAATCAATATCCCACATGCTGACAACCTCGTTAGCCAAGTCAAGATATTTACTGAGCTTATCTTTCTCAGCTTTAACGAGGTTAACATCATGTGGTATGGTGACATCAGCTAGCACCGCCCATCTTTCTAAGCGATCTATCAGTACAATATCAGGCTTGTTTGCAAGAATAGTCCTGTCTGTAATGATAGAGCGGTCCCAATAGAGCGTGGCACGGCTGTTTTCGAGAACTGGCGCCGGTGTGTACTTATAGTATGGAACTTCAGGACCAGTAAGGCCATATCGGAGAGCAAGTTGTTGATGTACAATTTTGGCTACTTGGTTGTGTCTGTGCAAGTACTGAGAGTTAGCTAAGTGCGAACAACCCGAAAGTATATGACGAAGGGTCTCCCCTGGAAGATGACACGCTCGACAGATATCGATCGTGCCATCTTTCATGATATACTTTCGGTAATTGTTCGTCTTAACTACCTCATCCATAATTGCACAGACAAAGCCTTCGGTTTCCCCAAAGAGGTCACCGAAACGTAGCCAGTTTACTGAGCTTAGGAGATCTACATCGGGACCTGTGAGGACCTTGTAGAATCTCCCATGCAGCTCTTTGCTTTCCCATATGGCCTTCCTGTCCTCTATACTCATCACTATAGGTTTACGCCAGTTCTCGTTAGCTAAGGAGAGAGGAGTAAGGTTCTTATCAACTGCAACTACGTCGCGATGCATTTGGTATTCGGCTTGATGGAAATAATTTCTGAGATTGCATACCTCACGGTTGTGTAGGGTCTTAGCACTTAAAAAGCCTCGACCGCCACATTTCCGTGGGATGTACAATCTCATTACCGAAGATCGGGGGTGTCGCATGCGATGAGTAGTTAAAAGTTGACGAACCCTACAGTCCAAGGCGTCTAGTTCTGTCTGAGTCCATCTTAGTATGCCAAAAGTATAAGTAAGCAAGGGCATAACCCAGCCATTGAAGGCACGCACCTTGTTGCCACCCGACAATAGGCTATTTAGCACTTTTGTAAGGCGGCAGAAGAAGCGTTCCTTCACCGACTGTTTTATTTCCCCGTCCACTATACCTAAGGCTTCTGGCATACCAAGGTACTTATACGTTTCACCCTCTGAGAGAGATTTGAGGGACATAAGCTCTGAAAGTTGCAAATTATTAGAATTTACAACTTTCCCTCGTTGTATTTGTATGACCGCACACTTATCAACGCCGAACTCCATGTTAATAGCACTACTGAATATCTGTGTGATATTCAAGAGGGCCATTAACTGTGTTTCATTCGGCGCAAATAGTTTGAGGTCATCCATATACAACAAGTGAGAAATAACCTCACCCTCTCTCCGAAGGCGATAACCTATTCCTGAATCTTTCAGTAGAGTACTGAGTGGATTCAGGGCTAGACAAAACCACAAGGGACTCAGACTGTCGCCCTGGAATATACCTCTCTATATCCTTATCAGATCAATGGTCGCAGCTGGAATTAATCGGCTGCCTGGATGACGAAGAACCGTAGTCCACTGTCTCATACATGATCCCAAGAATGATCTTAGAGTAGTATCTACTTTATACAACTCTAAGACCCTCTCAAGCCAAGTATGAGGCACCGAATCATAAGCCTTCTTATAATCGATCCATGCAGCCGATAAATTCCCTCTGCCACGTTTGACCTTTTGGCTAATGGCCATGTCAATGAGGAGGAGCTCCTTAGTACCACGGGACCCAACCTTACATCCATTTTGAGCAGGTGCCAAAATATTGTTCGTAACAATATGTGTGTTAATTTTTGTGGTCAAAATGGATGTAAGTAGCTTATAGATCGTGGGCAAGCACGTTATGGGTCTATAATTCTTTGGCTCCGCAGTACTACCAGACTTATGGAGCAGGAAAGTTACACCCGTCGTCATAAAAAGTGGGAGCGACCCGATCTCAATTGCTTTTTGGAATTGTGTGGCTAGAACTGAATGTGAGCATCGAAACCATTTTAGCCAAAAGTTATGCAATCCGTCCGGGCCAGGGCTTTTCCAGTTTTGGGCCGAGCGGATTGCATTACTTACATCTAACGCACTGACAGTGATAGCGTTCATGGTTTCGATGTCTTCACATTCAGTCCTTACCACATTCATCCAGTCCGCCTCCGTGTGTTCGACCGGTAAAGACCAGATGCCTCGCCAAAAATTATTTCCAGTTTCGGCATCCGGTACTTGACCATCGGATTCACGTAGATCGGGTTTCTCCCAGTCACGGTAAACTTTCCTTTGGTCACTTTGAAAGTTGCGATTCTGCCAAAACCTGTCAACTCGCTTTTTATATCTTTTTATTCGGCTTGCCCACGCATAGACTTTTTGTTTTAGGTAGTCTATGCGCTCTGTAGCACAGGCTAAATAGTCCTGAGGTTGAATTTCAGTTCCATCAAAAGCCTGTGTCACAAAGCGCATAACCCGAGGTCTATGGTTGCCTTCCCTAAAGCAAATAAGTTTAGCAATGAGGGTCCTAAACCTACTGATACGCCTCTCTATCCTCTGTTGCCAATTAGGGGTACTGCAAGCCTGGCGCGGAGCGCGGTCACAGTCCGGAAACTTTACCCGCGCAACACGACAGGCCGCGATAGCTCCACAATAGAGAATAGAGTGCGTATCAGTAAGATCACTACTAGCCAGCAGATAAGGGACTAGTAGTGGGTTCAAGGCCCCCACTATAGCTAAATCACGTCTATGGGTGGGAAAGCGAGGTAGGCGTGGCCTTACACTACAGTTTCTAAACTTAAGAATCGCTTCTTCCAAAGCCCTCCTCAATTGCTCATTACTATGGGTACTTACCTCAATACTCTCGTGATTGACATCTTCTACAGTATAATCAGGTTGGGGAGTCACTGATGTTGACGTAACTTGTCGCTGTGGCGACGATGTAGCAGCCTGATTACACTGCGGACGGTCCGCCACTTGAGCACTGAGATTCTCTCGCCGTAGTTGATCAAGTACAGTATCATTCAACAGTTTTGAGCGTTGAATGACCCGTACCTGATCGGATAGCCGTTGCGTGTTAACGACGACAGTTGGTTCAAGGGCCTGAAACAACGGCAGCATCCTGGAACGGTAAGCGGTCAGGTTAGTTCCTCCGTCTGTAGCCCTATAGAATGCGCGCATGACGTTCTCGTTTATTTCTTGCGTCCACTTCATGCGCCGCACTCTTCCGTCAGCGGCGGGGGCCGATCGCGGGGCTGCGAGCCCTGCAGGTCCCAAGCCAGCTGACAGCGGGGGTCGGCCTCGCCGCACAGGTGGTCGAGGCGGTCGAGGCGACGGCGGCAGCTCGTCTTCGCTGCTCAACACATCACTCGTCTCAGGCGGCGTTTGGAATGCCTCTTCCTCTGACGACGAGGATGTGGAGCTAGCCGAGGCGGGCTGCGATGGTGGTATACGGAGTGCTTTTGTTGCCGCCCTTGCTCGTGCTCTTGTGTTCATATTTTACGTTATTACATTATGATTGCGGTAAGGTTCAATAAAACCGAATGTAAATAAAATAATTTTCGTAAAAACACGTCTGTCACGGGCGGTGTCATTTTTTTTTTTTTTTTTTTTTTTTTTTTTTATTATTAAGTATTATTATTATTATTATTTCACTTTATTTATTTTAAAACTCGTTATAAAATACATTTTTTACTATAGAAAATACAAAAATATTATAAAACTAATCTACAGTAAAAAATATATCAAAACGGTGGATCACCGGCCGCGAAGCTAGGCTCAAGCAGCCGGTGACTAGGGTTGCAGACAGAGGAACTTCCTGACGATACGCGCCGAATCCAGGAGAACCGCTTTTTGGATCTGACCCTTGATCCAACTTCCTAGCGAGAGTCTCTTGAGATGTTTATCGAGGCTCTTCGCTATTACCCCGTTAACCGAAACGACTATCGGGACGATGGTCGCTGAATCAATATCCCACATGCTGACAACCTCGTTAGCCAAGTCAAGATATTTACTGAGCTTATCTTTCTCAGCTTTAACGAGGTTAACATCATGTGGTATGGTGACATCAGCTAGCACCGCCCATCTTTCTAAGCGATCTATCAGTACAATATCAGGCTTGTTTGCAAGAATAGTCCTGTCTGTAATGATAGAGCGGTCCCAATAGAGCGTGGCACGGCTGTTTTCGAGAACTGGCGCCGGTGTGTACTTATAGTATGGAACTTCAGGACCAGTAAGGCCATATCGGAGAGCAAGTTGTTGATGTAAAATTTTGGCTACTTGGTTGTGTCTGTGCAAGTACTGAGAGTTAGCTAAGTGCGAACAACCCGAAAGTATATGACGAAGGGTCTCCCCTGGAAGATGACACGCTCGACAGATATCGATCGTGCCATCTTTCATGATATACTTTCGGTAATTGTTCGTCTTAACTACCTCATCCATAATTGCACAGACAAAGCCTTCGGTTTCCCCAAAGAGGTCACCGAAACGTAGCCAGTTTACTGAGCTTAGGAGATCTACATCGGGACCTGTGAGGACCTTGTAGAATCTCCCATGCAGCTCTTTGCTTTCCCATATGGCCTTCCTGTCCTCTATACTCATCACTATAGGTTTACGCCAGTTCTCGTTAGCTAAGGAGAGAGGAGTAAGGTTCTTATCAACTGCAACTACGTCGCGATGCATTTGGTATTCGGCTTGATGGAAATAATTTCTGAGATTGCATACCTCACGGTTGTGTAGGGTCTTAGCACTTAAAAAGCCTCGACCGCCACATTTCCGTGGGATGTACAATCTCATTACCGAAGATCGGGGGTGTCGCATGCGATGAGTAGTTAAAAGTTGACGAACCCTACAGTCCAAGGCGTCTAGTTCTGTCTGAGTCCATCTTAGTATGCCAAAAGTATAAGTAAGCAAGGGCATAACCCAGCCATTGAAGGCACGCACCTTGTTGCCACCCGACAATAGGCTATTTAGCACTTTTGTAAGGCGGCAGAAGAAGCGTTCCTTCACCGACTGTTTTATTTCCCCGTCCACTATACCTAAGGCTTCTGGCATACCAAGGTACTTATACGTTTCACCCTCTGAGAGAGATTTGAGGGACATAAGCTCTGAAAGTTGCAAATTATTAGAATTTACAACTTTCCCTCGTTGTATTTGTATGACCGCACACTTATCAACGCCGAACTCCATGTTAATAGCACTACTGAATATCTGTGTGATATTCAAGAGGGCCATTAACTGTGTTTCATTCGGCGCAAATAGTTTGAGGTCATCCATATACAACAAGTGAGAAATAACCTCACCCTCTCTCCGAAGGCGATAACCTATTCCTGAATCTTTCAGTAGAGTACTGAGTGGATTCAGGGCTAGACAAAACCACAAGGGACTCAGACTGTCGCCCTGGAATATACCTCTCTCTATCCTTATCAGATCAATGGTCGCAGCTGGAATTAATCGGCTGCCTGGATGACGAAGAACCGTAGTCCACTGTCTCATACATGATCCCAAGAATGATCTTAGAGTAGTATCTACTTTATACAACTCTAAGACCCTCTCAAGCCAAGTATGAGGCACCGAATCATAAGCCTTCTTATAATCGATCCATGCAGCCGATAAATTCCCTCTGCCACGTTTGACCTTTTGGCTAATGGCCATGTCAATGAGGAGGAGCTCCTTAGTACCACGGGACCCAACCTTACATCCATTTTGAGCAGGTGCCAAAATATTGTTCGTAACAATATGTGTGTTAATTTTTGTGGTCAAAATGGATGTAAGTAGCTTATAGATCGTGGGCAAGCACGTTATGGGTCTATAATTCTTTGGCTCCGCAGTACTACCAGACTTATGGAGCAGGAAAGTTACACCCGTCGTCATAAAAAGTGGGAGCGACCCGATCTCAATTGCTTTTTGGAATTGTGTGGCTAGAACTGAATGTGAGCATCGAAACCATTTTAGCCAAAAGTTATGCAATCCGTCCGGGCCAGGGCTTTTCCAGTTTTGGGCCGAGCGGATTGCATTACTTACATCTAACGCACTGACAGTGATAGCGTTCATGGTTTCGATGTCTTCACATTCAGTCCTTACCACATTCATCCAGTCCGCCTCCGTGTGTTCGACCGGTAAAGACCAGATGCCTCGCCAAAAATTATTTCCAGTTTCGGCATCCGGTACTTGACCATCGGATTCACGTAGATCGGGTTTCTCCCAGTCACGGTAAACTTTCCTTTGGTCACTTTGAAAGTTGCGATTCTGCCAAAACCTGTCAACTCGCTTTTTATATCTTTTTATTCGGCTTGCCCACGCATAGACTTTTTGTTTTAGGTAGTCTATGCGCTCTGTAGCACAGGCTAAATAGTCCTGAGGTTGAATTTCAGTTCCATCAAAAGCCTGTGTCACAAAGCGCATAACCCGAGGTCTATGGTTGCCTTCCCTAAAGCAAATTAGTTTAGCAATGAGGGTCCTAAACCTACTGATACGCCTCTCTATCCTCTGTTGCCAATTAGGGGTACTGCAAGCCTGGCGCGGAGCGCGGTCACAGTCCGGAAACTTTACCCGCGCAACACGACAGGCCGCGATAGCTCCACAATAGAGAATAGAGTGCGTATCAGTAAGATCACTACTAGCCAGCAGATAAGGGACTAGTAGTGGGTTCAAGGCCCCCACTATAGCTAAATCACGTCTATGGGTGGGAAAGCGAGGTAGGCGTGGCCTTACACTACAGTTTCTAAACTTAAGAATCGCTTCTTCCAAAGCCCTCCTCAATTGCTCATTACTATGGGTACTTACCTCAATACTCTCGTGATTGACATCTTCTACAGTATAATCAGGTTGGGGAGTCACTGATGTTGACGTAACTTGTCGCTGTGGCGACGATGTAGCAGCCTGATTACACTGCGGACGGTCCGCCACTTGAGCACTGAGATTCTCTCGCCGTAGTTGATCAAGTACAGTATCATTCAACAGTTTTGAGCGTTGAATGACCCGTACCTGATCGGATAGCCGTTGCGTGTTAACGACGACAGTTGGTTCAAGGGCCTGAAACAACGGCAGCATCCTGGAACGGTAAGCGGTCAGGTTAGTTCCTCCGTCTGTAGCCCTATAGAATGCGCGCATGACGTTCTCGTTTATTTCTTGCGTCCACTTCATGCGCCGCACTCTTCCGTCAGCGGCGGGGGCCGGTCGCGGGGCTGCGAGCCCTGCAGGTCCCAAGCCAGCTGACAGCGGGGGTCGGCCTCGCCGCACAGGTGGTCGCGGCGGTCGAGGCGACGGCGGCAGCTCGTCTTCGCTGCTCAACACATCACTCGTCTCAGGCGGCGTTTGGAATGCCTCTTCCTCTGACGACGAGGATGTGGAGCTAGCCGAGGCGGGCTGCGATGGTGGTATACGGAGTGCTTTTGTTGCCGCCCTTGCTCGTGCTCTTGTGTTCATATTTTACGTTATTACATTATGATTGCGGTAAGGTTCAATAAAACCGAATGTAAATAAAATAATTTTCGTAAAAACACGTCTGTCACGGGCGGTGTCATTTTTTTTTTTTTTTTTTTTTTTTTTTTATTATTATTATTATTATTTTCTGTACTCTGTAGTCTTCAGTATTATTATACTTTTTTATAATAGAAGATCGTTCACATTATAAACAAATTAAAAAATGGACAATTCCTCTAAACATGCATTTTATTTTGAAGTTGACCCAAAATCCCACAATTTCAATTAATTCATTGTTATCTTTTCCAACATTCAATCGAGCCCTATAAATCTAAATCCATGTCCAAATTACGCAAACTCTGTATCAGTAACACTAAAAATAAATTGAGGTTATCGAACCGTTGGGTATAATTCGATTGGTGAGGGTCACCCCAAACTTGGAACAGTAATGTATAGCTTGGTATTAAAATTTTACGAGTCTGTACCCAGCACTGGGTGTATGTGAACTGTGTAGGACGTTATGCTTCGTATGGGACCATTTGTATGGGAGAAATGTCCTCTCGTCAGCTGGATATTTGTTTGGATTATAACCTAATTTTATGAAGCAGTTATAACATAGGTATCTTCAGAAGTCAGGAGGACGACCAATAGTAGAGTTAGGTGGCATAGGTCAGGCTGTGACGAAGGACGTTGCTGGTTCGATTCCTGCTTCTATATAAATGATTAAACAATATGCTTGTTTTAATTTAATAAAAAAAATTATGCACGTATCTGGCGCAGAGCATCAGCATTGCCATAGAACTACAAATATCTGTCACTTTCAAGCATTTGGGCATAAAGTTACAAAAAAACACCAAAAATACTTCGATCCCCCTTTTAAATCCCCTTAGGGGTGGAATTTACAAAAATACCTACTTACTGGGTGTCTGTAATAATAAATGTAACCTACTCTCCAAATTTCAGCTTTCTAGCTGAAGTGATTTGGGCTAGGCATTGTTCCTAAAAAATCGCTTGTTTCGTTTATGATTATTTTATAGAAGTTTCCATACGAACTTTCTGAGAAACTTCTATCCATCATTTTGAGAAATTGTTCGTAACATAAGACGTGCCCATTATCGGGGGAACTCCCGCACCGCGACGTGACCCCAAACTGCACTGCAAAACACGGAGTAATTCCTGCAGCCATAATTAAAGACCAAAGTCAACAACGAAATATTCAGTCATAAACTCAAATGTGGCCATCTCACTCCATGACGTACTAACTTCGGTCCGTGTTCGCCAATCGTTCGCCACCGGGTGTGGCAGCTATGAAATACAGAGTTTGACGAACGAACGGTCTATTCTGTAGCACTTGTTGTCGCCATTCCTGTCAGCATCAAATCGTTGACAAGAATCGATGTATCTACACAAGTAATGTGACTGCTCTAAGTTATGTATTTCAGTAGTTGTCGGTTCTTTATAAGTATAGTTAATATTGACTTTATAAAATAACTAGCGACCCGCCCCGGCTTCGCACGGTTTTATTATACCAAAAAACCTTCCTCTTGAATCAATCTATCTATTAAAAAAATTCGCATCAAAATCCGTTGCGTAGTTTTAAAGATTTAAGCATTCAAAGGTACATAAGGATATAGGGACATAGGAACAGAAAAAGCGACTTTGTTTTATACTATGTAGTGATAAAATAAAAATATTTTTTTAATTATTATTTTATTTATAATCATATAAAATAAACTAGTCACCGACTTTATGGTTTTTATGGTTGTACAATAAAGATGAATTAATCTATGCAATAGGCGTAGGTACGCTTATTTACTTGTTTCTGTACTGATTTCCGCAACTAGTCCACAGGTGGACCCTTTTTGCGTGTCGAGTGGGGCTCGCTAATCTAACCACCCGATATCCTCCAGGAAAGCCAGCAGCTCGCTGACGCCGGTGCATGCTTCCCTAGGCGTCCTCGGTGTCCCGAGGTAAAGCTGTCTTTGAGACGCTGTGCTTTCGCACTCTACAAGCACTGCACGGCCTTCTCTGTATTCGTGCATCCAGTGCTTGCTTACCTATTATTGTTTTGAAATCGTCATCGCAGTATGATCAGTCAATACTGGCATTTATTTAAACACTTTCCCGAATTTATTCTTTATTCACCCCAGTTTTTATCATAAACAAAGCACAAAATCATCAATTCAAAATAATCTCCAAATCTCACACTCAGCATAAATTCACGTAAAAAATTGTATGAATTCCCTTTTAATCCGTTCATATATCAATCAGCGAAAATTCGCATAAATTCGGAATTCTGGAATTAATCGGGAGGATTTAAATCAGTGCTCCAGGACAAGTGGCCAGGTCATTAATGGAGTTGTTCCGGTCTGATACCCCTTGTTGTGATCCACCAGGGGGATCGTCATTATTTAAAATTATTTTTTATTCCGGTCTGATCCCCCTTGTGGTGACGCATAAGAGGGATCACATATTTTTGTGCTTGATGTATGGAAGCAGTGTGCGCAGGCGATGGGATGAAGCGTCTGTTTATGTATACAAGGCCTACAGCTTATACACATGATTTTTCTATGGAAATGTTTCAAAGCTTTTTGTCCCAAGGGAACTGATTTCTTGGATGACAAGTACCTTATGTGTTATTCCAGGGCTAGTACTATGCCTATTCAAAATTTTGAGCCCGATCTGTACAGTAGTTTTTGCGTGAAAGAGGAACAAAGATCCATCCATCCATACAAAATTTCGCGTTTATAGTAAGGACAAACATCAGCCCACGAAACTTTATTTTTTGTAGATTAATCTACAAAAAAAAGAGTCGCTCACACTCGCGAATATAAGTGATTATAATCACGAGTGAGAGTCAAAGTGTACGTACAGTAACCAAAGTCTAATAAACATTTGTTATAAAGCTATTTCTTATGTCATGTAAAATTTGAGATAAAATATATACCCAAGGACACCAACTCTATACGCAGCACGTTTGTTATTCTTCAGCTATCTTCTATCTTCTCTTCCTACTTGTGCCTACCATCTGCCATGATTTGTGACTGGCAGCAGTAATTGCCCGAATCACTAACTTGTTAATAATTTAACGCAATTGCAGTACCTATTACTCGTGAATGTCCTCGATGGCAGGGATCTCATCAGGGGAGTGCTAGGAAGCAGACTGCAGTAATCTTCACATGATTTATCCGCTTGCCATATTCGATAGCCCTAGTCAACTCTTGCAATATCTACTGGCTTAATTGTATGGGTTGCTAAATAAAGAAATAATAAAAAAAATGTTGGACAATCCACACATCATCTTCTTCATCTAGCCCGTGGATTGGGGCTAGATAAAGCTTAAAATAAAATAAATACAAATAAAATAGTTTATTTGCTATAACTTAATCTATACAAAACCTTTTAATTATTTACTTTGGAAGCCCCCTTTTAAGTATAAAAATACCTGTGTTAGGGGGTTAATAAATGGATACAATTTGACTTAATACATTACGTTAGTATATTTTTATAAGGTATTTTATTATACTTAGTAAACACCCAGAACCTCGGAACGAATATTTGGGAATCGTACAAATATTAGTTCCTCTTGCGTCGCAGGTGGAACTTCGCACCGCGCATCATTCATTGTCATACCAATACCTCGACCTTTTTGACAAGATTAGAAGCAATCTAATGGTCCACGTCCACCTGACCGCATTAACCTGTAAGCGGAGCGCCAATGTACAATGTACGTTGACAATGTATTAGGTTAGCCAATTTGCTTCAGTTAATTACGTGGGCTCGTTTTTGCGGGGCGACATGTGACATTTAATACATTATGGGGTAGGGTTCGCAAAAAATGGACCAATGGCCTGATGAAGAGGATGGGTCAGTTGAAACAAAAGGAAATGGAGCGTGGAATAGGTGTCGTATAAAAGGGAATAATTATTGTTTTCTAATTAAAATAAAAGTATTAACAGGGATTACTTGCGTTGCCTCTAGTTTGTTTGCCACTGTACCTCTATGTTAGCTCAACTTTTTAAATTGGAAGCTTATATAGGTATATTTATATTTAAACATAAAAATATTCAGGCACACACACGGGCTTTGCGTGCGGTGTAAACAAACTGCAATCTGAGGGTTGCAATTTTTCACTTTCTGTAAGTATTAGTGCAATTAATATCTTTGTTATATTATATAGGTTATATTATAATACATATTTAAACAAAAACCTTTAAATGATAATTGGTAAGGAGGGAAAGATATAAATCACAGTTAGTGTTTTTAAAGAAATTGTTTTGAAACGAAAGGAATATAACCCTCTTGAAATTCAATAAGAACATAGAACCTTTCAGAATTAGAACGGTATTCAATCGAAAAAAAACTGCGAACCTTTGTAAGCATTCAATAACAATTTCGATAAAAAGTTTCCCCATCAATTACTCTTCTGCTGACGGTACCCCAGTAGGGAAATAACTGCGATCCAATTTCATCAAACCCTACTTAATACAGGTTAAGTTATATCCTCATTCCTGCCCAGTGTTCATTTCTTGTATGTGCCCGATTTTGAACTTTATGTACATCGATTATAATAATTAAAAGACATCTTTGCTCTTATTGATGCAACGATGTAATTTCCTTCAGTATTCTATTTCCACTGAGGTCACTTTTGCTTCTCTGTACGACAGGACAGGAACTTTCTTCTTGATTTTACTCAAATTATAGCAAATTTTGGTCTTCCCTTCCTCATCTTCCTTTTATGATATTACTTATGAAGCGTCATATTAGATGTCTAATCATACTTCCTCTTTTGTTTTGAATGGTTTTCACCTAAGATTAATTATAGATTGTTGATATCATGAATTAAGGTCATTTTATGCTGATATTAGGACGTCATAGGCCATATACATGTAACTAAAAATGAAAATTTACATTGGAACTTTATAACAATGCTTTATTCATCTCGAGTTTGGAAAACTTCAGAAGTAACTCATGTTCCTATATATAACATTGTTGAACTAATCTGGGTACTTTGTATAAAGTTATTAGCTAAGTCCTTGTTCCGTACGTTAGGTGGTACCTACTTACCGAGGAACTTAATAGGGGATTTACTTTGTATATCTTAACTAGGAACAGAAGTGAGAGAATACTGCTTCTAAGGAAATAGCTACCAAACTCCAGCTAAATTTTACCTCAAATATTTGTGAACAGTAAATCAGTAAATCAATGTCTTTGTTTTTGTAGGCTTACAAAATAAGCACTGAGACAAGTCAAATTTTAAACTGTAGGTTCATAACTATAAAAATAATATAAGAAATAAAGTGATAATTGATTTTCTCTTCGCTTCAATCAAAACAAACCACAAAAGGAAAATAGGTCAAGTGTCATGCTTAATTGCTACCAGGAAATATTTATTGTATTCGAATGGTTTAATTATAATAAGTTAATAAATGAATTGTCTTTATTATTTAGAAATAAAAACGTAATTTATTTTGTAATTCATAAAATAACATCGTAACGCTGAGGTAACCTAAGTAAAAAAAAGATAAAATTAAATCAATTAACATCATTAGATTGACTTTTGCATCTGCCAGATGCTGGCTAGATACGGCGAGCTGAAGACAGGGCTATGGCGCTCATTAGAGGAGGCATATATCCACCAGTGGACTTGACAGTGATGATGGTGGTAGTGATGACCTTATTAAAAACACATGTACTAAGCAAATTACGATAAAATCAAAACAATCTTGCTTAAAAATCTCATTTACCAGTTTCCTACACCCAAACAAATAAATATCGATGCATTTTGGCACCGAATCGTATAATCAAAAACACACGCTAACCGTTGTATCGGTCGGAATGCCACGTGAACGCTTATCCGGTACTACACTGCAATGTGAGGGCTTTATTCGACGAAGTAAAGGTATTGGGGTCATTTGAAACAAGAGAAGATGTTTTCCGAACAGAATTTTAAATGAACTTGTAAACGAACCTAATTTGATGCGCTGTTCGAAAGACTGGTCAATTGTTTTTATGTTTTATTAATTTAAATTTTAAAAGTGTGTTACTCAGTTTTGCAGGCCAGTATAGTTTCCGGTCGCGGTTTTGAATGCGCTTTTCAGGGATTAAAAGTAGCATATACGTTCTTAAAAAACTATAACAACATCATTTGTTCCACTAGCGGACAAAAGAGTGAAGCGAACTAAAAATCAATTATCACATAATTTCTTATATTATTTTTATAATTATGTACCTATAGTATTAAATTTGACTTGTCTGGGTGCCTATTTTGTAAGCCTAAAGAAATAAAGATATTTACTGATTGAAAATTTCGGTTTTATCAATTTTTAGTAATTTTGGAGTGAAGAACAAACAGTCAAACAGCTGCCAAAGATAAATTAAAGATTTTGTTTGTCCATTGGATTTTGTTGCCACTAAAGTGTGAACTAAACTCTCTACACTAAAGTGTAAACTAAATCCAATACACAATCAAAATTGAATCCATCAATCACAGCCATGAAAAATTGCGTCATTCCCAAATAAACGCCCCATGGTTTTCCAAATATAAACAAAATATGAGAGATACTGTGCCACTAACTTATGTGTGCAGGTAGGTAAAATTTAACTAGCTAACTAGCTTAGTTACTTTCTAATAGCTGTCTTATGTAAGTGATAATATGGTTCACGATGTCAAAATTAAAGCACAGACTAGATAGGTTCAGGTCAAAGTGCTTTATTTCCTTTTGACCTTACACGACTCTTGGACAAGTCATAAAATTAATCTTATAAAATGTAACTAAAAAAGAGATAAAGTGTTCAATTTGATTTTTGTTTACTCAAATCTTTTTAAAGTAAAGTAAAGAAGCGAACAAGAAACCCTTACCTTGTTAGTTTTCGAGTTGGAGTGAAGCTCGTACCGATCATTCCTCTATATTGATATTTTATAGCAAGTCCGCCTTTTACATACAATATTTTTGTCAATTTGTTTGATAGCCTTGAGAGGTTTCCATAGAAAAAACGCGTGCTAAGCCTCGGGCAGATGCTAGTAAAGCGCCATAGTCAAGTGAACAGATAGGCTTGTAGCAGTTTATTTGTAGCATAGCGTAAGGATCGTTCACATATTTGACAGGTTTCACGTGACTTCACAAAACTTGTTACGGGGTACGGTAAAGTTACCAATACTTTACCGGTATTCGATATTCACAGGGGTTCGAGAAATTCATAGGCTTAAAATGTAAAAGCGGCTTTTGATCACGTAAAACTTTTTACAAAGCAAGTGATAAGCTTTGGATGAACTGGTTTAGAATATCGTTGTTTGATGTAACGAGCATGTTTCTTACAAATATTTTGTACCATCCTGTCCTAGGTTCCCAGTAGTGATTAAGCGTAAACTTATTTAAAAAAATAGACCGGTTGTATTTAAAGGTCGTTTTTAATAAAAAAATACATTTTAGTATAAAACAGTTATTTTAGATTTAGGTTACAAACATTTGCTGAAGCTACTATATACTTACTCATGTAAAAAAGCAACCAATCTAATATTAATATTTTCATCACAAGTTACACCAGTAATTCTCTTTTAAAAAGCACTTAAAATATTTTTAAAAGCCACGTTTTCACTCAGTAATTTTAGTTAGATTCCGTTGATAAATCTGAGTTAAAACGAGAATAATTCAAGACATTATTAATTAATTGCCGAGAGATAAGCGAAACGATAAATATAGAAGCTTCCGAGAAATTTGAGGGACTTTATGAAGGGAGGTTCTTTGTTTGTCGAACAAAATTGTTAATACACTGCTTAATCTCTAGTATTTTTTAGTCTTTTATTGATTTTTCTCTCTTAATTGTTTTCAAAAAACCTGATATAAGAAACGTCTAAGATGGCATAATGGAACGTCATGTGCATTCTGAACAAAATCTGATGTAGGCGTTTAGGTGTTGTAAACGGTTATCTGACATCACGTTATCTGTCTACAAATTAAATACATAGTTGCTTTTTTTTCCTTTTAAGAACTAGAATGTGAAATTACCCTGTCTTTTGCTGTAATCAATACATTTTTACATTGCTTTAATTTAAAAGCTGTTGCTTTTCGTATGGCCTCATAAAATTTGATCCAAATGTGACCAGTTAGTTTTTCAGTTATACCTACAAAATAGTAAAATTTTAAGTCAGTCGTTCGTTTTTGGAATATACATCAAAATATATCCGATCGGGTAAATACGAAACATTCCCAGTTATATTGAAAATCTATTTCCATTTTACACACAAATCTGTAATGGGTTGAAACCACCTGAAACCTTCTGATTAGTGCGGTTTTACAGGGAATGTAAATTCCATATTTCCATTAGTTAATAATCTAACAATTGAATTAAAATTAATTAGAAACCCAGTCACAGCGGTCAGAATCATTTTATCAGCGAGGCCCATTCGTTATTGGAAATTTTGATGAGGTTTACTGATCATGGCGACCATTTACATTCAAATGATTTGGTGGTCTGTGCTTTTAACTAATGAAATAAAAATGGTAGGTCTTTATAAAAATATTTAAGATACAAACCAAAACAAGAGACGTTATTGATACACAATCGAGTCATTTAAAATCTTATCACGAACTTAGCTGCCGGTCTATCGCAGGTCTCAATATTTTTCGTGACACTAAAAAATTACTGCACTTGTAATTACATCAGAGTAGTTAAAAGATATAGCAAAGTGTTTTTTATATGTAATTTTTGCACGCAGTGCTTGAAATTTTCCATGAAACATGTGAAAATAAGAAGCCACCGCTTCGATCTGAAATTAGAGCTGTAGAGATCTTTAGTCAATGTTGGCATACATCTACAGAGATTCAGCACAATGTGCTTTTAAGATAAGCCTAAATTCGTAATTTTTTCAATACATTTTACAGTGGTGGCATAACAAGCAAGCAACGCACTTGCAAGGACAAGCGAGTGCTTCTTCGTCAATTCTTGTGCAAACTCAATTCTTGTAATGTGAAAATATAAGAATTAAGTGTATGCACAGAATTATTAATAATATGTAGTGTATGTGTGGTAGATAAGCAATTGTATCACTATTAATATATCTAAAGATTTAAGCCCATTGTGACAAGCTTATAGTTGTACCGTGTGAATGAATGTGCTTAGTCCTTTAAGGCGCAAACAGTAGGTACACTAGCGCCACCACTTATTTTATCATGTAACTAGCGACTCACCCCGGCTTCGCACGTTTGTATTATAAGTATATAGAGGTAAACCTTCCTCTTGAATCTCTCTATTTGATAAAAAAACCGCATCAAAATCCGTTGCGTAGTTTTAAAGATTTAAGCATTCAAAGGGACATAAGAACATAGGGACATAGGGACAGAAAAGCGACTTTGTTTTATATTAGGTAGTAATTACGTTAAATAAAGGAATTTCCAAAATTCACAAGTTCAGTTTGTTATACCTAACATAAGCTTTTTTAATGCATCTGTAGTAGTTTAATTTTCAGTATTTTAAGAAGAGATACAAAATCAAAGTTCGGTGTCCACCAGAAAACTACCACCACTAACAACTATTAACAACACTAACACTAGCAACGTCGTATCTCTTCCTAAACTTGTGCACCAGTGTACCTGATCTTTGTGCCATAAATAGCTTGACAAGTTTGTCTACGTCATTTGCCCGTAAATCCTTGGTTCCAGAGTGCAGCAAAAATACTTCATCTTCAACATGCACTCAGAAAATGCAGGAATATGAAAGTAGATGTCATAGCGACCTCAGAATACGAGATTATCAGCTGCGACGATGGAAGCGGGAAAGGTATTATAGATGGCTTTGCCTACATTAGATAAATAGATATAAATGTAGTCGTCAGAATTACTTTGATATCTCACATAATGGTAGAGAAACGCGTTTCTGTTATACTCTATCAGACGATATTTATACCTTTTACCTTTTCAAGTGATTGCGAAAAGAACAGGTTTACATTTTGACAAGAGATTTCTTATACCTTTTTCTGGGTGACCTGTTTTGATGATTCTCATTTTAAAAGGGTCGTGTTGTTCCGTCTGCTGCTTGAAATTTAAAGTCGGATCTTAGTTTTTGAAAAGAACATAATTTTTGTTCTGTTTTCATTTTTTGTATGCAGACAACTTATGAACATTTTTAAAACGTAATAACAGAAAACTTCTGGTATAACAAAATAAAAGAATAATTTCAAAAACAACAACTTACTGCTAGGTAACTAAAATTCAAGATTTTTAATGTTAAGTTTTTATTTTTAAAATTCTAGAAAAAATATTCTCCTATTAATTTACATATTCTATATTCCTCCTATTTTGTCTAGAGGGAAAAGTGGAATGAGAAAAATCAGAGAAAATGCCCGTCCCGTAACAATAACCGCTGCAACGCGGTGGAAATGCAGGGTTAATAAAATCACAAGGCACCTGTGCGATAAATTATAAATAACCGATAAATTTATCGTTGTTATCTTGAGGATGAATTATGGACTTATAAAACATAATATTAACTTTCAATTCCAGTTTTGCCCCTTGAGGGTATTGGCTACGTGTAAACTGGAATATCCCTATAGCTTGAACCTAATTATTGAAAAGAGTTCAGCAATCGAATACAGAAATAAAGACCCATTACTATCCAGTCGCATAGTACAGGACGTGTCTTGTTAAACCACTGCAGATGTTAACACATGCTGTACAATCAGATCCCATTTCCGGATGCTATCAGGTGTTGGGCGGGTATCCATTGTCCGATAGCATCCGGTTTTATGCCGGACGGAATCAATTATTTGGATAGTATCATACATAACCTCTTTACAGATGCACACAAAGGCAGAAATAAACAACACTATAGAAAGAAATGCGAGGAGTAAAGAAGTATAAGAGGCGTCTTTATCGCTATGATCGATCTCTTCTAGGTAACGTTGGGATGATGGGGGTGGCGGATTTTTGTGGTTTTACTAATCAAATGCGATTCTCTTGAGAGTTGTTTGTAAGTGGATTTTGAACAGCAAGGCACTTCAGATGTATTGCTCACTATTTCACTCCTTCCTAAAAACCAGCGTAGCATTGGGCCTGATCATTTTACCCTTATGTTTTTTTTTTATTTTCTCAATTTGGGAATGCCCTAATATGAAGCCCAAGTTAACAGAAACCCAAACCATTACACAAATGGTTACTTGACTGCTGTTTTTACGCGCTTACCAAATATTTTGACCGCTGAAAAAAACTGACTTGGATTCTGTACCTGCAGTAACATGTTATTTATCTGTTTAATATAAACGTATTCTAGTTCGTTTTTTCTATTTCTTTAATGAGTTTGTACATTTGAATAAATTTTCAAAATGTTGTAAGTACTGCGAATAAAAATGTTTAAATTTAACATGATTGAACATAATTAACTGATATTTAGATTAAGACCGTATTTTTTATGCACATAATTATTATGTTCTTGCAAATTAATGTATGACTATACAAAAATCGGATAGGCAGTGGAAACGCACAACCCACTGTCGAATGACACGAAGAGCGCTGGAATCTCAAAGCCTTGTCATTCCAAAACCTATTTCCTCAGATACACGTCTTTTTACTTATATCGACAAAATTGAGGAAATTCGAGATTTCCTAAAAGTATTTGGCAATTCGAGATCAATCGGGAAAAGGCTTGAGTTTTCCTCTAAAATGGTCTGCCTTAGGTATTGGCCTATATAGATAATCCTCTATTACGTAGCCTTCTTAAACATTCATAGCCTATAGGTAATGAAACTTATAGAAAGACAATGGAATTAGTGTCTTTATGAGTTCAAGTGATTTTCTCAGGCAACCGATTGGCGGTGCTTATGCTAAGCTAAAACATACTAATATACACAACCGCTATATATTTATTTATTTGATCATCATAACATCATTACATTACATCTGTTATAATACCTAGGACAAAAAAAATATCACTACATAGTATAAAACAGAGTCGCTTTTTCTGTCCCTATGTCCTTATATTCCTATGTCCCTTTGAATGCTTAAATCTTTAAAACTACGCAACGGATTTTGATGTGGTCTACTAGATAGAGTGATTCAAGAGGAAGGTTTATACGTGAAATAAAACAGTGCGAAGCCGGGGCGGGTCGCTAGTAAGTAATAAATCCTTTGTTTTACAAATGAAAAATATTTTCTCATTGTTTATTGTCACCAATAAGTACCTACCTATGTTAAATGTATTTATTTATGTATCAAAGCTTCATCCGGTTTTGATACCTACTGAAATATATATTTTGAACTAGTTATGTACCTCTTAGCACATTGTAGTTTAGTGTTTAAGTTATGTAATAACTTATCCAAGATATAAGTTCTCAAGTTAGGTACCTAGTTCATTATTTTACTCAGCGGCGACCAAATACCACTTATCAAGTTCTGATCTTATTTTAATATCAAGCTAAATATGAAAAGTTCTGCATATCAAATATCATTTTAAGGTTTTTGAATTAACTTGGCTAAGTTTTTTGAAATATCTAAAAACTTTATCGTTTTGTTACCAATTTCATTGTGGGGCCGCGTGTGTTTAAATTATTTTCATATAACTGTTCATAAGTTGAAATTACTTTGAGATGTGTATTAAAACGTTCCAAAAAATATTACTTTTTTAAATTATAGCTTTGGGTTGCAAAATAGCGTGCGTGGTGCGTTAAGTTAAGACAAATGACGATCAATGTCAAGACTACGTCTAGTATTCTCGCCATCCATACCGCAACTCTTGAAAATTCAATTCAATTCAATTAGTTTATTTCAGCTTAATAGATAAGTACATATTTCAGCCATATATTATATAAAAAGAAACATCTTAACTTAATTTTTAAAAACGCTTGACGCCATGTGTGCGCGTCCAGTGCTTCATGAAAGCGCAGTCTGTGTCCAGCCTTCCAGCTATAAGTTTGAGATAGCTACTGGTACTAAACTAAGTTTTTAATCAGTAGGTACGTCTTACTCGTAATGACCTAGTTACGCACCAATGAGATGTTCCAAGTCGCTTAGGTGGTATAACGATCTACAAAAGAATATAGGCAGATACTGTAAGCGGCAGAAGACAGGACGCTATGGAGCTCATTAGGGAAGGCCTATCTCCAGCCGTGGACTAATAAAGGTTTATTGTGATGATGATGATGATACAACATAATAAAAACAACAAACAAACCTTCATATTTCTTATACAAATACCTTTATTTATATTATTTACCCATGTCATGTACCAATCTATTTTAAACGCCATTATTATGCATATCATGTTGCTACTTGATCTTCGCTTGCTCACCATGACTCATTCATAATAATCATAAGTACCTATTAGTTCTCAGCTGAATATATTAGTGATAATGATAACAATGTTGTGAAATACTTGTGTAATGTGTTTGTTTATGTTTACTGACTTTATAATGTAAACAGATAAGTTCTCATCGAGGAATGACTCGACATTTTAAATATTGGTAACTCATTCTGAGTAGTCAATTTTAGAAATCTATTTTGTGAAGGGGTTTTCCTGCTATCTTTCCGTGGGTACTAACGCGGATTTTAGGGTTCCGTACCAAAAGGGTGTTACGTAAACTGTAGTGTTCTGTGTATTAAAATGCGACACGGGCGTGTCGGATGCACTGACCGACCGGCAGGGGGCGCGGGTATGTTTCTCGCCATTTGTTGCCATTTGGACGGAGCAGACGTACGCGTGTGTACATAATCGATATCTGTGTTTTATTGGCATTTTACCCTAACCTGGTACAGAAACCTATTACTAAGACTCCGCTGTTTGTCCGTCTGTCACCAGGCTGTATATCATCGTGATCCATGATAGACAAAATAACATTTTCACACATGTTGCCGCTTTAACTGCAAATACTAAAAACAGAATAAAATAATATTTAAGGGACCCACAAGACATGATTGTTTTACCGTATTGATAGGTAATGTTACGGAACCCTTCGTGAGCGAGACTCCCACTTAGCTGGTTATTACGGTGTAGCATAACCCAAAATTATGTATAACCGGTCTAAAACTACAACTCATCCAAAATAAGTCTGAACCCCGTAGTTAAGAAGTCAAAATTTTAGGTACTAATTTTTTTTTTTATTATTTGTTGGAACTTGGAAGGCCCAGTTCCAACAAATGCTAATACTTTATATAATGATTTGTTATTCTTATTTAAACTTTAGTTAAATAATAATAGTGCGATATCAACTCGTTATTGTTCACTGATCTTCGAATAGAAAGGATGCCTAGGAAACGCTGTGATGAAATTGGCCCGAACACTTGCCTCCGATTTTCTAATGGGGAGATGAGGGAAAACTACCTACTTCATCATAAACAACCTATATTACTACACAGCTGGACATACGCCTCCCCTAATGAGCGCCATAGCGCCCGGTCTTCAGTTTGACGCATCGTTGCGGTCTCCATTCAAGAACACGTTTACCCCAAAATCAGCAAATCAACAAAACACGTCAGCTTGCTAATTCTTTGAGCTATGTCACAGAGCTATGTCGATAACTTTGGTTCTCTGTCGCGTCGGATGTATTCGTTACGACACCTGTTCTTCAGAGAGACTCCGAGCATAATTTCCATAAAAACTACTTATTTACTCTAAATACTGACAGATATGAATCTGTTTTATTATACACTAGTGACCCGCCCCGGCTTCGCACAGTTTTATTAAACGTACTTATAAACCTTTCTCTTGAATCACTCTATCTA
This sequence comes from Eupithecia centaureata, assembly GCA_944547425.1. Taxonomy (NCBI): domain Eukaryota; kingdom Metazoa; phylum Arthropoda; class Insecta; order Lepidoptera; family Geometridae; genus Eupithecia; species Eupithecia centaureata. The sequence goes on from OX155679.1 coordinate 1,992,613, forward strand.
TTAAAAAAAACCGCTTCAAAATCCGTTGCGTAGTTTTAAAGATGCGTTCAAAGGGACATAATGACATAGGGACAGAGAAAGCGACTTTATTCTATACTATGTAGTGATTTAAAATACCCAGAAACCCGGAAATATTTTCAGATTGTACACACATTTGTCCCCAGGTAGGAATCGAAAGGGCATCCTCCTGCGTCACAGACGGACGTTCACCTGCCGCGCCATAGGTTATTTTGCTATCCTATAAATGCAATGTTTGTATTATTAACAACAAAAATTATCTGAAATAAAAAAGGAAATCATTCTAAGCATATAAATATCTTAATATCTAGACAAACTTTAAGAGAAACAATGATATCAAAGCTGGTCGTCGCAATAGGTAAATACCACAGAGTAAAAACGAAGGTGTTGCGTTGTGCGCGCATTGCAACGCAGACGTTTGGTGAAATTCTAAAAAATCATAATTAGTGCTTGCAATCTAAATCCAACCTTAAGTTCGACCAGCTAGACCAGTGATTTCATTAATCAGTGCTGCAGCGGTTACTACCATCTTACCTGAAAGTCCGGTTTGCTAGAGCGAAAGGCTACGTGAGTAAAAGAGACAACCTCTGATAACCTAAACCGTATTTTACACTACGCTTGTACTCGCCTCCGTGTACTTACTCACCATTGTAGTTTTGCCAAAGATCAAAATGATGCGACCTACTGGAAGTGACACGAATATTGAGCGGAGTGGCTCGACACCAAATCTGTCAACAGCGAGTACTTCGACAGCGGCTTCTTCTGAGCTATCAACGATCACTTTCCGTAATAAACGCAAACATGGTGTGGAAGAAGCATTAACAGCAGAACAGTTTACAGCATTACAAAAGCAAATGACAGAAATGATGGCGCTGTTAAATGCATCAATAAATGCACAAAATGAAAACACAAGGCAGATTAGAAGTGATATTGCAGGTATCAAAGATGAAATGCTGGGTATTAAAACAAGCCTAGAGATGAATGAGAAAAAAATAACCAGTATAGCTTCAGAGCAAATGAATATGAAAGCTGAAATCCAAATGTTAGCTGACTCAGCAAAAACTACTGATACGAAAATAGCCTCATTAGTCTCTGATGTTCAAAATTTACAAATGAGCTCGACACAATCGGCTCTGCTGGACAGGACTCCGTGCGAAGAACTATTGGTCGAGCTAAACGACCTAAATGCGAGGAAAAGAAATATCCTTGTAGCGGGGATCCAGGAATCTAACCTCAGTGATGCGAAGATGCGAGATGAATCGGATAAAGTAGAAGTACTAAAAACTATCAACTCAGTGTACGAAACTTGCCCTGAGCCCATTAAAGTCACGCGGGTTGGAAAACATAAGTCTACTGAAAACCGACCTATAAAGGTATGCTTTGAATCCGAAAACACAGCTAAGCTTATACTTCAAAATAGAAATAAGCTGAAGGGTACCAATGTGAAAATCTTTTCCGATCAGACCCCGTACCAGCAGAACCGATTCAAATTACTTAAAGAAGAACTCAGTAGACGCACTGAAAATGGTGAAAAAGACCTTACAATCAAATATATTAAAGGGGTCCCCAAAATTGTCACCGCTCTTCCAAAAAACTCTACAACCTAAGTGACCAGGGTGAAATTACATATCAAGCTCTCAACAATTACGATGATCTTAAATGTAACAATAATTCACTTAAGTTTCTTTACGCGAATGTCCGGAGTATAGTTAAACCCGGTAAATTTGATGAACTCTGCTGTATCAGTCGATTATGAAAAACTACAGATATTAGCTGAAGAAGCAATGCCTAATACTAACAATAGTTACTTTGATCAATTTGAAAAGACATTATCTGAAACTGTTGAACGTTGTAAACTAAAAAAAACTAAAATTTTGAACCCACCGAGACAAGACTGGATAAATGCTGAAATACTAGGAGAAATTAATAAAAAGAATATACTTTATCAGCGACATAAACATAACCCTGAAGATTTAAACATTGAAAATGATTATCTCATAGAACGAAAAAAAGTATCCGAGAAAATACAACAAATGAAAAATAACTATTACAACAGTGAGTTTTCTAACTGTAAGAAGAAACCAAAAAAAATGTGGAGTTTGATCAATAGCCTAACACACAATAAGATACAAGAAGTCTCAATACCAGCAAAACTAGAAACAAGAGCTGCAGAATTCACAAATGGAAAAGATGTCTGCGAATATTTCAATGTTTTTTTCTCAACAGTTGGCTCAACACTAGCACAAGCTATTCCCGTAGAATATCATAAACATAATACTTACACTATGGCAACAGTTGATACTACCATAAACGGGTTTGGTTTAGAAAACTTAAATTTCACTACATCTCATGAAATTTTAAAAATGATTAATAACTTAGACACAAACACTAGTTCTGGAATTGACAATATAAATACTAAATCGATAAAAGCTATCAAACATATCATTGCCCCAATACTCACAGATTGTATCAACAACTGCTTAGAGCAAGGAACATTTCCAGAGAAACTAAAAATCGCCAAAGTAACGCCAATTTATAAGTCAGGGCCTAGGTCAGATCCTGGTAACTATCGTCCCATATCGGTGCTCCCAGTGCTATCAAAAATATTTGAAAAAGTTATCTATTCCCGTCTCGAATCATATGTGAAATCGATTGACGTTCTTTATAACAAACAATATGGATTCAGACCAAAATCCAATACTCTATCTGCAACCGTTGATCTAGTAACTAATATAAAAAATAAAATAGACCAAAAGAACATAAGCTTAGGCATTTTCATCGACTTAAAGAAAGCATTTGACACTGTCAGTCACAAAATCCTGATGAATAAACTTAAGGACATAGGTGTAACTGGGAATGCTCATAAAATCTTAGAATCATATCTTACAGGTCGTTTTCAAGTGGTTAAAGTTGCTGAATTCCAAAGTTCCTTAGCACCAATTACATATGGAGTCCCTCAAGGCTCAATTTTAGGACCTTTATTATTCTTAATATACATAAATAACATTAGTAAACTTAACCTTAAGGGTGAACTGTCACTTTACGCAGATGATACTAGCCTATTTTATTTTGGTCAAAGCATTGAATCAATTGTCAATGATGCTCAGCATGATCTTGACCTTCTGAACGTCTGGTTCCAATATAACTTACTCACTCTTAATGTAGCTAAAACTCACTATGTAATATTCTCTGCAAAAAATAAAAAAATAGACAACTTTGAACCTCTCGAAATTAACGACACAATTATTAACAGATCTGACAGTGAAAAGTTTCTGGGTCTTACATTAGACAAACACTTAACATGGAAACCACACGTTCAGAGAGTCAAATCTAAACTGACAGCGTTAAATGGTGCTCTCCGTGGTATAGTTCGTTGTTTACCCAGAAATGTTCGTTATGTTATATATAATTCGTTAGTGAAACCACACATCGATTATTTGATTGAGGTCTGGGGGTCAGCGGCAAACACTAATCTTAAACTATTACAAGTATCACAAAACAAATTATTAAAAACTTTATTCCACTATGACTATCTAACTCCGACGATAAAAATATATAAAGAAACTAAATTACTTAACGTACATAATACTTACCGATATTATACATGCATTCTTATACGTAAAATTTTATCCAAAGACATACACACTAACATTACATTAAAAACTAAAAATGAAAATCCCCACTTACGGCGTTTAAGAAATGCGAATAATATCGTATTACACTCCCCTAGAACTAATTATGGTAAAAAGAATGTAACGTTCGAAAGTGCTCAAATTTACGATAAATTACCAAAAGAAATAAAAGATACTAAGAACATACAAAACTTTAAAAAAATGTTAAAAACTCATTTGCTACAAGAACAATGAATGTCACATCTAGTTGTTGTCGATCTGTGTAAACCAAACCTGTTATCTTGGCGCTAAACGCGGTAGTGTAGTGTCGTGCGATTCTTGTTAGTACGATTGAATGCTAATCCACCCTCTTTAAATAATAAATAAATAAATAAATTAACTCAAATAAAGTAATATTAACTTCGGATATTAACTAGGTACATATTTCGATGGCACTTACCTACCTTGTTCTATTTAATAGGTATGTATTTAACTAAAGTAGAACTACTTGCCGCGAACTATGCACCTACCTATAAATGTACCTTAGCTATGTGGGTTCACCACTTAACGAAAATTAAAAAATAAAACATGAAAGTTGTTTATGGAATCTTAACTTTAATTTTATACTTATACTTAGTTAACAACAGATAATTGGTTACCTACCTATAAAAGTTATGTTAGTTTTTTATTTTTTATATAGTATGGTTACCTAAGTTTTTAAATTGTATATTTATGTCCTGCTCGCATGCGCAACTAAAATAATATTTTAATTATATTAGTTAATAAGTTCTCATTTTAAGTGAATTGTAATTCTTATGAGAATAAATTCTTTAAACCCAAGGTAAATACTTACAAAGAAAGTGGAACGGTATTCTAGAAAATAAGTTTTAGCAGAAATAATGCAATTCAATAACATAGTTAATTAACTTTTATTTAATGAGTTGTTATTTAGAAACGTTTAAAGTTAAATAAGTTGCAAATAACACGATATATTAGATAGAGTGTCTAGACTCCAAATCCATCGATAAAATTCATCGAATCTATGTACTAAAATTCGAGTTTGATAAAACAAAACAAAAGATTTACCCACAGCCATTGAGAACTCTTATAAACAGAAAGCGTTGGTATAACGCTGCCTCAGCACTGTTCAGATTGCTTTCAAAATAATAAAGTCAATGTATTTCATCACTCGTTTCCAATTAGCGATTACGCTTACCCTTATCCCGGGCTATCAGACAGAATCGCCTTCGCTGCAACAAGTCGAGATCTGCACGCCACAGCAGTATAAAGGAGATACAGAGGAATATCTGCTATCAGATCTTGGGTTAAGGTTGAAAATGGTAAATGTAATTAGGCTTCGAAAGGGTTGATTGGTGATATCGTATCATGGTAGAAATAAATCCAGTATTGCTTGACTTTTGGAGCAAAATAAAACATAGGTGGGGCCAATTGATTCACTGGACTAGTACTAATTGTTATTCCAAGGTAGAGTTATAGTAGAGTAAGTCATAAGTAGAGTAAGTATTAGGCCAGTCGAGCTACCTTTAGACTATTAGCAAGCATCTGCAGTTAGCTCAATTGTTTCAATTGTATATACTTGTTTTAATTTTTTTTATTCCTCGATTAATTTTCAATTCAATTCAATTCAATTTCTTTATTTCGGTTATTCACCATAATTTTTAGTAATACTACTTATACTATGTTAGTCACCATAAAAAAATAAAAATAGATTTCAAAATTCATGTCCAGTTAAATGTACCTACTTAATTAATTAATGTCAACAATTAAATTAATTATACCTAGAACCTACTGACTGTTAATTTAATTTAATTTAAATAAATTTTTATTTTGCACACCGCATTGAGTGGCAGGGCAACACATGGGTCTCAGTCCAGTGTCTGAGTATGGGGCCATCCACCCGCTCAGCCACCGTGACTAGGAGGCTATTGGGGCTGGCGCGCACCCGCTGCATCAGGGAGGCGACACGCTTGCGCATGATGGCGTGAAAATCATCTACTCGCGCCTCCGCAAACATGCCTGATGCACTGCAGTAGCGCGGCAGCCCCAACAGCATCCGGAACGCGTTATTATATTGAATCCGGAGGGCGTTGTACGCCGCTCGAGTAACGCTGATCCACAGGCTGCAGGTGTAAAACGATTGGCAGAAGGCCCTGAACAATGTAATTTTAACCTTTTCAGAGCATTTTGCAAACCTGCGGATCAGCATGTTACTCCTCACCGCCAACGCCCTCCTCTCCCTCTCCACATCCATGTCATCCTTGAGGGTATCGGTGACCCAGTGCCCCAGGTACTTAAAGTGCGACACTTGATTAAGCACGGTGCCATCCAGTGAGACAGGTGGCACATGTGGATAATTCTTTTTTCCTGCTTTGAACACTAGTAGCTCACTCTTTTTAGAGTTGTACCTGAGGCCATGTGTCACCGCATACCGCTCACATATGCCTACCAGCTTGCGCAGGCCGCTGATCGATGGGCTCAGTAACACCATGTCATCAGCATAGCTAATGTTGTTAACCATGTTTCCACCAACTGAGCAGCCCACCATGGCGCCACTAAGCTCACCAATCAGCCGATCAACGTACAGGCTGAAAAGCCGAGGAGAGCTCAACCCCCCCTGCCTTACTCCGCATTCCAACCCATACGGATCGGATAACGAGCCTGCCCACCTGACAACGTTGCTCTGATGACCGTACCAGTATTTGAACAGCTCAATGAGTTCAGGCGGCATCGTTGTGTCTTCTGAGAGCTTCTTCCACAGGACACTATAGGAAACCAAATCGAAGGCTTTTGATAGGTCAAGGAAGCACGCGTACACAGGCGTCTTCCTATCCGTGTAGTACCGGACTGTATGCTTGAGACACAGCACTGCTGTTTCTGTAGAAAGCCCTGATCGAAATCCGAACTGAGCATCATGAAGCACAAGATGTTTCTGTAGCTGTTTGTCAAGCATGCAATCCAGTACTTTAGCTATAGTAGTAGCCAACGAGATGGGCCTATAGTTACCTATGTCCGACACGTCTCCAGTCCGATTCTTAATTAATGGCACAACCACGGTCTTCATCATATCATCAGGCAGGTAGGCATGTACTACACACAGCGAGAACAGCATGGCCAGCACCCCAGGCAGATGTACCCCAGCAAATCGCAGGTGCTCAATGCTAATGGAGTCGTGGCCCGGAGACTTGCCCCTCTTCATACCTCTCAGTACCGCCGATACTTCCTTAGCAGTGAACACATGCAACCCACCCGGTGAATGATCAACCTGAGGTATTGCATCCTGCGGCGTTACCAGAGCTGACTGCACCCTAAAATGGTCTTTAAACAGGCCCGCTATTTTCGCTGTGTCGCTCACACCCGCTACACTAACAGGCAGACCCGACCTGGGACTAAGTTTACTGGTTTCCTTCCAGAATTTAGCAAACTGTTTATCGGTATGATGACTAGCTAATATATCCATTTTTATTTGTTCTGAATTTTCCTGACACCATTTTAATTTTTGTTTGAAAGTTTTCCTAGTAGTTGTCATCACATCATACAAGTCCCCAGTCTTCGGTTTACCAAACATAATCCAGTTCCTAAACCCAAGTCGGGCGTCCGCATGTGCTTGTTTTACATGTTTGTTCCACCCTATCACTTGCTTTTTCCTAATGGGAGTCACCCTACCAAAGCTATGACTAGCCCCAGTTCTCAGGATGTTAACAATATTAGCATACATTTCATTAATTATTGTCCTATGTTCTATGTTAGTACAAAGTCTATCACTACATTCCTGAAATTCTGAGGGTAAGTCTATTTTCCTTAGTTTATGATTACAGTACTCTTTATAATTTTCAATCTGTTCAGCGTTCCTATCCCCCCATATCACAGTGTTACGTTCTATATTACTGCTACTACATTTTGTTCTAAGTATGTCCAAGTTGCAAGTTATTTCTAGAGGAAAGTGATCTGACCAGTTGACATCATAGTGAATCTTAGCATCTAGAACAGATATCCACGCTGCTTCAGAAACTACACAGTGATCTAACCAGCTCGTAGTACCATGAACATCACTCACAAAAGTACATGAGTCCGACTCCAGGCCCAGTAGCTCAATGTCCGCACACCGCCAACCTTGTTCCACACAAAAGTCACGCAATTCATTACCAAACAGCGCACCAGGCTTTGCATTAAAGTCCCCCAAAATATACATCGAGTCAACGTTACAGTCCTCCACGATCGCCGCAACTTCACTCAGACACTCCGTAAACTCCGCGAGATTGTTATCCTCGTCCGTAGGCATGTGCAACGAAAATACTAACAACGTACGTTGAGCTAAAACTATTTTAATAGCAGCTATGCGCACACTCTTACATTGTATCACAGACACATTTTTGAAGAGGCTTTTCCGCCACAACAACGCAACGCCCCCGTATGGTCGTCCTCGCAGCAGCCCTGTGCTCGTATCCATCGATGATTTGCCAAAAAACTCGAATTCTGGATCAATAGTGGCAAGAAACGGTATATTATGTGCATACAACCACGTCTCTTGCAACGCAATGATATCAGCTGACCGGCATATTTTCGTTGTTAATAAAAAATTTACTAAGGATACGTGTTTATTCATTTGTTTGACGTCTTGTTTTCCAGTATTATTTTTTGTTGTTTTTTTAAGAATCGAGGCTAGAAAGTACTGCCATAATATGTAAAAGAGGCCTACCCTATATCAAGGAGTGATTTCATATATGACGATAATGACTTTCTGACCGCTACTTATCAGATGGTCCTTTAACTTACCATTATGACGTTATTAAGGGACTTTTAAATAATCTACGTTCTAAGATTTAATATAGGGGATAAATTTTGAACAAACAACCGTCTATAATTTTCCTTCGTCAAAGACATTGAATTTGCCGATTACTGCATGAATGCGTAGCAACCAAAACTTACTATAATTTTATGGGTGGATGTTTGTTTCTCTTTCACGCAAAAACAGTTTACAACATTCAACAGATCACGCTGAAATTTTAAATAAACGTAGATCAAGCGTAGGAATAACACATATACTACTTTTTATCCCATAAATCAGTTCCCAAGAGAAAGAAATACCCTCGAAACGTTACTATAGCAATAACGCTTACGAAGATGCTAGTAGGTACAGAGGAATATCTGCTATCAGATCTTGGGTTAAGGTTGAAAATGGTAAATGTAATTAGGCTTCGAAAGGGTTGATTGGTGATATCGTATCATGGTAGAAATAAATCCAGTATTGCTTGACTTTTGGAGCAAAATAAAACATAGGTGGGGCCAATTGATTCACTGGACTAGTACTAATTGTTATTCCAAGGTAGAGTTATAGTAGAGTAAGTCATAAGTAGAGTAAGTATTAGGCCAGTCGAGCTACCTTTAGACTATTAGCAAGCATCTGCAGTTAGCTCAATTGTTTCAATTGTATATACTTGTTTTAATTTTTTTTATTCCTCGATTAATTTTCAATTCAATTCAATTCAATTTCTTTATTTCGGTTATTCACCATAATTTTTAGTAATACTACTTATACTATGTTAGTCACCATAAAAAAATAAAAATAGATTTCAAAATTCATGTCCAGTTAAATGTACCTACTTAATTAATTAATGTCAACAATTAAATTAATTATACCTAGAACCTACTGACTGTTAATTTAATTTAATTTAAATAAATTTTTATTTTGCACACCGCATTGAGTGGCAGGGCAACACATGGGTCTCAGTCCAGTGTCTGAGTATGGGGCCATCCACCCGCTCAGCCACCGTGACTAGGAGGCTATTGGGGCTGGCGCGCACCCGCTGCATCAGGGAGGCGACACGCTTGCGCATGATGGCGTGAAAATCATCTACTCGCGCCTCCGCAAACATGCCTGATGCACTGCAGTAGCGCGGCAGCCCCAACAGCATCCGGAACGCGTTATTATATTGAATCCGGAGGGCGTTGTACGCCGCTCGAGTAACGCTGATCCACAGGCTGCAGGTGTAAAACGATTGGCAGAAGGCCCTGAACAATGTAATTTTAACCTTTTCAGAGCATTTTGCAAACCTGCGGATCAGCATGTTACTCCTCACCGCCAACGCCCTCCTCTCCCTCTCCACATCCATGTCATCCTTGAGGGTATCGGTGACCCAGTGCCCCAGGTACTTAAAGTGCGACACTTGATTAAGCACGGTGCCATCCAGTGAGACAGGTGGCACATGTGGATAATTCTTTTTTCCTGCTTTGAACACTAGTAGCTCACTCTTTTTAGAGTTGTACCTGAGGCCATGTGTCACCGCATACCGCTCACATATGCCTACCAGCTTGCGCAGGCCGCTGATCGATGGGCTCAGTAACACCATGTCATCAGCATAGCTAATGTTGTTAACCATGTTTCCACCAACTGAGCAGCCCACCATGGCGCCACTAAGCTCACCAATCAGCCGATCAACGTACAGGCTGAAAAGCCGAGGAGAGCTCAACCCCCCCTGCCTTACTCCGCATTCCAACCCATACGGATCGGATAACGAGCCTGCCCACCTGACAACGTTGCTCTGATGACCGTACCAGTATTTGAACAGCTCAATGAGTTCAGGCGGCATCGTTGTGTCTTCTGAGAGCTTCTTCCACAGGACACTATAGGAAACCAAATCGAAGGCTTTTGATAGGTCAAGGAAGCACGCGTACACAGGCGTCTTCCTATCCGTGTAGTACCGGACTGTATGCTTGAGACACAGCACTGCTGTTTCTGTAGAAAGCCCTGATCGAAATCCGAACTGAGCATCATGAAGCACAAGATGTTTCTGTAGCTGTTTGTCAAGCATGCAATCCAGTACTTTAGCTATAGTAGTAGCCAACGAGATGGGCCTATAGTTACCTATGTCCGACACGTCTCCAGTCCGATTCTTAATTAATGGCACAACCACGGTCTTCATCATATCATCAGGCAGGTAGGCATGTACTACACACAGCGAGAACAGCATGGCCAGCACCCCAGGCAGATGTACCCCAGCAAATCGCAGGTGCTCAATGCTAATGGAGTCGTGGCCCGGAGACTTGCCCCTCTTCATACCTCTCAGTACCGCCGATACTTCCTTAGCAGTGAACACATGCAACCCACCCGGTGAATGATCAACCTGAGGTATTGCATCCTGCGGCGTTACCAGAGCTGACTGCACCCTAAAATGGTCTTTAAACAGGCCCGCTATTTTCGCTGTGTCGCTCACACCCGCTACACTAACAGGCAGACCCGACCTGGGACTAAGTTTACTGGTTTCCTTCCAGAATTTAGCAAACTGTTTATCGGTATGATGACTAGCTAATATATCCATTTTTATTTGTTCTGAATTTTCCTGACACCATTTTAATTTTTGTTTGAAAGTTTTCCTAGTAGTTGTCATCACATCATACAAGTCCCCAGTCTTCGGTTTACCAAACATAATCCAGTTCCTAAACCCAAGTCGGGCGTCCGCATGTGCTTGTTTTACATGTTTGTTCCACCCTATCACTTGCTTTTTCCTAATGGGAGTCACCCTACCAAAGCTATGACTAGCCCCAGTTCTCAGGATGTTAACAATATTAGCATACATTTCATTAATTATTGTCCTATGTTCTATGTTAGTACAAAGTCTATCACTACATTCCTGAAATTCTGAGGGTAAGTCTATTTTCCTTAGTTTATGATTACAGTACTCTTTATAATTTTCAATCTGTTCAGCGTTCCTATCCCCCCATATCACAGTGTTACGTTCTATATTACTGCTACTACATTTTGTTCTAAGTATGTCCAAGTTGCAAGTTATTTCTAGAGGAAAGTGATCTGACCAGTTGACATCATAGTGAATCTTAGCATCTAGAACAGATATCCACGCTGCTTCAGAAACTACACAGTGATCTAACCAGCTCGTAGTACCATGAACATCACTCACAAAAGTACATGAGTCCGACTCCAGGCCCAGTAGCTCAATGTCCGCACACCGCCAACCTTGTTCCACACAAAAGTCACGCAATTCATTACCAAACAGCGCACCAGGCTTTGCATTAAAGTCCCCCAAAATATACATCGAGTCAACGTTACAGTCCTCCACGATCGCCGCAACTTCACTCAGACACTCCGTAAACTCCGCGAGATTGTTATCCTCGTCCGTAGGCATGTGCAACGAAAATACTAACAACGTACGTTGAGCTAAAACTATTTTAATAGCAGCTATGCGCACACTCTTACATTGTATCACAGACACATTTTTGAAGAGGCTTTTCCGCCACAACAACGCAACGCCCCCGTATGGTCGTCCTCGCAGCAGCCCTGTGCTCGTATCCATCGATGATTTGCCAAAAAACTCGAATTCTGGATCAATAGTGGCAAGAAACGGTATATTATGTGCATACAACCACGTCTCTTGCAACGCAATGATATCAGCTGACCGGCATATTTTCGTTGTTAATAAAAAATTTACTAAGGATACGTGTTTATTCATTTGTTTGACGTCTTGTTTTCCAGTATTATTTTTTGTTGTTTTTTTAAGAATCGAGGCTAGAAAGTACTGCCATAATATGTAAAAGAGGCCTACCCTATATCAAGGAGTGATTTCATATATGACGATAATGACTTTCTGACCGCTACTTATCAGATGGTCCTTTAACTTACCATTATGACGTTATTAAGGGACTTTTAAATAATCTACGTTCTAAGATTTATTGAAGGTATATGGGGATAAATTTTGAACAAACAACCGTCTATAATTTTCCTTCGTCAAAGACATTGAATTTGCCGATTACTGCATGAATGCGTAGCAACCAAAACTTACTATAATTTTATGGGTGGATGTTTGTTTCTCTTTCACGCAAAAACAGTTTACAACATTCAACAGATCACGCTGAAATTTTAAATAAACGTAGATCAAGCGTAGGAATAACACATATACTACTTTTTATCCCATAAATCAGTTCCCAAGAGAAAGAAATACCCTCGAAACGTTACTATAGCAATAACGCTTACGAAGATGCTAGTAGGTACTGTAATAAGTTGGTAATTTTCCCAATCTTAAGCAAGCCTAGAATCTAAGTGTTGGATGTAGTGTTGCCTTTGCCACTTAGAAATGCAAATTATTTTAAGTGTGACCATTAAGCGAATGAGTGCGTTAACTACGACACTGTTTTGTGTTGGAAAAACACCAAAATTTGATCCATTAACGAGGGAGTCAGAGTAAGCGCAGTTGTAGCCGGGGGCGTTCTACTTAGTTTCATAATGAATTTGTCAAACTTATACTACGATAGGTTTTATAAGTATATTATATATTATTATAGTATAAGTAATATGTCAAGTATTAAGTGAAATGTGAAGTATCAAGTGAAATGTCTTGAACATCAGACTATGGCTCTCTCTGTGAGATCGCAGCTCGTAATTGGACTTTTTTATTGGCAATCAGATTCAGTTGAGCTTCGGTGGCGAACGGTTGATTGGCTAAATTTATTTTTATGGTTTTTACGGGCAATGCGACCGGAAGGAGGCGGTGATAACGATGGTTATTATATTTTTATGGTCTATACCATCTTTCCGGTTGGTTTTGCGGTAACAAGTGAATGTTTTGTTATACATATTTAACGGAATCAGTATTCTATGATGTGCAAGAATACTTGGAATTACCGCCTATTTAATTGAATTTTAATTTAATTTAAATTGTATATTTTAATTTAAATTGTATATTTTAATTTAAATTGTATATTTTAATTTAATTTAAGTTGTATACTTTAATTTTTATAAATTATTATTACAAATTATACCTACATAACTATTTTAAATTGACATGTTACTAGGAGTAATTATTATTAATAAAATCTGTATTTCTGTACACTTTGTTGGTTCTCGGAGAAGTATTTTTTTATTTGTTGGATTATGAGACTAAGAGATAGAAACCTGAAGTGTAAATGGGCTGGATAAGTCTGCCGCTTGTCCAGTAACTTGTGGCCAAAAACCACCACCCAACCACCCAACGCTAAACGCCTATTAGCAATAAGACCGCCAATTGTCACATAGCTTAAGATGTTTTGTTGTAATTTTTTTCCATTGTTTTAAGTGTGCTATAATGATTTGCAGTAGCATAGTGGCTTAAAAATATATAACATAATAGTATCTGCTCGCGGATTCGCACGGTTTGTTTCTCTGTTAACATCTAAAGGCTATTTCTTTCTATTTCTATTCCCTGGAACTATATGTCTATTCAATTTCAACCTTATCTGTTTAGAAGTTTTTGCGTAAAAGAGGAACAAACATCCATCCTTACAAACTTTCGCGTTTATAATATTAGTAAGGATGAGATTATGGCCACTGCAAAGTGGTTGGTTGGCAGCTTAATCGGCTTGTTGTTCTCATAGTAGCTTAGCATTTTATAGTTTTCATATATAGCTTAGAGTTGAAAATTGAAGAACAGATATCACCCGCTACACTATTACTACTACGCGCTGCTAAAGTCTCCCATATGAATGGCCCCCGCGAATGTTTTTTTACAACGAAGAGGACCCTAGGCAGCTAGCTAAGCTATACGCTTGTAGTGTGAAAACCGTTTCATCATTCATTCATCATCAACCTATATCAGTCCACTGCTGGATACAGACCTCCCCTAATGAGCACCATATTGCCCTGTCTTCTTGCATGTTGGAATTTATAGTAAGTTTAATTATATGACCTTTCTGTGTGCTTACTTTCTTGTAGTCAGTATTTTGTGGATTACCTATCCTTACCCATAAGATCTTTTTGTATTGTCAGAAAACAATAACTAGGAAGGCTTGTTTGTTGACCTTAGATTGACAAAATTGCTTTATCACTAAATGATGTCACACTAAGGTTCTGCATAGGTTATCGACAAGATACCGACTACAATAAAAATACTCATCATTGCACATCAAGAAAAAGACAAAAACGCAATAACTATTGCACAATGGGCGGTAATTTACATTATGTTTTTTGTAATAAGATTGTGTAAAAAAGACTACCGAAAGAGTATAAAGAAAAACCTATACAAATTCGTCTGTCGTAAAAGCAATCTCCTCAACCGGACGAGGAGAAAAGATAATGTACGTACAAGATGAATGTATCCTCCGATACCTCAAATTGAATCCCGTTCAATATTTTCAAGAACCTATGGCGATATCAATTTCCTTAAATTTATTTTATTGTCAAATTATGGAGGTCCCCAATTGGCCCAAACGATGTGTTATTAGGCCATACTCTAAGGGTCGTTCGTGGTCAGTTTTAAGGGCTCGAAGGGGTCAGGGACAATGTTCTTTCGTTTTATGACCGTAAGGGAAGAACTCAGGACATTAATGTAATTGTTGGGATGAAAATGACAATTAAGGGATGCTAGGGGTTAAAGCGGCGCGACTATCACAAACTAAATTAAATTCAGAGGTTTGAATTTTTTTAAGTTTAGTCTTTGGAGAAAGAGTACTAAATGCTTTCAATATGCATTGATAGTACGTAGCTTTTCAGTCCGACCTCTGTAGCGCGGCTGGTGAAGTTCGTGCGTTGCAGAATGTTGCGAGTTCAATTTCCGCCTGACGACAAATGTTTGTAAGGTCTCACATTAGTGCACAAATTTGTTCAGGGTGTTCTAGTTGTTTTATAAATGTAAAACAACTAGAACACCCTGAACAAATTTGTGTTTAAATATCAATAAATAAGTCAATCTATCTATAAGTATATACATAAGTATAATTACCAGTTATTAAGTAGATTCTGCTAAGATAACGCTATGTGAATGGTTTAGTATGTTTATTATTTTATAAACATAAATAATATTGAAAATCGTATGACTTTTAGGTTTAGAAATGAGAAAATTTAGTTTAGTGAAAAATATGAGCGCGCGTTGAACTCCTTTTATATGCTACGCGAGTCTTGCGTAGCGTCGTAGCATGCACTACGAAGTTTTACGACATTAGACTTTTGCAACATGAGAGCAAAATGATTTATCGTTGAAAGATATTGCGTTAATATCTACTCGTGAATACACCATTCACACTATTTATCAGCAGGAAACGAGTGTATGAGTTCTGTTCTGAGGTAATGGCAATCTATTTCTTAAAATAGATATTCCTATTCATTCAGCGAAGAGTCTATGGTTGGTTTCTAGAAGGATTATTCATAAAAAAATCTAATCTGTCAGACAAGGTGACAACCTAAGCCTAAGTGGTGAGTGGCACCACTTTCACTTGAGACTTGGCAGTCGGCTAATTGAGGAAACTGGTGTCTGGTGGAATTGTAAAAATAAGATTATAATGTCCACAGAGCGGCACTTAGGTTCGCCATCTTATATGAACAACGAAATAATATAACCTACTTCTTATTTAGCCTTTTAGTCCATGCACTTAGGGTTCGTTTTACCTCCTCTTAATCTTGAGAAGAAAAAGTACTTAGGTATCTGAAGCCCAGTGTAGCATTAGGCAATTATTTATGCTTGTAGAGAGTTACTAACCTCTAAGCTTTTTGGAGTCGAAAAAAGTAGGGTGTTTAAGATTTGATGTATGTTTATATTTTGTGCCTGCCTGTAGTAGGTACATTTTATCACAAATGAATGAACGAATTTGATGTACTGATTTTTAATGTTGAGTTTTTAGAAATTTTTCATGCTAAATTAAATTGTAATGAAGATGCACAAGTTATGATGGTGTGAATACATTTTTAGAAAATTCGTTGTTATTAAATCTGTTTCTTATTAAATTTTCACCATGGGTACTAAAAGTAAAATGGGCATTATGTTATTGGTTTTCTTATTTTTATAAATAATATTTAACAAGTATGGTATTAGCTAGCTTTCCATCAACTCGACTGACCCTACTTTATGGAGTTTAATGAAATCAAACTGAACCGTAAAATCGACTAGTAAACTGAAATATGAAGAAAACAAGTTTAGTTATAGAAAACATTTATTTTTATTCAATTATTTTCAATGCCAAATCGCTCGGAACCAATTCACAAGAAAAATACCCAGATCAAACAAATTTCAGTGATTGATCTCCGCTGAAGCGTCTCACTTTAAGTCTAGAATTTCGAGCCGACCTCGATTGTTCCCTTGTGACCCCTTTTCACAAAATCGAGAATAATCTTACTCGATTAAATTTCAGAAATCGGTTCACAATAATGGTAAGATCACAATAAAAATCTAACACATTCAAAACCCACATCGTTATTTAAAAAAATGTGGAAAAGAACCTTTGAGCTAAGTCCAAAAAACGTTCACATTCAAAACCTACATTATTATTTCAAAAAATGTGGAAAATAATCTTGCAGCTAAGTCCAAGCTGAAACGCTATTTAATTAAGATGTTTTGATGTAATATTTTTGACACAATAAAGCGTTATGTAATGTATTAAGTAGTTAGAAAAAACTGAGAGGAGAGCGGTTTTTTTACGTGGGGCTGTCAAATTAAAAAATCCATGCCTTTCATTGGTTTTGTGGTGAATAGGTTAGTAGTTTAGTAGATTTTTAGGGTTCCGTACCCAAAAAGTAAAAACGGGACCTAATACTAAGACTTCGCTGTCTGTCCGTCCGTCTATCTATCACCAGGTCTATCTCTCTATTTGTTGCCGTTATAACAACAAATACTAAAAAACAAAATAAAATAAATATTTGTGGGACTCCATACAACAGACGTGATTTTTTACTGTGTTTACCTAGAGATACTTGCACGTGGCCGGTTTTTCGTAAAAAAAGTCATTGAAAAATTAATTTAACAGCATCGAATATTTGTTAAATAAAATTTTATTCGACAACGGTTTAAAATCAGGCTGTAAAAGCAATCCATAAAATCTCGAATGACGATTTTTAACAGCATGTCCATAAATAAATTTAAATAACCTCCAATCCCAACCGTCCATCTCGTTCGAACGTTCGAAACCCAAAATTTGAATCCGCCGTTCACTCACACCCGCTCACGGTCCGCCGCGCGCTCCGCTCCGCTGGACAGACTTGTTGATACATCGCCTGCGGGTAGACGCTCCCGTGAAATATCACGCCGAGAATACTTACGTGCGGATCACATGCGAACGGATTCTTTTCGGTAGCTGGTAAATCCTACTTATATTATAAACGCGAAAGTTTGTAAGTGTGAATGGATGGATGTTGGTTACTCTTTCACGCAAAAACTACTAAACGGGTATGGATGAAATTTGGCACAGAGATAGATTATAGTCTGGAATAACACATTGGCTATATTCTATCCAGGAATTCTTACGGGAACGAGAATTACCGCGGGTGAATCCGCGAGGCGCTGCTAGTATTTTTTAAAGAAACATGCACAATTAAAGAAAAAGAACAAATAAGAACGAGTGTTTTCTATTGAAACGGTTAAGCTGCAGCTGTTGCAAACAATGTAGAGGTCGTTCAACTGATAAAAATTTAAAAGTTTCCATCATAAGCGTTCCCGAGACGTCGTCGGCTACCCGCAGACGCTCTGATATATTAACAAAATCCTGGAAAGACTCGGAGAGTTTTCGACTCTAAGAGGATCAAAGGTATATTTTATTGAGCTAAGCGAGCCGTCTTATTGTGAGAAAACGATAGAAAGAACATATTATCTAATTTAGAACCTACCAACAGTGACCACAGACTACTTGGAACAAGCAATAATCAGTACTGAGAAAGTATTCGAATTTAGAATTACTTGGTTCTTGTATAATTGTGGGAATTAGCAAGAAGTTTGAATACACCAATCCCACTGAATCCTTGGAATTCAGATTAGAAATTTTCGTGTGCATGTGATCTTACTCTAGAAGTAAGTTCGGGTCAGTAGAACTACTGCCGGGCTCTGAACTATCACTTCAATCTGCCATTTGCGCAAAATAAGTGAAACGTCAAGATTTCAGTGAAAAGCATTTTTAAGTCAACTTAGTAGGTATACTGAAAATCGCTTAGACGAGTATCGAGTCAGAACACATTATGTAAGACTGAACTGGTGGTTTTTCGAACAGTTAATACTGGAAATTTATACCGTAGAAATATATCGAAATTGCACTATCGCAATGACTATCTGCCAAAGCGTGGCAAAGATTGAATACTGGGAAATTCTCATAATTTCTCGTACTTATTTATCACCCCTTCAAAGAACGAGAGGGTCAAAGTTCAGTATCGCAGAATCCATGCCGACAAGATAACCTCGTTTACAAGCAACTTACAAGCAACTCGGACAAGATAGTCGTTTTAATAAAATATCGACACTATATCCAAAGAAAGGGTCCCTTTAAAATATTTAACGGGCATTATTTGCTGGTGAAAAATGCGCGTCCCTTCCGTGGCCGCACTTTGTATGGTAATATGGCCGCCACACACGCAGACGATATACGGTGCGAGATTTTTTCGCAAACTCTCATGATATTTTTTAGCAAAAAATATAAAACCTCTCATGATTTTTATGGAAAATTCGCTAAAAATGTAACATAGTCTTTCAGTGTTGCAAACTCCAAATTAGTGATTTTCATGCATCAAACAATCTCTAAAAAAATCTTACGATTTTCAGTTATCATCCTTAGAATATAATAATTAAGAAGTCTTTCTATCCAGAAATCGTTGCACAAGGTAACTTAATATTATAAATAGACTTTTACTATTGGATTTTCCAAATATAGTGATTTCACAGATGCATCATAATTTGATCATTTTGGTACTCAGATATTTTAATTTCAACCGGCATAACCTGATTAGCATAGCCACAAACTTTGTACTTTAATTAACTTGGGAAAGCACTGTATTTTCCTGTGTTTATGGTACAGTTTTATATAATTTTTTCTCAACCAGAGAAACTACGTTAGACTAGGGAAAAAACGGGAAGAATTTTATTCAGAGACATTTCACAAGGAATTTCAAAATCTCCAAGACTTTCCTAATCTATGATTAAATAATAGTTGGCTAGTAGCTATACTTCATCCTTAAGTCTCTTTCCACGTTTTACTCGTGGAAGAGTTTTTCCAGCGTCTCCATAAAAGCTTTCAAGTGGAAAGCCCTTCAGCAATGAAGAATACGGCCGAGAAGAAGACACTAGGATATCATCTACCGAGCGAAACTACAATTTAGTACCAGGGGCTTTATTAACTATGGAAAATCCACACGTGTTACATAGAATCAGATACGACAAAACAGCGACGTGGAATCGGACAAAAAAGTATTCAGAACACGTTGTGACGTCACTCGGTTTGGGTGAAGAATCTCACCCCCTTGTCATACCAAATAGTGTTTAAGTAACTCGCTTACCGCGGTCGGTGAAAACTCAACTTTAAAGCGACAAAGTACTTAGACTCAAACTTGCGACGAGCTCAAACTATTATCCCGTATGTCCCCAACGTCCTAAGACCTAGACCTATGTTGCGGTATAATGCGATCGGCTGTGAACAAACGCGAGATAACATGCCATTTTATCGATAATGTATTGCAAACTCCGACGGTAAAATAAAAGATAAAACATGGAAGGATTTTATGTCACTTTGTCTGCTTTGTTGTGAGAGGGATAAATGACCGACTTCCACTTTTAAAATCATAATAAATAATTTAATAAAATATAATCCATAATCCACAGATACTTGTTTTTTTTAATTATTGTTTTATATTTTTGCATTTTATTTGTTTTATAAATTACTGAAATTTCGATGATTCTTTGATCAAGCTGCTGAAAGCTTTGTGACAGTTGGTGTTTTGCACGTATATTTTGATCAAGATATGAGCAGCAGTTATTGAGCTATCCTTATAAAAGAAATTAAGTATGACTTCAAATAATTTGACTTTCTCATTTATAATTTTTTTAAACATGCCTTCGGAATTCCGGCCGCAAGTATGAGCTTGCCTGAGCTTTAAAACTAAAGGGCACATAAATAGGCAAGAGATAAATTCCACAACGTGCCTTTTCATAAATTTCATCCACCAGCCTACACAGGCAAAATAGTACACAGAGCCGCAACTGTGTTCAATGTATCACAAAAATGTACAGCCTTTAGCCTTGGAAAAATGTAGGGAGGTTTACTTGATGTATGCGAGTCGGGTGAGCTAGTGTGACGGAGTGCCTCGTACAGTTTTGAAGTACGACGAATTTTGTTGACTGTAGGTATTGAGACTATTCTTACCCTTCCAAGTACTTTGTGTAGATCCGTGCTGAAGTTATAATAACGGTCTTGGGTTTTTTCTTTTGAACTGGCCTATAAAAAGAGAAATTTCGGATTTTGGCAGTTTTTTTGCGTCTTCACAAATGTTTTCAAGATTAGGATATTTGATGTTTTTTTTTTATTTGTAAGTTGCAATATAAATTGGATAAAGATCTGCCCAATAGTTTTTGAGTTATCCTTATTAATGCGTTAGACTTGAAGTAGATTGTTAGTTTCAATATCTTTTATAAACAACATCAAATAATCATCGAAATCGTTAACGTGGAAAAAGCTATGTTGTTGTAACAAAAAATATATATTCGCATTGAGAACCTCCTCCTTTTATCAACACATTACAATAAGTCCACTGCTGAACAAGCTTCCCTTATAGGGAAATTTGAAACAATGTCTCTACTCAAGAGCACGTTTACCCTAGCGGTTTGTCAGTTTTCCGCGAGATATGGCCGGGCCATTGCCACTTCAGCTAGCTGATTCTTTTGTGTACGGATCGTTAAAAAACAAAATCATAGACTTATGTTGATAGCTTTGTTTCTCTGTCGGATCAATTCGTTGTGAACCTTTTCCTTCAAATAATCTCCTCATATAGCTCTTTCCGTAGCTCGCTGAGCGACTTTGAACTAGTGGACCAGCCCTACTGTGAGTGACCACATCTCAGCTCCGTAGGTCATCACGGGTTAGATTATAGTACGGCACTGATTGAAAACTTACGTTTTAAAGAATTGCGTTAAAGATCACGAGAATACTCGACATAATTTCCCAAACCTACTTTACTTAATTTAGTTTACAGTTAACAATGGCAGATCATTTTCTCTTATCGTATTCTACATCAATTTAGTGTCTTAAACCGTATCGCCTCGTCTAGGTCCTTAGATCAATGGACTGACAAATGAGCCCTTTGACTTTGAATTAAACCAATTTAGAGACAGGCTGGCAATTACATTCAGCAGCTTGGTCAATAGGCAATTTATTGCCCAATATTAATATGGCTAACCCAATATAATTCACTGCTTCACTTGGATACCTATCTATTATCGGTTTCTTATTTATTAATAACTCTTTTCTCCTAGGCTGAGGCCAAAACGGTGAAGATTTTTAAAATAAGTGTAGCGTTATACACTTTCTTTCAACAAAAATTCTAACGCAACGTGTGACACCTAAGATAACTTTTACATAAAGCGACTTATTTTATGCCACTAACACAATTCATAAAATTACGCTCGTTTGGCCACGCAAGTGAAAGCTGCGTGGATTTTTTTTATCGCCAACAAAGAATAGAATTTTACGATGCATGCATTCATTTTTCTATTACTACGCAGGCTGCACCTACATATTTAATTCCACCGAATATATTTCATCCGACGTAGGTACTTTATCTTATGCCCATTTTTCCACAGCTGAAATCATAATGTGAAAGTTCATATCTAGTTCTATGTCCATACAAAATTTGTACCTACTTTTGATGACACAGGGCAACTAAAACATTTCTTATCTGGCCGTGTCGTATTTTCTGTGGAATTTCTCAAAGGGTTTGAATATGTTAACCTTGAACGAGGTTACCTAAGCCTTACGAAGTTGAAACCTTGGCCTACCTGGATACCATAGAAGGCCTTATACATAAATTATTTAAAACCTTATGAAATTATTTTTGATTCCACCGGCTTTTTATCAAACCATAATGAAAATATTATAAACTTCTTCGCACTAAAAAGTACCGAGAGATTAAGGTAGATATTAAATCGTCTATGGATGTATGAATGTGTGGATATATAGTCTACTCTTTCACGGAAAAACTACTGAGCAAATTAGGCTGAAATTCGAATTAGGTATAGTCTTAGACTAAAACAAAGGCTACTTTTAATCCCATAAATCAATTTTCATCGGATATAAATAGCCATGAATCGTTTCCATAAAAAAAACACACGCGAAGTCGCGGGCGACCAGTCACAGTGCTAAATAAGACAGATGAATTAAGGGTGACCATTTTTTAAATTTTGCTTGTTAAAAATTAAGATTTAACCCAGTAGATATATGTAAGATAAAACAGATAGATGTAAGTACTTATGTCAATCTGTGGTTCATGTAACAATAGCAAGGCCGGTTAAGCACTATTATGGCAACATCGGCTGAGGTCACGCCGTGAAATTGGATAGTTGCCACTTCGTTAGCGAAGGTCATTAGGGAGGCATCAACCACTGATTATATTTCACTTGATTATAAAGTCAAATGGATTGAAGTGAACAGTTGTTTCATTTCTAATTTCCCTTAGATAGAGCAAGACTTCTTACCGTAAAACAGTAATTTACTAGTACGTAAGACACTCACTCGACCACGGTAACAACACCTAGATCTTAATACTATTATAATAAGTTAACCTAAATTGTTACTCATAATGTATTCTTAATGTATTGTTTTTAAATTTTAAATAAACTTTACTTTACTTAGTTTTTTAATAAACAAATAAAACATTATACAGCCTTAGCTAAAAGTATTAGGCAGCCCTCTAAAACATGAATATCTCTACACTTATTTAAAAGACAATAAAATTAACGAAAGCCAATTTCAAAGCTAATGGCATTTGTGATAAAATTGTTTTATTAAATAAAATCCATCATGTCTCTTTTTTGCTCTCGAATAATAAGCTCAAATTCCATAAACAAAACTAAATCTCCACCACGTATCCCACACGGGGATTCCCGCAACTAAACAGTTTACGCTGTTGGTCTTAATTATGTCAACTTTAAACCGTCTCCATCTGTTTTCCACTTAACATTTCACTCTATGCTTGGACGAGTAAAGTCCTAATTTGCTTAGCAAAAGAGAGAATAATTCATAAAGGTCGGGACACACTGGTACAAACCTCATTATATTATGCCCTAATGAGGAAGGCGTAGCAAATTCCGTTTTGCTGTGACTAGTGTGACTAGTGCCTGTGTGTGGTATAAATTGAAAACTAAAACATTCTCATGCATTACATCTAAATTTATTTATTAAGGGTACATAGGGACAAATAATTAAAACCAGCTAAGTGCTTGTCGGACTCACGTGCGAAGAGTTCCGTACCATTAAAAACGGCAGAAAATCATGTCTGTTGTATGGGAGTCTCATTAAATATTTATTTTATTCTATTTTTAAGGATTTGTTGCTACAGCGTAACAGAAATAGAGACATCATCAGTAGGGTCCCGTTTTACTCTTTGGTACGGAACCCTAAAAATAAAATAAACCTAAACTGTACATAGTAAATTTATTACAGAGGCAATAGCTATGATAGGTATAAAAAATCCCGCACCGCGCTGCCACCGCCAGCGGTGTGTGTGTAGGCTTTCATATGATTCAATAGAATACAACTAGCACGCCTTCGCCTCCGCTCCGCCTCCCGCTTCAGTGTGTTTTCAACATTAAGTCGACACAATACCATCCACCGCTGTTCATCCGCTAACGCCCGCCCTGTGTACCCTCCAACAAAGCACTTACAACCGCACCTTCCAGCAAGTCTTCCAACTCAGTGCTATTACGGCGATTGTCGCAATTACCGCAACAGCATCTCTGCTGTCTCGCGACCGTAATGGTAGTGCCGCTTGTGAGGAGTGCTGTGTTGAATCACCTGTGAGAGCGGTGACTAAACTTCATTACATACTTTGTTTATTTATGGCCCGCTGCGGCTGAAAATATCTGGAAAGAGACCTAATTTCCAATAAGTATATTCTAAGCTCTCGTTCTCGTTCATGTGGGACGGTGATAATAAAGTCGAATATCCATTAATAGGACATGATATTTCATTGACTATGTAAATATAGATACATCCTACATCCGAGGCAAGAATGAATTTCGAGTATTAGTTTCAAGTCAAAGCCTAAATAGGACTAATTTTTTGGAACACAATTTTTTATTCGCTTGTTCTGTCCCACTGCTGGATAAAGGCCTCCCTTCCCTTGTTCTACACTTTTCTATTTCGCGCCACTGTTATCCAATCTCTTGAGTTAGCGTCTAGTTCGTCTTTCCATCGACGCTTTAGGTTGCCACGAGGTCGTTTCCTGTAGAACTCAGTATCCTCAAAAATACCTATTAAATCATTATTACTTACTGTGTGTAGTCCAAGCCCCTTGACTACATACATATAAGTACCACAACACACACGTCCAACATAAACACAAGACAATAATTATTCGAAGCGCATTCCCGCCCTACCCCGCCGCGTCCGCCCTACGCTCAGTTAAGTCGTCAAGTTATGCAAGAGCACGCAGTTTACACCGCGCTCATGCTGTCGTCATAATTGATCAGTTTAATTACTTCTATGCTTATGTATTCATAACTTAGAAGCCAGTTACCAATATTATAAAGAGTCTTGTCTTGAAACTGCTATCTATTGATTCGATAATTGTCACAGAAATGCGGAACCAGAGGTATAATCAGACAACTAAAACTTTAAAGAGATTAAATATCACGCATCACTAAGTATGATTTTTTAGCTTTATAAATATTTATTAAGATCAGGTGCCAATTTTATGACATTCGATTAAGTTAGAATAGGATTACAGGACTTTTACCACAAAATTATCTAAAATCTTATCTATATAGATCGGTCGGTAATTAGCGGATACTTTCGATACACAGTAGTGGACGGTATTTTAGTACATAATTATCTACAATATTTTTCTATAGAAAATAAGTTTGGAATAATTTTCATACCCTTTATCTATAAAAAAAATAAATTTAAACACCGAACCATGTTTATAAGAAAAGTAGATCTAAACGAGACGGGGTGTAAAGACTTCTATCAAAAATGTGGGGTAGCAATCAGAACACGACTCTGAACAATTTTTTTTCAAAAAAATTTAATATAATTTTTTATGAAACTTTCTTCATAATTTTATTTATTGATCTAGTTGTGATTGATCTAGTGCTCATAGTGTATGTATTAGTACCTATATATAGTCATAGTATAACACTAAGAAAACATAATCTACTCTAAAAACTATCACATCTACTTAAAAAAAAAATATAATGCTCTTCTACCTTTCTAGTGAGGCATAAATAATTCTGAAAAAAGGTATAGAAGGATTGAGCTAGGCCGGGTCTTGTGACCTAGGTAATGTGTAGCCCTGGTCTCGAACATCTACATCATCAATAATTCAAAATGACCGCCTCAATAACGCTATCAACTCAAAAAACAGCCGAAATACGCAGACAAAAAGAACAATGGGTATAATAGGCAGGTCTCCATCATCTCGGGAATAAACAAGAAAATCGGTCCAAGCCCAATCATTACGAGTAATCTAGCCCATCTATCAAAACAGTAGAGCAAGAGTCTGTCCGATTGTAGAGACAGAAACTAACACATCAACAGCCATTACCAATTCGGGTTCGATTCCCGTCTGGGAACAAATTTGTGAAGAAATTTGTTCCGTTGATCTGGGTGTTTTCTATGTATAGTAAAAAATATCTATCTCTGTAATATATTGTATTAAGTATATAGACACAGCCTAGTTTTGGTAGGTGAATAATCTATAGCAGACCCTTTGAAAGGTCTACGTTAGGGTGTAAGGCTCACTTGGACTTCGAATATAGTAAGTATGGTTTTATTCTTCAACTTCTTGAGAGGCTGTAGTTTATCCAAGGGTAACAATAGTGCTAAATAATGACACTGACATGTGAAGTTTGACCGGTTCTTGTGAATTTATTTATTTATTTTATTCACTGTTGGACATAAGCCTCACCTGAGAAGCAATTTTTGGCTGTTATCATTAGGTGTTGCTATTATCCCCATTCTGGGCATGTGGGCTTTTGTCATTGATGGGGTATTGCCATTATCCATGGTAATGTGGGTTTAGGATCGCAGTTCCGTGGTGGATCTGTATGTTGTGGGGCCTATTAGTCTATCCCCTGGATATCCCTGTTAATTCATTCATTCATCATCATCCTATATTAGTCCACTGCTGGAATTAGGCCTGCCCCAACTACCGTGCGTGTTACCTACACTTAAACAATATTTTTAGGGAACCATAGTGTAATGATGATTATAAACCTAACAAAGGATATATAAAATGCATACTTATTAAAAATACATTTTTTTACCAAAACATGTACTTTTTTCTATAAATTAATAATAAGTATCAGTCTATTACATCTCACTATTTTTATATTCACATAAGTCAGAGCAAAAAATAACCCTGTGTTGCAACCTTTTTAGTTCACAGATCAATTTGAATAAGCGGGGTATTATGCTTGTTTGATTAACGAAAGAATAAACGAAATAAAAAAAAACTCACAAAACAGCAATATATAGGTATCTACTAAGGAAATCAGTACCTAGCTCAAATGTACGTAACATCAGTAGCAGTCGATTTCTCATACGTTTTATTCACCATAGTAGCACATGGCTCACTTGTTTACGTCACTTTATTATCTCTTATGCAGATAAAGATCTTTTATTTGCATAAATATGACATGTGTAGATATGAGATTTTCCAAACAGGTATCAACATGTTTTACCGATTACGATGTTCAAATTGTCTGATGGCATGCGATGCGTACATGACACAAAGGTAACTAGAATAGTAGGTAATTTAGTTACGTATTACAGGTACCTATATAAAACATGATATATCGGTTTATAATTAGGTATGCTAATAAATTATAGTAATAATTTTAAACAATAAAAAGACAAAATTTATCATTTAGGAAGTCGTCAATTACCATTATACCTTTATTATACCATTACCTAACAATTTCTTTAGTTTATTTTTAAATTCACAATCATTCATCAAATTTCTGGTAGCTCTTTGTTATTCTGTAATATTTTATAAATAGCGACAAATGAAGTAAAAATATCCATTGTAAAACAATAAAATATTAAAAAGTACGAAGCAAAACAAATAAATGTAATCTTAGATCTGCCATAAATAGGCTTTCTTAAAACAGATAAAGAGATATATTCTTAATGTTTTTCCCGGAAAACCCTTTAAACAATGAGTTTGTAAATCTGTGTAAATTTACAATGAGAAACAAGAATCGCTTCTACAGTAGGTTCAAATAAAATTGTCTATGCCATGTTCAAACTTTCGAACTTGACCTAAAGCCACAAAGAAATAACACTTTTAAGAAAATGAACAGATTGTGTCGTTTTTTACGAATCTGCGAAATTGGAGCCCGATTCGGAAGCACTCAGCGAAATTAAAACAATATTATTTTTATTTGAACCTCTTTTTTCAGAGAACAAGAATTACTTTAAGATCTGATTACTTATTCTTTCTCAAAGTGGCTTCAATTATTTGCCAAGCCTAGAAAAGAAAATGCCCTTTTTTTGATGTGTGCATACATTATTCATAAAAAGTACATTCATCGGATAGGTCGTTTCTGAAATGTAAATCATTGCTCAAAATTCTGAACAATCAGAGAATTATTCAACAAAGTAAACTTTTAAAATCTCGCTGATAAAATAGTTTTTGATGGTTTCAGTTTTCAGTTACTGTATTGCATAGCATAAATATTACAGTTTTGTAGGTATTCATGTATTCTGTCAGATAGTACAAGCATAATATGGCAATGTATTTAAATCTCTTACATTTTGATTTATACAAAATAAGAGATCTTTTGGGATATTAAATGAGTACACTGTTATAATAATTTAAACTTAATTAATTAACAAAAGTGGGTATATCATAAACACGAAGCATTCATCTGGGCAAACACCTACTGAGCCCAGAAGAGGTAAGAGAAATCACTTCGAAGAAAATCCTACAGTTCCTAGCAGCTGCAAGGGTAAGTGGCGAATTATGAACGCCGCATCTTCAGGGGTGAACACACTTAGTGGTGATCACAAAAGCCTCTCAGGCCGCAGTGATACGATAGACACCTTGCGCAAATAAAAAAATATATCATAAACACGTAACTAAACATCTTTGGTACCTATTAGAGGCATATTCTAAAAAGCTACTAAGCGTTGTTTATCTTTATTTTTAGAATTATAATTATTTAGATACCCCATTATAGTCAAAAAGCCCTAAAACCCACCTAACGTGGATTATTAGCGCATAATGTTGATTCTCATTTTCTTGCTTTCGCTAACTTTCGATATATTTAAGATCTATGAGTACCTACATTAGTTTTACTTAAACAAATGCAGTGGGAGAGTAAATCCGAATTGAATTTTAACATTAAACCAACGACGACGACGTTGGTAGAAAAAATAACTTTTTATTTGCATTGCCACTCTCGCAAGCTCTGCGATGTAGGAATAAAGATCTGATTTAGATGCGGTAAAATATCTTGTTACATAACTTAAATAAATTCAGCTGAATATTAACACTATCGACCTACATCATTATTTTGTATTTTCAGAGGGCTCTCTTTGTTTTCTCTGCATATATGGATATAAAAGTAAATGATATACGTAAATAGATCTTACCAAAAAACGTAGGCAGAGGAGATTAGTTTATGAAGTGCTCGAATACCATTTGATTTTGTGCCTTTATTTGGCAAAAGGGCAGTTGTGGCTGGCTTGGATTAAATGTGAGTCGCGACCCGTGGGCACGAAAAGTGTTAAGGTCACTTTGAATAGTACAAAGCTGTATAAATTTATTATACAACTACCGCATCCATTACTTCCCTCTCGATCAGAAAACCGCGAGCGTAAAGTTTCTCATTTAATTAGATTGCATTCAGCGAAGCGCCGGAGGTGAGGAAACAGCATATTTCACATACATCCTGTATCCTTCTGTTAGCACTCATACGTTCTCGTGCCTCCTAGGGGGAGGGAGATAAGGGGGGTTTTGAAATTATAATCACGCTTGGCATGCGGTTATACAATGACAAGGCACGCTTGGCATGCGGATTAATAATCCTGAGGCACGCTTGGCATGCGGGTTGGTGATCACGAGGCACGTTCGGCATGCGGGTTGGTATCATGAGGCACGCTTGGCATGCGGGTTGGTATCACGAGGTACGTTCGGCATGCGGGTTGGTATCACGAGGCACGTTCGGCATGTGGGTTGGAGATCACGGGGCACGTTTGGCATGCGGGTTGGTGATCACGAGCCACGCTTGGCATGCGGATTGGTGGTGCTAAAAAATACGATATCCGACTATTTTGATTTCAAGGAGCTGAGTCGATTCTTACTTCGCAAACGCCACGGCGCGGCGATCTACATCTTGTAAGAATTAAAGTGGCTACTGGTCGCTATATTAAAGTTGCTAAAAAAAATGCTAAATCATTTATCTACAAAAATGTTAAAATAGCAGGGAGCAGATATTGCTAGATCTAGCTATATAGCTAAGTTGGCAACAGTGTGCAGTACAGTGACACACTCTTGTCCTAAATTGTCAGTTTGCTTTCATTCGACGTGACGCTGAGTAAATAATAGTTAGTGTATTGGCTGGTGTAACGAGCCGGAAAATATCTTTACTTTCGCTCCTCTGTATTTTTCCTTTCTACCTATTGCAAGTTCTTTCGATATCGTAAAAGAGAATTAAAAAATACTTATTTTATTATTGTAATCTGGCAACATTATATTGGTACTTAGCTTGAGGCTAGATGATACTGTGTGCCAACATTATTATTTATTTTAAGTAATACAAGGTACTAGAAGTTATGGTACAATTCAAATTACAAAATGATTACAAAAATTACATCAAGGAATAGAAAAAAATAAAACCAGTAAATACGATTGAAACCATTGAGCTAACTGCAGACGGTTGCAAACAGTCAAAAGGTAGCTCCATTGATCTATGTCAATACCAGTCGGAAGCGTTCCCAAGACACTGGCTGCATTACCGTAATATCAAAATAATTAACTATTAAGTATATACAAAATCAATGTCATAAAAACTATAGTAGTTGTTGAATAGGTAAATTATTAATGTAAGCAGGTTAACAGTGATAATATTTATATTATACCAATATGTCGTAATAAAAACAATATGAAGGTTTTTTCAATAGATCAATAGATGTCAGTTGCGTACCTTCTGACGTCATGTGAGAAGGCATTTACGTCTGACAAATCACTGTCGAACCACGGCGGATATGAGTGCGGTTGTAAATTAGGTTATGAGGTCGCGACGGGTCAGATCCTTGTCACACTAGTAAGATAAGTTGAGGGATATGTGCTCAGGTAAAATATAATGTTGTATTGACCTACTTAGGACTACAGCCTTTACTACACAATTGTACTATAACATGTCCTCAGCTGGACGTAGGCCTCCTTCTTAAAGGATTATCTATTTATACTTCTCATAAGCGCTTTACTGGCCTTTTGGCTTTTATCGTAGTAATTATATGTAAGAATTTATTTCATAGTAACAAATAGTTGTTCGAAAGTTTGTATGTATGGATTTTAGTTACTCTTTCACGCAAAAAATCCTTAACAATTGGGTTGAAATTTTAAATAGACGTAGTTCTAACGCTGGAATGAAACATAGGCTATTTTTCATCCCATAAATCTGTGCCATCTATATTTCATGATTCAAAATCAGCGAACTTAAAATCAATCAACCTAATAGCCCTTTCTGAAACAAGGTACAGCTTTCCTCTTTATCCTGTATCAGGGTTCATAATTAAAACAAACAACCCAGTTTACAACTATAAACTATAATAGGCAACAATCCACTTAACGTTTATCTGCGGGTTTATAAATAGGTAATGCCAAAAATCTCGTAGGGCCCACAGGTCCCGCTCGTAAACCTTCTCCGCAGGGACTGACGGATCGTGCTGTGACGTCACGGGAAGAAATAACAACCGTTATAACAGCCTACTGAAACTAGGAAGCAGCACAAGTCACTTACATTAACGCGTCCACCTTCCACTGCTTCAGCGATACGGCTTCGTTCCAACTGCCTACTCAACTTCAACTTCTTGAAACTGGCTACTCAATCTAGGGAGCCCACGCCTCAGTAACTTACATTAACGCGTTCATTCGTTCATTGCTAAGCTTCAGCGAAGAGGCTTGAAGAGGAGCGTCGCACAGAGCATATAGAGGCTCCATGGGGGTGTTGACATCGACGCGTCATCTGGTGGCGGCTTTTTGTATGTTTGTAGATAGGTGCTAAAGACTGCTTCATTCACGGCCTCTTAAATTTTCAACTGACTTCAAAAAGGGAGATTTTCTTCTCACTTCTCAATTCGATAAAATTTGATCATGATCTTGTTTATATTTTTTTAGTTTTTATTATACAAAACCGTAAATCTTAAAGTTTAACAACCCGTTTAACCCCATTTTCAGAACTTTTAAGAATAATCCTAAAACACCTGTTCAAACATTTTTTTTTTTGTATTCTCTGTAAGTTTTAAGTAAATTGGGGCACTGGTTCAAGATTTATAAAATAACAACAAAAAAACAGCTTTCTAGCTTCAACGGTTTGTGCTGGAACTTGTCTCCAAAAAATTGCTTGTTTTTTGAAAATTAATCTGAAATTATTATTCCTAGGGCTGTCTATAATAATGCACCATCCAAAGATAACGGCGTAACTTCCTTCTGTGTGTGATGTGCGTCCACTTGTCTTTCTGTTAAACTATGCTTCCGAATTAAGCGATTTTTTTTTTCATTTTGTATGATACATATTGTTGATGACAACATAAAAAAAAATTACATCAATTATTTGAAAATCAAAGCAACACGTTTTCGATTTTTGTGGAATTAACTTTTTTGTGGAATTAACTTGTTGTAAAATCTTCTGCGTCAACGTTTGTAAAATTCTCCGTGTGTTTCCATGTCACTAGAAATATGTTGTTTTATGGTTTCCTCTCTAAGTTTATAGTTGAGTGGTCGACCCTTCGTAAATAGCATTCGGTCTATCGCGTACTCAACGTTTAGGTGACTTGGTGGCGATGGTGTTTCTTATTTATGGACGCAGAATGGGAGCATACTGTAGATTGGGTTAGTCGAAGTTTTTCTGGGGAAGTTTTTATAGATGGGGATGTTGATTTGCTTGATAGTCTTCGCAGATATTATTATGTTCACACTTTCTTTAGTAAGCTCACTAAATAAATTTAGAGTACTCCTGTGTATGTCTTTCATTGGTTCATTTTCTTTTGATTTTAACAATAGAGATAACCATAGTCAGAAATTATTTTCGGAAATAATAGGACTGAAGTATGTGAGTAACATACTTTGACTTCTTTTCTTTAAACAGGTACGAATCAGGAATGCATAAGATTTATTTTCCTGGACCACTTTGAGTCGAAGCTAGTGGGACGAATGCAAAAGCTCATCAAATTGCAGCCAATAAAATAGTCTCAAGTCTCACAAAAATTAAACTTTAAACCTTTTTTAAAACCCAGAACTCTCAAAACCAATAAAAAACAATAAACAGGTAGGTGTAGCTTTTCTTATTTATGGAAAGCAAAAAATAAATTCACTTAATTTTAATTCACGGCTTGTTCTTTTCAATAAACAAAAATAAAGTGGGAAACAAAGTGACAGCATCCGAGACTAAACTTAACACAAAATAAAACTCGGAGATAATTGAATTATACTATGACAAACGCCTAACTTCACTCGCAAACAACATTACTCAATAAAATCGGCACTCAAAAGTTAGTGAGAGATAAAAGAGTCCCTAAGAAAGGACACCAACTTTAGGTACGATCTACTGAATAGCAAGATACAGGAAACACAGCTGAGGTGTTTAAAGCTGGGTCATTACATCATTTGCTATTATTCTTTTGAGTTACTAACATCTGGCCGCGGCTTCGCACGCGTTATTTCTTTGGCAATGTTTCAAGGCATTTCCTATCCTATGGGTACTGATTTAAGGGATGAATAGCAGCCTATGTGTTATTCTAGGGCTAGAACTACGTCAATTCAATCATCAAATTTCAGCCCGATCTATTCAGTAGATTTCGCGTGAACAAACATTCATACAATAAACTTTCTCGCTTATAATATTAGCAAGGAAAGATAGAACTGCAAGCCGAAGACAGGGCGCTATGGCGCTCATTAGGGGAGGCCTATGTCCAGCAGTGGACTTATATAGGTTGTTGTTGGTGTTGAGACTACGAATAGCGTCAGGTAGAAGCTCTAAAAATATAACACAGAAAACCTCACAACCGAAGTCAACTTTCACGTCTTTCACGCACTACTATGGATAATATGGATATGTCACAAACTACTGTTAGTCGAATTATGAACCATTTGGTTACAAGCTGTATTGAAATTGGCCTATGTCCGACAAAGAGACAAGAAACGTTCTTTCCATTCTTTTGCGAGCTTCTGAAAAAACACAATTAGCTAGAAAAAGTGTTCGTTGCGAGAGATAAAAAACTTTCCTTATCATCGCCCTTTAAACCTTTTAGGGCGGGCCCTTTGGCGCAGTTTGCAGCCTTTTTATGGCCAAGTCGATCATTAGTGATGAAATGTTTGGAAACAGAAAGAAAAGGGAATGTTCTAGAAAGGAGTACATAAACCGGGAAGTGAACGTCACCGCCTTTTGTTTTTAGAACGTCTTGTAGTGTTATTTCGAAGAAGGAATTATTTTGAATTTAGAATGACAACTGATGAAATTAATATGGGTTCAAAATACTGTTAAAGAAACATTCTTTACTAGTATTTTAGCATTCTACATTTTTCATTCATACAGCGTGGTATTGCATCCAGTGTCTTGGGGACGCTACTGACTGGTATTGGTTTGGATCAGTTGAGCTATCTCTAGACTGTTTGCGCAGTACACAGTTTCAATTTGTATTCCATTATTTAATTTTTCTTTTTTAATAAAGAGCATTTATTATGCACTAGCGCCCCGCCCCGGCTTCGCACGGTTTTATTATACGTATAAACCTTCCTCTTGAATCACTGTATCCATTAAAAAACCGCATCAAAATCCGTTGCGTAGTTTTAAAGATTTAAGCGTTCAAAGGGACATAAGGACATGGGGACATAGGGACAGA
The DNA here is from genome assembly GCA_944547425.1 of Eupithecia centaureata. NCBI lineage: Eukaryota > Metazoa > Arthropoda > Insecta > Lepidoptera > Geometridae > Eupithecia > Eupithecia centaureata. Next base: position 2,027,268 of record OX155679.1, read on the forward strand.
GAAAGCGACTTTGTTTTATACTATGTAGTGATTATACATAGACTTCTGTAGTGACCAGAGTTGGCGCGACTGTCTTTTGTGTTTCTCATATCGGTACCTACTGTATTTTTGTGACGTCAACGTGTAGTCACTCTAATGATTAAACAAAATATAATTGCGCTAGTTGTAAATCATTTATTTATTTATTCATTTATTGCATACATATACATTATTTATTATTTTGTATTGTTTGTTTTATTTATATTTGCCGTGTGGTGCCGGCATAGAATTGCACCACCCCAACTCCTCCCATGGGTGTCGTAAGAGGCGACTAAGGGACACACCGGGGGCGGGCAGCAGCGCCCCTGCAGAACCAACACCATCACCTTACTGCGATCCCCAACCCGCATGCCCAGCGTGGGGATTACGGGCATTACCCCCTAATGAATAAAACAGCCAGAAAATGGCCCCCAGTTCCCGGTCGCCTCGCTATTCCTGGCTATGGTGGCGGTCATGGTAACGGCGGGGCTGGGGGTGCTAAGAATCCCCGGGCTACATTAGGCTACCACACACTATCGAATTTGACCCTGGCTACGTTTAACGGACGCACTCTGAGGCTTGACCATCACCTAGCGCAGTTGGAAGTGGAGTTAGAGAACATTAAATGGCATGTTCTAGGGTTATGTGAAGTCCGTAGAGAGGGGGAGGACACCATAACCCTAGACTCGGGCCATCTTCTCTACTTTCGCGAGGGTGACAAAACATCCCAGGGTGGCGTAGGTTTCCTCGTCAATAAGGCCCTCTCTAGCAACGTTCAAGAAATCTCCAGTGTGTCGACCAGGGTAGCGTACCTGATCCTTCGGCTATCCAAGCGGTTTAGCATGAAGGTAATTCAGGTTTACGCACCGACCTCGGCACACTCGGATGAAGAAGTGGAGGATATGTATGATGACATATCCAAAGCCTTACACAACACCACTAAGGCTCACTTCAACGTTGTTATGGGGGACTTTAACGGCAAGGTGGGAATCCAAACTGGCAACGAATCCCGAATAGGCCCGCATGGTTATGGAGTTAGGAATCACAGGGGGCAAATGCTTGTCAACTTCCTTGAGAAAGAGGGGTTGTTCTTAATGAACTCCTTCTTTAAGAAGCAGCCCCAAAGGAAGTGGACATGGCGAAGTCCCGACACTGTGACTAAAAATGAGATCGACTTTATCATGACGGATAGCAAGCACATATTCAGAGATGTCTCAGTGATCAACAGGTTCAATACCGGATCTGATCACCGACTGCTCCGAGGCACTCTGAATATCAACTTAAAGCTTGAAAGAAACCGTCTGATGAAGTCCACGCTCCGGCCTAATCCAATCCAAATCATGGCGGGCACCGAGAAGTTTCAGCAGCTTCTCGGGAATAGATTTGTTGCTTTGGAACCCACTGATGACGCTGACGAGAACCTACACAATCTGGTCGAAACGTTGAGGGATGAGGGCATTAAATTCTGCAGAAAACAAGGTACTGGCAGGAAGTCCAAACTCTCGGATGAGACTCTGGATCTGATGACAAGAAGACGGGAAACCACCCAAGGGACTTCGTCAGAGAGGTCAGACCTGAACAAGCGAATCGCGAAGATGGTACGGCGCGACCTTCGGAGCTCCAACACACGCCTCATTGAAGAGGCGATAGAGCGCAACCGAGGGTCCAAAGTATTCACTCAGCAGCTTGGCAGGAGCCACCTGACGAAGCTTAAAACGCACGATGGGAGGACCGTTTTGTCGAAGCCGGAGATCTTGGCCGAGATAGAGGATTTCTATGGCCGTTTGTACACTGCACATGCCCCTCGCTCCCGGCGAGATGACCATGATTCCAGAGCCACCCTGACACGCCACTATACCGACGAACTGCCAGATATCAGTCAAGATGAAATCGTGTTAGCTCTGAGGCAGCTTAAAAATGGAAAAGCCCCGGGTGAGGACGGTATTACTTCAGAGCTTCTGAAGGCAGGAGGAGCTCCCGTTATACAGGAGCTACAGAGCCTCTTTAATGCCGTCCTTCACAGTGGGAGAACTCCTAAGGCGTGGAGCGGGGGTTTGGTGGTGCTCTTTTTTAAGAAGGGCGATAAAACCCTCCTTAAAAACTATAGACCCATCACACTCCTGAGCCACGTCTATAAGCTGTTCTCGCGAGTGGTCACGAATCGTCTCGCCAGGAGAATCGACGAGTTTCAGCCACCGGAACAGGCCGGGTTCCGCGGAGGATATGGCACCATAGACCACATACACACAGTGCGGCAGATTATACAGAAGTCCGAAGAGTATAATCAGTCCCTGTGTCTCGCTTTTGTGGACTATGAGAAAGCCTTTGACTCTGTCGAAACCTGGGCTGTTCTGGAATCCTTACAGCGATGCCAAGTAGACTATCGTTATATCGAGGTGCTGAGATGTCTCTACGATGCCGCTACTATGAGTGTCCAAGTACAGGACCAGCAGTCTAAACCCATCCAATTGCGCAGAGGAGTGAGACAGGGGGATGTCATATCCCCGAAACTGTTCACGAGCGCATTGGAAGATATGTTTAAGACGCTGGACTGGAAAGGTAAGGGCATAAACATAAACGGCAATTACATCTCACACCTACGATTCGCTGATGACATAGTCTTAATGGCGGAGTCGCTAGAGGAGCTGACCCACATGCTGGACGGCCTAGCCTCAGCCTCACGACGCATCGGTCTTGGCATGAATTTGGATAAAACCAAAGTCATGACCAATAACCACATTAATCCAGGACCGGTCGTCGTAGAAGGCCACCTTCTCGAAATTGTTTCCGAGTACACTTACCTTGGGCAGATTGTGCAGTTAGGTAAAAACAATTTTGAAAAGGAGGCCAAGAGGAGGATTCAGCTGGGCTGGGCAGCGTTTGGAAAACTACGTCGAGTCTTCTCGTCATCCATACCGCAATGTTTGAAAACGAAAGTTTTCAATCAGTGCGTCCTACCCGTAATGACTTAAGGAGCTGAGACGTGGACACTCACGGTAGGGCTGGTCCACCAGTTCAAAGTCGCTCAGCGAGCTATGGAAAGAGCTATGCTCGGAGTTTCTCTGAAGGATAGGATTCGTAATGAATACATCCGACAGAGAACCAAAGTCATCGACATAGCTCAAAGAATTAGCAAGTTGAAGTGGCAGTGGGCCGGCCATATCGCGCGAAGAACCGACAACCGTTGGGGTAAACGTGTTCTTGAGTGGAGACCGCGACTCGGCAAACGTAGTGTAGGACGCCCTCCGGCCAGGTGGGATGACGATCTGCGAAGGACTGCTGGCAGATGCTGGATGCGGCAAGCTGAAGACAGGGCGCTATGGCGCTCATTAGGGGAGGCCTATGTCCAGCAGTGGACTAATATAGGCTGATGATGATGATGATGATGATACATTATTTGGCTTAGGTGGTAATTAGCTTAAAGGCCCACTAAACATGTACCCTGTTAGGGCGCAGCAATTGGTAATAATTGTTCTAATTATGAAAATATAGTTAATCATCGATTTATATTCAGCTACAGAGCTAACTGCAGACGGTTGCAAACAGTCTAAAGGTAGCTCAATTGATCCATGTCAATACCATATTCATATTATTCACGTCAACGGGCGCTATGATACGGGTAAAATAGCGTGGATCTTAAAACATTTACCAACAGCTTAGACTAGTAAATCAGTAAATCAATATCTTTATTTCTTTAGGCTTACAAAATAAGCACTTAGACAATTCAAATTTAATACTACTGGTCCACTGTAGTTAGCCAACCACAGGAATGAACAATTTTCTAGCGTAGAATAGACAAAAATAATAGGTATTGCGTAAATTATTGAAGTTGAACGACTTAAATATGATTCAGTCACATGACGAACGATGTGGTGAGACGCAAAGATCCGCCTGCGACGCAGAAGGTAGCGGGTTCGATTCCCGCCTTGAGCCAAATATTTATACAAACAGTTTGTCCCGAGGTGGGAATCAAACGAACCCTGAGTCGCAGGCAGACCTTCGCCCGCCACGCCACAATGCTCCTTATGCAATATTATTTAAGTTTTTAATCCCCATTGAGTTTTCCTTGGACTAAGTCGCATAAAACGAGGAAAACCTTTTATTCAAGTCTTCGAAGAACTAAGTCGCGCGTAAAGTTATACGCGCGAGTTAATACGTATAAAATGTAGAGGATCCTTACTACCCCACTTGATCCTTAATATTTATTAAACAAGTACAAGAACCATTACATAACAATAATGTACATACAAGAATTACTTTGGCAAGAGATTCTGGCATGGTTTTGCTCTTCAGTGAAATACAAGCTATGAATTTATTGGGAGCATCGTAGACTGAATACCTACTGATCGATGGCCTTACATATTTTAAATGAGTTCTTACTTTTAGGTACAAAATTCCGTGCCATGGATTGAAATGAAAACCGACAAGTGTTAGTGGGACTGGCGCATAAAGAGTTCCTTGCTATCTATATATATGTAGTCAATTTAGTAAATAACCGATCCTGTCCTTCCAAAGGTTGCCTGGAAGAGATCGCTTTTAGCGATAAGGCCGCCGATTGTGCCACTTTAGATGTAGTTATTAGTGTTAAGCTTATATGTTACTACAAATTTTGATGGTGCAATACAGAAGTTATCTATCTATCTATATAATCAGCCAAAAAAAGCAAAATCATGTAAAGGGTACCTTTAGACTGTTTGCAACCGTCTGCAGTTAGCTCAATGGTTCCAAATCTCAATGGTTTTGAAAGTGTGTACTTATGACGATTATAAATTGATAGGAACTCTTATAATTTATACCGATATACAATACGATAGTTGAGTATGCTTACCATGATGAGGTGAAAACGTGAACTTGTGCAATAAACTAAGTGTTCAGCGCGTGCAATAACTGATCTTATTAATATTGATGATATGACAATTATTAACTAGCTTATACCTAAATGTACAGTTGCGCTACTCCGTAAAATAAAACATCATCAAAGTAATACGAGAAACAAAGTGTTCATTGATTTTCTCTTCGCTTTAATATTTCATCTACTAGTAAAAGGAAGAAACGAAAAAACCACTATCACATATTTTAAGTGTAACTCATGTGATATTAGTCCACAGCTGGACAAAGGCCTCCCCTAATGAGCTGAGCGCTATAGAGCCCTGTCTTCAGCTTGCTGCATTCAGCATCTGCCAGCGGTCTTTCGCAGATCGTCATCCCACGTAGCCGACGGGCGTCCTAAACTACGTTTTCCGAGACGCCGGTCTCCACTCAAGAACACAAGAATAGTCAACAACTCTACTCGCTCAAAAACTCTAGAAAACCAAGTAACAGCCTCTACTGTTTACTTGAACAGAGTTAATTCATTATCGTTAGGCTCAAGGCTGGAGGATTAGATGTGTTGCTTAACGAGATTATAACGGGGGAGGTGCTGGAGGTTGCGGTGGGCGGGAATTGACAGACGTTATCTATCTATAAATTCTTAAACCAAACCTTATTATTTCAGATACCTTTAGATTGTTTGCAACACCCTGAAGATAACTTATTTGCTTAACCTGTATATAAGTTTTAATTTGTTTTTATTCTTTGATTCTAATTTTCTTTGTTATAACTGTTATAAGTATGTAAATTAAACTAATGATAGTTAAAATAAGAAAGAAATAAGTTTATTTTTCTGTTCTATGTTGATAAAGTAATTAATTGTATAAAAGGTTAAAACTCTGATTAAATTTAAAACAATAATTGATTTTTGTATAACTTGGTCATCTAAATATTTCAGGCCGTAATTTTTTTACGTCGTTTGATTGACTGTTCATAATCTCGTACTTTTCCAACAAATATCCAACATCCAAACTTTGGCACGTATTATTACTAGGTATAAAATGAGTGATGACTAGATCTCGTAATTCTAACGGTTACAAGGTAAAGGAAAACGTTATTAGGTTTGATATTGCAGATTTATAAATGCGGTCACCTTATGACGGTGACCGCATTTATAAAAACGCTCAACAATCGTTTATTTTTGGTACTGAGATTGGAAGAATGTTCACGAAATTCGACGTCATCCATTTTATGAAGTCAAATTAAATCCTGCTTTACAAGTGTAACAATAAAGACTAAATCAGTAAAATTTGTACAATGTACACGCTGGCCATGTTGTACCTCCAAATAAACGTTTAATAGAATTATTCACCTACTAGTATCTGCCCGCGGTATTGCACACGTTGTTTCTATGGAAATGTACTTTGAAACGTGCCCCGAGAGCTGGTGAGTCTGGCGCAGCGCATCAGCATTGCCATTCAGCGTGGAATGCTGCCAGTGTCTTGGGCATACTTCGAACTGCTATTGATATAGATCAGTTGAGCTACATATAGACAGTTTGCAACCGTTTGCAGATAGATCAATTATTTCAATTGTAAATTCTATATTTAACTAGCTGCGCCCCGCAGCGTCGCCCGCGAGGAAATTTATTTATTTGTCAAATACTTATCATATTTTTATACATAATATGCTATTCCCGACGAAGTCAAATTCAAAAACACAAAAATCATAAAAATCAGTCCAGCCGTTCTCGAGTTATAAGTGTTGTAACAAACACGACTTTCTTTTATATATAGTACCTCTATAGATATATAGATTTGTTTCTATTCTTTGATTGTAATTTTCGTTGTTATTAGGTATAGTTTATCTTATAGAAAAAAAAGCGGTTGTATAACAGTGAATGAAAACCAAACTAAGCAGTGGATTTCTCCGGGCTGCATCCATTAACAACTTAACCAATCCAAACATCGACCTAGCTATTTTCAATAACTGAATTCCGACATTATTGAGCTAATGATTCAGCAATCCGAATTGCAGATCATGCAGATCACTGGAGTCTGTAACTAATCAGCTCATTGGTTAATCCTAATCAAATGAACGTTTAACTATGTTGGCCGTTTGGTAAGTTTCACCCTTAAGGCTCAAACAGGAGACTACTACTAAATAACTAGCGCCACCACTTATTTTATCATAATTCTGAACAAAAAGGAATTCCCAAAATTTAAATTTACAGTTTTTTAAACCTATCATAAGCTTTTTTGTATCTGTAGTAGATTCATTTTGTCTATTTTAGGAAAAGCTACGAAAACAGAGTTTGGTGGCCATGAAAGGCAACTTCCAATCTCTTCTTAAACTATTATACATGCATATAATGTAAATGCTCATTTTGCTAATGTTAGTCTATATTTGTATTTTTTGTATTTTTAAATTAGGTACGTTCAACAAAATCAATCATTCAATCAAGAAAAACGACGACTTACTAAAGTCATTGGCAGTTTTTTTGTTATATAGGCAATAGACCTTCATTTGTCTTTTTTACGTATGGTAGGTCTTTCTTTGTATGTTAGTAACTTATTTATTTATTTATTAAGGGGATAACAAACGACTACATTACATTATTATTACATCCGTATAACTACTTTAAGTAACATTAAAGTTAAAACATATTCTTAATGTAGACCACTGCGCTATCCACAAATTAAGTTTACACATAAAAATTAAAAACATGCAACTAGATGACTTGTATCATAATAATACTTACTGTACATAGGTACGAAAGGAATGTTCTTTGAATTCCTTGAACTTGAAGTTCTTACAAAATGAAAAGCCATAATAGATTACGTACGAAAACTTGTATTGAAGTAAAAATGTATCGATAAACTAAGTTGGGTTTCTGCCAACTTCGGTGGTTCTGGTTTTCAGAATTTGGTGCCCTCCAAGTTGAATAACTCATTAACAGAATTTCAGTTTTAGGCTTTTCTGATGAATGAATTGGTTTTCTTACAGAAAACTTCTGTGTAAAGATTTAAGAGACTTCGTCGTTCTACGTTTTTTTTCTCTGGAAAGATTGGGTGGTTTCTTGACACAAGGGATATTTTCTTGGCATTTACTAATAATAAACATAATATAATATAATACTTAATAAAACCCAGCTTCCATAAATATTAACAAAAGTAGAAGTAGATATCTTTATCATTTGTTTACTCTATTCGGTATCTATCCTAAGCGTTATCAACATTGGTAGATGTAAAAAGATTGTTATAAAATGATACTACGGGTTACAATCAGCAAACGCAGACAAGTTTGAACCTGTTTGAACTATTATTAAATTGAGCTTCGATATCCCCGAGTTATCAGAAAAAAAAACAACGATGAGTACCAAATATTATTATCATCGTTAGCTTACAAAATTTGAATAAGCTTATAAGTACGTGTTGTCTGTTATGATAGTCGTCAGTCAACGGATCCACTTGATCTAGTCACGATGTTTCTCTATGTGCTTCTCGCGTTATGTGCCGTAGTGGTCTACTGGTATAATTCAAGAAATAGTGACTTTTGGAAGAAAAGGAACATCAAACAAGTGAACTACATTTTTTGGAAGTTTTTCTTTGGAAACCGGTCGCTACCTGAGTTTTATGCAGAGACATACAAAGCGATAGACGGCCCCGTTGGTGTGTTTCTAGGATTGACACCTGCATTGATACTTAAAGACTTGGAGGATGTTCAAACAGTCATGGCCAGTGATTTCCAGAGTTTCCAAAAACGAGGGATTAACACCAATCCTAGTGACATACTTGCCAATAATATTCTGTTCCTCGATGACTACAAGAGATGGAAAATTCTGAGAAACAAGTTTACACCACTTTTCACCACATCTAAGCTTAAGAACATGTTTTATATTTTAGACAGATGTGGAAAAGACTTTGCTGATTACTTACAGAATAGCAAGGAGATTAGAAATAAACCTTTCAACGCACTTTACACATACACAACGTCGGCGATAGGAGCATCAGTTTTCGGAATCGATACAGGAACAAAGAACGCAATGGACTCTCCATACTTAGAAATGTCATGGAAGGCTCTGGAGCCGTCTTTCAAGACCAACATTCAATTAATGATAAATGGGTTTTGCCCAGCTGTTTTCAACTTGTTAAAACTCAAAATATTCGGTGAACACGAGGAATTCTTCATTGGTGCCGTAAGATCCGTGTTAGAAAGCCGACGCAAAGACACAGCAAGGAAACATGATTTTATAGAGATGTGTTTGGATTTACAGAAACAAGGAACGATGAAGGATCCTGTCACTGGATTCGAACTAGAGCCGACAGTAGAAGTGTTGGCTGCACAGGCTTTCTTCTTCTTCATTGCAGGTGCAGATACTTCTGCAAACTCCATGCACTTTACTTTACTATGCCTTGCTAGTAACCAAGATTGGCTAGCCAAGGTGCATACAGAAATTGACTCGGTGTTCAAAGACAAAGACCATTTAGAATTCAGCGATACAGAAAAACTGCAGACACTAGACATGGTAGTATCGGAGTCCATCAGATTATTCCCGACAATTGGAGTGATAACCAGGGAGTGCACCAAAGACTCTTGGTTGCCAGGTGCTAAGACAATGATGGAAAAGGGTAGTGTAGCGGTGATCTCAACTTACGGAATCCACAGAGATGAAAGGTTCTTCCCTGATCCGGATACGTTTAACCCAGAAAGATTTGCGCCGAATAATTTGTCAAACTTGAAAAAGTACAGCTATCTGCCGTTTGGCGAGGGAAATCGTATTTGCATTGGTAAGTAGACCGGCGAATTAAGTAAAAGGCTTAAGATGTTCTTGCTAATTTCTTGGTAAAAGATTTATTAATCGGAGACTGAAGTAAATTGATTTAAAGTTTTCTGGAATTTAAACTTTTATCATTGGTTACTTATTCGTTCTTTGTCCCGTAATAACCTCAGACATTTCAAGGTATTTTTAGACATAAATAATGGTTATTTAAAAAAATATAACTGGTATTTATTGATTTGAAATGTCTAATGAATTTAATTTTGCTTAAACAACATTGAAACACATTTAAAAGTCTGCAGATCAACCAACCCACTCAAAATCAATAGATAACATCGCCAAGACTTTTTTTAAACGAGATTTGCTTGCGTTTTTTGGTTTAATATGTAGCCATTATGGATAAGTATTTCTGGCAAACAACGTCATCGGTGCAAAACGTAAGACCCGATCCTTTCAGTAGTTTTGTCTTAGAAACATTTTACAAAGTTATAAATCTTCGACTAAATTAAATTTATTAGTAAAATATTTACATACACTTAAGGATCACTGATTCCAACTTTTTCCATAATTCAGAAGCATTGAAATAATTTGGGATAACAATGTTTGTTTTGATTGACCAGGCAATTAAAACTATATTATCTCCCTATTTCCATTCCCTGATTGGATTCCGCACACAAATACAGCCATTAAAATCACCTTCCATTTCAAACATTAGCACAAAATCCTTTGAACCCTCGGTTAGGCACACACACATCGAGCACTGAGCTGCACTAGTATAAATCTACATCCGACACCGCAGCTTACCATAGTTGTCAAAGAATAGCTTAACCAGAAAGTGACTAAAATACCCGTGAGTAGAATAACCCAGGATGGGTTATTCTACTCACGGGTATTTTATATAGTTTTCTCCTGTCAACAGTTGTGCTATGTCATTCATTCGATATTGTCATTCATCCGTAAAATATAGAAAAAAAATCTCACTTAGGCTGCAATGCAAGAGGTTGCGGGTTCGATTCCCTCTCATGTTCTTTCGATCTGCATATATTTGTTCCGGATTATCTGTGTGTTAAACCTACCAAAACTTCTTAGGCTTATGATAATAATTATTACATACATAAGTAAGAAAAAGATACATTGGTGATTTCACTACATAGTATAAAACCTTTGAATGCTTAAATCTTTAAAACTACGCAACGGATTTTGATGCGGTTTTTTTGTATATTTATAAAAAAAATATCTACGTATATTATGTATCAGGGCGACGAAAGGGACGCTTCCGACTGGTACTGATATACCAGTTTGCAGTCTGCAGTTACCTCAATTGTTTTGTTTTTATACATATAATAATTTTAATTTGTTTCTATTTCTTGATTGCAATTTTAGTTGTGAATAAAGTGTATTAAGTACATCAGTTACAATACAAGCCCTTCCCCTGATGCTGGATGATGCTGTGTAGATTGCACGTCCAGCATATTTTTTTTTAATTTCGAACTTATCAGACCTTGTCAAATCAAGTAAAACCCACGTCATTTGCAATCTCTCAGCCGGACAACACCAGCTTTCCACGATCTCCTGTACTTTAACCTAGGTTCAGGCGTTTGGTTTTATTTATTCAATCGTCAAACAGGCTATCCCATAAGCCTTACGACGCTAAATGTACGGATCATGACCAACAATCAGATATTGCGATATACGCTGTTGTGGTTACGATGAGCTGCATTCAAAACTGGGCTCAGAGTCTCAGTTCTCGGATTATTGAGTGACCGGAGGCGTGGCCGTTTCCCTAGGGTGAGAATATCAATAGCTTGTATCAGCTAGGCTTTGTTTGTGTGTGTGTGTTATTATTAGTTATATATACAAGAAGGGTAATTGTCTCTGAGTACCGTATTAAAGGTTTAAATAGAGACTCCGGGTGAATAGAAATGGACGATATACTGGAGCAAGATACAACATGGCTGGTAGCAGTGGGGCTATCCTTATTCTGTTACTGTTAATCTATGTCAATGTATCTGACCTCTGTAAAAGGATATTTGGCTGCAATGTTTTGTCCATTTCTGTCATCGCGATATACTGAAAATAACAATAATTCTTTAGGCTTATAAAATTAGCACTAAGACAAGTTTAAACAGACAGCCAATGTGATATTAAAATTTCGAAGTATCCAAAGAAGAGGAGATATTTTCTCTTTTCTTTCAGTAAGTTTAGTTTGTCCGAGGACCCTTTATGCTGATGAGGCAAAGTTTCTTAAAAGCCTTTCTTTGCAGGTGCTCGGTTCGCTCGTCTCCAGTTCCTGGCTGGTCTCGCCTGGCTGCTGCGAAGGTTCACCTTGGCGGAGATGAAGTATACACCGGATCGCTTCGAACGCAGTACCTTCAGTCTTCGGGATGTTGGTGCTTCGTACGAGCTTATACCTAGGAATTAAGACGTGTATTCTCTTACTAATTACGACTAGACTTTTAAAGATTTTAATAGAAATTTTGAAACTTTTTTGTAATTTGAGACTGTAAGTTTAGTATGTAAATAGAATAGTCAAAAAAGAAAAAAGTACTAAAAGACGCAAATTGTTAGTTTATATAGAGAAAACTAAATTATTTGATTTATTACTTGATTTGACTTAAGGCGCTATTTAGATGTACACTAGCTCCATCGCTTATTTATATTATTATGTACTTAAACAGAGGTATTTACAAAATATCAAACGTTTACTTTGTTATGCCTGTCATAAGCTTTCTTCTGATCTGCAGTAGTTTTATTTTTTATATTTTAGCAAGAGACACGAAAACAGAATTTTTCAGAAGTTGCTCTTGGTGGCCACACAACTCTGTTTTCGTATCTCTTTCTAAAATGAACAAAATAAAACTACCTACTGATTAACGGAATAATATGATAAAATAACTGACGGCTCTAGTGACGTCTCTCTATTTAGTGCCTTAAAACAAATCTTCTAAGTGTTTTGTGATACGCTAATTAAATAATAAAATGTACTCTTTAGTAAAAATGTTATATTCTTTATTTTAAACGAGCAACAAACCCTCAAGGAATAAAATAGAATTAAAAATGACGAGCATTCAAACTTAAAATTAACAATATTCAAATCAAGTTAAACAAAAAAACTACATGTTTGATGTAAGGCTTTAGTAAGCTAATTGATAGGTAAAGCGACTATTAGGTATGTATATGTAAGTGGAAATCATTATGTAAAATTATTCCAAGGCAGAGGCGGTAAGTACCTAGGTATATCAACCATAGATGGCGATTGTGTCTTGTTTTTCGTATGTGTCTTATGCCCTTCGATTTAACGTCAGCTTGTTTTTTCTATGATACATAAAATCATAGGAAATATCGACCTAGCAACAACTTAAATAAATAATTAATGTTGGAAAAACCACATAGCAACTAGCTTCAAGCTAATCAGAGCTTATGTTATACGTACAAGATAAATTCGTCACATTACATAATTATGTAGATAGGTAGATATTTTATATACCCATATCTAATCTTCACTTGTTTCGATATGATTAGTTTGCAGACATAAATCCATATACTGTGCTCTACATAATAATATATCATAGAAAGTACCTACCTAGTATAGTGACGTAAATTGTATTTTTTATGTGGAATGATTCCGAGGAAGAAGTTTTGTTTATTCGAGGATATTTTCTTTTCAATGAGGATTATTTATCAGAATTAACTTGAATTTTCCAAGAATAAATCTTAAGAATAATTACTTTAATCTGTTTCTAGAGGTACAAGAATGTTTTATCAAAATAGGTTGCAATAAGAACTACTTAGAAGAAAATTATTATTGCAGTGTTAAATATTTTTTACAATTCATCGTAATAAGATGAACAAGAACTAGAAAATAATTATCATTGCAGTGTTCATTTTGTTGCAATTCATCGTATGAATAAACCATAATAACATAAATTAATTGAACTTCATTGATTTTGTTTGAAACATTTATCTTAATTAGCTTCCATATCGAAACGGCTATTAGTGGAGTAACAAAGAACCCTGACAAAATAAACAACATTTTATCTAGTGATGTATACTTAAGTATCATAAAATGTAAATGGGTGTATAAGTACTGTGTGTTGTGATATTGGTCAATCGTCGTGTCCACTTGGCCTAGTGCGCATCCACTATGTTTCTCTATGTGATTCTCGCGTTATGCGCAGTAGTTTTATACGTGTATAATTCAAGAAATAGTGACTATTGGAAAAAAAGAAACATCAAACAAGTGAACTATAATATTATGTGGAAGTTTTTCTTTGGAAACCGGTCGCTACCTGAGTATTATGCGGAGATATACAAAGCGAATGACAACCCGGTTGGTGTGTTTCTAGGGTCGTCACCTGCATTGATACTGAAAGACTTGGAGGATGTTCAAACAGTTATGGCCAGTGATTTCCAAAGTTTCTACAAACGAGGGATCAACACCAATCCTAATGATCTACTTGCCGATAATGTTCTGTTCATCGATGACTACAAGAGATGGAAAATTCTGAGAAACAAGCTTACACCAATTTTCACCACATCTAAGCTTAAGAACATGTTTTATATTTTAGACAGATGTGGAAAAGACTTTGTAGATTACTTGCAAGACAACAAAGAGATAAGAACTAAACCTTTCAATGCACTATACACATACACAACGTCGTCGATAGGAGCATCAGTTTTCGGAATCGATACAGGAACAAAGAACACAATGGACTCTCCATTCTTAGAAATGTCATGGAAAGCTGTGGAGCCGTCTTTCAAGACTAATGCTCAACTAATGATAAATGGACTTAGCCCAACTCTTTTCAGATTGTTAAAACTCAAAATATTCGGCGAACACGAGGAATTTTTCATTGGCGCTGTAAAATCAGTGATAGAAAGCCGCCGCAACGACACAGTCAAGACCTATGATTTTATAGAGATGTGTTTGGAGTTACAGAAACAAGGAACGATGAAGGATCCTGTCACTGGGTTCGAACTAGAGCCAACAACAGAGGTATTGGCTGCACAGGCTTTCTTCTTTTTCATTGCAGGTGCAGATACTTCTGCAAACTCCATGCACTTTACTTTACTATGCCTTGCTAGTAACCAAGATTGGCTAGCCAAGGTGCATGCAGAAATTGACTCGGTGTTCAAAGACAAAGACCATTTAGACTTCAGCGATACAGAAAAACTGCAGATACTAGACATGGTAGTATCGGAGTCCATCAGATTATACCCGACAATCGGAGTGATGACAAGAAAGTGCACCAAAGACGCTTGGTTGCCAGGCGCTAAGACAATGATGGAAAAGGGTAGTGTAGCGGTGATCTCAGCTTATGGAATCCACAGAGACGAAAGGTTCTTCCCTGATCCGGATACGTTTAACCCGGAAAGATTTGCGCCGAATAATTTGTCCAACTTGAAAAAGTACAGCTATCTGCCGTTTGGCGAGGGAAATCGTATTTGCATTGGTAAGTAGACCGGCGAATTAAGTAAAAGGCTTGGGATGTTCTTGCTAATTTCTTGGTAAAAGATTTATTAATCGGGGACTTTGTAAATTAATTTCAAGTTTTCTGGAATCTAAATCTTGATCATTGGGTAATGAACTGAAATTATCATCAGTCACATTCACATTCCAAAACATTTATTCATAACTCGTTTCACCTACCGACTCTTACAGATATTATTAATGCAATTGAAGTTTGTTTTTTGGTTAAACTACAAACATGGAAAATTTATTACAGAATGTTAGAATTTTGTAAGGTCATTTGATCCAAATCAATACCAATCGATTTTATTAGACCTCTCTTCTATTTATTAACTTTATACAAATTTTATTTCACAGTAGCTACTGCCCACGGCCTTGCATGTATTTTTCGGTTTAATATATTAAGTACCAGAAAAACATGGTACCCTTATGGTATTCTGACACACGACGTCATCATCGGTGCAAAATTTCTGCACGATCTATTCAGTACTTAGTTTTGGCGACTTTTCGCAGAATGTTACAAACTTTCAGTTTTACGAAATATTTGTAAAAATATGTTTAGATAAACTTCAACAGTATGTTGAAGTAATTCGTGATAACAATGTATGTTTTGATTCATCAGGCAATTACCTACTCCATTATTATCTTCACTCTCTTTAGTGTCATTTCCTAATTAGATTCCGAACGTAAATAAAGCTATTTTAATCAAGTGTGCAAGTAGGCACAAAGTCATTTAAACACTCATCTAAGCACATTTTAGAAAATTTCTTTGAACCGTTTCCAAGCCACTGGCAGATATTAGTAGGTATATAATAATTCTGGAGAAACTCCACGTGCAACAAATTGTTTCTCAAAAACGGAAGCACCCGTGGTGATAACTCAGTTACGAGTCAGATTGTATTGCGAGATTGCTTCCTAATAATCCAATTGAAACACTGGCGGCTATGGTTCCTGGACATTGCAGTCTGACCTTTAAGCTATGACCCTCATGATAAGAAACAATACGCACATGCGGTTTTACCACGCAGTTACACTGGGGCTGTGTTTTATAGTCGCTTGATGTCGCTAGAGGAGCTGACCCACATGCTGAACGGCCTAGCCTCAGCCTCACGACGCATCGGTCTTGGCATGAATTTGGATAAAACCAAAGTCATGACCAATAACCACATTAATCCAGGACCGGTCATCGTAGAAGGCCACCTTCTCGAAATTGTTTCCGAGTACACTTACCTTGGGCAGATTGTGCAGTTAGGTAAAAACAATTTTGAGAAGGAGGCCAAGAGGAGGATTCAGCTGGGCTGGGCAGCGTTTGGAAAACTACGTCGAGTCTTCTCGTCATCCATACCGCAATGTTTGAAAACAAAAGTTTTCAATCAGTGCGTCCTACCCGTTATGACCTACGGAGCTGAGACGTGGACACTCACGGTAGGGCTGGTCCACCAGTTTAAAGTCGCTCAGCGAGCTATGGAAAGAGCTATGCTCGGAGTTTCTCTGAAGGATAGGATTCGTAATGAATACATCCGACAGAGAACCAAAGTTATCGACATAGCTCAAAGAATTAGCAAGCTGAAGTGGCAGTGGGCCGGCCATATCGCGCGAAGAACCGACAACCGTTGGGGTAAACGTGTTCTTGAGTGGAGACCGCGACTCGGCAAACGTAGTGTAGGACGCCCTCCGGCCAGGTGGGATGACGATCTGCGAAGGACTGCTGGCAGATGCTGGATGCGGCAAGCTGAAGACAGGGCGCTATGGCGCTCATTAGGGGAGGCCTATGTCCAGCAGTGGACTAATATAGGCTGATGATGATGATGATGTGTTTTATAACAAAAAGGTCATGCAGAAAATAATGTTTAATCAAGAGAAAGCTAGCTTGAACTCTTATAACCTTTAAACTCTAGACTAGTACTTGTCATAAATCCTAGTATGAAAACAATGGTAGGTATGATTGTGGGGCAATCAGTGCATTTATTGATGTAGCGCTCGCGACGTGAGAATTGACCCCTCCAGCTCTGACGATGGATTTTATGGGAACTAAGAAAACTGTAAGGTCTACTTTTGGGCAATACCGAGAATCCAAATAACATTAGTTAAACTTGGAATAAATTGATCACCTTGATTTTTTGTTCTCATCTTTTTTTAAGGTTCATAGTTTTCGAGTTCGAGCACAACCCGTCCTATGATTTTTTATCCTCTAGATAATTTGACTTTTTGTAGTTAGCTTTTACATGGAGTTTTGATTATATGTTTGAGCTTAGTTTCTCATAGTTTTGCTCTCTCATTTAGAGTTTAGCTGTAGGAGTGTATTATTATTAAATCATTTATTCTGATTTCAATAAAAACTTGATTACAAAAGAAATAAAATGTAACAATCGATATTTTAAAATAGAATTACATAACTAGAACAAAATAAAAATAAAATTAATTAAAAAACATAAATAATACTAAAACAAGATAATGAAATACGAACCTAACTATAATTTAAATTGAGTTAGACCCTATTAACATTTTCATCCAATAGTTCTGGATGGGACAGTTCAGGACGCGACACAATCACCACTATACCTCTAGAATCTTATCCTACATCTTTCTTTAATAAACAAACATAGACACATAAGTTCTACACTACGATAGTGGTTTATTTTTCGCTTCTTCCACACGTCAATGGTTTGTGGTTTGTGGCTACGGCTCACCTTTCAAAGTTTTTTTTAAATCTCATTGGACTTTTAATTGAATAAATATTTTGTGGCTGTTATTTGGTGCATTTTTTATCATAAATTATTAGCTATAATTAGTACCTATTTGATAGTTTTTCGGTTTTTTTGTGTGTATGTTTTAAGCTAGTGATATCCACGCGGGGCCTAACGGAAGACTAACCGCTGCTGGCTTGGCGTCATTCGGAGCCTAGGCCAGCATTATGCTGAGCTAGGGTCCTTTTATAACAACGTTGTATTGTATGTATCTCCTATTTAAAAATCTGTTGTGTGTATCGTTCTTATAAATAAATGCTATTCTATTCTATTCTACTATTCTAGAACAAAAGATTAAAGCGAAGAGAAAAACCTTTATTAACAACGAAAATTACAATCAAGGAATAGATTTTTTTAACTAGTTTAATAATATAAAAACAGTCTAAAGGTAGCTCAATTGATCCATGGCAATACTAGTAGGAAGCGTCCCCAAAACACTTTATTTCTTAAATTAGTATTTTGATAGGTCTTAGGAAAACCTTAAATAAATAAGTATATGTATACATACAAACTTAGTAATTAACCTATGGTGTAAACTTAACTTGTCTAAGTGCTCATTTTGTAAGCAAGAAATAAAGTTATTGATTTACTGATTTACTTCGTATTTCTTGCAGGTGCTCGGTTCGCTCGTCTCCAGTTCCTGGCTGGTCTCGCCTGGCTGCTGCGAAGTTTCACCTTGGCGGAGATGAAGTACACTCCTGACCATTTCGAACGCAGCAGCTTCAGTCTTCGGGATACTCATGCAAAGTACGAGCTTATACCAAGGAGTTAAGACGTGTATTCTACAACTGTGTATAACCTCTTTTGACAAGACTTTTTTTTAAGTTTTGGTAGTTTGTAATACCTACTTTTTTATAATATGTATATATTTTTTTAGTACTTAACTAAAGTTCTTAGTGTTTTTTGATGTGTAATTTGTGGAGAACGAGATTAAAGAAACTTTTTTAAAATATCGACTATTTTTTATAGACGGTCGATGTGGCGCAGCTGGCGTAGGTCGGCCTGCGCCGCAGGAGGTTGTGGGTTCGATTCCCGCCTTATGACAAATGTTTGTAGGATCTGCAAATATTTTCGAGATTCTAGGTGTTTTCTGTGTATAAAAATATCTGAAATGTATTGTAAGATGTATATAAGTTATATAGCAGGTGCCCGTAATACAAGCTTAAAGATATTATTATCACACTCTGCTTAGTTTGGGGCGATTTTGGATAGGTGGGTGATATTGTGTGATATTATTTTTTTAATCTATATCAGCAAGAATTCTGAAAGCATTTCTGAAACAAATTTACCAATTTGCTTTCAGATTTCAGAAATCAATAACTTAATTTACGCTTACAAAATAAACACTAAAACAAGTCCAATCAAACTTGCATCAATTTCAAACGGATTGGTTTTCTTTTTAAGTACTCATTCAAACAAATCAAAATAACTTTCCCAGGTAATAAAAAAAGGTTTAGAAATAACATTATCCCGACGCCATCTGTTCACGTAAATACATTCACGCCTCGCAACATTTGACAAATGAAAACGTGCGTTGTTCATGCTAATCTCTTCAGTTTGCAGACATAATCCCCATACCGTACTGTGCTGGTTGTAAGGCTATAGATAGGTAAGCCTGTATTATGTTGATGTAAGCGAGGATTGCCGAATTTGTTGTGTCAAATGGTTCAAGGAGTGGTATCTATGGATGTTTTGTTTATCGTATGCTTCGTATGCTAAATAAATCGCTTCACGGTTATAATAGTATCGTGTCAAAATGACAGTGTTAAACTCTTGTTGGTATTCTACTAGCACAAACTTTTTGAGGTTCATTCATAACTGTGATCATCACGTTTATGACTACCAATTTGACATTCTAATAATGAAGTCTCTACAAGTGCAAACAATACAAATAAAATAGTTGAATACCAAATGAAAAAAACGTCATTTTAGCCATCTTAATAGTGTGACGCTATTGAGACCTTTGTTTTGAAAATAGTGATTGCGAGTGCCGAGAGATTTGTGAAGTAATTTCTGAGTACGTAGTCAATTTTATGGAAATCAAAAGATGATCATGTTAGCTTTAAAAACTGAGATTGATCAACCGTTCGAGAAACAAAACAGAACATTCGAAAGGGCAATCCATTTAGTTATGCTGACAAGCTCCTCGAATTGCTCAATGTAGGTAAGGTTATAAATAAATAAAGCCAGCATTATGTTGATGTGTGCGCGGATCGCCGAATTTATATGTAAACTGATTCCAAAGCAGTAGTACCCACTTACCCATAGATGCGCAACCATAGTTGGAGCGATCGTGTTTTGTTTTAGTATGTTGTCAGCCTAGTGCTTCTATGAAGAAACAAAAGAAGATAAGGAAAGAACTCTATCAAACGTTCTAGCAACAATATAAATAAATAAATAATGATGGATAAAGATAGCATCATCTAGCTCTAAGCTATGCAGAGTTTGTGTTTTGCGTGCAAGATAAGTGATAGACTTACCTAAAACATTTTATTTTTATTAATAAACATGAATATGTCTATTTCTATGAGAGTATTTATAATGTTTCAATCTGATAAGTCTGCAGACATAATTCACATACTGTGCTCTACATAAGGCTATGCTATAGATAGACGTAAAGCCATTATTTTGGTGATGTAAGCTTGGAATGTGGAATTCGTTGTGTCAAATGATTCCGAGTATCGACCGCTTTAACAAAAAGAACTGTAAATATCTATAGGGGAAAGCTCTTCTATGTACTTCGCCCTACGATTTATCGAGAATAACAGTATAGGATATATACAGATATATTTGTGTAAACATTGCTTCCACACTTACCTGGAAATCTCTAGCTTGCTATTGATTTTTTCACAGAAGTTGCATTATTATGTCGATATATTGTCGATTAGCTCTTTTGTGTACTTTATGCATATTGGTATCTTTTAAAAATCGATACCAAAGAGAATTTTGGATTTGTATGCAATAAGTTGTTTACAATAACTTCACATTGATATAGTAGTAGCTACAGTATAGTAAAAGAGCTCCCATTGAAAAGCGTAAGCGCAAAAACCAAATGCTTGTTTATTACGAGAAAACTACACAAGTAATTGAAAAACAGCCTCAGAGGAACCAAAAATTAGTCTACTTTTAAACTAAAACACAAGTCATTTGAATAGACTGTGCGAGGGTACAGATTCAGATTCAATTCAATTATTCCTTATCTATACAGTCATGAAAACTAGGAGAAGTCAGAAAATACATAGATTCTGAGATTTCCACCAATTTCTGTGCGCAAGTGTACTGTTAAGATTTTTTCTCAGTTTTTCTTTCAGAAGTGATTTCATATAGGACCCAAAAATAATGTTGAATGTTATATTATTCGACTTTTTAAACTCGAGGGTGCTATGAGTATCAGATCTAGGTCTACTTAGACTCAACTTCTTATTAGACTAAGTCTTATTAGTCTTATATGCTAATTCAAAGCATCAAAGCTAATTCAAGCAAAAGCAAGCAAGTTTCACCATAAAAAAAACATTCGTAGTTTGAATCCGTCATTATGAATTTACGTTTTATTCTAGACAGGAAAATGGATTGGTAACCTCATTGGAAACTACATAACCCACAGATACTTACTTATTGTGAATCAATGTTGCCAACTGAACGGAAAACATCAATTTATATCCCGACACTGGAATCCAATTAACCCTCACATAGTTACACGAAAATAAATTAAAATTCGTACGCAATTTCAACAGTTTAGTGGAAAATTGTTTCGCTTTTTTCACAAACAAAATTAAGGAATTTTCAATCGGTAACAAACAAACATCCGCGATTCCCTAATTGCCTCGAACCAGGTTATTTTATTTATTTAAACGCCTAACCCCTTTCATTGGCGTTGTAACCTTTAAGACAAACTTATTTCCTCTGTACTTATAACCTAAAAGCGCACTGATAAGAGTCAATTTGCCTTGCTCTGGGCGTAGTATTATGGTGGTAAATGTCACAGCGATAGATTTATATTCAATTTAACTTTTCGCTTTTAGGTTTCGATTTGTTGCGATGAGATCGGCTATGGGACGTACCTACTCGTAATGTTGATTGCTGAGGCGAAATACTCTTACAACTTGTTTAGTTCAGTGGACGATGATTTTTTTCTACTATTGAGACATTTTAGCATTCAATCGACCCTAAAGAATTTTTTTTCCAAGTATAGAATACTTATGTGAAGACTGGTTTTTATTAGTAGGTAGGTGTAGTAGAATAAATAAGTCCGGACAGTCCACACAGCATCATCTAGCCCCAAGCTAAGCAAAACTTGTGTTATGGGCACAATATTAGATGACTGATATTAACTTAATAAAGGTACAATACATTAGATATCTTATTTATGATAGGTATTTTTTTAATAATTACATAGAAAAACACTTCAAATACTAATTATCAATACTAAGTCATTTAAAACTGGATAATTACCATGATTTGATTTAGTGAGTTTTCCGATTTTTCGGCACAATTATAAATTTCATGCACCATGATCACGAAAGAACTGAGATATAAATATCCCGTTCTAAGTGACTTACTTAAGTGTTAGTAACCATGAAGTTTCAAAAGTTTTAACACCAAGAAGAAGAGTGGATACTGTTTAAAAATGACTTCGAAAAAGGAGTATTGATGATACTGTATAAATTATTATAAAATTTTTATTATAATATATATAGGTATTATCCAGTATCATTTATAGACTTATTATTTTCTTGGCGTTTATTTCATCAACATCATCAACCTATATTAGATTAGACATAGTCCTCTCCTAATGACCGCCATAGCGCCCTGTCTTTAGCTTAACCGTTTTCGTTATTTGTTGATTGATTTATTAAAAAGGCGTTGTATTACCTACGGTATAGTTTATCGTCACGTTTTCTCGTATCATCCTTGAATCGTAAGTAGACACCTGAAGAGTCTATTTTCTTTAAGAGGCCTGTCTAATTTCTGTTAGAAGCGCAATTACACACGAGCCGTGAGATTTTTCTCCCGTTTTACCAGTATTTTTGTCAAACCTTTTTGTTAAGTTACCTACTTATTCTGGAATCCGATTACAATCGTAATTTAAAGATCTTGAAAAACTGTGCATCCTGATGTGAAAAATGACATTATCTCTTTATTCCGGACACAACTATTTACAAACTTCCTAAAAATGGTTGAAATTCTAAACAAAAAAATATGTACAAAGATACTAGTAGGTGTGAAAATACATACGACAGCAAATAAACCGGGCAACCCGCTATTTCGTATTGATTCGATTTTCTCAAAAAGTATAAAACTTGCCAATATTCGTTAGGGACTTTACGGAGAAGTCATTTACCAGTCATGTTAATCGTTAGTCGTAAAACACGTGTATGTGCAAACGATGGACAAAAATTAAGAAAATATTAGAAATATACAGGGTGTTAGTGTGAACACCGTTGTCCTTGAAACCAGAGGTTCAGCATCATGAGTAAAATCCAAAACCGATGAGAAAAGCTTAACACCTATTTTAGTTTTGCAAGATTTTGATATTTCATGTCTTCGCTATCGTACACGATGCCATAGTCACTCTACATACTTTAAGTACCTACCTACGTACAATCGTAATTTAACCGCTTGTTAGAAGAAAAAAAACGCTAATCGCGAACTCTAGTCAAAATAAAACAAATCGTTAGTAATGTGTTTGTTGC
Source organism: Eupithecia centaureata (assembly GCA_944547425.1). NCBI lineage: Eukaryota > Metazoa > Arthropoda > Insecta > Lepidoptera > Geometridae > Eupithecia > Eupithecia centaureata. Next base: position 2,050,785 of record OX155679.1, read on the forward strand.
TTCATCAACGGTATTTTAAAATACATATTTTGTACATAATATACATTTAAATAAGTATGAAACTCAATTTCTGTCAGTGTAACTTAGATAGTTCTAAATTTAAAAGGTTTGAAATAATCGAATCAGGGTAGCGGGAGGTGGCCCAGTTTATTTGCTATCCAGTGTAGATTAGATGACAATATCAACCCAAACTACGTCTTAATGTATAAACATTTTATCTTTCTATTAGTGTTAAGTGCTTAATAAGAACCCAATCAACAAATATTGACGACCTCGGTGGCGTTGATAACGAAGGTCAATTTGAGATACGGAAGTTCAAGAACCAACCTTAACCACGAGTCCAATATTTGTACGCTTTACAAAGATACACATAAGATTGTATAATAAAACAAACAACAGTACATTGTACAAACTTCTGTACCTACCTGTGTTTGTTGTGAAAAGCAGAAAATGAAATGAAAAATGAAATGGTTTAAACATTCGTAGATTTTCCCTACAAACTATTCTGTTTATTCCGTAGATGTGATTTTTTCTTGGACATAAAAAAAAAGAAAGTAAAAGTAGTAAAAGTAGTGTGCTTATGACAAAAAGTGTTAAATACTACTAAAATTTTGACAACTCACAAACAAATATTGTATTTTTTTGTTAACTACACTTACGGTACGCCACCTGGAAAAACAGACGCTATTTTTTTGCACGCATGAAGTTTATCTGAAGCATTCCTTATCGATTGACGATACAACAGATAGAATCTAAAAAGACTTATTTTTTTCTTTTTACGCGTGAGACTTAACTTTTCTTTTTTTCTGGGTTAACTATAATTATATACAGTGGATATTGTAGAGTTCAATTTTATCAGAACTTTCTTAAAGTCACGACTTCTCTGCCAACAGTTAACATTAGGGAGAATAGGGTAGTTTCCTTAAAAAAATTAATTAGTTTAATTTTTTTTTTGCTACTATTTACAATTATAACATACTCCTAAAAATCTAAGCCGCCACCAGAAGGCAGAGTGCCCAGAATGCTGGCAGCAGTACCACGTTGAAATTGCTAATTGGTTGACGGAAATAGAAGCCAGCATTCCGATCATGACGGACTATTTTTTTAAAAAACTTGTCTGACATCAGAGAAGAACCTAGTTCCAGAATACCACCGCCCTCTTCGCCAGGCGCGTAATATGTTTCTGAAGAGGGTCCCAGTTTCATTACTGTCTACTGTTACACCTGTCGAGGATTTCGCGCGTTTTTAGTTCGGAGGAATGCTTCTGTTTTAAGGCGCTACCTACAAGTACACTAGTGCCGCTATTTATTTTATCATATTATTCAAATCAAATCAAATCAAATAGTTTATTGGTACCATATGTTGTTTAAAACTAAAAACATTGCAACGATACTGACGCAAAAAGTATAAAACTGTGTCGCGTACAGTATCGCCCTCCTCTGGACTTAGTGAAAATTAATAACAAAACAATTTAAGAGAGTATATAGCCTAAGTTATCCTTAATTAATATTATTATAATTATTAAAGTAACTTAATTTAACATGCTCAAGTAGAAGACTACATGAAACTTATATTATTATGCTGTGAATGTACTCAACATAATAAGTGATGTGTGGTGTACCTATATGAAAATTAATGAATAAAAAGTGTGGATTAAGTAGGCACCGTCGTCGAGGACACCTGTCTCTTAAGAGTCAGGGCAACGATTAGGAACCAGTTGGTAAGAGGAAACAGAATTGAAACATGAAAATAAATAATAATATAATAATGATAAATTTGACATTGTATGTACCTAAAGCATAAAAAGAGAAAAGTAAATAAATTAGTTATGGATTACAATATTTTCGCTATTAATAGTTCTGTATCTTCATAAGAAAGGGTTAAAAGCCAGGCGGATAATTTACATTTACAGTTCCACAGGGATAAGGGATAAATATTAAGAATTTTATTAACTGTATTATAGAGCATCGAACTGATGTGGGGAAACTGTCTACTAGCTGTAGCAGTCCTGTGTGACACTGTTTCACAGACTCTGTGGAAGCGTCGCTTAGTCCGGCTTGGTATAGGGTCGTAAGGCAGTTGACCATGCTTACGCAAGAGAGTATTCAGAATAAACAGTTGTCGGACAGTGAGGACTTGGCAGAGTGAGTACAGATCAACAGTAGGAAACAGTCTAGGTTTACAGCTTAGTACCTTAAGGACAGCTCTTTGAGCCCTTTCCAAACGTAGTAGTCGCGTCTTAGCAGCTCCACCCCAAGATGTTATGCAATATGATATTATTGACTGTCCTAGTGCGAAATAAACCATTTTAAGGCATTGAAAATCAGCTGCGTGACGAAGGTTTTTAAAAACATAAATTAGTTTTCTGACTTTTTTTAACTGTTTGTGTTATGTGATCGTCCCATGATAAAAAACTATCAATCATAACGCCTAAGTATTTGACAGAAGCTACTTTAGTGACAAACTGACAATCACATGTATCTGTAGTTTCACAGGTATGAGCAGGTAACCTAGTAATGTAATGCGGTTGGCCAGATGAATTAAATTCAAATTATTGTGTTAAACAAAGGAATTCCCAAAATAAAATGTTCAGTTTATTATATAAAATAAGCTTTTCTTAATGCATCTGTAGTAGTTTTATTCTATCTATTTTAGGAAAAGATACGAAAATAAAGTTGGTGACAAACATTAGTAACTTCGAATCTCTTCCTAAAATACATAGAATCAAACTACTACAGATGCACAAAATAAAATTACTACATAACTATGCATTATAAAAAGCTAACGATAAGTATAACAAACTGAACGTTTGATTTTTGGAAATTCTTTTGTTCTTAAAAATAATTATGATAAAAAAGTGACGTCGTTATTGTACTCTAGATAGCGCCTTAAGTTTGAGTCTGATTGTTCACTTTTATTAAAGCTTGGCTTTGTTTTTTGATTGATTGGACGGGTAAGTTTTCAATCCGAAAATTCATTATTTCGCAAAAAGCTATTACGATTTATTAGATTCTGATTTGAGTTTATACATACCTAAACGAAAAAAGATAAACACAGACACAGACTTCGGTAATGATTAATCACTATATAGTATAAAACAAAGTCGCTTTCTCTGTCCCTATGTCCCTATATCCCTTTGTATGCTTAAATCTTTAAAACTACGCTACGGATTTTGATGCGGTTTTTTTAATAGACAGAGTGATTCAAGAGGAAAGTTTATACGTATAATAAACCGTGCAAAGCCGGGGCGGGTCGCTAGTATAGTAATAAACGTAGAAAATTAAAGGTAGGAATCTGTTAAATCAATATACATGCATTAACATTAATAAAAGTTAATAAAATATCAATCAATAATATCAAGATGAAGAAATGAAATTTTAGTCCGATCCGTTTAGTAGTTTTGCAGTAAAGAGGTAACAAATATCCTTCAATCTATCCATCCATCCAATTTTTAGCATTTAAAATATTAGTGTGAAGTGTAAGCGACATAGAATTTAAAATCTATGAATGAGACTGTGCGTGTACGTACACTGACTGGTACAAAAAGTATGCAACAATTTTCCCGCGTAGGTTTTTATTTCTAAACTTGTTCAAAGCCGAAGACAGATGCGAGTAAATAATAAGGAAATCCGATTTCAAAATCCAAAACCATTAAAAAATGTACTCTGTTTGTTCTTTCTAAAAGTTTAGGATCACGCCCAACTTTTCTAATTTATAATTCCAACATATTCATAATCCTAATCAAAGATTTGACTATTAGGGATTTACAAATAAGGGTTTCAGATCCCAAATCCAATAACGATAATTACACCGATTCCAAGAGTTTCAGATATCAGGCAAGGAATAATCGCCCTAACACTGATACAATAATATCTATAATCGTGTAACCCTTGTTACCGTATAAGGGAATCGTTTTTGTATTGAATTTCACTGCGAAGTGCTACGATATGGTTTAAGGTAAACGTTATTACATACTTCTCTGAGCTCGTCTGAAGTTTCAACCCAAATTGATTACTTGTACATTTATTTTGTGTATCCATATTATTATATTCAGTAATTTTATTTTCATTTTTTTCCACTAGGACTACATACGTTATTTTCTAATCTTAATATCACTATCACTTCATAGTATAAAACAAAGTCGCTTTCTCTGTCCCTATGTCCCTATATCACTATGTCCCTTTGTATGCTTAAATTTTTAAAACTACGCAACGGATTTTGATGCGGTTTCTTTTAATAGACGAGTGATTCAAGAGGAAGGTTTATACATATAATAAAACCGTGCGAAGCCGGGCGGGTCGCTAGTAAGTATATAAAAGGAACAAGCGATTTTTTGGAGACAACGCCCAGCCCAAATCGGTTGAAGCTAGGAAGCTGAAATACGAAGGGATTTTTGGAAATTGTGACTCAGAATTTCCATGTGTTGAAGTTTTTTGTTGGTTTTTGTAACGTTCCCTTTATCCAGTAGTGACCCGATTTGTTTGAAAGTTATTTCTAAATTTATACAATTTCTCGACATGTCAAGAAAATGTTAATAAATGCTGCTGTATTAGGGCATTGTTAAAATATTACTAAAGTAATACTCGGCATAAGTTCTTAACAAAACGTACAGATTGTATGCAAGACTAACAAATTATTATAATGTAAACTCTATCCATACTCCTATACATACAAACAAACTTCGCGTTTTTAATATTACCTCTAGTAAGGATTATTATAAGTTGGCCACCGTCAATTATAATTTGTTTGTTTATTTTGTGTAAATATTAAAAGTTTTGATGCTGCAATAACGGAACCACTTTAGTATCTATCTACTTACTAACTTATATCTACTTTAGATATGTATCACTTCAGATACTTAGCTATATATCTTCGTCGTCTAGTTTTGAAGTAGTTTTGAAAAGTGTATTTGTGTGAAGGCTGGTTTATGTTGATTGTTGATCCCCAAATAACCTTTTGAGATTGGTAATTCTTATTTTTTTATTGCACAAACAAAACATAGACAAGCGAAGTTACTAACGTTAAGACAAAGTTACAAACCACAAGTGTATAAGTTAAGACAAAGGCGACCGTTACTTTTAACATTGCTTTTATGTTTGTTGGCACAATGTTTGGTAGGTGGACAAGAAACTAAAAAAAAAATTACGAAAAAAGTATGGCATTACATTACATTGATTTACAGAAAAAGGATTATTGTGAAGTAAATTTAGATAAACTTGAGCAATTACGAATTGAATTGGAAGTGCAGCTAAAATGGATATTTGCTGCGTAGGCGGTTTACCCGATCAGCTGCCTTATTTTAGAACTATAAATCGATTATCAGTTAAATTCATAATATTAATATAATACGTATTATATAATACGTGATATAAAAATGATATAATCACACAATCAGCACAACTAACGCCTTATCATAATAAATATCATAATCGGATTTACGAATAAATTATCTTTATCTTATCGCACCTAATCATAATGCTTTATTTGCTAAAATGAAGGTGATTCGTAATTTAAATCATTAGATAATTAGATCACTCTTGCGAGCTGCTGGCTTTCCTGGAGGATATCGGGTGGTTAGACTAGCAGCCCCCCACCCGACACGCAAAAAGGGCCTACCTGTGGCCTAGTTGCGGAAACCAGTCCAGAAACAAGTAACAAGTAGATCAACCAAAAGGGCGTTCTATAAAATAGGCCTTTCTTATCAGTTACCCAAAAGAGGTTACTGATAAAAAAGAAGTTATTATTGAATCGAAGTAACTGTCAATGACACTTCACTACATAATAGAGGTATAAAACAAAATCGCATCCCGCTGTCTGTCTCTCTGTATGCTTAGATCTTTGAAACTACAAAACGGATTCTGATACAATATTTTTTAATAGATAGATTCATTCATGATAGATAATATAAATTCGAAAGTTTTTATGAACTGATGATTGAACAGAAAATGTTATAATCAATATAACCGTAGAACTTAATTATCTCTACCATTATACCCGAATGAATCAACCCAACCCAGCTTTAGGTTTATTTAAGTTTCTATAAAGGTTATCATTTATTTCCTAACGGAACTAAGATACTGGGGACACTGATAAATAATTGATAAATATGTTTTGCTGAACAAAGCGGTTGGCAGGCAGAAAATGCCTCGGCATTAAGTCCACCCTTTGTACTTTAGTGGTATAAAGTCTTAAATAAATAAATAAAAAACAATTCACATAGCATCCAGCCCCAAGCTAAGCAGAGCTTGTGTTATATGTCCTAGACGACTTAAATATCAAAAAATTACACTAAATAGATATAATATTAAATTTTTTTTATTAAACATAATAATACCCAGAACGCCCTGAACAAACAAAAGCCGTAGCAATAAATAGTTGTCTTATTTATTGCTACGGTTTTCGGCTATAATCTTTTCGCTTTCGGCTATAATCTTTTCTAATCGACCTCTGTAAGGGCGATTACAAACATTATAGCCGAAAGCCTTAGCAATAAATAATTTTAAATTAAAAACTAAGTCTAATTCAAATAGCAATAGGACTCATTTCACTTTCCCATCTACGGGAGTGAAGCAGCCAAGTATGGACCCAGGGGTAGTTTTATACATCTACCGGGTTTTCCTTTATAAATGCAAATGGAAAGCTAACGCAACCATAACCCGTTATTAGAATACGACCGAGAGATTCAATTCCTGTCTGTTTTGAATTAACGTCTCAATATTCATGTGTTTTTTTACGGACGAAAGTGTGGAGGGCCTCGATTCTGTATATAATTTTGAAACTTTGAATAGTTAATTTTTTTTATTGGATACTACTTTACCCTTTATGATGAACAGTTTGAATGTGTTTTTATAAGAACGGAAGTCAAAGTCTAACCTGTCAGCTTAATCCGTTCATTAGAGATTTGGCATAAATAGATAACAATATAACATATTGACAACCAATAGTTTATATCATTTCATCATTGATGAATGATCATTGATGAAAAGTAACCTATATTTTATTCCAGGCCTAGAATGACTATTTATTATAAAACTTAAAATTTTTTAATACGACTATTTAATACAATCCAAGAAGTATTTGTGTTAAGTGGTAACAAACATACATCTATCCATCTATCCAAACTTTCGCATTTACATTATTAGTGAGATAAGTGAAAGTTTGATGTACCTACCGATGTTGGATAACTTATATATAAAGCGTCCGATTAGAGTAAAGATATCGCAACACTTCAAAAGAAAAACAACCTGATAGATGGTCTACCAACATAGAGCTAAGATTTCTCTATCGTTACTACCTAGTACCGTACATATTAATATCGCTGCCCAGAATAGGGGCCCATTCGATACGATTATTGTCGCGATATAATCGTTTATCTCCCAGATTCGGGACCGAGATTCCGTTTTAAGTTTCGGTAATGTTTATACAATTGGAGGCTCGGAACGTTTTGTTTCGAGGAAATAACTGTTGGTTTGAGCTTTTATGGGACGTAATTTCCGTGTTTGAGTACTGTACGGGAAATAATTTGTTGGTACTTACCTGAAGGGAAAAGGTAGTTTCTTTCTTGTACGGAGCTTAGCGCTGAACAGGTTTTTTATGTTGTAATTTCCATACAAAACGGTGATTTCAGTGGAACAAGTTTTTCCAAATACGACATGATTTCATATTGATTAATAATTCACTCTTGAGTTTGCGTTGAAGGTTTACAGTTACCTACAGTCACGAGATCCCAATTGCTCAATTTAGTTGAACAAATTTAGCAACCAAAGGGACCCTATGGCAATTGGCCAGCATTAAAAAGTATCATCATAAAAGCATAATAATATATTACAAAACGTAATTTAATTATTTCACCGCAGCAGTGCAACGAAATTTGTTGATAAAAAATAAGTATAAGTATTTTTAAGCACCTGCCCAATTATTTGGTACTAAATCGAAATACCATTAAATACTAAAAAAAAATTTGATAGTGATGTAACACCCCTCCTCCCCTTCCGCAGAAGTGCTTAATGCATTTTGAGCCAGCAGCAAGTTCGTCCCTATTTATAATGTTTATTGCAGTAAATGAACATCAACTCTCCGCGTTGTGGGCCAGTATACCCCGCTCTCCCCATCCCGACATATTTGATACGTTTTTCCAATCGTTAACCATTTTTATGGAAATGTTAGTTTGGATGACTGTTAGACGTAGGGAGAACATAAATTAATATTTAGTATTGCTTAGGAGTGAAAAGTTAGGTTCAGACAGACAGATTTACTTTGGATGGTGGATAGATATTGCAGTAGAATCGGAACCTTATTGCTTAAAGTTTGCGCCAGTAAAAGAAGTTTTCGACATCAGCAAGTGGATTACGGAAACAAACTCTAACTCAAGGCACAAAAACTTTAATTGTAACAATAAGGTAGTTCAACCGTCGAAGACAAACTGTTTGGACGAAGTAGTAATTTTTAAAACAAGATGGCGCATTCTAATTAAATTACGATGGCTGAAAACTTTTTAAGATCTTGGCTGGGTACCAGAGCAGCTTTGTTATGATGCGACTACACTTGCCTTTCTGGGCTGTACGCACTACCAATTAAACCGCGCGGTTGTAACTGACTTAAAAGCGATAAGCGAATGACTATGATAACATCTTTATTAGCAACGAAAATGACAAACAAGGAATAGAAAAAATTACAACTAGTATATACAATTGAAACCAACTGTTTGCAATGACTATTGATATTTAAATATTTATAGCATGTTCGTTCACCCGTGCGAAGTCGGCACGGTACGATTGATATAAAAACAATCTAACTTTAATCTAAACAAATATAGTAGATAACTAAATATGCCATAGGTATTCAATTTATGCATATTTTATTCAGTAAAGTCATTTTATTTTATTGAGTAATTAAAATGGATTTTTTATTATAGTTACATTGTGTCATATCAACCTGTGCAGGATTTATACCATATAATTTCAAACACAAAAAGCGCCATTTTTTCAATCCTGAAATTTTTTCTTGTCATTACGAAATCAGCGCGTTCAGAAAAGCAAGCTACGATCTCCTAGTAAATGTTATTCTGCCCGAAAAAGCTATAACGTCATTAGATAAAACTCGAGTTTAGAAACCACATTTTCGGAAAAGCTTTTCACACGCTCTAAATTTTTAATTCGAAATCCAGTGTAGCGACACCCTAACTCTAAGTGGAAGTCGCAGTTAAGAGGAATACAATTTATGTGTTACTTAGCGAATGGTGGATGGCCAAGTTATTATTAGCCCAAAGGTTGCGTAAGTAACTGGAATGTTTAGATAAGTTATGGAACTTTAGTTGTAGGTCAAATTTAATTCACTTGTGACTTTTGTCGCTTTAATTTGGTTGACTGTTTTACTTCTAACTTGATTGTGTTTGAAGATGTGCTAGATTTCGCACATTATTTGAATATACACATGTACATAAAACATATGTAAATAAAACATCTCTAATAAACTAATAATACAAAGAAAACATCCTGAACAAATATGACATATATTTGCAGATATTCATTATAATATAAGTCAAAGCTGTTTTCATAAACATCCACGTTTATTTTTACTGACAATTTAAGCTTATAAAAGCATGTAAAACTCGTCCACAAACACAAACATCCTGCACTCGCAAAGTTAAATTAAACTTAAACTTTGACTTGACATTTGTAAAGGAAACTCTGACACACAACACATTATTTCATTAAGCATTGTAATATTCATTACAAAAGTGTCATTGCGTCACACAGAGAACACCCTTTGTAACGTCTCGCTTTGACGTCAGGACTGCATCATGCTGTATTATGCTCAGTTTATTGTGACAGTTGAGCAGGATACGAGAAAGTACTTTGTAGAAACATGATTTCATTACATCAGTGAAACTATTATTAATAAAGACTTTAAAAAAAACCTAAGTAGAACTTAGGTTTTTGGTAGGTAGGGATATTTCGTAGAAGAATGAAGTTTGTGGATATAACATGTCAATCTGTTCAGGGTCTCCCCTTGAATCAATAAATAAAATAAAATTATTAATTTACAAATTGAAACCGCCATATTTTCAGTATGGTTGGTTCAACTGTTTAGTTCCCAAAGATTAAAACGGGATTATACGCAGAAAGCGTCTTGAGTCTTAGCTCTACTATTTCAACTGTAAATGGTTGCTCTAATTTTGTCTGATCTTTAATTTAATTTTGTATTTTTTTTTTACTTATTATTACGATGCTATAAGATTTGAACACCTCTAAACCCATTTTTTAATCATCAAAATAAACCTGATGTTAGTAAAAATATTCGTAGTAGAACGTTTAACTACTGAGTCGATAGGTATGTGAGTACAGTCAGGTGCTCAAAAGTTTATACACTCTAAATTTTCACATCTAGAAAGCTTTACACGATTTTTTCAGAAAAAAGTAGGTATACGCCGCAAGTTTTCAAAGTAATAAAGTCATTGTACTTGTCATAATGCGGTAAACCTACAGTTAATATCAAAATAACACTATTTAAGTCAAATAATTAAATACACACAATATCTCTAACGAAAATCTTGGCTATGATTTTACTAAATTGTTCATCGATTTTTGACGATTACGATGACATTAATTTGAAATGTGGTTGGTATACGTACGTATCTATGAAAAATAACGAGCAAACGTATATATGAAATTTTGAGTGTTAACATATTTTCGCAGCTGACTGTACCTTTATTCAACGGATGTCAAATGATTTATTCGTCGACTACAATTCTCATGCAAATTACTGTTACGTATGAGTTATAGTAGCTACCCACCTCTGAAGGTAGAATATTCAAGTCGCTTAATAATTTAATCGTAGTGTGAAATCGGAATAATGAAACCTCGCATACTTCATGCCCTGAAGTACAATTATAATATAACTACTAGTATATGCCCTCGGCATGTTTCTATGGAATTGTTTCTTGGCTATTTCTATCCCATGGAAACTGATTTATTCAATGAAATGTAGCCTATGTGTTATGCCAGTGCTAGAAGTACGTCTATTCAAAGGTTCAGCCCGATTGGTGAAGTAGTTTTTGTGTAAAAGAATAACAAACAAAATCTTTATCAACAACGAAAATTACAAGCAAAGGAATAGAAAAATTACAACTAGTATTTACAATTGAAACCATTGAGCTAACTGCAGACGGTTGCAAACAGTCTAAAGGTAGCTCAATTGATCCATGTCAATACCAGTCGGAAGCGTCCCCAAGACACTGGCTGCATTACCACGCTGTAATAACAAACATCCATACAAACTTAACCGATCAACTAATCCAAGATGGTCAATTTCTAAATTTACATCTCAGTACATTATATACCTATAGGTAAATAGAAACAATCAGAACTAGTATCTATTTAAAGTCAAAACAGTTGAGCTAATAGCAGACTGCTCTAAATAATTAAGAGATAGATCATCCTCAAAATATAGGTACTAGTTTTCATTTATTCCTTGATTGTATTCGTAGGCGCAGGTAGGCGTTCGTAGGCGTTCTACAATGACGAAGAATTTTTACAAATATAATGTTATTATTTTTAATGTAATTATTGTTATTATTTTGAATGTAATTAATTTTATTATTTTTAATTCAATTGATTTTAAATTAATTACTTTAATGTAATTTAAATTTAATGTATTATTTGTAATTTCGATTGATATAATAGACTTGTAAAATCTTACCAATAAATTGATTATTCTGATTATTCTAGTTTTCATTGTTAATAAATATTTTCTTCATTTAAAATGAATTCCTAGCACTATAACCTTTGCCAGCGTTGATACCGTCAATGATCCGCGCTCGAGACGCGAGGGCGGACCATTAGCGCTAGTTGGCTCTGAGATTCATAGTGCAACAACCGATTCGAGCTTTCAACGGACATTCTCCTTTTTTTAGGGTTCTGTATAGAGTTCTTGGGGACGCTTCCGACTGGTATTGATATAAATCAGTTGAGATACCTCTAACGTTTGACGACTGTTTGCAGTAGTTCAATTATTTTGATTATAAATGAACCATTGAACTATATATTTACAACGAAAAATATAATCAAGGGAAAGAAACTGATGAAAACTTGTATAAATAAATAAAACAATTATTGTTGTTGTTTTAATAGTTCATTTACTGGCAAAAATATTATAACACGTCCAATTGGATGAAACTATTACAACTTAAAATATACTTAAGTAAATGAATAGACGGTATAGTTAAAGTAAAGGATTAAAGAAAGATTTAGTAATATCCCATTAACCCAGTCCTAAAAGTAACATCCATACAAAATCTCAGTTTTGTAGCTCTTGTAATAACAGAGATCTCTTGATGAGTCACCCAATTTTCTACTTTATAATGATGTGAAATAAGACATAAACCTTAAGAAATAAAGTTACTTCTGAATGACCATGCAAACATCAGCTAACGTGTAACTGAACCAAACAATATGGAACCCTTTCACAAGCTGGCAACACTCACGCTTTACACACACTAACTTTTTGGTAGTTAAAACGGGTGGAATGGGCTGGCTGGCCTACGGCGCCGAGGGCAGGTATTAATCCTACTTTTATGGATCCCGTTTGCTTTTTCCATTTATTCGCTTTCTCTTGTACGCTTTGAAAGTCTTTGCGTCTATTGACTCTGTGTTGCAGCTCCGAACGGTACCTATACTGCAGCTAAAACGAATAAATGCTTGTTCAAATTTGCTAGAGTTTCAAAAATGTTTTAACTAAAGCTTTCAATGTTTTTGAATCTAATCTTTCAAATATCATCCTATTTGCACGCCAGTAGTGGCAAAACATGTAGATCATAATCTAGTTGTAATAACATAATTGCATGCTCACACCATGTACTCATATTTATATCATACTCATGTTGTATGCAAATAAATGATTCTTTTTCTTTTCTCAGATGTGTGATAGTACCCATTTTGCAAACTTATCATCTAGCAACTTTTTTATAATGAGTGGTACAATCAGTCAGCACAGAACTTTGATTTAAATATGTGTGATTTCTACTGAGTAGCAAATAAGTAACCTCCTGTCCATTTTTTTAGCCATTTTTAGATATTTCTTCAATATTTTATTGCTACTAATGGAGTAAGCTTATTATTTATTTATTTTATTGTAAACAATGAAAGTGTAGAAGTTTAATTCGATTAATTTATTCACATAATACCTACGTACGTTTATTTTATTCGCTAATATTTATAAAAAGCTTACTTATCCAGTGCAGTTAGTTGATGTATTTCATTTAAAATCTCAAAAAAAAAAATCTCAAATCAAATCAAATCAAATCTCTCTTGACGTTTATTTTGAAATTATGCACACATTGTTTTTTTCCTAATTTTGAATCAAACTTTTTAAGACCACGTAAAACCATAAATATACTTTTTACAAAATAATAATATAATAAATCTTACCTATAATAAATCTTACCTTATTCTTTTATATAACTAATCTTACCTACTCGTTATGTAATATCTTCGAAGCTCCAATTTCTCACTACCCTTTTAATGACCTAAAAAGCTAAAACACATACACCATACAAAAGACCAAACAAAACTAGTGCCTGAATAAAGCACTTTTATTTAAAGCAGAATTCATAAAAGTTTTAGAAGCGCCGCTGACTCGATTGTTTAAAGTTCTCTTTTTCTCAACTCTAGGTAGAGTTGTTTAGCTAGTTCGGATTGTAACTTCGAGCTTTGATAACCAAGTTTAAATATCGCTCTGTGGTGTTTCCAGCTTTTGTGGAAAATATAGGATGAGCTCTTCAAATAAAATAAATGTCCGTTTTCAATGCATTCCCGTATTGTCCTATTAAAAAAATTGTTTTTGCAAGGTAAACTGGATTTAAAAAGGTTTAAACCTATTTCTAGGAATAAACTAGCTATATACATATGTTTCTAACGGATAAAATACGATCATTTATACATATTTAAATCAATAAAAATAATTGTGTAATATAAGAACGCATGAATGGAAGAACTGCAAAGAATTGGAAGGCAGCAGCTTCAAGTCACGCCTAAACCACCATGAAACCACCAAAGAATTTATACCTATAACAAATTTTGGTTTAGGCAAAACAGTTTCTGATTTTTTCACGTTACGGGCTGTTTGTTCATGTGGCTTTTCGATTTCTATTTTATTTCATTCAATAAAGCTTTGCCTATAAAATTTTGAGCTCCCGTACGGGCTCTATATCAACTACCATAAAACTATTCAAATTCTCCAGGCAGTACCTTAAACCCTGCAATACCCATCCTTATTTAATATCCCCTCTGATTTATTCTACTTATAGAAGGATGTACGTAAATATTTTATACCAAAATCTGACATACTGGTGTAGTGGTTAAAAATTCATTGAATCCTGACTCAAGATGTGAAAACACACGGATTCACAAGCTGGCAACACTCACGCTTTACACACACTAACTTTTTGGTAGTTAAAACGGGTGGAATGGGCTGGCTGGCCTACGGCGCCGAGGGCAGGTATTAATCCTACTTTTATGGATCCCGTTTGCTTTTTCCATTTATTCGCTTTCTCTTGTACGCTTTGAAAGTCTTTGCGTCTATTGACTCTGTGTTGCAGCTCCGAACGGTACCTATACTGCAGCTAAAACGAATAAATGCTTGTTCAAATTTGCTAGAGTTTCAAAAATGTTTTAACTAAAGCTTTCAATGTTTTTGAATCTAATCTTTCAAATATCATCCTATTTGCACGCCAGTAGTGGCAAAACATGTAGATCATAATCTAGTTGTAATAACATAATTGCATGCTCACACCATGTACTCATATTTATATCATACTCATGTTGTATGCAAATAAATGATTCTTTTTCTTTTCTCAGATGTGTGATAGTACCCATTTTGCAAACTTATCATCTAGCAACTTTTTTATAATGAGTGGTACAATCAGTCAGCACAGAACTTTGATTTAAATATGTGTGATTTCTACTGAGTAGCAAATAAGTAACCTCCTGTCCATTTTTTTAGCCATTTTTAGATATTTCTTCAATATTTTATTGCTACTAATGGAGTAAGCTTATTATTTATTTATTTTATTGTAAACAATGAAAGTGTAGAAGTTTAATTCGATTAATTTATTCACATAATACCTACGTACGTTTATTTTATTCGCTAATATTTATAAAAAGCTTACTTATCCAGTGCAGTTAGTTGATGTATTTCATTTAAAATCTCAAAAAAAAAAATCTCAAATCAAATCAAATCAAATCTCTCTTGACGTTTATTTTGAAATTATGCACACATTGTTTTTTTCCTAATTTTGAATCAAACTTTTTAAGACCACGTAAAACCATAAATATACTTTTTACAAAATAATAATATAATAAATCTTACCTATAATAAATCTTACCTTATTCTTTTATATAACTAATCTTACCTACTCGTTATGTAATATCTTCGAAGCTCCAATTTCTCACTACCCTTTTAATGACCTAAAAAGCTAAAACACATACACCATACAAAAGACCAAACAAAACTAGTGCCTGAATAAAGCACTTTTATTTAAAGCAGAATTCATAAAAGTTTTAGAAGCGCCGCTGACTCGATTGTTTAAAGTTCTCTTTTTCTCAACTCTAGGTAGAGTTGTTTAGCTAGTTCGGATTGTAACTTCGAGCTTTGATAACCAAGTTTAAATATCGCTCTGTGGTGTTTCCAGCTTTTGTGGAAAATATAGGATGAGCTCTTCAAATAAAATAAATGTCCGTTTTCAATGCATTCCCGTATTGTCCTATTAAAAAAATTGTTTTTGCAAGGTAAACTGGATTTAAAAAGGTTTAAACCTATTTCTAGGAATAAACTAGCTATATACATATGTTTCTAACGGATAAAATACGATCATTTATACATATTTAAATCAATAAAAATAATTGTGTAATATAAGAACGCATGAATGGAAGAACTGCAAAGAATTGGAAGGCAGCAGCTTCAAGTCACGCCTAAACCACCATGAAACCACCAAAGAATTTATACCTATAACAAATTTTGGTTTAGGCAAAACAGTTTCTGATTTTTTCACGTTACGGGCTGTTTGTTCATGTGGCTTTTCGATTTCTATTTTATTTCATTCAATAAAGCTTTGCCTATAAAATTTTGAGCTCCCGTACGGGCTCTATATCAACTACCATAAAACTATTCAAATTCTCCAGGCAGTACCTTAAACCCTGCAATACCCATCCTTATTTAATATCCCCTCTGATTTATTCTACTTATAGAAGGATGTACGTAAATATTTTATACCAAAATCTGACATACTGGTGTAGTGGTTAAAAATTCATTGAATCCTGACTCAAGATGTGAAAACACACGGATAGATAACGTAGGTTTGGATCTAAATGTTATACTCAATATAAAATGTTGGATTTATAGATTTATTCCCATTTGAAAGAAGAAACTCATTTAATTATTTAAAAAAAAAATTACAAATCAAATTATTACAAAGAATAAAAGCTAGTATTTACAATTGAAACAATTAAGCCAACTGCAGACGGTTTATTATTATTTTATTAATCAAAATTAAAAATGTAACAATACATTAAATATCATTGATTAACGAAATTTTCATGTTTTTGATACTTTCCTACCCCAATACGATATATTTTATATTGTTTAATTTTATTTTTTTCAACTAAACTAAAACAGCCTTACCACAAAAAACAAAATCACGACTTAAACACGTGTTTAACAGTTGTTTAGCAAAAGTCATCCTATAAAACCATGTAGGATGACTTCTGCTAAAAGGCCCCTTTATTTGCAAAATCATTAAATGATTTTGCAAACCAATTGTTAGTAATAGTTAGTAGTCACTAAGAACCTAGTTTGTCTTGGAATCCAAAATTTGGATTTTGCATTCTATATTATGGATTTTGTATTCTATTTTGTACGTTAATCTGTTGACCAAACATAGCACAGCGCAGTACAGCGCAGCACAGCTCGATTTAGTTTTGTCACCCTTATTCTTATAATACAAACTGGGTTCTTAGTTAACCTGCTTACAGTCATAATGATTATGTCAAATCTACGAAAGTTGTACGTTTGTTCAGACAGGCATTTGTTTATGATTATGAAAAAAGTTTAGATTAATTTCATTCCATAGGTAGGTAATCCTGGGTTTCCATAATACGGAAACCCATATTATGGTTTTTGAAGCTAGTGAAAATAACTTAATAAGACGTAATAATTTTATAATATACCTACGTGACAAAGAAGGTAACCTGCCATTTAACTAAGTCCTATAATTTTATACCCTGTTCTTATTTTGTTTTTCAGTATAGCGTGAGTGAAGCTATAGACATAAGCTGATTGATTTATTTTGAGCACAGCTCGATTTAGTTTTGTCACCCTTATTCTTATAATACAAACTGGGTTCTTAGTTAACCTGCTTACAGTCATAATGATTATGTCAAATCTACGAAAGTTGTACGTTTGTTCAGACAGGCATTTGTTTATGATTATGAAAAAAGTTTAGATTAATTTCATTCCATAGGTAGGTAATCCTGGGTTTCCATAATACGGAAACCCATATTATGGTTTTTGAAGCTAGTGAAAATAACTTAATAAGACGTAATAATTTTATAATATACCTACGTGACAAAGAAGGTAACCTGCCATTTAACTAAGTCCTATAATTTTATACCCTGTTCTTATTTTGTTTTTCAGTATAGCGTGAGTGAAGCTATAGACATAAGCTGATTGATTTATTGTTCCTTCTAGAATGTAATAGGCCTCCTTTTACATTTAACAGGCCTTTGTCCGTCTGTGGACTTCAACGGACTGATGATATGATATGATTTTTGCTAGAATAAGCCTTATTGCCGTCCCCTATCCAAGCTGTAGTATAAACTAGCTAACCTCAGCATTGATTTATATATGAAGCACACCTCAAAGGAGCTCGACATCTGTCGAGGTAACTTCGACTTGTATGACGAAATTACTTTGGTGTATTCGTGTCTAGAGCCAGCAAATAAGCATCCTGTTTTGAACGCTTGACCTAGTACTTAGGTACTATACGATACATTTAGAACGTTATGCCTAGTTTACACGTTGTTAAGTATCAAGTGCGATTGACAAGTGCAAGTTACATTATAATTTCCGATCATAAAGTTACTTGGTTCAAGGACCATGTTGAACTCAGACGCATGACTTTCACATGGTTGCTTCTTGAGTTTTGCGTGATGACGCGCGGCGCGGCGCAGCGACGTATCCATAAATCAAAAAAAGTGTCATTTTCACTTGTCACTCGCACTTGATACTTGTAAAACAGGGATTACATAAAAGAAGAACGTGCTATTGTACCGTTATTATAGCATACATGTCACGTAAACAGCCTTCACCTGTCTGGGAATTCAATAAAACATGAATTAAAATTTGATCCCCTCGGGATACAGAATACCCCTTTCATATTAGTGGGTAGTTACCCACTAAGATAAAAGGGGTATTCTGTACAGGTGTTACCAATTTAATACACAAAATAAATTAGATTCGGTTCACTACAAACTTTTATATTAGTAGTAAGTACACAAAAAATCAGAAAATTCAAAAAAAATCGTAATCTCAAGTTGATTCCCTGTGTCCAAAATAACCCTTTTCGGCTTAGTACACATGTTATTTGGTACCTTGTATATAAAGATAGAAGATGGAAAACAGTAATCTACCGCACAAAAAAATACAATACCAATAAAATAGGGAGCAAGACTTAAGCCAAATTTTTATCAAAACCTATACACACAAATATAAATTATACACAAGAAGTTAAATAAAAGTTTGCAAAAATACCGTGCGACAATTTATAGTTTAATCTCGGATACAAAAATCCCCTGGTAATTATCCGGTACTAGAAAATAGATAGGACTCGTTTCGTAAGGTAATTAGGTTAGATGGATTAATTGCCCTATGGGGGCCGGCACCGAACGAATATATAGAGAGTGTTTGCATGTTTGTATTTACGGAAGTAATTTTGTATGTATAAGGTTTTTTTTTACAGGGAGGTACGATATTTGAGGCTTGGGTAAGCTTCGGATTGGCAATAATAATAATCAGTAATACTAGACTAATTGCAGTAGTCTGCAGTAAACTCAAATGTTTCAACTAATCAGCCTGGTCAAAATACACATTGATACATATGTATGTTGGTTATTAATATAAAAACTATTTAAAGTTTTTACTGTCTGGAATAAATATACAAATATAAATTGAAAATTGTAAATATCTACTAGTTCTACAAAGTAATATATTATTAACTTATATTGATGAAAAATAGGAAGGTCGAAGGAAAGTCATATTATTAATATGACTTTCCTTCGATAAAATTTTCTCTAAACCATGTGTGTTAACCCTCTATCACTCAAGAACTTAGATTTTTCTAATTTTTTGTATTCAGGTTGAATTGTCAAATAAAATAAAAAACAGGTATTTTTTGATTTTTTGTTTTTCCGAATATATTTTAGAAAATAGGGAGTGTTGTTCGTAGCCACCATTGAGCAATCAGACCATTATCGTCGTATAAACTCAGGGTCCTCCTGGCTATCCTCGTCAAAATCCAAACAATCTTCACTGTCTGTGCCATCTTGAAGCGCGTGGTCAATGTCATTATCTGCCAAAGTCCGCTTAGAGACCTCCAGGAAAAAGTAAAAACTCAAAAAAATAAAATGAAGGTCTACCACTTTCTACTACCAAATTACATCCCATTGGTCAATGTAGGCGACGACCAACAAACACAAATTTAAAAAAAACTCATATTTACCATGAATTTACTAAAACTCATAATAATATAATAAAGTTGATATACATACCGGTCCATTTTTTCGAAATTGCAGCTAAACACTCACAAAAACTATTTTTTTCGGGTTTTTGAAATCGTGACTTGCATGCACTTTTTCAAATTACTGGCGGTAGACATTCGAATTTCATTTTTTGACATGTAATGCCATCTTTTGCAATTTCTTGGTACTTTATACGGTACGTCGTTACTTTGGTTTGTAGGCTACGACGTACATTGCTTTGTAACGAAATACAATTAATCATACCAATTTTATGGGAGATCGATTGGTATGTTGGTTACAGCCTACACTATGATACAGAGGGTTAAAATACTTACTGAAGTATTTAGTATCTATTTTTTGAAAACTATTTGGTTGTAAGTTTTAAAACCTTTTTGGTTTCAACTAAGCATTTATCTTCAAGAATCTGGTCAGCCTTTTCTTTGAAAGAAACTATGAAACAAGTTTACCAACAATATCGTAAGCAATCTGGACGTTAACATCCAAGATATAAGAATTATTTTGCCGGCACAGGATAAGAATAATCAGCTAAGAAAGTTTTTATTCAATTTTCGAGCAAACTAAAGCCTTTGGTTTTAGTTTTATTCCCGGACTTTTCAATCTCGCTAACTTTCTCCGGATAAAAGTTAAACCAGGTAAAAATAGTGAAAGCTAGAGAGACATTTATCTTAGTCTTTATAGAATTTTGTACAATTTTAAGGGTTTGTTACAAAAATACTTACGTACTAATATTATAAATGAGAAGTGAACAGTAACGTACTTTTAATCCTGAAATAAAACTAAGGTTTTTGTCATCCTATAAATCAATTTTTATGAGGTAGAAATAACCTCAAAAAGTTTCCATAAATAAATAATGCTGGATCATCCATACAGCACCATCTAGCCCCAAAGTAAGCTAATCAAACTTTTGAATAGACGTAATTCTCGATCAGTAGTTTTTCAGGGAAAGAGAAACAAACATCCAAACATTCATACATCTATACATCCATACAAACTTTCACGTTTATATTAGTAAGGATAGAATAGATAGTATTTACTTGCGTTTCAAATTCACTAAAGGGTAAGATCTTAAATCATAACACAATTAGTACAAAGTTTACTAAAACTGAAAAAGTAAAGACTGTGCTAGTACGCACTTAGCGGCTGCCCGCAATGCGGCTGGCCGAACGGCTAACCGGTAGCTCAAAATTGTATGTAACCGTATCATCTATACGCATTAAATTGCGGCTGCCGTCTAACCGGTCCGGTCGCTCGCAGCGCTGCGGCCCCTCGGGCGGGCAGCCGGACGGTCGCTCTACGCACTACGCGTTTTCACTGCGGTTGCCAGTTTACCGATAAATACCGACAGCCTCTTTGACGTCCATCTTGAAAATGGTCGAGTCGACCGATCGCCCCCAAGTGCAACCGCAAACCGCGGTCAGCCGGACGGCCAGCCGCATTGCGAGCAGCCGCTAAGTGCGTACTAGCCCTAATAGGCCATCGGTCCATTGACTCGGCTGCTAATGAACCACTATTTATTCATTTATTCATTTTTATTCATTCATTAATTGCATACATATACATTATTGATTATTTAGCTTAGGTGGTATTTAGCTTAAAGGTAAGTACATGTACCCTGTTAGGGCGCAGCAATTGGTAATAATAAAATTGTTCTAATTATGAAAATATAGCTAGTGTCAGTTACAAGAATCGTAGGTATTAAAAATAATATATGAATTTATTATTGAACAGATTTATGATTTAAAAATTAGTTTTTTCAGCGATTTTTGCGAAACTTTTACACTAATTTATACATATTTTAGGTATTTTAACATAATTACTAAACAATTTATTGAGGGATGCCGTTTGTAAAGGAAATCGCCCAGTAAATCATATTCAACCGCTTAACAGGCGAACTAACTCCAAATTGCTTTACAAAACTTTTAAAAGTTTCCGATGTTACCGGATTTGTTTTCTTTGTTATTTAATTCACTCGTAAAAGTTTTAATGAGGCGACCGAGCAAAGTTTCACCCTTTTTCTTGTCGGCACACCTTCAGGTATTCAGAAGAATGATGAAGGATTATCGTCAGTAATAGATTAACGCTTTCCGTGGTTGATTGATTTTTATCGTATCGCTTTAACTGCCAACTACGTTTACAAGCTGTTCTAGAAACAGATGTATCGTGAGCAGTGAAGGTGTTAATGTGGTGGTAGTAGAGCATTACTAAGACAACCACTCAATCAACTATAACAGTGGTTTTATTCACTATGAAAAATCCACACGTGTTACACAGATACCAGACAGCGGATAGAATCGCAAAAAACTGTATTTAGAAGACATTGTGAAATCATACGATTTGGGCGAGGAATTTCCTATGTTATAGGGAATCATCCTATTGGAGGTCGGAGAATGCGGCGTGAAATTAGCGCGATATGACTATTCTCGAATGCGCAACTAAAATAGTTTTGTTTATTTAGAACCCAATGAGTTCTCATTTTAAATAAATTCTTAAATTCGTGAGAATCAATTATTTAAATGGAAACGGAGACTTAAAAAAAGCAGTGCAAAAAATCAAAACTTAATTGGTAAGAAGCCATCCAAGTAAATGAGGTAATTAAAAGATGTCTAAAATACGACTCGCCCGCCAAAGTTTACACTCCAGGGCCTACTTTTAATTAGTTAACGACCACTTAAACAACGCAAAAGGTAATCGTAAAACGGCAGATTAAAAACGTATTGGTATTGTTCTCTTTTATGGACTCACTTTTCGGTTTTTAATGATGCCAAAGTTCTTTCCAAGGCTTTTTTGAAGGTCACATTATTTTGGCCCTCGTAGGTAATTTATTGTAGGCTAGAAGGCCGTAGCTTTGTCCAAGTTTCCTAATATAATTGCCTATTATAAACCGGTATTGTGAACGGAATTTAAACGAAGATAAATATAATAAGACAATTAACGAAAATTTGATATTTGTGATGCATAGGCATCACATTGCCCTGATTTTAGAATAAATTTAATTAAGTTTAAAAAAAATGTTTAATAGACTGATTGTTCTTAATGTTCCATATTGCTTGCTTCACGCACGAATTAAATATTACCTATGTGCCTACCTACAGATCTAAGATATTTCCATTATTGAGCAGCTGAGCCCCGAAGCTTCCATCGCGTGAAAATTGATGAAAAGTAGTGTATATTTTATTTCAGACCTAGGCCTAGAATAAAACTATAATAAATAACTAACTATGAAAACTAACTATAATTAACTTAACTTTATGATAATATTAGGCCAAGAACTCAGATTTCAGCATCAAATTTCAGCCTAATCCATTCAGAGTTTTTAGCTTGAAGAGGTAAAAAACATTGTTAAGTTTAATTTAATTTGGATGGATAATCCAAACTTTCGCACTCATAATATTAGGGTGTTTTTTTTTGTTTTTTAATTTTATTTAACTTATGAAGCTTAAGGAGTTAAACGTCCCTTAATAAGATCTCAATTCATTCTCGAAGTCCCTTTTAGGAAGATAGTTTTTAAATGAGGAAAATAGGTCTTTTCCAAAGCCGACAACAAAAGCTAAAACTTATTTGGCTGTACCCTTTCGAATGTAAGCTAAATCCTTAGACTTAGTATGCAGAGCGTAGAAACCCCGGCGAAGTCTCGGTAAGACTGCGTCGACATCCATCTTGTTTACAACTAATAGAGAAGCTATTCGCAGTATAGCGCAAAGTGGATTGAAACATTTGAAACCCTTTGAGAGGATTTAGCTTTGTTTGTTTATAACAATAGTTATTTTAGCACATTACTGTAAAAAGAAGTCAAAAACAAAGATACTTGCCTACTTTGATGAGACTGACTTAAATCTGCATAGTATAAAGGTTTGTGAGAAACAACATTTCTTCATCATCATCATCATCAACAACCTATATTAGTCCACTGCTGGACATAGGCCTCCTCCAATGAGCGCCATAGCGCCTTGTCTTCAGCTTGACGCATCCAGCATCTGCCAGCAGTCTTTCGCAGATTGTCATCCCACCTGGCCAGAGGGCGTCCTACGCTACGTTTACCGAGTCGCAGTCTCCACTCAAGAACACGTTCACCCCAACGGTTGTCGGTTCTTCACGAGATATGGCCGACAACAACAACACATAACTTCACATATAACATTTCTTACCCAAATATAATACACTACAAAATACTTCTTATTGCACAATACGGTAAAGAAAACCAGAAAAAAATATCACAAAAAAAAACTAATGAGCCTTGACTTACGAATTTTGTAACTTGAATTGTTTAATTGATCAATCAAATCGGATTTCTAATCTGTTTTTGAGTTATTCTTATGAATGCGTATTTTATTGAGCTGTCTTATATTGACGATGTTGTCATATTTGCTTCAAAGATTTTAAAATCGATTTATAGTTTTTGAAACACGCCAAATAATTTGCACAGATTCGGAAGGATAATCAATATTTATTCAATACTTCTGCTTGCTTTAGTGCTCATTCAGAAGAATATTTGATAGATTTTTCTTGTATTTTACACAAGCAAGAAGTTTTAAAGTTTATTAGACCATAAAATGTCCCTAAAACTCTACCTGTAAACAAATTCCAAGAAGATTTTAATAAAATTGACGCATTAAAGGCAACCCTTAATAAATGTTGGGAATTTTTCGACAAAGGCGGACTTTCCTAACTTCCACAATTAAGGAGCTGCTCTTACCCGCGTACCTCGTTCGACTTTTACAAGGGATTTATTAAAATTATAACGTTAAACACGATGTTTGGTTTTTAGGGTTCCTTAACGGCAAGAACACGGTGTACTGTGATTTATTATAGATTAGAGGATTTAACGATTAAATTTAAGTCGGTAACAGGTAAACTTTCCATCGAAAGTTTCCCTGGAAGAGATAGCTTCTAAGCGATAAAGCCGCCCATTGAACTTGTCTTAAGTTATGTCTTTATGTACTAGGTAATGTTCTTTTTTTGGTGTACAATAAAGGATTTTTGTATTGTATTGTACACACTTATCACTACAAAGTATAAAACAAAGTCGCCTTTTCTGTCCCTATGTCCTTATGTTCCTTTGAATGCTTAAATCTTTAAAACTACGCAACCGATTTTGATGCGGTTTTTTTTAATAGATAGAGTGATTCAAGAGGAAGGTTTATATTCTTATAATAAAATCGTGCGAAGCCGGGACGGGACGCTAGTTTTATCATATAACAGAGTTTGGTGGCCACCATGAGCAACTTCGTATCTCTTCCTAAAATAAACAAACATAAACTATTAGAGATGCATTAATAAAGCTTATGATAGGTTTAAAAAACTGAAAGTTGGCTTTTTGGAAATTCCTTTATTTAACGTAATTATATGATAAAATAAGTGGCGGACCAAACGTACTTCTAGGAAGTGCCTTAACATATGATTCCAGGGTGAAGACACACTATTCCTTGGGTCTTTTATTTTAAAGATTCAGCTTCTAAGCACAAATAGGTATTACACCATGCTACTCTACCTCCTTCAAGCTTAAGTGGCAGTGAGCCGGCCATATCTCGCGAAAAACTGTCAAACATTGGTGTAAACCTGTTCTTGAGTGAAGACCGCGTCTCGGCAAACGTGGTGTAGGACGCCCTCTGGCCAGGTCGGATGACTTTCTGCAAAAAAATTCAGGGATATGCTGGATGCGGCAAACTGAAGATAGGGCGCTATGGGGCTCCTTAGGGGAGGCCTATGTCCAGCATTGGACTTATGATGACTCTACCTCCATGTTCATTGTGGCTGATATCAAAAGGTACTGACAGATTTATGTGAGGAACCCAAAAAGGTCACCTCCACTTGGCACCCACGCTCAAAGTTTTCAGTAAACAATGAAAAGGTTTAATTAGTTCTTTGAACGTTGCGTGAGGAGCCACGCTAAATTCTTATTAATTTCACAAAGTTACGAGTGCGGAGCGTATGAGAACACACAAAGTGGCATTGAATTATTAAGTTGAAATAATATTCCATGCTCCGTAGGAAATAAATACCTATGCGTACACTGATTACATTGTTTTAAGCTCGGTCTATTGGCTGCTAAGTGACACGTCATGTTCAAATGATTTTGACACAAATGAAAACCCATAAACGGTCAATGTCGCATGTTGAAAATATCAAAATCTTACATAAATCAATTTTCACATCAAAAAATCCACACATTATCATCTATCGCTAAAGTAGAAGAGCTAGTGTAACGAGTTAAAACTCTGTGAATTCCATTGCGAAGACTTAAGTTTAGGGGAGAAACAGAAAGAAAATCCTAAAGAGCGCTTTTGTCGCTGCCTGTACGTGTACACAGGTAGTAAATACCAATCTCAGCGTAAAAAGGCAAAAGCATCAGCGCCGGCCATATTTCCCGGCCAGGACGAATCACATTAACCTCTGTTTACTACGGAATAACGGGGAAAGTGGTAGAGAACGGATAAATTCCTGTTTGCCGCTTCACCGGACAACACAACCGTGGAAAAACCTAGATTCTACTCATGCGGAAAAATGGAGAGCTTTTCAAGGGGAAATAAAAAGAGTAGAGATGGCCCTTTTGCGGTCTTTATTGACTAAAGATAAAAGTATTCATGAAGGTATTCATCGAGTTTTATTCTACGGAAATGGTAATATTTTCATGATTGAGCAAGATTCTATTTACATTATGTAAGTATGTGTCAAAGTAACTTAGAGACCTTTGAAAAGAGTTGTGCTTGGTGCTTCTCTGAAGAGCAGAATTTGTCACAAATAAACGAGAAAAAAGGTAACTAAACGTGTTCTTCAGTGCAGATAGCGATTAGGTAAAATAAATAGTTCGATAAAATAAGAAAAACGCTACGTTTATTCCGAATAAACGTAGCGTTTAGTAGAATAAACGCATGAAAACTCGGGAGCAGAAGCCAGTGCTAAATAAAACAAAGTGAAGAACATCAGTGTCCCGCACACTGCTAAGACCCCATCTATCACGAAGGATAAAAATAAGACTCAGTAATAATTTTCATCATTCTTGTAAATCGGCTGGTGTAGCGTGCCGTGTCACGATTGCTAATGTACCACGGCGTTGTAAGTAAACATTATGTTTTGGACTAAGTGGTGGATATTGAATCCAGGTTTTAGGTAATGCAAGTATTTCCATCCTTATTCATCCACCCCTCTCTCCTATCCTATCCCGCATGCACATGTCAAATCGCGCCATCCTGCTCTAACGATGGCCGATGGCTTCGTATGAAGAGAATGAACAGTCTTGAGTTGCGCTCGCGCGCCGGATCACGCTAACGACATCCACCGCGCAATTAAATTACCCTTGTTCTGAATATTGATGAAATAACCTAAATCTAACGTGTGTACACCTAACTTTGAGTGATTTTGAAGAACCTCCCCTTTGCAAGTGTTTCTCGGTGTTGTGTAAGGACTCTGACGCTGCAGCAGCCATCGCCGACGCCCCGACGCCACGAAGCAGGTTAGAGCATGTGTCCAAGCCTACTTCCATAAGTACTGCTGTCTACTGTATGTCCTCACATCATCCCTACGACAGCAGGCTTTTCTCTTCCTGGAAATACTTGCGTAATCCTATTAAAACCACAGATACAGTCCACTTAAAATATCCCGAATCATCCTGTGATTTATGAGTGGTTTAGTAAAGAACCAGCTACTACAAATAACCACCACTAAGGTTATACCTACTATACATATAACACAAGCTCGGCTTAGCTTGGGGCTTAGATCGTATATCCTTGATGTCTTGGGGTTAAATGATGCAGAGTGAATTGTACAGTTGTACTATACAGCATTATTATTCTTTACTTCTCTGCGTGACTCATTGTACTATATTCAAACGTAGAAAAGGAAAAAGTGCTTTGATCCACAGCGATCAGAAGACGATGGATCTATTTTTAACTGAAACAAACACAGTCGGCCATTTACTTGGTTCCATCCCCTTTGTCTAAGAAAGGGTTAAATGATTGACTAGGATCAGTAACTAAGAGCGCGTGAATTTTTAAAATGATTTTCACCAAAAGATAAACGTTCAATTAAGTAGCTTGTCGGTGAACTCAAGGCTAAAGGGGTTTTAAGATTCATTTTAGCTATCATTTTAGCCGTATCGTTGGCCATTATTTGATTTTTTTATTCGCGGAGAACCATGGTTTATGTGTAAGTATAAAACAGTCATTTACCTACTCAAATAAATCCACCAGTCTGCTCAAAATAGGCTGGTTTCACGTCTTATCCCAACAGTGAAGGAAACCTTTCTCTCTTTAGTTCTTCTACCAGTCGACAAAAAATTAAGCGAAGAGAAAATCAATTATGAAAAGATCTCTTATTTTGTTTTTATTTTGTAAGCATTTAGAAAAAAATTATATTAATTTCTGAAGTAGTAAAATCATTTTTTTCCGCGCTGGTATTAAAACCGAAAAACTTATAATTCCCTTCACCTATGCCATAGAAGCCGTCAGTTATAGTGACGTATATTGTCTTGAGTTCCCTACACGTCTTCATATTCCCCCATTAATCAGGCTATATGTGTAATATCTCTCGCTAATTGATGTTTTATTCACCTCACACTACGTATAAATTGTTTCTTTTCTGTCTTCTATGAGAATAATCGGACAAAACAGCTTTGGTGTTTTAGATTATTTTATTGTTAAATTCCCTAGTGTAGAATCGGGACGAACATGCACAAATCACAATTTGTTTCAAAAAGTAGATAAATCGCTTGACTCCGCCGTGAATTCTAAAATACGATACAATGAAAATTTAATTAAAAAAATATCTGAGCGTCTGGTCGATGCGACGCGTGACCCGAGAGCTGGGGAGTATCTCAGGCTCAGCGCATCAGCATTGCCATACAGCGTGAATCAGTAGAGCTACCTCTAGACAATTTGCAGCCATCTGCAGTTAGCTCATTGAAATACTTAAATTCAGATAAGACGACATGAGCTTAAGCGCATTCTAAATCTTATTGCGTTGAAATAAGAATACAAAGATATAACTACAATATGGAACTTTGCTATTGTTTGAGTGATGACGATTGTAGAAATAGAATTGATTTGTAGCGAATGGTAGTTGGCAAGGCCTAATGGGCATATTATATAACTTGAGGAAAAAAGTTTTGGTCAGTAAAAATCTTATTTCAATTTAAGAATTGCGTATACCTACAGATTATCTTTACTATGATAAACGCTAAAGTTTGTAAGGATGTTTGACACCCTTTCACGTCAAACAACTGAAAGGATCGTTCCAAATTTTTGAGTAAACATAGTTCTAGCCCTAGAATAAAATAGGCTACTTTTCATCCCAGAAATCAGTTCATCATCATCATCAGCCTATATTAGTCCACTGCTGGACATAGGCCTCCCCTAATGAGCGCCATAGCGCCCTGTCTTCAGCTTGACACATCCAGCATCTGCCAGCAGTCTTTCGCAGATCGTCATCCCACCTGGCCGGAGGGCGTCCTACACTACGTTTAACAAGTCGCGGTCTCCACTCAAGAACACGTTTACCCCAACGGTTGTCGGTTCTTCGCGCGATATGGCCGGCCCACTGCCACTTCAACTTGCTAATTCTTTGAGCTATGTCGATAACTTTGGTTCTCTGTCGGATGTATTCATTACGAATCCTATCCTTCAGAGAAACTCTGAGCATAGCTCCTTCCATAGCTAAACTGATTCATCGGATATAAATAGACTTGAAACGTTTTTATAGAAACAACGCGTACGAAGCCGTTGATACTAGTCTATTATAATAACATGGGAAATTCAACCCTAGCACTGCCTATCATAAAACTTGAGCTACGGAATATAAATAAAGACTACGCGAACATTACTTTCTAACTTAGCATTATTTCGGGGGGAATTTTGGGGCTCCTCTGAGGTTTTAAGGCGATACGTACCTACCTACTTTGGTATATAAAGCTCACCGGAATGCTTAGTCACCCACTGCGGGTTGTGATCTCTAAAAGGACTGGTTGTTTGTAAAAGGCGACGACCTATGTGGAGCATCGGCTCCAACGACGAAGGATGTTGCGAGTTCAATTCCTGCTACGTGACAAATGTTTGGATGGGTTTGTAGGTATTTTTTCCTAATGTTCTGAGTGTTTTCTATGCATAACTACATACTTAGGTACTACACTACATAATATAAAACAAAGTCGCTTTCCGGTGTCTGTCTGCCTGTCCTATGTATGCTTAGATCTTCAAAACTACGAAACGGATTCAAAGGCGGTTTTTTTAATAGATAGAGTGATTCAAGTGGAAGGTTTATATGTATAATACACCCGTGCGATGCCGGGGTGGGTCTCTTGTATATTTATAATACATTTATAACCAATTTTGGTGTTTTTCCAACACAAACTTGGTTCGTAGTTAACCCGCTAGTTAATTTTCCAACATACGAAAGTTTTTCACAAAAAATTCAAAAAATTCAACCCTCCTTTTCATCCCTGGAAATTCCAAAAATCTCTTCATAGGGTATCTGTGGTGTACCTAAAATGTACCCAATT
Organism: Eupithecia centaureata; assembly: GCA_944547425.1. Taxonomy (NCBI): domain Eukaryota; kingdom Metazoa; phylum Arthropoda; class Insecta; order Lepidoptera; family Geometridae; genus Eupithecia; species Eupithecia centaureata. The sequence goes on from OX155679.1 coordinate 2,081,085, forward strand.
TCGGCTTTGTAGCTTCAGTGGTTTCGGCTGAGCGTTGTTGTCTCTAAGAAATCTCTTTGACCTTCATATTATATTAAAATAATAATTTAAATTTTTTACATTCTCAGTCATAAATTTATGAGTATAGAATGAATTGTTTTTTCTGGCAGAACAGACTTGATGAATCTCTGTTTTATTTATTTAAGAGCTGGCTTTTCATCTGACAAGTTATTATTTTTAATAATGATTGAAATTGGAAGTTAATTTTAAGTTTCTGGAAAAGGTTTTTTTCAGTTTTTTTGAACGAGCCAAGTTATTATGTTCATATTTGTGTTGGGCGGCAGTGGTGTTGGATATGTCAGCGCCAACATTTACCGCTATACTGGCTCGTAGAAGGTGACAGCAACAATACAGAACGCGTCGTCTGTTCCGTGGGTCCCTGCGAACTGTCGCTCGCAGGCCCACTTTGTACCATCAACTGTCAGTTGGCGTGCCGCAACCAAACTCACACAGTGCCGCACACCTCAAGGACAGGATAGTGATAGTTTCTGTTCGTTTTTGTGGTTGTATCAAAAGAATAAATAATGTTGTAATTCAAATGTATCAATGTTTACTCTCGAATCGAAAAAATAATATTCAACCATTCGTTTTTATTATAACCTTTATTTAAATGTTGTAAACGAATAATTACAGGGAGTAAGCAGGGTAAAGCAAACAGCGCTTGATTAACCTGGCCTTTAAGTGGTTAAATGCACGAATTCCTGATTTATTTTGGCTTAGATCTCAACACTTAAAATTTGAATAACATAAAATTCAACATTATTTCTTTGATTCTTCTAATATGAAAACACTACTGAGTAAAGGTTACAATAAAAAAATCATGAGAATGCACTGTTTCGCACATAATCTGAACTCAGGAAACCTGCAGTTGGGCATTTTCGTAGAAATTTGTCCCGGTTACAAAATGGAGTGAAAAAAATAAAGATCATTTTAGGAATATCTAACTTATTTAAAATGATTCGCCTTTCCTTAGAGATTTATGTGATAGCAGCAAAATAACAAACAAATAGCATTTTCAAAGGATATTTAACCCTCTGTATCATAGTGTAGGCTGTAACCAACATACCAATCGATCTCCCTTAAAATCGGTATGATTAATTGTATTTCGTTACAAAGCAATGTACGTCGTAGCCTACAAACCAAAGTAACGACCGAGTACCAAGAAATTGCAAAAGATGGCATTATTTGTCAAAAAATGAAATTCGAATGTCTACCGCCAGTAATTTGAAAAAGTGCATGCAAGTCACGATTTCAAAAATCCGAAAAAAATAGTTTTTGTGAGTGTTTAGCTGCAATTTCGAAAAAATGGACTGGTAAGTATATCAACTTTATTATATAAGTATGAGTTTTAGTAAATTCATGGTTAATATGAGTTTTTTTTTTAAATTTGTGTTTGTTGGTCGTCGCCTACATTGACCGATAGGAGGTAATTTGGTAGTAGAAAGTGGTAGACCTTCATTTTATTTTTTTGAGTTTTTACTTTTTCCAGGAGGGCTATAAGCGGACTCTGGCAGATAATGACATTGACCACGCGCTTCAGGATGGCACAGACAGTGAAGATTGTTTGGATTTCGACGAGGATAGCCAGGAGGACCCTGAATTTATACGACGATAATGGTCTGATTACTCAATGTTGGCTACGAACAACACTCCCCATTTTTTTAAATATATTCGGAAAAACGAAAAATCAAAAAATACGTGTTTTTTGTTTTATTTTTATCAACCTGAATACAAAAAATTAGAAAAATCGAAGTTCTTGAGTGATAGAGGGTTAACTTTTAAGAGATCAGGAGGTACACCAGGTTTCCATTTGGTTACTTTTTTTAAAATCAAATAAAATAATCCCACAACAATCCTCAATGAATTTAATATGTTTAATTGCTTTAAAAACATGATATTGAATAGAAAATAAACCCTAACGATGAAGAAAAGCATTAGTTATTTTTATTTAAGCCAGAACATATCCACTTTGTTACTTTTGGGAAACTTTGCAATGAAAACATTGTGTTTTAAGCATGGTAAAGCAGTCTCAGGGACCGCATTTAGCTCTTGTAATACTACAACAAAAATAAAAAAAATATCAGCGAGTGCCCTTTAAAAAAATCGAGAAAAAAATTATTTTCCCAATTAAAAATATGAGACAGTTACAAAATGTAAAGGAGCAGTTACGTAATGGAAAACGTAAAGCTGGCTTTACAATGTTCGAAATTTTTTTCCTGAAAATCTATTATTCTTGTAGTTTTACTTTTTTCGGTATTTATTATTCCTAACACATTAATCAGAGAAATGTTGTGTCGTGGTTTATTTGTCGTGGGTTCTTCATCTTTATCAAGTGCTTCATCACCACAAAATCGTAATTTAAACATCAATAAAACTTCTAGATTTAAATTTAAATTCATTTTTTTAAAATTTTTTTTAGCATATATACGATTTCATTTTTGAAACCAAGATTTAATCAAAAATTTTATATAAAATATCTTTGGATTTAATACGCTAGAACTCTTTGATGCTTTGTCAACAATTACTGGGTGAACTGGCCTTTATATTTCCATATCGTAACTTTATCATTCCACATATACGTAACCAAACAAAATGGAAGTAACGTTCCCACGTCACCCGATCTAAAATTGCGTCTATTTTTATTTTCAAACAGTTGAGACCTTTGGAGACTCAATAATTCATTTAATACATTATACAGTAATCATTTCGTTACTTTTATTTTACAAAAACTCAAGCCTTATCAGTCTAAATCGCAGTTACAAACTGGAAGAAAAAAACGCCACGGTAACGCTCTGCAAGTTCAGACACGAATAATGACAGAACGCTCTTTGACAACCAATTTTAAACTGGTGGTATCGATGAGTCATGTTACCAGGAATAATAAATTCTGTGATTACAGTAGTTTTTTCAAAAAAATACGGAGATATTGCAGTTACAAAATGGAATTCCACTTATGTCCAAAATCATGGGACACGATTTAATTGATAAAAAGTTATTATTTTTGTATGAAAAGTCCCGCATTTTACGTTTAAATATGATGGCCTTCATATATTTAAACATAAATAATCCAGTTTTAGCCTTCATCCAAACCGAGTTAAAAAATAATCTAGAGTCAAAAGTCGGTCCACCGCTGTAGGACAACCATTTTTAAGGGGTCTTGGAAGCTATTTTACTCTTATTTTACAATTTTTTGTATTAAAAAAGTTCTAATAATATGTTTTTTTATCGCAAATAAAACTATAAAACATAAAATAAGTATTTTAATATCTAGCAACGGACTAGTTTTTATGAAAAGTATTAATGAACTTGTAGGACACCTAAAAAAACGCAGGGACGTTTTTTAAAAAAAATGCCCAGTTATGTTTTAATTCGTAGGTCAATACTAATTACTTGGTTCTTATAAGCCCGTTCCTTAAGTACAAGTAGATAGTTGTGTAGTTTTGAGGAATAAACAATAATTTGTATTTATGCACTTACTGCCTTTGAAAAGTATTATTTATCTGTATCCTATAAACTATGAATCCTTTTCGCTCAAATGGCTGCAACTTCAAAGGTTTTTGAAGTAAAAAACTAATTTCTTACACAACTTAAATTGTAGGAAACCGGTCATCCATTTTTCATTGACATTTTCCGCCGCCTGGCGCCATGTGCCATGACACCCACGAACCAACGGGTTTAATGAATTGTGCGAGACTGTAAAATGATTGAGTTCCTGAAAAGGATCAGAGAGATCTGTAATCGAGTTTAAATCCTGATTAGTGCGAAGTTAAATATGTTTAGCAGAGCCAACTAAACTAATAGACGGCTCTTCAGGGAGGTTCCTATCGTTTTGGCAGTTCGTTTAAGTAGATTCTTTGACAAGCGGCCTGGAGGGAGTTTCGATCCAATTTACGGTATTATTTTAGGTGAAGTTTGGATAGATGGATGTTAGGCATAATGTACGTTCAATTTACTTATTTCGGGGAAATATTTTTTGAATTGGATCAGTAAATCATTCATCTTTTGATTGGTTAAGTGACTACTTTTACATATTGTAATGTAATCTTTACCCTCTGAGCGCGCAGGAGGCCTGACGCAAAGAGGTTTTGGGTTCGATTCCCGCCGGAGAATAAACATTATAATCATCGCCGTGCCTTTCTAAAAGTCGATCTAATTTGTTCATTATTTTACCGGACAAGTATGAAGGTAATAAAGGCTACATAGACTGTTGTAATAATTAATCTAAAGGTAAACTCATTTATATGAATGATGGTCAGAAGTGTCTCCAAGAAGCTGGCTACATTCTACTGTATAATGATGCACTTCTCTTACCTAAAGCTAGCAAAATAATCTCAGCAACTTAACTGTTTCGACTAAGGTCAAGGCGAAACTTGAGCCAAGTCTCACTAAAGCATGTCCAAAGTCCATCTATATGCTAAACCGAGTGTGACAACTGATTCGATTAAAACTTGCTCCGGATAGCTTCAGTTTAATGATCATGTGTTGCGGGCACAGAGTGTATAGGCTTGGTCTAAGCCTGGCTGGGGATAGTGTTTAATTTCTCTATTGATGAGGTTTTTTAGTGGGATAGAATAAATTAACTAATAAAAATAGATATTTATTCAAAAACTTGTAGAACTTAATATAAAACAAGCGTTTCGGCGGTTTAGGGCTAAAAATTAAAAGGACCACTTATAATTATGTCCTACTACTTACAATGTACGTTTGACATTTTAAAAATGGTACGGATGGTTTTTAAGTTATTGTTTTGTTTTTGATGCGTCATTGTTTTTATTTTGTTGTGTTTTTGCAAAGGGAATGATGAACCTTTTTAGAAGAAATAGAGGCTGTCCTTCAGTATTACTAAAAAAATTATTCGAGTAAGAATAAAAAAAAATGTGTTTCTCCAAATTAACAGATATAATAAGTATTAGCACTTACTATAGTTTCTGAATTTCATTAATTTAATTTTTTATTTGGGTGATAGGTACAGTAGCGTTCACTATTTGCTATACCCCTAATTTCTAAAATATTCGCCAACAATAATGTTGAAGAACTTCAAGCAATCTTAAACTTAGTGCAAAAACTTAACAATAGTTGAGATTCGAACCACGGCTTATCGCATCGCAGTCGACCGTTCTTTCATTTCTGCTACCCGGTATGTTGACTCAAAATTATCACGAATTTTTAAGCCAGTAGTTTTATCTTAACGGTGGTAGTTGAATCGGTTGAATGCATTTATTAATTTTGTTCAAATGAATGAGGGTAGTTATAACTTTTATGTAACGAATGACAGTCAAGTAATCGTTTCACCACCGCTGGAGTATAATGATTGTTATGGCATTAGTTAACTGTGTTTGCGTGTAAAAAGTTTGAAATATCAAAAAAGAATAGCCATTTATGCAATTTTGTAAGCACTAAAACTATAAAAAATCACGAACAAAACGTTCCTAATAAAACTATTGCAAGTCAGCTTGGGATAAGCGTAAGTGTATTTTTATTTTGTTTTGTATTGATTCGTCGTATTTATTGAGCATAGATAATTAAAATTTTATTTAACTTTCAAGGAAATAACAGTTCAACTTTGGGTGAGGAGATACGCTTTGACTGAAGATGTAAAGGCAAAGCGATCGGGTCCACGCCCATGGGGTTTCACATCAGAACGCCATCGACAAATTGTGAATACTCACAGCCATGTCTGACATGGAGGGTCGGATAATACTATGGAGGAAACCAAACAAACGACTCCTACCACAAAATATACTACCTGTTCAAGCAAGTGGCAGAATTACCATAGGTAAGATGTGATATAAATAATAAGTATTACCATGCGAATTCTGCTACAAAATCAGTTTCTTTTACTAGAGACTAAATGACTTATCTAGTAAATTTCCAACATCTTTTTTATTACAAACTAAATTGCCTGTCCAGACAATTTTTAATTGAATTTATACCCCTACCTACAAGTCTTGAGAAGTCAGTGTTTTTTTCAGGTTATTGGGGCTGGATGTCATCCATGGGCCCAGGAAAACTCGTAGAAATTGGCGGCCGCTTGGGGAACAATATTTACAAGTGTTGAAAAAAGTTATGATACCACAGTGCTCGTTGCTTATCCAGTATCTCAAATGAAAAGTAGGCTAGAACAAAGTATACCAAGCGAGGGTTATCCAATTCGATATTAATGTTGAGTAAACAATAAATTAGTTTTGCTATGGTAGTTCTAGCTTGCTTTTCATTTCACGTATTGCACAATGATGCTTAAAATTTCTCTTAATGAGTAAATAATGGTCTGTTACACACGAGAGATCTAAATTGTTAATATTTATTAGATGCTGCCTATAACAAAGTAGACCTTACAGTATACTGTGGTATAGGTATTCTAATAATAACAAAACATGTTTGTTCTACTTGTGTGTTGACTTTTATTTACAAGGATTATAAAACAACATAGTTGTGTGAAAAGGAACCGAAAATGTAATAAATTTTCTTAATATAAGTTAATATCATTGTAATGTAATTTATTTTCTCTTTCTTTCTATTGTATTAATAAAATAACATCACATAAAATCTGAGATGTGTTTATTATATTCCAATCATACCCTATTTCTTATTAGTAAGAAAACAGATTATAGACAATTATTATGCTATAAAGTCATAGGTGAAAAAAAGCAAAAATAACATCGGTATAAGGAATCGAACATACTACCCTAGAACACAAGCCGGACCCTTGAACCACTCATCCAGATTGTGATTGCTAATTTAGTCGAAATTAAAGATAGCATTATTTTAGCTAGCTCAATTGTTTTAAAAATCATTTTCATTACTTACCAGCTTATTTTTTTCTTTTACAATAATAGTAGTAGTTTTCTTTGTTATTTTAGTTACTAGTGCTTTGTCAAAAAAAGCAAAAAATTGTTTAAGTAAAGCAGCAGGATTCGTTCCTGGTATGTCTATTAGGGGGGGTAAGCAAATAATGAACGCCTCTGTACTTATGTAAATAATAATATTAAACTTGTTATGAAAAAAGTATTGTTATGAGTATGTTTTTATGAAAAAAAAGAAGAAAAATATAATAAAATAAATAAATATAAATACATATCTTGGACAATTCACACAGCACCATCTAGCCCCAAAGTAAGCTACTCAAAGCTTGTGTTATGGGAACTAGATAACTGATATATTTAATACATTATATACATAGATAAATATTTTTTATTATACATAGAAAACAACCAGACCAACGGATCAAATTTCTGCAGATCGCACACAAATTTGTTCCGAGGCGGGAATCGAACCCGGCAACCTCCTGCGTCGCAGGCGGACCTTCGCCCACCGCGCCACATCGGTCGTCAACAATAAAACGAGTATTTACGATCAAAAGTATTGATCTAATGGTTATTCCGCCAAATTTTGATCAAAATTCTTGAATATCAAGCCTAAATAATAGGGATTCATTCCATTGAATTATTTGGAAACACAACCCGTTTTAATAACACCAAGAGTCGTTTATCATTGGTAGGTTATTGAAAATACCGCCAAATACTTGAAGTATGTAAGTGGGTGCTAAAGACGACGTTCCATAAAAAGACGGTGGCCGTTATAATCTGCAATATTCAAAAGCAGACGAGTCTTGAGATCATTTTCAGGATAACGTCAATTTCAGGATAAATAACGTCAATTTCAGGGTACCGTAAATTTCAGAACACTGACATTTTCAGGATAACGTCAATTTCAGTACAACATAGTCTAAATACTTTTAACGTAGTCCAGAAGAATGCTGAAAACAACACAGCTTTCAGCTTAAGTATCGTTGCATTGTTTTAGTTTCTAAATATGTATCGGTCCTAAAATAATTTGAATCAGGTACTTATTACTTTACTAGCATCTGCCGAATGCCTGAAACGTTTCAAGGCTGTTTGTATCCCGTGGGAACTGATTTAGATATATGATAAATTCAATTCTATTCAAATAATTTATTTCTGACACCAGGTTCCAATTTAAACCGATAAAAACCTACCTAACTAATGTTATATTCCAGGGCTAGAACCACGTCAATTTAAAAATGTAGCCTGGATCGTTCAGCATTTTTTGCGCAAAATAGGAACAAACATCCATCCATTCACGTTTATTTAAAATATTATTAACGATTATTTTGTTTATCTAGAACACTGCGTTATTATGACGGCGACCGCATCTTAAAGCCTGTATAACGATTGAATCATCCAATTTGGCCATAACGCCCGAGCCGCTCATTTGCAGGCAGTAAACTCCTCAAATACGCCGAGACTCTAAGCCTGGCGCACATTAAATTTAATTTTATGGCTGAAGAATTATCCCAAGCTTTTTTATTAGAAATCATGCCGGTGCTGTGAAAGATAAAACAAAAAAAAAACAACATCTGACGATATGATTTAGATTTTTATCAAATCCTCAAATCTGTGATAAGAGAAATAACTTTTTAAGTACTGGGGTATTAAATTAAACTAACCTTAGTCAACTCATTAAGCTCTGTTGTTTATTTTTTTATATAATAATTGGTTTTTCTATATTTTCGAGAATTTTTTCCACATTAGTGATGCCTGTTTGCTAAGCAAATCGAACAGAATCCTAACAGCGTTGGGGTTAAGTCTTTTCAACAATTTAGTTGAAATAACTCAGGTCTTTTCAAAATATTCTCAAGACTATGTACGTAGTATTATGTACAATTTAAAAAAAAGCTCATCAAAACTAACTAGCTTTTATATAAAAAAACAATAAATAATTGGGCTAGTACCATTTCCCTTACCTTGTTGAAATTGAAATTATTATTAAACCAATTAAAGCTCTCGGACAGATCTTACCTTAGATTCAATTTACTGTCGATCGGCTCCTAGTCAATTATATCCGGAATAAATTAGACGAGCGAGGGCCGAATAATCTCTCGTGGAATTCAATTCTATGTGGAATTAATAACGTGATGCTGGCACAGGTGCTTGAGTTAACAGGGTGTTCTCTTTCTACCAGAAGTTTGATTTATTATTGTAGGTGGTACCTATTTGGTGAGTATCTGGCGCAGCGCATCAGCATTGCCATACAGCGTGGTACTGCAGCCAGCGTCTTGGGGACGCTTGCGATTGGTATTGATATGGATCAGTTGAGCTAACTCTAGACTGCTTGCAGCAGTCTGTAGTCTGTCTGTCTTAGCTCAGTTGTTACAATTGTATACTTTTACTAGTTTTTATTTGTTTCTATTCCTTGATTATAATTTTCCTTGTTTGTATTAGGTAAGTCTATCACATAGCTTTATAATTGTAACCGTATTATCTAGAGGTATAACACAAGCTCTGCTTAACTTGGCGTTAGATGATGCTGTGTATGTAGATTGTTTAGTATGATTTATTCATTTATAATAAATTTCTTATCTTAAGGAAATTTCCAAAAAGCAAATAATCCTTCTTTACCTCAGAAAAATAATAGAGCAGAACAAACAATGGTTGCGCGGATTTTTTGCGGAGAGGAGAGTGTATTTTCAGTGGGACATTATGTCAAAATTATTACGGTCTATGCCACTCTTATAAATAAACAAAGTACTCGCCATTTTATTTTGACATACACATAAAAATCTCGTTCTTTACAGTTTGGACGAACAATTATTTTATTAAATCCCCCACTCCGCTTAATTTTTCAAAATTAATGCTAAAAGTTTCAACAAACGAAACATCCTGTGAAGCAATGTCATTCAGAATAGCAGATCGTGTTTGATTTGAAAATGGAATCGCTTCGAGGCGCGGAATCAAACCTCTGTGATCATTCAACACTGTAATGTGACCTAAGCTCAGACTTCTGTGAAGTACTGTCAACGCCAGAATTTATGGATCAGGCGTATAATCTTAAAAAGATAAAGAACTTTGAAGTAAATAAACTTTACTACTAACCTAACCTACCAACCTACCTACCACCGAGCTAACCTACTAACTACATATACAAACATCCTTATTTTCTCTATTTCCTTAAATATGGTAGAACTTTAAAGTGACAAAATGGCTTAACGCAAGGTTCTAGGGCCCGCAAGCTGTCTGTTATCTAATGCCCTCATTATAAAATGCATCCACAAATTACGAGTAAAAATCCATATTAAATGCACATTATTGTGCTGTGCGACAATGTGGTCAAGTTCTGCGACAACCTTATACCTCAAATATAAAAAGTCAAAGGTTGCATAACGTTATTGAAGGGTCTCTTTTTGCACCGACTGTGCCAACATCATGTTTGAGATTATGCGGTTTCTGTCATTCAATCAGGTTTTACCAAGGGTTTCCAAGGTTTGACGACATCTGTGTTGCAGCGGGCGAACGGTTGCGGGTTTGATTCCCGCCACAGAGAAAATATTTATATTATCTACAGATCAGTTCCGGGTTTCTGGGTGTTTTATACTTGACCTTGAAGTCTAGTCGAAGTTTAAAAAAATGGCATATAATTTCATAGAAACCATAGATAATATAATACTATTTGCGGGTTCGATTCCCGCCTTGGGAAGGAATGTTTGTACGATCAGCAAAATATTTGTTCCAGGGTTCTGGGTTTACTTGTCTATATTAAAAAAATATCTATCTATGGAATGTATTGTATTGTCTTTTAGCACCCTTTAAACAAGCCCAGCTTAATTTGGGGCTAGATGATACCGTGTCAATTATCCAGAATTATTTATTTATTAAAGCTGAAGCGGAGTAGAGAAGCAATTCGTGAATTCTTATAGTAGCAAGTTAATCAAGTAAATCAATACCTTTATTTCTTTAGGCTTACAAAATAAGCACTAAGACAAGTCAAAAGCATAACAAACACATTTAGACTGTCATTAATTTGACTTCAATTTTTACAAACTCTGTAACTCTGAAGTCTTATCGATAGTGAATCGTATAAAAAGCCTGATCTTTTTCAGCCTCATATAAAAAGATCGTCTATATTTTCATTTCATTCAATTTGAGCCGAGTAGATTATTACGATGTTTTCTTTGAACCATAGGCATAACAACAATAAATTCTATCATTTGATGTAGCCAGGCAATCTTCGGCTTACAAAGAACAATTTATGAGGTAACTTTACCCACACGTGACCTAGGGGAGATTGGGGTAAATGTCGATAGAATAGATATTTCATGATTGCATTAAAACTATAAAAAATACTAGAACACAATATTCCGTCACACAAAAAAAAATAGGTGGTCCTTAATTGGTTTGAATACTTTTGTTAGTAGTCCCCAAATGACAAAATCAATAAGGTGTCACGGACTAAGTGGACAAATGCAATACTTATATAATTCTTCAACTAAAATATATTTGCAGTTTAGCCAGCGCCATCTGTATTTGTATGTAATGCCGCACCATTATATTTTTTCAAATTAAGAAAGTCTTGACATCTTAGCGGAAGAAACCTTACAAAAAAACTCATTGGCTGAACATAATTTTATAAATCTTCCCCTACCTCCCCTTTTTCTCCGGTTTTTACATATTTCTACTTAATTCAATTTATTCACAGTAAACAGCCGCGTCGGGGCCGTTGACTCGTCAATTTAAGTTTGTTACGGCCGTAATGTTCGTCTGAGAGTCAACGAAGTAATATTCATCTAAGAGACGACGCGACTTTTATCATACTTTTCTTTATGAAATCGTTGATCTCGCAATGTCAAAGGTCGACTTTCAAAAAGCCGTGTACAATTTAGAAGGCTGAATCTTTTACGTCTTAAATATTTGAGACAGCTGTAAAAACTCTAACGTTAAACTTGGATCATAAACGTTAATTATTCAGCTAATGCTAGGATTCCAAAAAGTATGAATCAGTTTTCAGTACGTGGGATGTTTTATATAATGTGTAATGATAATGTGTTATTGGTTCCTGGGGGGAAAAGGTTTAATTTGAATACTTACAAGAATAGATACTTAGATTTAAAATACTGGACAATTCACACAGCATCATCTAGCCCCAAGCTAAGTAAAGCTTGTATTATAGGTACTAGACTTACAAGAATTTATTATAATACATATATATAATATGTTTAAATAAATGTTATATAAAAAAAATCGTAATCATCTACCTTTTTACCCTTTTTTCAGTCCTTTTTAGCACAAAGTCATAGTTTTGTATGAGTTAAAAATTTAAATATACGTAAGGGTTTTTCATAATTACATCAAATGTTTCAGTGATCACTTATAAAATTAACTTACAAACCTCTTTCTAAAAATTTTAATAGCTCGCCATTTGTTTTATAAGCTCAGAGTGAAAGCCTATATTCCATAATTTAGTATATTTTTGAAGAATCCATATCTAAATAATTAATGTTAATACGCTAAAGAGATATACAATCTATCCTTAGAATTGGGTTAGGTATGTCTAATTTTGTTTTAACCTAGTTATGGAAGGAAAACATAAACACAGACTCTTTTCTAAGAAAAGTAATATTCTCGTAATAATTGGTCCCCTTTTTATTCCTCATCTCGTTATTCCATAATATCTGGGGTAAAATGAAGTTACAGGTTAATGTTTACGGCGTCTTATAGACGTTACGATGTTTTTGTCTGTATAAGGTACCACAGTTGTATATCAATTTCCATATTTTGAATAAAATCGACATCTATTGAAAGTTAATGAATCTGAACTTGTATTAGAACTTACAGAAGAAGAGAAAAGAATTTTTTGTGGATTTGTGGTATTTTCCATCATACTTGCTTACAAAAATAAGATTACACTTGAAAATTTAAATTCTCTTATTTTCCCTCATCAAGTTGGTGCCTATGGTGCTCATTAGGGGAGGTCTATGTCCAGCAGTGGACTAATATAGGTTGATGATGATGATAATAAATTAGTTCCCAATTTTTTTGTAACATACAAGCTAATCCTTTGATTTATTTTTAATTAACTGGAATATTTAATATATAAAAATTTGAGCAACAGTTCAAGTGAGTATTTAAAATAAGTTTGCCTATTCTACTTACCTTCGACAAATAAATAATTCTGTACAATTCACACAGCATCATATAGCCTCAAGCTAAGCAGATGTTTTTTTTTTAAACTTTGTTTATTAGATACTGCTTGAAATATAATACCAACGCTGACTAGCCGGTAAGTCATCGCATGGGTCAACTTTCTACTAAGTTTACCAAACTGCAACCCGTTGTCTGCAAATAAATTATTTGATTTTGATGACCATTCCTGGTACGCCCTGTAGACGTGACATTTTCGTCGAGTTGATGAGGCCATCTCATTGTTCTTGATATGGCAGTTTATGAAGTAATTTCTAAGCAAATTGTCCTTTTATAGCTCTTAGCTTCTGCCCTCGACTTTATTTAATTCTCATTCGACCTTAATCTAGGAAAATATGTTTTGATCCTTTTTATAATACGTTTTTGATGTTTTGTCACAAAAAATAACAACTGACCAAATATTTCACAAGTTATTAGGATAACTCAAAAACTACAAGTCACCTCGAATTCGGGATCATTCTCTTTAGGTACAAAAATCGTTACAAAGGATAAATCAAGAACCACTAGTTAGTCAGTTCTTGAGCAAATTTTAAGAAAATCACAGTAGAGGAAATAATAAAGGAATATTAAAAAAATCATCGAAATCCCCTCGATAAAAGTAAGGTAGGTAGGTAGGGTATAACCACAAAAATCTAAAAAGTTAGATTTCTGATTTTCTGTATAACACAAAAAAATACAGTCGAATTAAAAAAATCCCCCTAATTTTGAAGTTGGTTGAAAATAATCTTTAAATTTTCAAGACAGATAAATTTTAATGTGCCGCCCATGTTTGAGTTCTGTGCACAGACAAAAAAACAACTCCCATTTATTTTTATATTATTAAATATTCACAATTTATTTCAAATAATTAACATTATTAAAAAAATATTATTAATCTATAAGCTATCATTTCTCCCATATTCCATAATTTATTATTAGACCTACGCAAAAAGCCAATAACCCACATACGCGGTCGGGTGTTTTCTTAATGGTGACTTATTTAATTCTACTTGAGTGTTCCATTCAAAGATATTTGACGTTAAGGAAAATGATGTTTCCTAAAGAGTCCCATTTAATTATGCCGAGACAAATATAACGCTTGTAACGTGTCTAATTATGCTTTTATGAAGCTTACGGCGGTATTATCGTGAAGACTTTATTGTAATGAGAGACTGAAGTAGCTTTTGAACTTCAATATTCTGGATAATTTTCTTAAAACTTGAATTTTGGTCATTAACATGAACTGTAGTAGGTAGGTATATCCTCATGTTCGAGTAAATGCAAATGGAGTTAGTTCTTTTTACAATCTCTTACATAGACTACTAAGGTTAGATATCCAAGTAATTTTGTGAATAAAAATATAAGTAAACAATAGAAAAAAAAAAATTAAAACTAGTATTGTACCTTAGCTAACTACAGACTGTTGCAAAAAGACTAGAGGTAGCTCAACTGATCTATATCTTTTACCAGTTATCGCGTCCTCGAGACGCTAGTTGCATTGCCCTGCTGTATGCCAATGCTGTTGCGCTGCGACAGAAACTCACCAGCTCAAGATAAAATTACAATCAAATAGTAGAAATAAATTAAAATAATAGTATTTACATTGGGGTCCAAAATCTTACTCAGTACACATGTGACGACCGCGGATCGGCAAACGTAGTGTAGGACTCCCTCCGGCCAGGTGAGATGACGATCTGCGAAATACTGCAGGCAGATGCTGGATGCGACAAGCTGAAGACAGGGCGCTACGGCGCTCATTAGGGGAGGACATATGTCCCTAATATAGCAGTGGATTGTGTCGCAGTGGACTAATATGGGCTGATGATGGTGATGACAACTGTATAGATCAGATTTCTGTTATGATAGTTGCCTAAATTTATCTGTTATATCAAAGGCTTCGTATCGATTTGCGTTATTGCTTACAGATTAATTCTACGAAGCCTTCTGAAATTTCAAGCTTGATTGGAAAAGTAAAGTTTTCGACTTGGTCTGTAGAGACTTTTGTAGGATGAACACAATGATCCTCACACAAAATATTTCACTAGACAGAACCAAAAGAGACTGACACTCGAGAACCAACGACTACGCAACAATATTGCTTGTATATATGCAGCTGAAGACAGGGCGCTATGGCGCTCATTGGGGGAGGCCTATGTCCAGCAGTGGACTAATATAGGTTGATGATGATGATGATGATGATGATATGCTATATTGCAATATTGCTAAGTGGATCTTTGCCTTCGTCACGAGACTCTCCAGGCATCTCGGACCTGAGCTTCTTTCACCAGCTTGAGCTAGTCTCTAGTTCATGAAGATCGGGTTCGTCGTCGTCAATTCAGCGATACCTACCAAGGGTCTATGGGATAAGATTTCAACGCCACGATTGATTTCCCTCACAGGTACGCCTTCTTGACAGCTTGCTAGGACACGTAGAATACAAAAATACAAGATTTTATTAGTAAAAATATCATTTTACACGTTCTTCGTTGTAAATCATAATTATAATTATGTACTTAATAAATTAATAATATTTGCGATACTTGATAATATAATATTAAAACATTGACCGTCTTAGAACTAGCTAATAAGTTGACTGGGGGGGCTCTACTACAATTCGGGTAATTTAAGGAATTAGTAGTGTTAGAGAACTCTCTACGTGTCCTAGCCATGGTAGACGAACACTTTCGAACTCGGCTATGACGTTTGGTTTGGCATACAGTCTAATGTCGTCTGGCTCCTGGACGTGGTGAGGTGTCTAAAAAACGAGTTACAAGTGAAAGATCAGCCCTGATGAAATTAAGACCTAGGGTACATATCATCCGTATTTGTTGAGGAAGCGCTTGTCTAAGTTTTGCTTTGTAAGTGTAAAATAACCATTACTTGAATACCAATAGTAAAGCAATAGATTAATATAAATAAATTTGTTAATTAACTTTGGCCTGTTATTATTTTATCCTCCCAAATATACCTTATAAAATATGTAGGAATAGTGACTTTGACAGCATCACCTGAGATATTTAAATACATACCTAATACATAAGTTAAGAACACAACTTTAGCTGGCCTGCAACCAATCAAATTCAAACACAGCAGTTATCCAATAACGTCTCTCATAAGATACGTTCGAAATTCAATTTCTATTTTCAATTATGGAAGCTCTCTCCCAAATCACAGCACTGACGAATCTTGGAGAATCTAATTCACGCCATCTATGGGCGCACAAAAGAACGAATTAATGAGCAATAAAAACGCCGTTATTAAATCACTCAGACGACACGTTCCGTCCCAATGGGGGAGATAATTTACGCTGTTAATATCTTTAAAGGTTTGGAAATGGTGAGATTTTTCGTACATTAAGAGTCTAGTAGGAATCAAGAAACAATTCGATAATATAAAGAAACTGTACAAAGAAATGTAGTATAAGATGTCTTTCGGTCAGGTGAAATGACGATCTGCGGAAGACTGCATTCAGATGTTGGATGCGGCAAGCTGAAGACAGGGTGCTATTGCGCTCATTAGGGAGGCCTATGTCCAGTTGTGGACATAAATAGGTTGATGATGATGACTGTATACAGGCAGGGAAGACTAATTTGCTTATTATAAACATAAGGATATTAGGGAGGCCTATGTCCAGCAGTGGACTAATATAGGCGGATGATGAAACATAAGGATGACTTTTAACGGTATTCTCTACTACGGAATTTGGTGAATTAAAAATATAATTAAACTACATTATGCACGCGTCGTCACACGCGTAGTTTATAAGGAACCGTTACAAGGCTATTTCAATCCCATGGGAACAGATTTATGTGTAGAAAAGTAGGTAGCTTAAGTGTTTTTCCAGGGCTGGATCTAGGTTTATTCAAAATTTCAGCCCTATCCGTTCCTTATGTAGTTTTTGCGTGAAAGAGGAAAAAACAATCATCCAACCATACATCCATTCAAACTTTCGCTTTAAAACATCGATTGAAAATAAAATGAAATGGTAACAAATAAACAGCTCCGTGACTATTCAGGAATCGGAAACTTTCTCGACAAATACGAAATTGAGAACTTTTGTTTTCTCTGTGTCAATCCAGGGGGAAAATTAACATCTGTGACAACTGACGTAGATTACGGTTCTCAATTTGTTCAAATTCCAAGTTCCTAATTCCAGTTTAGAAGTGATGTACGGTTCTGTACCTTATCAATAATTTGTAAGGTTTAAATTCAATTGAAATATTCTTTAAAAAGTTGCGGAGATGGAGACCATGCCACAGTTCTAAATTTTATTTATTGTAGACGGTGGCTTATACCTACGCTACACCACCGTATATACATACAGTACATTGTAAAGTATACAGTAATCACGGGTCCATCCAAACATAGGCTGGAAGAAAACGCTCTTAGCGATAAGGCGTCGTGCAATTGTTTTAGTGTTTTCTTTTTGTTGCTATTTTTTTTCTTTTTCGTCCTTCGTGTAACATAATTAGTATGTGTATGTTTTTATATTTATATGCGTATGAATTTACACCGATAAGATCTAAAAATACTGTTGCTCACGACTGTGTCGTGGACTGAAAATTGGCTATCTATTGTAAAGTTACGAGCTGTTACCAATTCAACAGTGCGTTTTACTGTTTTCAACTCCGAATGTATTCTTTTTCCTTTTTTAAAACAGGACACATTCTAAAACTCGCTAAAAAGGCCCTTCACAAATGGTTGAACCGGCTCAGTTGAACGCGAGCCGTTACTTCCGATCTGACGTCACAGGGGTAGTTCCACTGCGCTCCAAAACCCATTGTTTTCAAAAGTTCTGAACAATTCCAAATTTCTGTGTAAATTTCTATTGTGTAACCAATGATTATCAAATTACCTTACCATTGAACTTAAAAATAGTTTTTTTTTTCTTCGTAGTTTCTGCATTCTGCTATCAAAAACGCATCATCAATTCACCATCACCATCAACATCACGAGGCAAAAGCGCTGAAGCCATTTTTTTCATTTGAAATAATTTTCAAGATGTGTCCACGTTTAAAAATATTAAAAAAAATTCTACTTGTACAAAACATAAACAACTTATGTTTACCTTATCTGCTGACTCTACATTTTTATTTTGGAGCCCGGAGGAACAAATTTCTGGAGCGCGGTGGAACTACCCGTCACAGGGATGCCAACTGACGACCTTTTGTCTGAATTGTGAATTTCATGTAAAATAATAAATGTTTTGGAATTTTTCACGAACTGTTCTAGCTGGTTGAGTTTGACGGCTCGTTTGATTTATGATGCTGCAGAGATTTAGTTGAATTTTTAAATGGTTGTCATCTTTGAATTTTTAGTTGAATAATTAGGCCGACGATGTGGACTTTGACATGACTACTATACCTACTTTAAGAAATATATTATATTTACCATATTACTATTAGAAACTATCTTTATGATTTTTTTTTATCGGCTACTAAAAGAATCCCATGAGGGATTCAAAGTACGTTGCCCGAGGTAATTTTGGTAACGTCTGGCACACTCTTATTTTCATTCCCCACTGAGAAAAATACATTATTTACATAATAATATATCCATTGTAGTGTTTACTTATTTCACGCTTACGCATAATTTATTCTAATTTTGTGATATTAGTTAGTATCACACAATTGTAATAATTTGATCTAAGAAATCAAAAACCGAATAATGTTCCCGCGTTTCATTTGTTTCGTTTGGTTATCCAACACCGCGTCCGGTGCGCGGCAGGCTCCTTTTTGACTTTATTGAAGCGAGTTGCATTCTAGCTTTGAAATTGAATAGTGTTCCAAATTCAAAAGTGATTTCGTCACTTTCATTGTCAATTCGAGCAACCTTTCACCTCATTTTGAATAGATGGGATGCAAATCCTTTTATTTCACACTTTCATTAAATGATGCAGGATAAAATTTTACCAAAACAGTTTTTTGTTGTTGTTTGTGGTCAGTCTCAGACCTTAATAAAAAGTAACTCCCCATCTCTCTTCTTAGATAATGATGATACAAATTTAGCCTTAAAATGGTACATCCATGTCCCGCTGCATTTTTCTTCCCCCATAATATTTCGATATTTTTCACATTTGTAGGTAAGTATGTAAAAGTTCGTATATACATCGGTAAAAAAATATTTATTTATAAATTGAAGAATTTCATGCTTTGTTTTTCAATGGAACGTCGAATTTCATTATTTTAGACGAAAGAATGGTATGCTTTATGAACAATGAAAGTTCGACGATATGAAATAAAATGTAGCTCTGTTATCGCTACGAGAGGTGAGGAATAGTACATTGTTACCCAAGGGTTGAAAGTAACTTATTTAGTCCCGAGACGAGGTTCGGCGCCCGAGTGTAACGAGGGCGCCAATAGTTCGAGGGTAACGAGGGCGCCAATAGTTCGAGGGACTACATAAGTTACTTGCACCCGAGGTACACTGTGCTTTCATTACGATTACAAGGAAATATAAATAAAAAACAAAAGAAAACAAATTAATCAAATTGCCGCTAATTTTATATATTATTCCATCTAGGACAGGCGAAAGCCATAAAACCATACTGCCTTATCTTTCGTATTTTTTGAATTCAGTGAATTGTCGCTAAGGCGATTTTTATTTTTTAGATTCACCATTTATTCTGCCACTATCATGGTGGTTCAATAGTAACGTTATAGCAGTCAGTTGAAAACGATTCTCCCTAGTACTAATAGTATCACTTTCAACCCGCTCTTCAGGCATGTTCAGACCTACTTTCCGAGTATGAGTAATGAAAAATAAATAAATATTGCATTCATTGATAATCGAAAATATAACCTTAGAATAACTAACAGAGATTTACTGACCAATTCGACCACATTCATTTATCTAAGCAAAAAATATGCTTTATTAAGGACAACACAAAAAATTCCTGGTCAGATCTTGTTCAAATATAAATTGTCTACATGAGATGCACCAAATTTCAAATAGAACCATAAAAAAAAAGATAAATAGTTGTGGCATATCACATTAATAAAGGAGGGAAAAAAGAGTCGATTAGAGAACCTCTTACTAATTCTTAAGTCGGTTGAAAATAGGAGGTCTGTAAATAACTTCAATGCTGGGGCTACATTAGCGGGCTACGGCGCATATTAGTTTTAAGTTGAAAGCACACAGAAGCCGGAGGCGGAGCGGAGGCGAAGACATGCGAGTTGTATTCTATTGAATCATAGGAAAGCCTGCACACACACCGCAGGCGGTGACCGCGCGGTGCCATAGGAAAAACCGCCATGACTTCGCGTCCGCTCCGCCTCCGGCTTCTGTGTGTTTTCAACTTTAACGCATGAATGTGGCCGGTTACATCGTGTCATCGCATGTCATTCAAATATGAAAAATATTAAAATTTGAATCGACATGTTAATAAAATAAGCTTAAATGCGACCGGGATTTTGACCTGATTTCCGACCATCAAGTAATTGGTCGATAAATTTAATTACCTTGACAGTAAGTGAATCTATTAATCTGAATTTACATGCATATAGGTTTATTTTGCCTGGTTTATACTTAAATAAATAAATAAAGAACAGCTTAATGGTTTTTTTTAGTTCTGAACTTATGACGTAGAAACACAGAAGAAAACAAACTACTAACTTTTTTCGTAAGCCAATTAACGTACCGTACGTAACGTCTCTATGTAAGTACCTACAGCGATTTGATGGCGAACCTTTTAACTCATAATAATTCCTCTTGAAATCCTGTTTCAGATTCGTCTCCTCCATACTATGGCTACTTGATATTATACTAAGTTAGATCATCATTATCAAATGTATATCAGTCCACCACTCGTTAAAACCATTGTAGATTTAAGCAGTCTAGCTAGACTAGCCTAAAAATAACCTCCTTTCTTTAAAACATCTTAATTTCCAACGCCATAAAGTCATAACAAACTGCTACATAAAGCCATAAGCACTATAGACACAAGCAAGCACATAGATACCTTTGGTAGTTATTAAGGAAAATGTAACACAGTGGGTCGGTTTGCGCCGCGGATGTGCCGGGCCAATTAAAGCTTAGTTATGACGCCACTTGGCCACGCGGGGCGGTACGGGACGCTATTGCATGGTGTTACTATTGCGTTTCATCAGTGTTTAAAAAAAGACATGAATAAAATACTTTTTTTCTTTAATTAAATCGATACAAATCTTTAAATTACATTGGAAATAGCCTTTTAAGGGTATAGAAATACCTGTGTTACAGGGTTTCGCTTTTGCCACTTGCACCAAATCATATTGTTTTTTTTCTTGTGATTCCATAGGTTGTTTTACAGAGGTGTTTATATTCAATTCAATTATTCTAAATGCTGAAACGAGCTCTATCCGAGAAGGCATACTCATCATCATCATCCGCCTATACTAGTCCACTGCTAGCGCCTTGTCTTCAGCTTGCCGCATCTGCCAGCAGTCTTTAGCAGATCGCCATCCAACCTGGCTGAAGGGCATCCTACACTATGTTTGCCAAGTTGCAGTTTCCACTCAAGAACACTTATACCCCAGCGAAAGCGTCCTAACAGGGTTTAGTACCGTGTGTACACAAATTACACAGTAAACCATGGCCGGCCACAAGCGAGCCGCGACTTGCAGCGAGGCCGTATATTATACCTACTGCTCCTAGCCTATTAATGGTATTATGGAGCATTATGTAGTATCTTACATTTAAGGTCACATCATCTGTTCGACGCAATCGTATTTAATTTTGGTATTTCTTTTATTAATAAATAACGATGCCACAGATCTTCACGCAATTGTATACAATTACATTTTTTAGAGATCTTAATTGACAAATAAAATTACAATCAACGAATAGAACTAATTTAAAAGTAGCATACACAATTGAAACAGTTGTGTTTGCGAACACTAGACTGACGGTTGCAAACAATTTAGGGGAAGCTCAACTAATCCGTCCATGTCCATACCAGTCGGAGGCGTCTCCAAGACACTGGCTGCATTACCACGCTGTATGGCAATGATGATGCGCTGAGCCAGATACCAGCTCTTGGATCACGCGTCTTCGCATCGACCAGACGCTTACATATTCTTTCAAAACCTCTTTCGAAAATTCTCTTTCGAGAGACTCGGTTTATACAATTTCAATTTATATTTACTTAAGCCTTTTGCGTCATGTAAAAACTCAGATGCTAACTATATGAACCGTTAACAACCAAAATGGAAAGCTGAATATTCTAATATTTTGTCATCCACGACACTACTTTACTCCACTTAAGCAAAGTAAGATACCTACATGCATAGCATAGCATGTACTTAACATGTGAGTAAGTTACGCGAGGGCGTATTACGTGTTAGATTTGCTGTCTCCATCAATTGCAAACGGTAATTTATGCATTGATGTAGAGACGATAACGTATTGAAGTATTGGAAGATGATTATTTAATGAATGAATACCTAGGAAATAAAACAGAAACACCTAACACAAATATATGTACCTTCAAATAGACGTTATTTCAAAACAATAGACAATCGATCGAACTATAAGGGCTAGCGCTTACATACAACTCGGCTGTCCCATTTCAAAACCTAGTAAGGGACATTTGAAAAAAAAACGGGTTTTTGATTTAAGGCTCATTGTTGGCGATTGTCCACGAAATTGCATTATCAGAATCTCAAAAAACGGCTTAGAAACAAAAATAAAAGTTTAAAAATACCTAGCAACTCCACCACGATGAAAAAGCTGGCCCGAAAAACCATTTCTAAACCTAGTAAGAGACATCGACCACTTTAAAACCTAGCAAAGGAAATTCCCTTACTACGTTTTAAAATGGTCGGCGTCCCTTACTAGGTTTTACAAATGGTTAGCAAAGATCAACATTCGCGCGCTCATTTTAGTATGACACTAATTAGCCGCCGCGTGCGCATCGTTTTTTCTGTTTTGATGAAGAAAATTACTTCTGCTATGCCTAAACAGTTTTATAGATCATCCAGGATGATCAATGCAGTGAAAAAACGTTTTTTTCAATAGCTGGACGCGGTTACTCATTGATATGAACTATGGC
This sequence comes from Eupithecia centaureata, assembly GCA_944547425.1. Classification (NCBI taxonomy): domain Eukaryota; kingdom Metazoa; phylum Arthropoda; class Insecta; order Lepidoptera; family Geometridae; genus Eupithecia; species Eupithecia centaureata. Next base: position 2,104,128 of record OX155679.1, read on the forward strand.
ACCTCATAGGAAACTACATAAATGCCTATTAATTGATTGCACTGTTTAAAAGTGTACTTTACTTTACTTTTTACTTACTTACTTTACTTTCTTATTATTAAACTGGTTTCATTTAGTAAAATATAGCTTTAATCTATTGCAAATACAGCAATCATCCATCCAACCTTGTCCATTTGGTAGTTTATCAGGATATAAAATAAACTATGGTAAATGGCGCTATACTGTGCTAAAGAAAGGTCCTATAAAACTGAAAGGGGTACTTCTAATCGAACACCTAATTTTTTTTCGAGATTCCTGAGTTGCCAACATAACTGAAATTGTTTGCATTGGTACAGGAGAATCCTTTTTAGTTCTACAGGACATTTCTCAAGCAACCTGTATAAAAGTAATGAAAGTATGGACATTCTGCTTTGGGTAGTTGCTAGGTTTATGAAAATGTTTGTGGCTTAACGAAACCAAATTTAAACCTAGTAACAGCCCTTACTAGGGTAATGAAATGGTCAATGACTGTCGCTTCAGTATCAGACAACCATTTCTAACCAAGTTCGCGAATTCATTTGTGCAGTAAAGCTACAATACTGGCCATAGAGAAATGAAATTGAACTGTATGGCAAGCCAAGGTTCTACCGCTTCTTTTGAGCTCATTCTCGTTCAGCTATTTATCATAGTTTTTCCAGGGCATTGAAATGAAGTGACCAAACCGTTTTTTGGCTCTCCTGTAAAATTTGTCTGATGTCCCTTACTAGGTTTTAAAATGGGACAGCCGAACTGTTGCATCGACTAAACTGTTTCGTCGAGTTGTGTACTTTTCGTGATTTCTACTCAACTAAACAGTTTAGTTGATGGAAGTGCAGATACAATCGATTTTATATCTTCTCAAATCGACCAGTCTTTATTCAGCAACGCTCGAGTCAAGGTGTTCGTTTCAAATGCTTATACGAGACTGGCAGTCGCGGTCAGTCGCGGATCGACTGTTTAGTCGATGGTCTGCGCACATCAGTACAATGCAATACAAATTGAGCGCTTGATCGATAGTTGTCCAACTTTTAAATCAAAAGCAAATCGATATAGCTTATTGACTTTTTTGTCGAGCAACTATCGAGTTGACTGTATGTGCGGTTTAATATATTCTTTTAAAAATATGATTCACAACAAAATAGTAGTTCAACTAAAAGTTGTATGTATGCGCTAGCCCTAAATCTGTATCCAATGGAGAATATTAAATAAATATTAATATTAATTCACACAGCATCATCTATCTAGCTAGCCCCAAGCGAAGTAGAGCTTGTGTTATAGCTTACCTACTTAATATAATTAATTACCTACCTAGATATTTATTACCATACCTATTATACCTTCCGGCTAGCTGGGATGACAATCTGCGAAAGACTGCAGGCAGATGCTAGATGTGGCAAGCTGATAACAGGGCGCTATGGCGCTCACTAGGGGAGGCCTGTAGACTAATCTACCTCGATAATAAATAATATTTTATGAGTTTAAAGAATACTTTGTCTTCCGAATGATCATTTTGCCACTATGACACGTATTACGTGTCTAAACAACATCACAAGGCTTATTCAAATTAGCTGCACATTTAACTATCTGAGCGTTAAATGAATAGCTGTGCGCTGGTTCTACTTAAGATAAAAATGTTCATCCTCGCCTAAAAGCATGAGATGATGTTTGTTTAATATAGAATAGCACAGAGATAGTTAAGTAGATAGATATTATTCTTTATAGACACAAAAAAGTTAGTGTCTTATAACCAGAACTAGATTAATTTAATTGTCTACCTCGATTTCTCTCGAGGCTATCATCACTACATAGTATAAAACAAAGTCGCTTTCTCTGTCCCTATATCCCTATGTCCCTTTGTACGCTTAAATCTTTAAAACTACTCAACGGATTTTGACGCGGTTTTTTTTTATGGATAGAGTAATTCAAGAGGAAGGTTTATAAGTATAATAAAACCGTGCGAAGCCAGGGCGGGTCGCTACTCTATGTATAAAATGTATGAAATATATCAGTTATCTAGTTCCCATAACACAAGCTTTGGACTAGCATACTTTGGGGCTAGATGGTGCTGTGAGGATTGTCCAGCATTATTTATTATTTGTTTATTTATTTATAAAAAATGATGGACAATCCACACAGCATCATCTAGCCCCAAGCTAAACAGATCTTGTATTATGGTTACTAGATGACTGATATACTTAATACAATGTATTAGTCTCTCTTATCATATAATTCTCAAGTTTTAAGCTAGTTTGCTCTGAAGCTGATCGATAAAATCAGTTTACCCAGAACAAAAGCCTTAAACCAAGGCAAGGCATCGCATGAGCGTCAAACATCCGAGACGCTTCTAATTCCTTAAACGGCTTAGCTTGCTATGTACAGCCGGTAGTTGCCTTGGCTTAGTATTCATCGGATATATGTGCCTGGGTGCAAATACCAAAGCTACCCGCTCTTTGCACATTTTGTAACCACTCAGTTCTACAATCCTACTAATATTATAAACGCGAAAGATTGTAAGTATGGATGGATGGATGTTTGTTACTCTTTCACGCAAAAACTACTAAACGGATATGGATTAAATTTGGCACAGAAATAGATTATAGTCTGGAATAAAACATAGGCTATATTTTATCCCGGTATTCTCATGGTAACGGGAATAACCAGGGGGAAACCGCGAGGCGCTGCTAGTACATAATACCTACATTATGTACTAGCAGCGCCTCGCGGTTTCCCCCTGGTTATTCCCGTTCCCATTTATGTCAACATAGATTTGGATGAAAACCAAACAAAAGCTGAAAACTAAGTATCCCTAACAAGGTAATTTTTAAATTAAAGATTTCTTGTTCTCTTCTTTACTTTACCTTAAAAAGATTTAAGTGTACTTAGATACAAAAATCAACGTGAGCACTAAAATAACATTCACTTATTTTAAGAAATGTTCAAGAGTCCTTTAAGTAAGGTCTAAAGAAAATGAAGCACTTATTTAACAAAAATAAATTAAATTAAAAACAATTATAAATATATATATATTTAATTAAATAAAAACAAAATTAAATAACATTCACTTATTTTAAGAAATGTTTAAGAGTCCTGTAAGTAAGGTCTAAAGAAAATTAAGCACTTATTTATTATAAATTTGAACAATTAAAAACAAAACATTACACTTACTTCACGTACCTACATACACGGCATCGAAAATTGTTCAAATTAGATACCTATCAATAACATGCATTCAAACCAAAAATTGTTTAATACTTTCCAAAACTTACTCCAATGATACCAGTGTATTGTATTTTTTTTTCGAATGCACTTTATACTGTTGACCGCAGATGGCCATGACAGCGTTAACGGATTGGCTGGCGGAGCGGAGAAACGAGGAAATATTAACCAATAGGATTGCATGAAAAAGCGGAGCGGAGATTTCATGGCAATCCTATTGGTTAATATTTCCTCGTTTCTCCGCTCCGCTGCCTCTTTCCGCGTCAATGGACAGGCAGCCTTAGTGTCTGTAAATATTTTCTACCTACCTATTATTATGATGTACTTAGCCCTATTGTTTACAAAAATTATCTAGGACTCTAGAACGAAGTATAGAATAGCATTTATGCTTATTCCGCCATTTTATGCATGTGATTTGTTGGATATTGTTGTTTTGTCCTGAAAACATAGAATGCATTATTTCCATTGTTTTCACAAACAAAGCAACACTTCTACACTACTTACTAGTTTCTGCCCGCAGCTTTGCACGCGATATAATCCCACCGGAACGTATGAGATGAGAAGTGGAATAGGTAAACTACCTATTTTTTATTCCAGGACTTTATATATGGAACTACCTGTATTAAAAAATTCACCTCAATCATCTCAGTAGGTTTGGCGTGAAAAAGTAACAAACATACAAACATCCGACCAAACTTTCGCATCTATGCTATACTAGCTGTGCGTCGTGGCTTCACCCGCTTGTAAAATGATGAAAAGTATGTTTTATTTTAGGCCTATTCGTCTCTTCAAAGTTGCAGCCCGACGCGTTGAGTAGTTTTTTCGTGTAGATGTCACAAACATCCATCCATCCAGCCATTCACACTTTCGCATTTATACATATGTACTAGCGACCCGCCCCGGCTGCGCACGGTTTTATTATACGAAACCTTTCTATTGAATCACTCTATCTATTAAAAAAAACCGTATCAAAATCCGTTGCGTAGTTTTAAAGATTTAAGCGTTCAAAGGGACATAATGACATAGGGACAGAGAAAGCGACTTTATTTTATACTATGTAGTGATAGTGATAATACTAGTATAAAGTGATCATTTATTAACATTGTAAGTTACATTTGGATACTACACTTAATTCTTTTATTTGTTTAATTCGTGTCTATTAAGCTTATAAACACAAAATAAAACATACTATCGAGTATATTCTACAACTATTCTCAATCGTAGGCCGTATTCAAACGAATCTAGTACATCTGTAGAAACTACGAACGTTCCAATGGGTTCCGCACAAGTTTCAGTGAGTTCCTCGACGGGTATCTTAAAACCTAGTTTATTTGTGTAGAGGCGCATAAAACCGAGCTTCCCGTGGGCACGAGACGAGCGGGTGCTGCTTTCACACTGATACAGTTACTGGCAGAATACAAACAAAATAAATGATTACTAACTTACAGGAAAGTATTTCTCGCACGAAGTTGCGATTTTAATATACCTCAAATGTCAAAATCGTGCCTTTCAGTCCCTAAATTTATAGGTACTTACCATGAGAAAGGCAAGACGTGGTAACGTTACCCTTTTTATTTTCAACGTCTTGTATTAGGGTCCATTTTGATTCCTTGTACGACTGTCCAGATTAATTGTTACAAGTACCTGGGAGGGCGTGAATACCCTAAAGGTGCGTACTGACGTACTGACGGCAAACGTAGTATTGCTAGAATTTTTGTGTCACACAGATTCTAGCAATACTACGTTTGCCGTAACACGACGTACTGACTACACGAATGCTCGCTTTGTAATATGTTACATAACACCTCGTAACGTTGGTCAGTACCCACCTTTAGATGATAATCCTAATAGTTTGCATATGTTTGTTTTTGAGCTAGTTTAATGTTTTATCAAAATAATGTTCATTTAGTTTCAACTGTTAAACCACAGTTTCAACTGATGGAAAATGACGAAGTGGCTGACGATGTACATCGAAGGTCTAGCTCTAGATCGTCGAAGAGGACTGAAATTGACTTTTATTTTGAAGAAATCTAGGTTGTAATTGGCTAGAAAAACAGACACAGGCAGCGTGCTCCGATCCTTAGTAGAGCGGATAATGAAACTAAGGTAGATAGCGGAAAACCCATTAGTGTGAGTGAAAGGAAATTCCACAACGTAAGGATGTATTCCCCTGTACCTATATTTGCTTGTCCTGGAGTGGAAAGGGGATAGTTGTATCAAGTCATGAAGTTCCTATGATCATTCTTCGTAATGTTCTAACTCGTAATAATTTCAAGGTTTTAATACAAGTACAAATCCGGTGGGATTATCCAGCACTCGCACGTTCTAAATGCGCCTACAAATGCATGCGATCTAGAATTCTTTATTTCCGGGTACGGGTACATTTGGATAGTACAGAACTGTATTTTGCTTCACGATGATATTGTTTTGTTGAAATGCCGTTGTAATAAAATGAAAATTGTTATGGGCTGGTTTGGGTACCTTTATTGCGGTTTTATTTGTATATCTACTAAGTAGTTAGAATGTAAAATATTTAATGAATTGAAAATTATTTTATTGACATGAATTATTCTAATAATTTAATTATTTATGTATAAATTTAATGTACGAAATAATTTGACTCATCTAGCACCCATAACAAGAACTGTTTAGCTTAGGGCTAGATGATGCAGTGTGGATTATCCAGCATTATTTATTTATTTATTCTTAAATACTTCTGCTGTCAAGGAGAGTCAATAAATTAAACTTTTTATAATATTTCACTGTTTATAATAATTTTCTTAAAAGCTATAAATTCAACCACAATTCTTAGAATAATTTCAATCAACAATCATCTAGACAATTCAATAGCATGATATTTTGTATTCAAATCAAACAAACTTAATAGCTACTAATAGCTAGTTATCACAACACATCATTAAGATTCAGTTTCCATTCAAAGGACACTTGCACAATTAAAGTTCAAAATCGTTTACCATTTATACTTCTTAATCATATATTTGACCCTTCTTTCTTCGTCTTTTGGATAGGGCAGCCCCGCCTCCGCCATCTCCTTGATTGGGAACTCCGCGATGGTTTCGAACCCGCACCTCTCCGCCGGCTTCTGAGACCCGATGCCAGTGAAAACAGTCGCCGTGCCACCAATGCCTTGGCTCTTGCAGAGAGGTTCTCTGTAAATATAAGAAAACAATATGAACCAATGATTTTTAAAGCAAAGCCGGGCGTTATTATTACTGTAAGTATAAAGGAGAAAAATCTTTGGATTGGAATGTTATGTAGGTAATGATAATACGTAATACGTAACGATAGGTAACGATAATAGACATAATAATATGGAAGATTTCACGAGATATTATAAGACACTCCATGTGTGTCCTGACGTGTGTCCGTGGCAAAATCATTAGATGATTCTAATATATGCCAGTATATCCTAGATATCGGCTAGTACCTAAGTCTCTGTCTCACGCCAACACATACAAATAGAGTCTAGCATTGCATTATATAAAATGAAGGTAGATAATTTTATTGTAAGTAATTAAGTAACACATATTTGTTAGTATAGTGCCTTAAATTCTATGTTAGTATGTTAGTAATTTGTTGTATTATGATTCAGTTTGTCTGCTTAGAATACATTAAAACAACAATAATTTAAGATTAGGATTAGTTTTTCCCTAGCGTATCAAGGAAAATGCCAAATACCAACTGTGGGTGCTGACAGTCTAAAATGATAATGTAAGCTTCCACTAACCAGCTAACTATGTCGGAACAAAAGCCGTGAAATCCACTATTAAGGAGGTATTTTACGTATTTTATGGGCCGTTGTCGTAATTCTGGGCATCAGAGGTAAGCAAACAAAAGCACCTACAGACCGCCGTCGCAGGCCGCAAGCTATGTACGACTAGGGATGGGAAAATAGCACTCCGAAACCTATATTTTATAATTTCCTAGTTCCGGAGTCAGTTTTGAATGGAGTACTTAGCAGTCCGTTGATATTTCGGTTTCGGAGTTAATTCAGACTGACGCTGATTAAAATTGAGTCTGATTTCGTAAAATATACATAAAATGTTAGTTATTAGCTAGTAGTTGTATTATATTGCCAGAGGAGGCAATGTAGCGAAAGTCATAAAGACGCTTTCGATTGGTATTGATAATATTGATCACTGTCTCAAATTTGTTGAATTAGTCTGCAGTTAGCTCAATTGTTTCTGTACACTAAGTAAATTTAAAGTTTCTTTATAATACATTTAGACATATAGTACATATACTGTATATCGTTTATATCATGCTGTATTCATATGTCCAAAATAAAATAACCAAATTAAATTATTAATTGAATAAAATTATTAAAAATTATTAATAATAAAATTAAACAATTAATAATAAAATTAAAATAAATTTAAACAATTAAAAATTAAACAATTAACAATTAAAACAATTAAAATTTAAACAATTAATAATAAAATTATTAATTGTAAATTTAATTTAATAATTAAATTTACAACAAACATTATAACAAGGTATTTTATTAAATAATGTGTAAGTACGAGTACTTAACTCGGAGAGAGGTTATTAATATATCAAACATTTTGGCGTTGTTATATCTTCTCAATTGTAATTAATCATTATTAATAACGTCCTCTGTTCAATTTTAAATATATCAAAAGGATATTACTGAGAGTTTTCTTTTTGCAGTGACCGGCTCACGGACAAATCTGGAAAAATTCCAACATTAGTCTTATTAACTTTTTCTCATTGAAATTAAGCAACTTAAAATCAGTTTAAAGAAAAGATAAAAATGTGTCATCGCAACGTCGTCCATCATCGCGAAAGTTATTTGAATTGAAGGAAACGATGGAACGTAATTTTTTTATGGTTTTCTATTTCGTTGTAATGAGATCCTAATTCGAAAATAAGATAATTTTGGAATCAAAAAATCTATTGTCACAGCACTAAAGTGGATAGCATGCCTGAGGCTTTGTTAGACTTCAGTGGACCCAACCTTAAATCTTGTGTACATGTTTATTTTCGAATATTTACAGGCCCTGCCATGCTGAGTTTGCAAATAAACTCGCTCACATTTACATTACCGACTTAAAATTAAGCCACTAAAAGCTTTGTTCATGTAATGTAGCTATTGCTTCTTACTAGGTATTACTTAGCTTTTGAAAATCACGCACTTAAAACGTCAAGATTTTAAAGATGTTAAAATGAAATACCTTTTTAAAATATTTCAACAAGGTTTCATTTATTCTTAACTAGCGACCCGCCCCGGCTACGCACGGTATTATTATACGCATAAATCTTCCTCTTGAATCACTCTATCATCAAAATCCGTTGCGTAGTTTTAAAGATTTAAGCATACAAAGGGACATAGGGATAAAGGGACAGAGAAAACGACTTTGTTTTATAGTATGTAGTGATGAGCATTGAGTATCTATATCTCTGGAAGCTGGAAGAATAGTCTTACCTAGCATTCAGTATCTTTTGCCCAAGTTGCATGCCCCTGTACTCCCTCCTGACACACAAGCCCATGGCGAAGAGTATCTTGTCCAAGCCCATGATCTCAAATGCATCAGATTTCAGTTCAGCGTACTCCAACGCATTGTATACGGCTGTCCATGCCTTGCCTTTGAACTGAAATAGAAATAGGTAATACATTTTATTTGTAACTCAAAGTTATAAATAACAAAGGAAATATTGAAATACGTATAAATTGAGCTAACAGCAGATGGTTTTAAACAGTAACAGAGCTCAACTAATCCATATACCAGTCTGCTACAGTGCCCCGCTAAATGACAATGCTGATGCGCTGCGCCCGATATCAGTTATCGTGTCATGCGTCACATTGACCACTTTGAGCAGAATATAAGATTATTGTGTAAAAACTCGGAGAGCCTCGGTACCTCCCGGACTCGAGGTCCTCGGGGTCTCAACTCCAAGGTTTTCAAAAAGCAAGTGTGTAGGCTCTGTCCAGACTTGCTTATTTACGCCCTCAAGGATGTCCTTGGAAGATAGGGAGGCTGAAGTGTATCGACGCAAGTAGCGTCCTTTACAATGGGCCTCCCCAACTCCCCATGGCAAAGGCCAACGGGAGTTGGGGAGGCCCATTGCTATGGCAAAGGCCCGCCGGATGTTTTCCAAAAGGCTGGCATGACGAGAGAGAGTCTTTGACTTTATAGACTTTGATACTTTGATTGACTTTGATACACTTTAATAGACTTTGATGTATAAACTGCATCACTTACATCATACTCATGGTGTTCTCCCTTCCTCATCACGAGGCATATATTGAGCGCGACCAGGTGTTTCTGGCCGTCCTTCACTTCGTAGCAGCCGAGGCTCATGCGTTGTTTCAGGCAATCGCTCCAGAAGTCCAACATCTCACGCACGCTTAGCGGATCGTCTTTTAGTTCTGGAATTTATAGTTATTGAATTAGTCAGTTTAAGGGTTAGAATTATCAATATTTTAATTTCTTTAGGCTTAGACAAGTCAAATTTAAAAAACCCCACTCCGACATGCGCTTCGAGGATACACCGGCTATCGAGCCGGTATTTCCAATCAGGCTACAAGTCTCAGTGCACCAGCCAGTCGGTCTCTGTTCACCTCCGGATTCCCGCCTTGACGGCTCGCATGACAGAGTGTGACGTATGGCATGCCAGTGATAGATTGCTGGTCAAATGTCAATATTGTACTGTGGTATATTGTACTGGGGTAAAAGTCGTATTACACTACACGTTATTCAGGGCCCTTACTACCGGGCCCTGAATATCGTCCGGGTCCGGGTCCGTCCCTTAGGGACCCTAAATCTTATTACACCACTCCTAGTTAGAGTTATGGTCCTTGAATACCGTGTAGTATACCCCTATTAGACTAGCATTACTACGTTCCGTTACTATAAAACATCTTTGTGGTATACATACTCCATATTACTTAGTACCTACATGTCAATGCTACTTCTAACGAGTCGCATAATCGCAAGCATTGATTTATTTTGAGACGGAACGTAGTAATGCTAGATCTTAGATTTTGAGTTTCTAATATTTCGGCATTCCTTCATACGCCATATTCACGAAATAACTGAAGTCATTAGTAAATAGTATTTTTTAAACCATCTCCTAATTATAAGTTAATATTAATATCATCTAGACCCAATTAAGTTAACACAAACTCTGTTGTTATGGGTACTAGATAACTGATAAACCTACTTAGGAAAATATTTACACTGCATAGAAGAAAATGTTCTTGTAGACATTTTTTGCTAAACATAGAGGAAAAACTAGACCGCTCCAGCCATATTCTCACAACATTCTGTTATTGACTAGTTTTTATACTTAACAATATTTGTACCTACTACTATGTTTACATCACAATCACTGGACAATGCTCAGTACAATAAATAAGAAACTCGAGGATATCTCGAGGATGTAAACGTCGTAAACAATTATTGGTTCTGCAGTTAGCTCAATGGTTTCAATTGTAAATACTAGTTGTAATTTTTCTATTCCTTTGCTTGTAATTTTCGTTGTTAATAAAGTTTGATTTTATTTATATTCAAAATTATTAGTAAGTTTGTTTAACCATCAATTATGTTCAAAATATTTGCCATAAATAAAACGTTTATAGACGCGCTTTTCGGCAACTTGTGGGTACCTACTTTGAATACTGCAAAGCACTTCATCAGGGATCATGTTCTTTTCCATCAACTCGAGCGAGACGTCATCGTCTTCAGGTCTTAGATCCTGGATTACCATCTCCTGTCCGCTCGCTGTGCTCCACGTCTCGTATACTCGAGGGTACTCGCGGTCTTTGCTTCTTTCGTTCTTCATATTCTGCGGAACAATTTACACAGGTTGGTCTACTTGGAAGTATATCACAGTTGACTTATGGCGAGCCGATTCACAGTTTAGGCAGAGGAAACACAAAATAAGGGCATTTGGTACGGTTTTTTAGCACTTTTATAATAGTACATTTAATTTAAAAAGTAGACATTTCATATCTCTACGGTTGATACGCTTGCTCGTAATTGCGTCCTGACGGCCTATAAACTGGATTACTTCGAACTTCATTCTAACAACAAGTCAGATAAGAGAAAAAGTAATCTTAATTGCTTTGAAATAAGTGTGTATTTGACTTGTTTCAGCCTCATACAATCATCTTATAGGCTATCAAGATCAATTTTATTATGACCTTTTTGGATGAACTTAACAAATGAACTTGTTTAAAATAGAAACTGACGATCTCGGTGAAGATCTTGCCTGAGGTGTTAAATACGTTAATATAGATAGACATTTATGAATGCAAGCTAAACACAAACATTTAATTATATCTTACAGAAAACTACAAAGTAACGCCAAGGTAATCACAAACATAAATACAAACTGACCCTTAATAGTATACATGCAGAGAAAACAGTTCAAATTCGAGTTCAAAAAGGATGAGAGAAGGATCAAATGATGAACGATAATAGATAGCATTCCAAACCATACAATTAAATTATTTCGGACATAAGTATTTGGTACCGTGATACCAGTATCGTAAAAAAATTACCACCAATATACCTTGTTTACAAAAATGTCAAGGATTCTAGAAACCAGTATAAATATTATTTATATAATAAAATAACTTACATTTGTCGGTTACTAAAGTTTAAATAATCCCTTCCACGTCTATTCCAATAGCTAGTTCTTGCTAAACTAAGTATAGTAGGTATTACTTCCTCATTGCATAGAAAACTTGAGCTGAAGATTGTTGGTAGTTAATTTAACTGCAAATATGTATATGATTATGTTGTTGGCAGCAAAAACTCGTAACAATGACTGCAGTACACGGTGTACAAGAATAAGTTATAATAGGTGAATAAATAATGTTGGACAATCCATACAGCATCAACTAGCCCCAAGCTATGAACTAAACTAGTGTTATGGATGACTAATAAATATCAATTATTTAGTAGGCAAACTAAAACATTGAGAAGAATTGTATGCAATGAGAACTAGTGCTGTGGATGACTAATAAATATCAATTATTTAGTAGGTAAAATACAATTTGAGAAGAATTCTATGCAATTCGGAGTGATTATTCCTTCTAGGTAGATCCTAAGATTTATTTAGTAAACTACAACATTGAGATGAATTGATATGTTGAGTCATATTCCTTTTAGGATCTAGAAAAGAATTTTGAAAATTTTGAAAGAAAAGATGAGATTAACAAAAGCTGTTGAATGTATAACAAAATTGCTTTGTAATGGAAATGTTGTAGACAGTCAAAATTTAAGATACAGCTTCCCCTTACAATACAAACAAACACATGTCACATGTCTCAGCGTTTTCAATAAACGAACTTTTTTACTTTTAGCCAGTCTTTGAAAATTTTGAAAGAAAAGATGGGATTAACAAAAGCTGTTGAATGTATAACAAAATTGCTTTGTAATGGAAATGTTGTAGACAGTCAAAATTTAAGATACTGATTCCTCTAACGATACAAACAAACGCATGTCACATGTCTCAGCGTTTTCAATAAACGAACTTTTTTACTTTTAGCCAGATTTCAACCTGTTACTCTACATAACTAAGTAAAGGTTATGTATTAAAATTACGAGTTGCTAGTTTATTTCTAGAAGTTTCTCTGTACCATTGTAACGATACATTCTAAGTGTACATTAAATATTACCGCGGCTCCACATTTGTGCCGTGAATTAACGCGCGAATTCTCGCTGTGAATTCACGGCACAAGTTGTACCCTCCACATTCACGGAATGCTCACAATCGTTCGTGAAACCCGCCGCGAAATGGACGTATGTAGGAGCTGCTGTTGCAATAACTTTGCTGTAGCTTTGTTTGCTGTGGCAACATATCACTACTTAAACGTCCAAAACAAGAAAGTTTTTGGATAAAATGTAGCCTAAGTCAGACTATAATCTATCTCTGTGCCAAATTTCATCCAGGTCCGTGCAGCCGTTCTGGCGTGATTGAGCAACAAACATCCATCTATCAATCCATCCATATAAATTTTCACATTTATAATACTAGTGGCCCACCCCGTCTTCGCACGAGTAAATCATAAGTAGCCTATGTTGCGCTATCTATCTCACTTCCAAATTACATCCCGATCCGTTCAGCCGATCTGGCGTGATTGAGTAACAAACATCCATCCAACCAACTGAGCGACTGAGCTTCCTAAATGTGATTACACCCTTCCGATTTAGGAGCCGATATAGATTTAGAGCGTCGGAAGCCATTCTTCTTCCTAAATCGTTTCCTAAATCGGATGCTACCTTCCTAAATGCTATTAAACTATTCTGAATTTAGGAACGACTAAATTTAGTCTCCGATATTTAGGAAGGTTTAATACCCCTTTAACCGATCAAGGATATTTGTTGTTCACGCTCGACTCCATAGCGCGCGCGCAGCGATTGAACACGTCCGTACGCCCTTGTAGTCTGGAGTAAACTGGCACGGGGCCGTGAATGTGGATGTGTACGCGTGAACGCCGCGCGAAAGGGGCGCGAACCCTTTGTCGCGGGATAAAATACCGACACTGATCGGGGAACAGGCGTGAAAACGCGTGAACCCCGCGAAAACCATCCACATTTAGGTTCACGCCTGTTAACGGAGCTTCACGGCACAAATGTGGAGCCGCAGTTAGATTCTTTGCAGTTAGGTACTATATTTCAACGCGTATAAATTATCCATTGACTTGAGTCTCTTATATAGAAATGGACAATAAAATAAATAAAATTTATCTACAACGTCCAACTTGGTTGTGGGAAAGGAAAGGGCCATATATATGGATTTAGTATCGTATTCAATTATAAGTACCTACCTAGTACTTGAGCTACCTTTAGACTGTTTGCAACCGTCTGCAGTTAGCTCAATGGTTTCAATTGTAAATACTAGTTGTAATTTTTCTATTCCTTGCTTGTAATTTTCGTTGTTAATAAAGCGTATACTTTATTATAAGTAGCTGCAGAACTGTTAACACATCACAAGACACATTAGAAGATTAGTGGGAAATATGAAAAAGTGAAAAGTTGCAATTTCAAGTGAAATCTTTGGGCTCTTTCTACCCCATGTGATAATACTAAAGTTTAATAGATGTTTACTGAATTGATTGACATACAAAATGACGGAAGCCTCCAGTAAAATAAACTTGTCTTATTATATTCTGATCTGCAATATGGCGCAACTTTGTAAGGATAAATATTAACTTTCGCACTCTAGCAAAAAGATTTATATGTGAGGTTTAAATGTAAGATTATTATCTAGTATAATGACGACCAATGTGGCGTGATGGGCGAATGTTGCGTCGCAGGAGGTTCGATTCTCGTCTTGGGACAAATTTTTGAACGATCTGCAAATATACGTTACGGGGTTAAGTGTAACGTAAATGTAAAATAAAAAATATTTTCTGTTTTTAGATAAAAAGCCAATAACCTTGAAATAATAGTTACTTATCTAAACAGAGATGTAAAAAAATATGTTAATTTTTTTTTTATTTGTCAGTGAAACATAATATAGTACAATTATAAAACAATTTATAACTAGTCAATAAATAACCTGTTTTAATTAGGTTTAAAATTTTGTATTAATAAATATAAGAACGTAGTTTACGAAAATTTATTTCCACGCCGACCAAGTCGCGGTTTATTGCTCATTTATTAATAATTCTAATATAATATATATAACATTATCAGCAGTCGATAAAACAGATAACGTATAGGTAATCAGTAATTACATACAAGTATTATCCTACTTCACTATCAAATATCTCGTAGGTATGTGATAGTGAAGTACTTATGAAGTTAACTTATAATTTCTGATTACCTATAATCTGTTTTGATGACTATTAATAAAATTATATAGGGCCATTAATCTTTGAGGCTCGAAAGGGGGAGGGGAGGAAATGCAGTAAGATATGACGTGTTTTGTTTTTTCTTTATTTTTTTTCTATTTTTCATCAAACGCGCAATTTGTAAACCAAAAAGCGGCGTGTAGTGTGGCTTTGACTTGCCGTTGCGAGGCTGAATGATTTAAAATGTCGAAGAGTGGACGTACCTTCGTTTGCTCCCAACTTATACCAACTTAACATAACAAGCATAAGTACCTAGTTTTAGAGAACCCTAGTATCTAGATAAACCTAACATAGGATTTAAGATACTACTTACCAAAACATTTATTTTTTGTGTCAATAAATGGAGGATATTGGAGGATAAAAGACATGTATTCACTGTGTCGACAGCTTCTACTCATGCTATGGACTTTAACGAGCTTGCAAATCTCAACAATTTCAAGGAAAAACAAGTTGTTTTAATTTCATCTGATGAACCCGAAATATTCAAGGTTATCTCCGGTGTACCACTTTGTTGAGCATGATATTATTATATGCTTATTTTTATCTTTGCGAAATTTAAAATATAACATAACTGCATAGAACAAAGTCAACAAAGTCACTTTTTCTGTCCCTATGTCCCTATATCCCTTTGAATGCTTAAATCTATAAAACTACGCAACGGATTTTGATGCGGTTTTTCTTTACGGCAGAAGGGCGTTCAACCGTGTCAATAAGTCGGAAATTATCTGGACCCATACTTCCGCATGATTCTTACGAAACCAATTTAGATTAAAAAGAGAAAAGAAAAGGTCATGAAAAATTGTTGATATTTGTGCTAAGCAAGTCTTGCGCGAGTGACACTAGCGCGAGGGACATTTGCGCGAGAAGACACTTGCGCGAGTGCCCATTTGCGCGAGACGAGACTATTAACTCTGACGTATATTACTTTCTCATACCCCTTCCCCTTATTACCCCAAAACGAGAAAAATATAATTTTAACGTAGACCTTCGTAGCATGTGCTACGGTGCTACGATAGCGCCGCGTAGCATACAAAAGACTTTAACGAGACCTAAACAAAGACTTAAATGTGGATTTATGTCTTACTTACTACACACTAATAATTGCTCGTATATGAAACTACCATAACCTGAAGAGTTAAGCTTTTCAATATAATAAATAAAAATCTAGTCAAATGTTAAAATTAAACATCAGTTAAATTCATACCCCTCCGTATAGGAATACAATAATCCTACTTCCGACCAAGGATGCCATTACTGTTTTTCGCGCAAGTGTAGCAGACCCCCGTGGTATAGCTAGCATGTGCCAAAAAGCCAGTATTTGCTTCAATAAATTAGTCAAAACTCAAATGGATATCAAATAGATATTATTCTTATAGGTAATGAAAATTATTCTTATAATAAATACTAGTAGCGCCCCGCGGCTTCGCCCGCATGGACATTCATTTGTCAAATTTCAGAAAGTTATTGCACGCATCCTACGGGTCGTTTCGTAAAATAAAAAAAAACTTGTTTAATTATTTACTTTGCAGTTTATCTATACCGAGTTTTGAGTGAATCGAACCAAGGAATAATAATTTTCCATACAAACTTTACCACCCTATTTTAACCCACTCAAAGGTAAACATTTTTATATTCTATGTGTTGCTCTAGGCCCTAAACTATGTACTTACATACCAAATTTCATTTTAAAAACTTAACTAGTTACGAAGATTACTTATAACAAACATTCACGCAGACTTTCCCATTAATTATAATAATGAATTTTATTCTCCATTTGACAAATAGTTCCACGCGGGCAAAGCCGCGGGGTGCAGCTAGTATCAGAATAAAATAAAATTATACTTTTTACCTGTATTTGAATATTAATCTTAATTATGTATCTACAAACATTAGGATTATTTTTATGTAGAGACTACAAAAATACATGGTTTTTTGGGGGGGGGGGGTTAGTCTTAAACCCCACCACTTATCACCGACGGTTTTTTAATAGGTATTTAAGGAGTCTATTTAACAATGTTAATTACGTAGGTACATATTATAATTACCTGCATACTATACACACATAATAACTAAATACTTTATTAATGACGAAAATTACAATCAAGAAAAAGTTTAAGCTATAGATACCTGACTAATATAAGTATGTGCTTACAATTGAAATAATTGAGCTAAATGCAGACGGTCGCAAACAGTCTAAAGGTAGCTCAACTGATCCATGTCAATACCAGTCGGAAGCGTCCCCAAAACACTGGGTAAATGACTTAATTATATTTTAAACTAAAATAAACAATTTTATTGCCACATCACCCAGTGATGAGGCTAAAATAATTGTGATAACACGATGATAAAGTTAACACTGTACAAGTCACTGTATCATGCAAAAACCTGATTATTAGATAACCCTTGTCTTGTTGAACGATAATATAAGTGGGTACTTACATTACAATCTATTTCCATCTTGAAGACGTGTGTTTACGGCATAAAATGCCTCGTCACTGTGAACTTTAAATACCTACTACATAACTGATTCGCGATTCCGGGTATTGAAGGTTGATGGGCCGCCAACAGCGTATACACAAAGCATTCTTAAAAACCACCTTGTTAATCGACTTTAGAAGAGGAGGTTTTAAATACGACTGGTTTTAGATTTGAGTTACATAATAACTTAACACATAGGTACTGAGACAGAGTTATTTTTGTTAGTAGTCTTCAATTTGTATTTAGTCTAAGTTTATTATGTATTGTGTGTGAGTAAGACTTATAACAAACTAGCGCCCCGCCCGGCTTCGTACGGTTTTATTATACGAATAAACCTTCCTCAATGAAATGAAATGAAATGAAAATTATTTATGCCTCAATATCCTCCATAAACCTTCCATCACTCTATCTATTAAAAAAAACGCATCAAAATCCGTTGCGTAGTTTTAAAGATTTCAGCATACATAGGGACATAGAGACATTGGGACATGGCTTATAATAACTTTTTTCAACGTGAATCCATTTTGTTGTTCTGTTTTTTATCCTTACAAATTGTTTTAATCAAGACTTATCGAGTTATCGTTTATCTTGATTTAAATACTTTGAGATTGAGAGTCACAAAGAAAGTCACGTTAGGTATAGGTTTGTTAATTACTGGCGACCCGCCCGGCTTCGCACGTTTGTATTATACATATAAACCTTCCTCTTGAATCACTCTATCTATTAAAAAAACCGCATCACAATCCGTTGCGTAGTTTTAAAGATTTAAGCATTCAAAGGGACATAAGGATATAGAGACATAGGAACAGAAAAAGCGACTTTGTTTTATACTATGTAGTGATTAGCAGAGTCTCGCGGTTTCACCCGCGAAATTTCCGTTCCCGTGGGAATTCCGATAAAATATAGCCTATGTGTTATTCCAGACTAAAATCGCTCTATGCGCCAAATTTCATCCATATTCGTTCAGTAGTTTATTTTTTATAATATTAGTAGGATATCGTCTACTTGCTTACATTTTGCTTCTTTCTCGCAGAAAATATATAAAAAATGTTGAATAATCAACACAGCATCATCTAGCCGCAAGCTAAGCAGAGCTTATGTTATACTAGGTGACTGATAAACTTAAAACAATACATTACATAGATATTTTTTATTGTAAACACCCAGATCCCTGGAACAAATATTTGGGATAGGTACAATTTTTTGTCCAAAAGCGGGAATCGAACCCGAAATCTCCTGCGTCGCAGGCGGACCTTCGCCGGCCGTGCCACATCGCCCATGTAACTAAATAGGTAATTATGTTTTGACTCCCACTTAAAAAGTAAATAATTCTTATCTTCTATTATAATTCTATCTTTAATATCTTGTTTAAATTATAAATCCATCAGTAGTTGCGACATGTCTGGACTTGTTTTGTTATTCAAAGATTCTATGAAGTGTTTTTTATCTGTGGTAATGCCTTCCTTCTTTGAAGTCGTTAGGTAGTTTTTGTAAATATTTTTTTTTATATTTTACAAGACATTCTGGGCGTCATTTTGTCGTTACATGAACAACTTTTGGTGGCTATACCCTTGACTGGAAAAGTTACTAAAAGAAGTCACATTTTATCTAATTATCCAAAAAACCTCAAAAATCGTGGTATGTTTGCTAAATACAGTGGTATGTAACGTTGAATGCTTCCTAAATATGGACCTAGCTGTTCAGGTGAAAACTTTTTTAACTCTCTTTTTACACGGTTTCTCTAGAACGAGTGTAGAATAGAATAAAGAACATAAGTAGATAGATTTATAGAAAAATGTTTATTGCACACTTAGAAATTATTTACAAAACATACTACTTAGGTATGGTACATACAATGGAATACTGCATGATACAAATTACCACCAACGTCTTATTTTTTATTTATGTATTAGTTTTTTATCTCTCTGAACGGATTTGGAGTTATTGGTAACGTTAGAAATGTTAGGTAAGCTGCTTATATATACACTAGATACAATTTTTTCGAAAAAAATATTTGGGTAGTTTTCCACGTATGGCTCAATATTCAAACGTGAGAAAAAGATTATATCACAATTACCTACGGGTATAAAATAGAAGGTCATAGTGAGTACTTTCCCAAACTATAGATATTATTCAATAGCATAACTTTATTATATCTAACCTAGCCATAGAAGATATTTATATTTATAAGAAAAAAACAACTAATTTTTTCAAACTTCGTTGTTTTTTCTTTACAAGCATTCGTCCATTGTGATCGGTTAGATTTAAGAAAACCATACTTAAAGTAAATATAAAAATCACTAATGTAACTAAATACGCAAGCTCCATATAATGTTATTAGCAATTAAAAATATCTAGTATTACATTAGTATTAACTTTATCTTTTATACACTAAGACCTGAATTCACCAAGAGATGGTTAAATTTAAAACGGTTATTTAGCTTGTTTCTATTCTTGGCTGTAATTTATTATAGGTTTTGTCTTCATCGATTTCGATAACAATGACCCTAGACATCACAGATTATTATTTCTATTATGAACCCTAATATGGCTCGCCAGACCGAATCGAGGAAAATCTGTTCAACACACTAGCCGTAAAACGTCAATAATGAAAAAAAAAAAGATTCTAAGGTAGGTAGGTACTTATGTCATTCGCAGACAGCGAAAACAGATTGTGTTTTCAAGGCAAGTTTTCTATGTATATTTACAGTTTGTAAGCAGTACGGACAAGTTTGCTTACCTATTTAACTTTCTCGGAATGAACTCAAAATCTACATTTTTAAGACGAATTTGCACTTGCTCCTTCGAAAACTGGATACCTCCTTTCTGCACTGTGGTGTGAACAGTAAAGTGGCGCAACGCGTGCACCAATCCCGTTTTTATCTGGAGCTTTGCGTATCTCATCCCGATGCAAATTCTATTTCCCCTCCCGAACGGCTGGTAGGAAACATTTGACGTTTTATTCTCACCGGCAAACCGTTCTGGGTCAAACACATCAGGTTTTGCATAGTATTTGCTGTCATGATGGAACTCGTAAATGGGCGTGAATATCTTTGTTCCTTTGTCAACCTTAATATTTCCGACGGAGAGCACAGTATCGCCTACGCATTCTCTTGTCAAGAAACCGATGGGGGGATACATCCTCATTGATTCAGCCAGTACTTGTTCCAAGTATGGCATTTCCATTATAACTTCATACGTCAACTGGTTCTTATATTGCTCAAACACTCCGTCTATTTCTTCATGTAATTTGTTCAGCATCTCAGGGTTTCGTCCTAGTTCCATCAAGGTAGTGAACATGGCAGATGCGCTTGGTTCTAGTCCAGCAAGAAAGAAGAAGAATGCTTGGGCGGCTAAAAGTTCGTCGGTCGGTTCAAGTTCATATCCCGTATCCTTGTCTTTCATAGTTCCATTTTTCTGTAAGTTCACGCACATATCAGCAAAGTCATGTTTTCTCACATTCTCTTTTTCTCTCTGTCGGATAACCTGCTTAATTGCTCCGATGAACCAGTCTTCATGCACGGAAAAGAGAGATAGACCTAATGCCTTAAATAATGAAGGGCTCAAGATTGAAAGTGAAAATTTGAGGTTCTTCCATAACGAAGGCTTCAAAGCTTCTTCCACAAACGGAATGAAAGGCGAATTGAATGTGGAGTTACTTCCGATCCCAAAAACAGAAGCCGTGATGGCAGCGCAGCAGTACGTGTTACAAATATCGAAGCCATCGTTTTTGAGCTTCGCTTGAGGTTTGCTCGAGAGAAATTCAACGAAATCTTGAGCACTTTTGTCCATGATGTAATACATGTTCTTCAGCTTTGTCGTTGTGAAGAGGGGCGTGAGGTTCTGTCTCACAAGTTTCCATTTCGGACCGTGAAGCATCAAGACGTTCTGTGCCAGTCTGTCTTCTTCAATGATTGCTATGCCTCTATGGCTGAAGTTTTGGAAGTCAGTTTGGAGCACTTGATTCACATCCACTGGATCTTTAACGTACAGCGAAGGAGTCAGGAATGATCCCAAAGCCACTGCGGGTTCGTTATCATATTCTTTGTTCTTGTAAATGTCGTGGAATAGTTGAAAGAACGGTTTGTTCGTGACAATAAAATCCCAAAACAATCCTGTTACTTTATTCTTCTCGTAAAATGCAACGTTACGTTTCTTCCAATAGTTGACATTATACTGCCCGATAAGGTAGGTAACAAATAAGATAACCACAATTAAAAATACTAAGGCCAGAGAGAAAATCATGATTGATCCGGTGCGTCCTACCTTAACCAGTCGTGTTGGCCTTCTGTTCATATCAAAATACTTGTTAAATTTATATAATTATAACGTTGAAGTTTCCCGAGCGGCCGATACTATTAAGCCACGCCCCTCCAAATACTCGAAAAGCACGCGACTTGACTAGACTTAAAGTTTGTGCAGAAAATAAAGATGATAATGATTTAATGATTTGTCACAGACATATTTGTCTTGTTTTTTTGATCCAAAATTATTTGTTTGCTCTTTTTTATTTAGGGTCACTCGGGTAAGTTCATTCAATAGTTTTTAATAGAAACATCTGTTGACATTTATGGTAATGTATCGCAAAAATGAAGAAAAAGTTTGTTTTGTTTTTCAAAATAATAAAAACAACTATTGATAAGAACCTTACTCCTTTGAGAACGGTCTCAAACCTAATGGTGATGAGCGTTCAAGTCGGGAAGGCAAGGGAGAGCTAAGACCTACATGGGAGATTCTACTAGCTCCTCACAGGGCCTGATGTACATACCTAGATCTTTTAACGTCAATTTTTAATAAACATAAACTCAGCTCTTTTAATATTATTATTGAGTCGGGGATCCACAATTTCGGGAAAAAGTCATTTCATGTAGAAATTCACAACATTTTTTATTTTTTTTCTGAAATTCATCATCTTTATGGTAAGTATTCTATTAGCGATGGTTTATGTTCACCAAACCATATCCCGAATATACCTCGTTCTCGTAATTATTTCCGCAACAAATATTCGAACGTGGAGGGCGCGGTGCATAACAACTCTCTGCGGCGCCTCGGCTCACGGAGTATTACAAACGAGAAAGTTAAAATTGTCCCACTTCTGGCCTACTCTATCCAAATTTTCGAACGACACCGTGGTACTTTTCGTAGCCTGTTGTGTAAGTTTTTTCTAGAGTTTCTTATCCTACTAGATAATAACGGGAAAGTTTGCAAGTATGGATGGATAGATGTTTGTTTCTCTTTCACTCTAAAACTACTGAACGGATATGGATCAGAGATAGATTATAGTCTGCAATGACACATAGGCTACATTTTATCCCGGAATTCCCACGGGAACGGCTGTGCGATTAAGCTAAAACCGCCCATCCAAATTGATATTCTTGATCCATTTCAATGGCCATCGCGCGCGTCCTTTCCATTCAATTTCAAATTACGAAAACCATTAAAAGGGCTTTCATATGTCAGTTTTGAAAAAAACTGACATATTATTATTATCTTGGCCTGAAGATTCGGTAGATATCAAGTCAACCCAAGTACCTACAATAGTCAACAATTGCGGTATGTGCCTACAGTAGGTATAATCAAGGTGCCTTTTATGATAATTATATCTACTCGTTAATAACGATAAGTATCGTTTAGGTACGTCTACAAAAATAACAAATCATTCAAAATAATGTAGGCCATTTTTTATTTATTGATAGTTTTATAAAAGTATTGTTAAAAATTACAAAAAATATATCTAAGTGACAATTCGGAGTATTTAGAAAATGTTTTCAAAAATAAAAGCTTTTTCGTTCAAAAGAAAATCCGAACACTTCTAAATCATGTCTTCCGTACGAAAAGAGTTGCAAACTTTAGAGATTTTTCCAGCACAAAGTTTTAACAATGATGTCAAAGCCCGTTTTTGCTCAGAAAAAATGGGGTAGAAATGTAAGATGAACACTGACATCAGTCAACAAACTTTACTAGGTACTCTGATAGCTATTTTATAGTTGAAATTATTTTAATACTATCGTTCTGATCGCGGCTTTGCCCGCGTTAACTATACGATTTGTCCTACTCTTCAAACTACATCTCTATCGAAAACTCCTGAAATATTTGTTTCAACTTTTAAACCATGCTTAATTGCCCATTTTATCCCATTCTCAGAAGTTTTGTGAAATTTCCTGAATCACGTGTTAAATAATTTATAATAAGTATTCCCTGTATGTTTCAAGTAAATCGGGCCACTCGTTAAGGAGTTACAAAAAATATCAAAAAAAAACCCTCTTTTCACCCCCTTCGGGCTGGAATTGCCAAGTTTCCCTTCTTATTCGGCGTCTATGTAGTAAGAGGTACCAACCCTCCATATTTCAGCTTTCTAGCTTGGGCTGGCGATGTCGAATGCGTGCGCAGGCGAGGCGAAGGCGTGTGAGTTGTATTCTATGGAATCCTATGAAAGCCTACACACGCACCGCAGGCAGTGGCGGCGCGGTGCCATAGGAAAAACCGCGACGCCTTCGCCTCCGATGTTCAGCTGCGCTTGGGCTAGCGATGTCTCCAAAACATTGCTTATTCTTTTATATAAAGTTCAAAACACACTGAAGCCGGAGGCGGAGCGGAGGCGAAAGCGTGCGAGTTGTATTCTATGGAATCCTGCCATAGGAAAAACCGCCACGCCGCCGCCTTCGCCTCCGCTCCGCCTCCGGCTTCAGTGTGTGGAGAGTTTAATTCTTTGCCGTGCCGCCGTCCTTCACGGCATCGCGCTCCGCCTCACCCCTCCCGCGCATCCTCACCGCACTCAACTCCCCCCTGGACATCAGCATCAGCCTGCACTGCGACCTATTCGCGGATACTTTCAGAGAAATAATGATATTTTGCGACAGCGATGTATGAATGTGTCTTTATAAAATCTATTCATTTTTTTTTATTAGCTACTTATTGTTTAATTTTTTCTTCAAATTGTAAATTTTCTTATATAAATAGTTCTAATTAATGTAATTGGTGTAGACCGTATTAATTTAGTAAATAAATAAATAATAGGTACCTACGAAGAGTTATTAAGGCACTAAAGTTTTATTGTAATTTTCGAATGTCTACTTTTGACTCATTTATAGAAATATTGTAGGATCTGAACAGCAGGGGCTGGTAAATATTAGAAAAATCACAGCAACATCTGAAGGTACCCACGAGCGCGAGTTTAGCGATATCACCTTTACTGTACAATTACTGGTATTGAGATAAGTAAAACAACAAACAGATTTTCTTATAATTTATTCCCTTGCACGTCCAACCCCCAGCACTCAAAATGCAACACTGCTCGATAAAAAAGCGACGCGTTTTAAAAGCGCTGTCGTATGAACTTGGAATTGCATTTGTTCTATTTGAACGCTTTTTTAACGTGCGTTAAAAAAGCTCCCGTGAGAATGAGGCCTAAGATTGGCAAACAATTATAACCAGATTCATTTAGATACATCTAAAATTATTTCACAGAAATGGAATCTTATAGCCTGCCTTTAAAACTGGATTGAAATATTGTTAAATTCACCTGAACATTATCGGCCTTACCACAAAAAAAAGTTAAGACTTAGACACGTGTTTAACAGTTGTTTAACAAGGATTCGTATGATGACTATAAGTAAACAACTGTTAAACACGTGTCTAAGTCGTGATTTTGTTTTTTGTGGTAATGCTTTAAATGTTAAGATATCTAAGAGTGAAGATATATAAGTTATGCAATAGTTGTGAAATAATATAAAATTCACCTGAACATTTTTTTTGGCTACTAAAGTGTTAAATATTGTGAAATTCATCTAAACATGTTTAGACAGGTACCCAAGTGAGATATTACGCAAATATGTAGTTGTAAAATATTATGAAATTCACCTGAACATAATTTGTTTAGATACTTTGATTGCTTGTTAGTAAGAAATTGGGCAAATAGTTTTAATTTGATATTTATTGTAGACTAGCAACCCGCCCCGGCTTTGCACGGTTTTATTATACATATAAACCTTCCTCTTGAATCACTCTATCTAGTAAAAAAACCGCATGAAAATCCGTTGCGTAGTTTTAAAGATTTAAGCATTCAAAGGGACTAAGGGATATAGGGACATAGGGACAGAAAAAGCGACTTTGTTTTATACTATGTAGTGTTAGGTACCTATCTTATCTACGAAGTCACCAAATTCATCAATGAAGGAACGTTTAATTTGTCGCTCGGTTTGGGCCAGCTTTAGCTCAAAAACTTACCTACATAAATCACTGTCACCATAAGCCACAGCCCATGTACCTATCCCACTGTTAGGTAGGCCTTTTTTGGGGTAACTTATTATAAATGTTACAACCCCAAAAAAAATTATATTGTCTTTAGTTTATTAATAACTAATGTTTTTGTAAATCGTAGAAATTTTACCAATGAGATAATTTTGCCACTTTACTATTCCTCACTCTTCTCTGTCGGTTTTTCTTCGTCGCCGTATTATCTTTAAAAGTAGCTGTTGTAGATTCAATCTCATTGTATATATTTATTTCTGTTTCATCCATCTTTGCCGTATTTGTCTCGTTAACAGTCAAGTTTGGTTTATTATTTACATCCAATGATCTTTCTTCATCAAAATCAGTGGTTATTCTTTTGGCCAGCTCCAGGCTAGTATTGTTCTGTATTTCTATTTCCTTGGACAAGTTTTTAATCATATCATTGAACTTATTAGTATTGTTAGGCTTATCATCGGTATAATTATTTATATCAGTTGTATCGTCAGTCAAATTTAGAGTAATAACACCTACAGTCGCGTTTAAGGTGGTGCTTTCAATGATGGCTGTGTTTTTATTTTCTGTTTGGCTTTCACCTTCAATATTAGCTTCAGTGTTTTCATTGTGTTTTGTAGTAATGCTGTTCCGAATTAAGTTGTCTATAAGTGTTTCTAGGGAAATTGGAGTTTCAACAGCATTATCTGTGTTGTTTTCAGAGTTTTCGAACAAATAAAATGCTTTATCTATAGGATTATCACTGACTAGCGTGCTCGTGATGTCTCTTTTGGAATATTTTGGCGTGTATTCGGCGTAGTGGCCCGCAGGTAACATTGACATGAATACGTTTGTCTTTCCTACTGATGGGGCTAGGCGGGTATTATGATTCCTACCATTAGGTTTGTTTTGGGGCCATCTCGTTTTCGAAAACTCCAAAGATTCCGTTTTCATTTGATCGCCCTTCATATATTTTACCTGTTCTCTTAAGTTGTACTTAAGCTTGATATTTGGTATCTTTTTGTGCTTCACAAGCTTGTATTTGTTTTTAAACACGTCGGGACGCATCTCAATCATAAAATCATGCAAAACGTCGATTGGTGGGGTTACTAAAACATGAAAATAATACATATTAGGTACATTTTTTAAAATAAAAATAAACTGAGACAAATAAAAATATTTGGAACAGGAAAATAACTTGGCATAACACAACATAAATAATAACGGCAGAATATAATTACTTACTCGTCCTCAAATCCTCAGCTTGTGTTTCAGGTACATTCTTTGGCATATCGCTTTTCTCATCCACAATGAACATGAAGCTCCTTGGACTCCTTGGTTGTGTTGATTGCGGGCTGTCTACTCTTTTCACGTTAGCATCCCTCTTCAGACATCCGTTAGGGTAGCAGTAGGTGGACTGACCAGTGCACATCTGCACACATACGCAGACCGGCGGAGTCAATTGAAACTCTGTGAAAATTATGTTGAAGAACTGCTCCACCAGCGGTACTTGAGCTCCACTTTCGCAATGGGTTTTGGGTTTTGTTTTGTGGGACGGGTACAATTGGCTTGATGTATCTAAAACAGACGTGAATTAATTGAAACAAAAGTCTTACAAATATCGCGCAAGGCAGACGGCGCGCGCGTCTTTTTATACATGGACTCAGCTAGCTAGGACATGACGAAATACAGAAACAAAATTTGCTGGTAAAATCAACATTAGGTATGTCAGCTTTTGCTATGCAAATTGTGAAATTCAAATTGATAAGATAAACTATTTTTATTTCTTAAGTTTGTTAAGTTTAGGTATTATCACTACATAGCATATAACAAAGTAGCTTCCCGCTGTCTATCTGTCCTTATGTATGCTTAGATCTTTAAAACTACGCAACGTGAATTTGTTGCTGTTTTTTTAATGATAGAGTGATTTAAGAGGAAGGTTTATGTGTATTATTTACGCGTGCGAAGCGGGGGAGGATTGCTAGTAAATTATCAGTGTAAAATTACTAAGTTGTAGTAATAAGAATTTATGTTGTTTTTTTACAAATAACTTAACAACCAGTAAAACCTGTGCAGCTTAGCTTATTCGTCAATTTCTAAAATCCGGTTAGAAATAAATTTCTGGAACATTTTCTAGAACAAAGTTACAAATACGTGTACAATAAATAAACTCACTGTGAACACAAACAAACATCATTATTAAATGAACAATATTCATTTTGGTTGTAATAAGACGTGGAGTCTAGCCCACTACACGACAACTACTTACTACTTACAAGAAAGCGTGTTGTGGGAAGCAATGTTTCCTGAATAAACAGAAACTGTAAGCAATCGGACTATTGTATTACAAATATACCATTCAGTGGAAATAACATCAGGTTCCTCCTCCTGCTTACGTAAAAAGTAGATGAAGAAGGTTCACAGCACCCAAAGATTAAGGGTCTAGACAGACGGACTGCAATTCAACTGCAATCCGACTGCCAAATGGCAGTTCAGATGCAGTTGGAATGCAGTTGGCTCGACTGCAATCAAACTGCACGCCAACTGCCCGTCGACGTGCAGTTTGATTGCAGTCGAGCCAACTGCATTCAAACTGCATCTGAACTGCCATTTGGCAGTCGGATTGCAGTTGAATTGCAGTCCGTCTGTCTAGACCCTTATAGTTAGGTTAATCACAAATTTTAATTATCTATGTATCTACGTATGAAATTGTATTAAGTATCTCTTATCTAGTAGATAACTGCCTACCCATAACACTGCTCAAGTAAGCTCTGTTTAGTTCGGGGCTAGATGATGGTGTATGAATTGTCCACCATTATTGATTTATTCCTAGCTATCATTTGAATAAAAAATTAAAAGCATCGAATTTCACATAGGCAACTGTTTTCAGTGCATTCAATCGGTAGGTAGGTACACAATATATTTGTGTATTATTAAATTTTACATCACATCGCTTAAAACATCAGCCTGTAGGTATTAGTCAATTGCTGGACATAGACCCCCCCCCCCCCCCCCTAATAAGCGCCATAGCGCCCTGAGTCTTCAGCTTGCCGCATCCAGCATCTACCAACAGTCTTTCGCAGATCGTCATCCCACCTGGCCGCAAGGCGCCCTACACTACGTTTGTCAAATTGCGCTCAAGAACACGTTTACCCCAACGGTTGTCGATTCTTCGCCAGATATGGCCAGCTCACTGCCACTTCAGCTTGCTAATTCTTTGAGTTATGTCGATAACTTTGGTATTCATAGTAACTATCTAATTGGTTTTGGGTTTTCTTACTTTATTTCTGGTTTTAAAAAATGTTTTATTTCAGACATTGTTGTGTGAAATAAAACATTTAAGCAGTTGAGTGAATAAGTTCCTTTTGGGAAAGCGTGCTCCATCTTAGGCCTCATCTTCACTTACGTGAGATAGTGGCCAAACGCTTGACCATTTACAATAAAAAAAGCATTTTCCGTAAAAGTGGTAAATGGTCAGACCACTACACCCTACACTACCCATACGCGACAGGCAGAGCAGCGGCTGTCACACACGACTCAGTGTCCAACCACCCCGCACACCCGTGAGCCTCACTAAAGTTCGAAACACACAGAAGCCGGAGGCGGAGCGGAGGCGAAGACGTGCCGGTTTTTCCTATGGCACCGCGCCGCCACGTCCTACGGTATGTGTGTAGGCTTTCATATGATTCAATAGAATACAACTCGCACGCCTTCGCCTCCGCTCCGCTTCCGGCTTCAGTGTGTGCAGACTTTAAAGTATAGGTACCTGATTCAGCGCCTGACATATTCATATCCGCATACGTCCAATTTTGCTGTGTCCAAAAGTCTAAGAATTATTCACAAAACAGGGCCCGAATTCCACTAAATAAATCGCTACACCATTTCAATAGTATCATTTCAAAATGTCAGTGTTAGGCGTCGTCCTAATTGGGAGCGATCGTACGATGGTGCGATGCGTTTTTCATCTCACGATCAAAGTGGTCGTGCGATGACCTAACAGGTGTCCTAATGGATCGCGCGATGTCCATCGTGTGATGCATATCGCCCCTCGCGCGTCAACGCATCGCGTAGGTAACTGATTAGGACACTCTAAAGAGATCTGTTACTTTGATAACATGATCGCACGATCAAAAGCATTGTACGATTGTTATTAAGCATTTTATGTGCTCGCACGATTACTTGCGAGGTTCAAATAGGACACTCTGATGAAATCTGTATGTTTGAACTCATCGCACGACGAGAACGCATCGTGTCATCGTACGATCGCTCCCAATTAGGACGACGCCTGAAAGAATTCCTTTGGGCCTTAAACTAACACTAATTATATACAAGAAAGTTTGTCTGGATTCTGGATGTATAGATGTATGGATTTTTGTTCCTCTTTCACTCAAAAACTGAAATTGATTTAAATAAACAGTATGTCTATGACAGTGAACTAGTTCTAACCTTGGAATAACACATTAGGCTTCTTTATCATCAGTTACAATGGGATAGAAATAGACTTGAAATTTTTCCATAAAAATTACGCGTGCGAAGCCGCGGGCTGGTGCTTTTTTTGTATTTGGTACTTACATGTTTTATTATTATTATATATTTCATTTTTTTTTTGACGTGAAATCACGTCGTGTTTGCTAATAAAAAACTAGTAGGCGTTGTAAATTCGATCCTTTGCTATTTTTGTTTTGATAGGAGATACAGTCCCATCGCTACACCGGGGGGTTTAAAAGGGTGATAAAAGGGGGTAAAATAAAAATAGGGGATGTAAGTTTGTGAGAAAATAATATATTATGTGAATACCCAAAGACACTTTTCCACGCGGATGAAGTCGCGGGCACAGCCAATGAACATATAAAATATAAGTAGGTACCTAACGCTCTCAAACGGTGCTTAAAAAAGGTTATGTTTTGTTTTTAATAAACATAAGAAGGAGGATATAGAACATAAGAGGGAACAAAGTCAAGGTTTCTAATTATACCACCACTGGTACCTATAATCGTAAATCTAATCTAGTAGTGAGCGTTGAATCAAATAGCAGTTATTTAAACAGTTTTTACCGTAAAACTAGTTGACTCTATCAGCTGGTTATATCATTCAACGACATACGCAAACGAAACACATGGACTGATTACCAAACGAAGATTTATACTTCTATTTAAGCGTTCACTCAAACAAACAAAACAGCAAAGACGAATAACTTACTCCATTCATTTAGCGAGTTAGTAATACAACGTTACTAATTAGTTTACCATATAGTTTACCTACCTACGAAACGGATAACAACACCAACTGGTTTTCAACTAGTAAACCGTTTATAGAAATCGTTCGTTTCGTTAACGCAAAAAAAAAAAAACAAAGTCCCACCACTAAATGTTAGCCTTGAGGAAACCCGACAAACTTTTTATAAGGCTTATCTAGTTAAATATTGCCCGTATCAGTGACTTAACATTACATAAGTTTAGGTAGTAGGTATATTTTACTTCACAACAACGTTATCAATGTTTTTAATTTTATACGCAGCATGAATTTGATTAATAAGATTGAATAGTCATCATGAGCAAGGCATATCTATGGTATGTACAGACAGCTTCACTAATTGGTATCCCCCTCACAGAATATGCAGTAGTGTGTATTCAGGAGCACGCAGGTTCAAACCTTTTAACATAAAAATAATTGATTATAGTTTACAGATTTCTCGATAATTTCGTATTTTGTTTTGTTATAAATTTTATTCAATTACTTAATCAGAAAACTAAGATTTTTTCAACACCTTTCTTAATTTCTATCGGTACGCACGAGTAACTATGCTAAATTTCGTGACATCATTAATAAGTAACGTTGGTGTAGTGGTAGAAGTAGCCGAGTTAATCTGGCTTCTAATCGCAATACCCGAGTTCGATCCCCTTTATCGATTAGGTAGATGTCTTTTTATATTTGCCATTTTTTATTTTTGTCTATTCTTGTGAATAGTGAAGTCATTGTTTATTAGTATCAATATAATGATTGAAAAATAAAACACAATTTTAGGTAAGTAAACACACTTTTTCTATTTCAAAATTTATGACCACATAACAAAACAAAATAAACATAATTAGTAGCATAGATTGTTTGTTTGTCTTAGACATTTTTTATTTTATAATCAAGCTTATTTATAAGTTGTTCCCTATCCTGATAAATAATGTTCCATTTGCGATTTAGTACTCGAGAATACACATGTTTTCATTAGAATTTTGTTTACTATTCTAATCTAATGAATTAAACAATTTGAATCTCCTGTAAATCGTGGAACATAGTTTAATCAGGTAGGTTTGAAAATATATATGAGGTCAAAGGGTGTTTTTCTATTATTTATTTTTTGTAGTCTGTTTCTCATCTGTGTAACCTCTTACTCTAAGTTATGCTTGGATCTCGATTCATTCGAATGCCAATTTAAAACCATTTGACCCCACATATTTTTTCAGACTTAGGTCCGGACTTTTAGCTAGCTAGGAATAACAGTAATGTCTTCTTAAAAATAAAATCATTCAGAAACCATTCGCGTACGATGCGCTGCACAATTATAATGGACAAAATAAATTTGTCCCTCTGGATACACGATCCGCACAGAAAGTAACATGACTTCCTTCAACACTGTCAAATATTGTTCGCCATTCATACTCCCAGTCATTTCTTCTATTTTCCGGGAACCATAGAAGACCCCAATAACCTAAAAATAACAATTTAATCAATTGGTGTTTGTTTTTAGGTGTGTGGGATAAAATACAAATAATTTATTTGCATTGGTCAAATACTATGTTGTTTGTTTTTTTTGTTTTAAAAAGTTAAGAATAAGATGAAATAATCTTTGATAAATGTAATTGGATTCGTTGAGAATTATCACTTACTTTTAAAATTTATTCTGTTGTTACACTCCTGTTGTTTTTTCTGCCAATTCTTCTTACATTCACATCCCCCTCGGATTTAAATTTACGACCTCATAAGCGCAGGGTTTGAATCTGTAAGATAACAAATCAACAATATATTATGCAGTTAAAGATAACAAGGTTTTACTAAAAAGATATAAGTAGGAAATTTACCGTTATTCCAAGCTGACGAGCAATCTTCTTATTACTTATTTGCTGTTCGATAATAACCGGGATCTTAGTTCTCACAAAATTACTGATATGCAACATTTCCTTCAATATTCTTCAATTCCACCAAAAACATAAATAAAAACAACCAAGTAAACACTCGAATTGAGAATGGCAGTAACCTTTTATTCGCTCACCAAGATTGTATTTAGATCTACCCTCATCTTTTTTCTTATCCAGATATCGTAAATAAAATCCGCTGCCGAACATAAATAACACTAAATTTCGAGCGTCCGATAACTAGTTCAATAGCTTAGTTGTTTAGTGAAGTGGTTAAATGTCATACGAGCGATTGGATGCCTGGTTCGAACCCCACTTGATGATACAATTTTTGTTTCTTAGAATTTGAGTAAAAGATTAGTAAATCGGTCGGACGACAAATGTAAACTTTAGCTATTTGAGGGGTTACCAATTAGTGATTCTGTCTGTACCTACTACTATGTGTACATAGAAGATAATCGGTTATTAGTAGCATGGTCGATTAAATTCATGTTTGTTTATAAACTTCTGTCAATAACCTCAAGATTAAAGTACCTAGTTAACTAATGAATGTTTTTCTTACTTTTTATTTGGTTTCTGAAACACAGTTTTAAACTATAGTTTAGGAGCTCATGGACTCAATTAGCGTTTATTGTCAACAGTTTCCGATATCGAAACCGAAGGCTTTTCCGATGAATTTAATACCCCTGCAGATTCAATTGCAGATTCAGATTTGACGGAATTTAGACCAGTGACCATTCTGTCGACGGCGGCAAAGTTCTCTGAATCAGCCGTGCAGCATGCAAGAGCAGGTTTCGGCACGTCTGTCCGACGACGACGCACGGTTTTCGGCCAGCTTATGGCACCTCAACGAACCTCCTGAACTGGCCTTCGTGCTACCGCATGTCAACGCGGCGGTGTATATCAACGCGGCCTACTTCGACTTCACAAAAGCGTTCGATCTGGTCGACAACGACATCTTGCTTCAGAAGTTGGCGACGATCAGCTACACCACTGAACTGCTGTAGTTCTTCACGAGCTATATTAAGGACTAACGGCCGTATGCCGACTACGTGGGATACAGATCAGAAGCGTACTGTATCTTAACTGGAGTGGGTCAGAGAAGTAGTCTGGGTCCACTAGAGTTTATCACCTACCGTTCGCGTTCGCGGACGACCTCAAGTTACTCTTACCCTTCAGAGTGGTAGGTGGAGTAAGGTAAATGAACTCCAGTTTAATGTTAGTAAAAAAAAGTAAAAGTAAACTTTGGTTACTCAGCTGAAGTGCGTCGTGTCGTGAGGGACTTAGGGGTTCGTTTTTATTTTGACAATTACTTCATTGTTTTTATTTTTGACATATGGTTTTATACTGTTTTTTCTATGATAAGTACAGTACCTAAGGAAGTGAGTAAATCTAAGCTTAATTTTTGTATTTTGTAAAATACTTGTTACCTACTCTATTTCATTGGGTGTGCCTGTTAAGATAGAAGTAGGTTATTGTAAATAAATTACTGTTTGTTAACCTATAATAAATGTCAATAAAACGATTTTTACTTTTTACGTTACTTTTACTTAGAGTAGGATTCAAAAGTAAGTATAGGCAGGCATCTGTCACTCACTTTTTATACCTTATTGCGTTAAGTACATACCTTTATTAAAAAAACATTTATATATTTTCATATAATGCAACTACTAAGAGAAGAATAAGATACATTAATTAACCAATAATACAGTACTAGGTGTGTCCCGTTAACTATGTAAAGGAGTGACAAAATCTTTTTGCTTCAATAAAATGTCGTTTAATGTAAGTATCAAAAATATATAAAATCTATTTACAGCTAAAAATCTACACAGATCTTGCCTCATCGTCAGTTCAAAGCTAGACACATATCTGTTCAAAACTAACGCGCCTAGAGAGCTGAAGGAATGACTCCTTAGACAACTATTCAGTCCTGTCAGTTTTAACTTAAATGTCTCTGGGATTCAACGTAACATCAATATTAGTTGGCCTCACGAATATGCCTTCCTTCCGGTATTGTACCGGGCCCTTCTCTAAGGCCTTCGGAGTGAAGTGTCTCAGCAAGTGCACGAGCCCCGCCTTCATCTGCAGCCGCGCCAGCCGCGCTCCGATGCACGTCCGCCCGCCTCGGCCGAAAGGCATGTAGAAAGTGTCGCTGATCGGCTGCAAGCCATCCCCAGAAAACCGCTCAGGATCAAACACCTCTGGATCCGGGTAATACTTCGGATCGCGGTGGATATCGAAGATTGGCGTGAATATCTTCGAGCCCTTGTCTACCTTGATGTTTCCTACCGGCAGCACAGTTGCCTGTGTGCATTGGCGCGTCAAGAACCCAACAGGAGGGAACTTTCTCATGCTCTCACTCAAAACCTTATCAAAGTATCTCATGTTGTTTATAACGTCATAGTTTATTTCCTTGTGGAGGTTGAAGGTTGCATCGATTTCTTCTTGTACTTTTCTTAAGATCTCAGGATTTCTACCCAATTCAAAGAGAGTGCAGGTCATCGCTGTGGCACTTGGCTCCACTCCGGCGATGAAGAAGAAGAACGCTTGCGCGGAGAGCAGCCCGACCGTGGGGGTCATCTCAACGTTAGTGCTGTGATCTTTCATCAAACCATTATTTTCCAATTGCACAGCGATGTCAATAAAATCGTGCCTCTGTTTTCCTTCTTTTTTTCTCATTTCCATAGCTTTTTTTATCGAACCGACGAAAAACTTTTCGTATTCCTGAAATACTTTGATGCCTAAAAAGTTACACAGCGCAGGGCTAAAATTCGTCAGAGCGAATTTTAAGTCGGTTAAGAACGATGGTTTTGAAAAGTCGCGAGTGATTTCCAGAAAAGGTGAGTCGAAAATAGATTCTGTTCCAATACCGAAAACTGCAGCTACAAGAGCAGCGCTGCAGTAGGTGGTCATCGTGTTGAAGGCTTGACCTCTCTGTGTCTCAGGGTGCTCCTTCACATACTTCACGAAGTCTTGCGCTCCCCTGTCCAAGATGTAGTACATGCTCTTGAGTTTGGTGCCCGTGAAGAGCGGAGTCATGTTTTGTCGCATCAGTTTCCACTTCGGTCCATTCAAGAACAATACGCTTTCAGTGAGCTGATCACCTTCAACGTTTTCTATCCCTCTGTGGTGGAAGGCATTGAAATCTGTCTGAAGGACATGGGATACGTTGGTCGCATCTAAGACGAACAGGGAAGGATTGAGGAGAGACCCTATGCCGACTGCCGGCTCCCCTTCGTACTTTTTGTAGATGTCTCCTAGGATTTCAAACATGGCGCGCTCATTCACCAGGAAGTCGTAAAAAGGCCCAAGAGCTTTACTCTTGGAGTGAAATTTGATTCCGCGTTTTTTCCAGTAGCTCTCATTGTACCGGCCCCGAAAGAATACGAAGGCTAGGCCGATAGTGAACAACACTAGTGCGATTTCTACGATCATCTTTAATGATCTCAGACGACTAATGAGAATGAATGATTTAGTGCCGTATTTATTTGGCTAGAACTCGTAGGTATCTATACTGATAAGGGAATTAGTTGTTTTGAATGTCAGCTTGACTCGACAAAAATAAATTTGTCCAGTCATGCTGACTTGTATCAAAATTTAAAAATATTGGTAGCTATAAAACCAATAATAAAGATAATATATATGATAATATTATCCTGTTTGGTGTTAATTCAAAACAACTGTCTGTCAAGTACGAGTAACTACCTAATAATCGCATGCCGCTAAATTCCGGTTTCCATAAAAAAATAGTTCTGATTAGAC
This sequence comes from Eupithecia centaureata, assembly GCA_944547425.1. NCBI lineage: Eukaryota > Metazoa > Arthropoda > Insecta > Lepidoptera > Geometridae > Eupithecia > Eupithecia centaureata. The sequence continues at coordinate 2,140,803 of OX155679.1, forward strand.
TTCGCTCGTATAGGGTGGTATAGGTCTGTTCCTTTCTTATTACGTTTTACATCCATTGGGATGTTGTTATGAATATAACTATTGGAGTTAGATGATGTTCTACCTCAATTAAAGCAAAGCTTTAGCTAACTGATACACTTAATACGTTGTATACATTTTTAATATTTTTAGTAGTTATCTATTTGTTAGTGGGTAAGTATGTCGGTAAAGGCAATCTATTTTAACACTTAAATTTTGAACTTATACCTATTTATAAATACCTAGACTATATGTATCAACAATATCATGATCTTAATAAAAAAAAATATAATTTAATCAATAAAAATAATGTGAAGTGGCAAATTTTTTTAGTTTAGTTTATTTAATTATATTATTTATGATTAATTGTTATAGCAGACAGGGTACTTAACGACTAAGATATTTTAATTGTATACTTATTGACCTACAAAAAATTTACGGTTCAATCAATCTTACCTCGTTTACTTCGTGTACTTATAAAATCTTCGTCAAGTCAAATTCGGAACGCTGTCGTCAAGTAGGTTGACTATAATGCCAACAAAATACCTACTTATATCATCAACCTATATACCTACCTATATTAGTCCACTGCTGGACATAGGCCTCCCCTAATAAGCGCCATAGCGCCCTGTCTTCAGCTTACCACATCCAGCATCTGCCAGCAGTCTTTCGCAGATCGTCATCCTACGTGGCCGGAGGGCGTCCTACACTAAACGTATCAGCTCCGCAGGTCATTAAGGGTAGAACGCACTGATTCAACAAAACATTCGTTTTTAAACATTGCGGTATGGATGACGAGAAGACTTGACGTAGTTTTCCAAACGCTGCACAACCTAGCAGGATCCTCCTCTTGGCCTCCTTCTCAAAATTGTTTTACCTAACTGCACAATCTACTCAAGGTAAAAAAACTCGAAAAACAATTTCAGTTTTTCGAGTTCTTTTACCTTGAGTAGATTGTGCAGTTAGGTAAAACAATTTTGAGAAGGAAAAAATTGTTCTACCTCAATTATGTTAAGCCTTTTCATGAGATATAATAAATTTAACATTATAAGTTTGTAAAAATGTTACCCATAAGGGTGGGTATAATAAAAATGGGGGTTAAAAGTTTGCATGAAAATAAAGTCTCTATATGAAGATACCACGCGGACGAAGTCGTAGGCACAGCTATGTATTTCCTTTATATTCCATCATTTTGCTGACATCAATTTGCCTCGAACCTCCGTACGTGCCAAAAAACACGTAAGTATATTAAAAACAGTACCTACCTTATGTAACCTTTGCTGATAAGAAGAATAAGATAACATTTCAGGACACGAATCGTAATTTAAGACTCAAGGTCCCTGGCAACACTGATATTGATAAAATACCACCAAATCTTCTATGCCCCTACATGCTTCCTCTTATCATAAACACGAAAATGTGTAAGGATGTTTGTTACAGTTTCACGAAAAACTACTGAACGAATCAGACTGAAATTTTGAATATTAATTGAATACATAGTTCTTGTCCTAGAATAAAACCTCGGCTACTTTTCATCCCATAAAGGTCTCCACACACAGAAGCCGGAGGCGGAGCGGAGGCGAAGGCGTGCCGGTTTTTACTATTGCACAGCGCCGCCACCGCCTGCGGTGTGTTTGTAGACTTTCATATGATTCAATAGAATACAACTCGCATGCCTTCGCCTCCGCTCCGCCTCCGGCTTCAGTGTGTGGAGACTTTTAATCAGTTTCCATGGGATAGAAATAGCCTTGAACAGTTTCTATAAAAACAATGCGGGCGGAGCCGCGGGCAGAATCTTATACCTGTAGTGCCTATGCCTTGCTCATGATGATTATTCATTCGTAATAATCAAATTCAAGCTGCGTTGAAAATTGAATGAATTGATAACATTGTTGTGAAGTAGAAAATATGCCTACTAAAAACCTAAACTTATGCAAGTAGGTAAGATGAATTCGCTCATACGGGATATCTTTAAATAGATAAGTCTCTTGGCTGTTATAATTGGATTATTTTGGCAGTATTAGTAATCTGAAACAATGGCAATTTGACAAAATGTAAGGCATTTTATTAAGATTGCAATAAAACCAATGGACTGTTCTGGACACCTAATTATAAACAATAACCAAACATCATGAAAATTAATTTTATTATGTGTAAATGTGTACCGACATAACTCGTAAACCCAAGACAGTACCTAAGCTTCATTACCTACATATCGATAAGCTATCGAAAAGGCTTAGTTCTGCAGCTTAATATGTAGTCAAAAAAATCCGTGAACTTACAGACGTACATAGTTACTCCTAGACTTATTTATTTTAGCTACTTCCATAGTATTATGTCTTATACTATATACTTACTGCTTATGCAGTTTTATGTGGGAGCCCTAAAAGGGCTGTTCATGCATTCTATAATATTGGTCCCAGAGAATACGTACGCGATAAATTCAAAAGAAAAAAAACACATTGACATTTTATATATTTATGAAAACCTATTGTACACTCGTAGAAATATTAATTGGTTCCCTTAAAACAACGAAATACATAATGTATACACTAGAAATTAAATTAAAATGAACTCGCGTTGCAAACAACTAGATTAAACAAGGTTAATGTTTCTTTCAAATGGCAATGTATACTCTTCTACATAAAACTCCAAGTGAGTTGCAAAAACTATCAGTAAATAAATTCAAAAGAAAACATCTCAAACAATGGGTTTGATATTTATACTACGAATGGATAGATACATAACTAAGCATAACTATGAGTACTTTATCCATAACCAAGTAGTAGGTACAGATTAGAATGGTATCTGCTGTCGATTACAGCAAAGATCAGTTTTACAACAATGGATTAAGTTATATGCATAAAAAGTAAAAAACGTTTATAATCTCAATTGATACGTACGTTAAAAAACATAAACTACACAACCTAATTTAGTTAATTTCAAGCAAAATAACTTAAAACCATAACAATACTTAATAATAACAATACTTTATTACAAAATCTTATAAATCTATATTTTTTTTACCTATTTAATTAAGTCTTACCTAGCCGCAATCCCATTGCGATTATTACATCTTTTTCTATACAATACAAAACAAAACATTTTAGTATGAGTATTATTTAGGTAGGTAGTTACAGCTTACCAATATTTTAGTTTTTTTATATGTATTTTATATGTCAACATGACTCTACAACACGCACAATGGACCGAACAAAGTCCAAATGCGGACACAAGAGTACCTCAACGAATGACTCTACAAATTATTTTTGTCAACTCAAACTAGCAATCTAAACTACTAAATCCCTTATCAGTATAGATACCTACGAGTTCTAGCCAAATAAATACGGCACTAAATCATTCATTCTCATTAGTCGTCTGAGATCATTGAAGATGATCGTAGAAATCGCACTAGTGTTGTTCGCTATCGGCCTAGCCTTCCTATTCTTTCGGGGCCGGTACAATGAGAGCTACTGGAAAAAACGTGGAATCAAATTTCACTCCAAGAGTAAAGCTCTAGGGCCTTTTTACGACTTCCTGGTGAATGACCGCGCCATGTTCGAAATCCTGGGAGACATCTACAAAAAGTACGAAGGGGAGCCGGCAGTCGGCATAGGGTCTCTCCTCAATCCTTCCCTGTTCATCTTAGATGCGACCAACGTATCCCATGTCCTTCAGACAGATTTCAATGCCTTCCACCACAGAGGGTTTGAAAACGTTGAAGGTGATCAGCTCACTGAAAGCGTTTTATTCTTGAATGGACCGAAGTGGAAGCTGATGCGACAAAACATGACTCCGCTCTTCACGGGCACCAAACTCAAGAGCATGTACTACATCTTGGACAGGGGAGCGCAAGACTTCGTGAAGTATGTGAAGGAGCACCCTGAGACACAGAGAGGTCAAGCCTTCAACACGATGACCACCTACTGCAGCGCTGCTCTTGTGGCTGCAGTTTTCGGGATCGGAACAGAATCTATTTTCGACTCACCTTTTCTGCAAATCACTCGCGATATTTCAAAACCATCGTTCTTATTCGATTTCAAATTCGCACTGGCGAATTTTAGCCCTGCGCTGTGTAACTTTTTAGGTATCAAAGTATTTCAGGAATACGAAAAGTTTTTCGTCGGTTCGATAAAAAAAGCTATGGAAATGAGAAAAAAAGAAGGAAAACAGAGGCACGATTTCATCGACATCGCTGTGCAATTAGAAAATAATGGTTTGATGAAAGATCACAGCACTAACGTTGAGATGACCCCTACGGTCGGGCTGCTTTCCGCGCAAGCGTTCTTCTTCTTCATCGCCGGAGTGGAGCCAAGTGCAACAGCGATGACCTGCACTCTCTTTGAATTGGGTAGAAATCCTGAAATCTTAAGAAAAGTACAAGAAGAAATCGACGTAACCTTCAACCTCCACAAGGAAATAAACTATGACGTTATAAACAACATGAGATACTTTGATAAAGTTTTGAGTGAGAGCATGAGAAAGTTCCCTCCTGTTGGGTTCTTGACGCGCCAATGCACACAGGCAACTGTGCTGCCGGTAGGAAACATCGAGATAGACAAGGGCTCGAAGATATTCACGCCAATCTTCGATATCCACCGCGATCCGAAGTATTACCCGGATCCAGAGGTGTTTGATCCTGAGCGGTTTTCTGGGGATGGCTTGCAGCCGATCAGCGACACTTTCTACATGCCTTTCGGCCGAGGCGGGCGGACGTGCATCGGAGCGCGGCTGGCGCGGCTGCAGATGAAGGCGGGGCTCGTGCACTTGCTGAGACACTTCACTCCGAAGGCCTTAGAGAAGGGCCCGGTACAATACCGGAAGGAAGGCATATTCGTGAGGCCAACTAATATTGATGTTACGTTGAATCCCAGAGACATTTAAGTTGAAACTATCAGTACAGATGTGTGTCTAGCTTTGAACTGACGATAAGGCCAAATTCATGTAGATTTTTAGTTGAACATAGATTTCGTATATTTTATTATTGAAGCAATAAGTTTTTGTCGCTTTTAACACAGATACAAGTAAGACTGGTGTACTGTGTTAATTGACGTAAGTACCTACCATAATCTTCAGTTAGCAGTTTCAATAAATAAAGTTGTGAAGAATATTTTTTTATTTAAATATACTTAAATATAAGCTGATGATGTATCATGACAAGCTTATTTTATCTGGCGTTGAATGAGTTAGGCTTTACATAAGATTAATTCTCTAGCACCTAAGAGCTACTACATCCATAAAATGTAAAAAGTTGAAAACACCATCAAACAAAGGGTTTCGGAAGGATTGCTTTGGATCGCCTTTTGCTATTGTTAGGAAAGTAACAAAAAGCCCTGTTGAAACCGAAAGCTTCTGTTTCCTTGAAGAGTTGTTGGGCACTTTCATTCTAAAATATTGTAGGTACCTCCTCTGCACCAGCTGTAATATTAAGTTATAAGTATATGCATATAGCTTTTTGTTTCTTATAATTATTCAAACGTTAGGCAAAGTAAATTAAACGGCCAGGACATTCAAACAGGACATAAAAATAATGTTGCGCAAAAAAGGACTCAAATGAAATTATATAGGTATATATTTTGAAAATTTCACTTCCTTTATAAAAAATAGTTGTAAATTCCGTAAAAATACCTACAAAAAAGAAGCATTTAATTCCGCCAAACTACTGTAAATTCATCAACATTCAATATTTCCAACCAAAGTTTGTCGGTGGTTATGCGGTTCTGTAGCTCGTTCATTGAAATCATCACACTCTGGGCTATAAGCATTAATAATCGCAATGGGTTGAGATTGCGACTGTGTGGGACTACGGCTTTGTTAGTGCTGCTAGCACTTAGTAAGGATACTTATCGCCTTTTTCAGGAATCGCATTTAATTTTAAAACGGAGAATGATCAAACAGTAACTAAACCATCACCGTCTTTTGTTTGTAGATCAAATGGAACGTCATTTGTGTAGGTTGTCTAGAAAGTTTTAATTTTAAATGTGGAATGACTTGGATCTTTTTAACGAATCTGGGAGTCTTGGCAGATTGTCAGGTAGTAAATTTTTTTAACTATTCCATAATATAACAACTAAATAATTGACTGAACTAAATCGGTTGATAGGTAGTTAAGTATCTGTCTAGAATTCTGGATCCCAAAACATTGGATTCGCTGTAGGTAGGTATTGACATATCTACATATTTTTAAGGTATTCCTACCTTGAGACTGAGTGAATTTGTTTAGAACAAAATATAAATATAGAGCCGTACCGAAGTTTAAACTTTAGCGAGTAAAAAACTTTTCGAATCGCTCAACCCGGAATTGATTTATCGCGATTCTTTTAGGCATTTCGTTCACGTCTAAAGTTCAAAGTTTTGCTACAAGTTTATGAATAAAAGAATCAGTAGGGAGCTTCCATAAGTGAGTTCTTCCATTGGTGTCGTCTCATGTGACATGTTCGTCAAAACGTTCGTTCGAAACTAATGTGATGGAAAACAACTGTCTGGATTATAGGAAGTCTACTTTGTCAAACAGAAAAGATAAAATCACCGTAATGATGATGAACGGGGGGTATAGAGACAGATATGAACGAAAAAGTGTAGCAAAACATACTTTTAGAGGTCTGATCTTGGAGGTAAACAGTCACGGACTGAAGATACTTCCACTGCTACCAGCCAGGTTAAGTCTTGCTCCAGTATTTTGTCTCTATTCAACCCTTTTTACGGTACTGAAGTTATACGTCGGCATACAATTGCCGCTTGCCTAACTTTTTAAATAAACTCTCGCAGGCACTTAAATGTCAAAATTATTACAGTTTTTGATGCTAAGTAATAAAACACTAAATACCTACTTAATATTTTTTTTTATGATTTTATTATCTTAAATAATAATAATTCTGGACAATACACAACATCATCAAGCCCATTGCGTGCCATCGTGTAAGCCTTAAGGTACTTACCTACTGATGTTCGTTGGACTTCGGTCAATGCTAATCACCGACTTTCGTTTATGCTGATAAAGAGTGTCAAAGTACAATTTTATGGTTCAGAATGTAACAAATCGTGTAGTTGTCATTATAAGAATAGAGGAGCTATTCTTTCCTTATAATAACAACTTTCATTTTATACCTATATATAGATATCTATGCACCATCCTCTTAATGAAATAATAGATTGCATAGATACTTTAGATTAAGGAAAATGATAAGTATATAGTACACGTTGTTTGAGTAATTCCAGCTTGTATCGTTAGAAATTCCCTACAAATATTCCGTAACACATCCGTTGCACGGTCACCGCCTTAAAGAGCTATACAGATGACGGCTCCAAAACTGCACACTAAACCACAGAAAAACGCTTATCACACCATACCTCCTGAGCTCAACCACAGAGAGCGCTGAACTTATGATGAGTAGCAACGCTAATTTAACCTTAGTACGAACAAGTCGAAAGTGCGTTTGATTATATTACCTACATTCATGCTGGGTTCTAATCTTAATACTACTTTTTGCTTTTCTATTATCTACATAGTATTAATTGTTCAGAGCTTTCTGGAATCGAGTGGATTTTATTGGCTTTCGTAATGGTTTGGTTTAGCCGTTTCCTTGGTTTTGTGTGCACGGTGTTTTGAGATTGCGTCTGTTCAACTCTTTTAGGCAAAGAATGTACCTGCAGCGTGCAGCGCTCATTAGCAAGCGGGCTGTATCTACGGTGCGCGGCGCAGCTTGCATTTATGTCTTCATTCGCGCCGGATTTATAGCCGCTTCGAGTGTACCTACAAACCGGCTCTTCCGAAGATTGCCTCCTTTGAGCTTCGTTCAAATCGGATACTTTTGAATTTTGTTACCGAATCGCGTTGATCCACGTTTACATCAGTATTTGTATATTTATTTATTCATCCAAAAACTTAGGTTAGGATTTAGGTTTTAGCTATAGTGCGTAAGGCGTGGCGTCCACTATCGGTCGGCATTGGTAAGGTGCCCGAGCTCTACCGACCCGCGGTAGAGCTCGGGCGCCTTACGGCGGCTTATAGCGCCTTACAGCGGCTTCGGGCGTCTATGAGCTGCCTCGGCAGTCGTAAGCATGCATATGGACGCTGAGGCTGGTTTCCAGAAGCTTCGGCAAAACTAAGTTCGGGTGACAGACACATAGCAGAGCTGTCGTAGATGGCGCTTACTGCCGAGGCAGCTCTCAAGCGCCCGAAGCCGCCGTAAGCCGTTGTAAGGAGCCCGAGCTCTACCGAGCCGCACCGATGCCGACCGATAGTATTTTTTGTAATTATTTATTTCTGTGCAACAGTTTGTCGGCAGTTACATACATTACATTAGAATATTGGACTCCGCGCCTAAACCTTGGCGTCAGATTATTTTTATAAGAAACAAAGGCCAATGCTGATTTTTTTTCGGGATATTATTTAATTTCTTTTTTTTTTTTTTTTTTTTTTTTTTAAAAGGGACTTTAATTTCTTAAGTATTTATTTTCATATTAGACACTTTATTAACGTACGTATCAGTCAGTCCCAAAATATAAAAGAATTTTTTGGAGATACAATTGTAGTCTAACTTTATTTGGGCAAAATAGATACCTACATATTATAGTTTACTAGCGACCCGCCCCGGTTTTGCACGGTTTTATTATACGTATAAACCTTCCTCTTGAACTACTCTATATTAAAAAAAAACACTTCAAAATCCGTTGTGTAGTTTTAAAGATTTAAGCATTCAAAGGGACGTAGGGATATAGGGACATAGGGACAGAAAAAGCGACTTTGTTTTATACTATTTAGTGATTTGAAGCACCTCTCCTATTAATTTTAATGCTTGCTCTACGTCAAGTATTCTTGTAGCTAAGAAAGTTAACAAAATTAACCTGAAACAATTCCCTTGAAAAATGATATGGGAAACTATTACCTACGTGCAAAGCACTAACCGTTTTATCTAGATGGCTTTAGTACACAGGGCTTTACAGTTAACGCAAAACAGATAGCGAAAATAGCTGAGCACTATCTGTTACTCATAAAAAGGTGGAAACATGTGATGGACAAGTAAGTCCCTTGCCAAGTAAGTATTTGCAAAATTTTTTTTTTTAGACTGTAGAAGTGATTTTATTATAGAATATTATAGAACTGCTTGGACTCTCTTTATATCTGTCGGGGTGATTCCATTGTTTTTAGGGAGAAGAATGGCTGATCTAGCGATGTTTTTATTAACTGTATGATCGAAACCTTTCCCCACCAGTCCGCAATACCTATTATAAGCTATTTTGAATATGTACGTTTGTACGGCCTTTATCTTTTATATGGGATTACATTGGGATTTAGTTACCTACTTTAAAGGTTCTTACCCGATTTTCTTCCGAATTTTGCAAATTTTAGTGTAGGTAGGTAGATAGATAGATAATAACTTTATTGTACCATCAAAATAATAAACAACAGAGCTTCTTAATACTAATTAAAAACTTAATTAGATATAGGTAGATACCTAGATATAGCTTCAAAGGTTCGTGTTCCAATTAATTTACCTAAATCTGTGAGACTCTTTTGTCGAAAACGCCTTTACGTCTGTTATGTCAGACAGGTTGCAATGTTAATGTAATATGTACACTATCCAGCTATGTTGTTCACCAACTTCTGTCCGCGCTGGTCGCTATAAAACCATTTTAATTGAAAAAGTTTACCCCAGGCAAAGAGGCTTACGCTGCTATCGTGGTCGTATTCCTATATTGTCATAATATTTAACGCTGTTATGCCATTTTACTGGAAAAGTTGGTTAAAACATAGTTTAAAATAAATAATTTTATATAAAATGCGGCGTGTTCATTATTACTGAGTAATTCCTCAACATTATTTTGATTGTTAGTATGCCTATTATCATAAAATGTTTAAAAAGCTTTCAATGAAATTAATAGATAAGAATTCGCAATGCTGTTAAAGATAATACCAGTTAGTAGTAAAACCCTACTAATATTATAAACGCGAAATTTTGTAAGTATGGATGGATAGATGGATGGATGTTTGTTACTCTTTCACGCAAAAACTACTGAACGGATCTAGATGAAATTTGGCACAGAGATAGATTATAGTCTGGAATAACACATAGGCTATATATTTTATCCCGGAATTCCCTCAAGAATAACAAATTACGCGTGTAAAACCGCGAGGCGCTGCTAGTTATTAATAACATAATATAACGAAATCAATTGAAATATAATGAAATAAAAATTGACAATTTATAAATATTTTTTTGATTATAGAACATTGCCTACACGTTACATAAATTTAGAAGGACATTAATTAATCAAAAAGCATAGCAGTAGTCTCACTGACTGGTACAAAACACCGTAGTACTGTCGTTTTGTACCAGTGAGATGGTTTTGTCTCAAACAAAGCAAAAATTCATCTTCAAAACAAAGCCACAAGAACTTCAAACACCTATTCCTATGTACCACTTCCCCAAAGTTTGTGTGTTTGTCTAACACATGCACCCGGCAAGCAGTCTTGCAGGCAAAGTCTGGAAACTTCCACTAGCACGTGCATTGTTCGGTGCTTGTTTAGCTAGTTTGAGCTGCGATCTACTTAATTTATATTTGTTCCGAAGATACCTCGCTAAGGAGGATATTTGTTGGAGAAAACACAGGGTGCATCAATCAACCCTTGGAACAACAGTTTCAACAGCGCAGTGGTCTACTTTAAGAATATGTTTTAACTTTAATGTTACTTAAAGTAGTTATACGGATGTAATAATGTAATGTAGTCGTTTGTTATCCCCTTAATAAATAAATAAATAAATAAAAAAAAAAAAATATGTTTGCCTTCTAGTTCGCTAGATACAATAGTGCAGGGTGATTTAGACGATGCCAGTTTGTTTAGCATTTTGTAGGCTTCAGTAAATATTAAATTGTTTATTTTTCATGTGTTTACTGTATAGTTTAATGTAAGTACCTAAATTAAAGCACGCAGGACTTGTTTGATAGGTTTATTCTTTCGTAAAAGCCATTTTTCGTATAGTGGATGTTAATGAAATTATTGTTTGAATATGGTTATTTTCGTCACATCAACTGTAAATCTATGAAAAAAAACCTTTAAAAAAATAGTTAATTATGTAATTACTTGTATAGTTATACCTATGTAAGAATTGTAAAAAAGGCTCTAACAAAACGAACAGTCTATTCACTGAATAATCCGGTAGGCTTACTAGGTAAAAGTATTTTTCGGTAAATATTTGAGTTCGTTAGCTTTTTGCATTGAAATATTCTACTTTATTGTATGCAACGGTACGTGCTGCCGTAAAAAAAATCTGATCTAGGCCGTTCCTAAAATTCGAGCTATTATATCATTTTGACGATTGAGGTGAAATGGCGCGGTGAACGTCCTACAGCGACGCAGGAGATAGATGATGATGTAGATTCGATTCCCGCCTTGGAAAATATATTTGTACGATGTGCAAATATTTGTTACGGGTTCTGAATGTTATCAATCTTTATAAACGCATGCTGTTGAGCTTCGGGCTAGACGATGCTGTGCGGATAGAGCCATTATAATAGTAATTGTTGTTGATTTTGAAATTTAGAATAGACGTTATTCTAGCCCTGGAATAACACATAGGCTTTATTTTCATCCCGTATGGGATAGAAATAGCCTTGATTCGTTTCTATAGAAACAACGCGTGCGAAACCGCGGGCAGATGCTAGTTTATAATATTTGTGATATACCTACAGTGTTTTTAACTGGGACAGTGCGGGGCATCATTGGAGATACAGGTTCAGTTTGTTTGGAAACTTCAGCTCCTTTGTGAAGGAAAACATAAAGAAGGGAGTAGATTTGTCTTTATACAGACCACTCCAAGTAGGTACCTAAACCAAGCACGTTCCGCTACTTATGATACATAACATAATATTAGATAACGAATAAGATAATATACCTAATATAACTTGCAATATCGTGGTTTTCCTACTGTAACATTCTTTCAAAAATAAATCGGACCCTACAAGATATCTGACCAAGCGTAACTGCTCGGCTTATTTTCCTAAGATTTATCCTTATTCAATCCAATACTCTCTATCGTCACGTTTCCACGTCCACACCGATTGTACAGGCGGCGCAAAGGAAAATCTTTCAGACAATAGTAGACACATATTGTCATTTTCACGGAATGTTTCGTCCATATACATAAACACATAATGTTCGTGAAGTGTTTCGTACATTTTACTAACAATCAGTACAACTTAGAGGTACAAGCGTACACAGTTTGATCATGAAAATACATAATGGGAACGTAGTCATAATACACAATATTTATGTAGTAATAGTTTATTTTAATATTATAACTTTTATAGAAAAAAAATATTCTATTGTTACCTACTATGGAAATAAATGAATATGAACTGGCTGTCCAACTATTCAACGAAAATTATATCCTCTCAGGGACAGAAAAAGCGACTTTGTTTTATACTATGAAGTGATAATCGTCTGCAATCCGGCGTGAAACGCAGAAATTAAAATACCTAGTTTAATTTCTGCGTTTCACGCCGGATTGCATAAAGTTTATTGGAATATTTCACTTGGCGAATCTATTTAAAAGTCATATCTAATCAATCAAAAACAAAGCATTAAATGTAACAACTCATTCAATCGATATCGGATGAAAACAATAATATTATCCACCATGATATCAAAAACACGTGGTGTCTCTTTTTAGGTTCTCAAACTTAGGGTTTTCTCAGTTCTGTTTGGGTTATTATTTCTTACTCTTTATTAATAATCTTTAAGGAATAACTTCGGAGATTATTTGTTTATAATAATTATGGTATTCAACGGGGAGAACCATTGAGAGAAAGATGACTTACAAAAAGGTTCTAAAAGTAGGTAAGATTAAATTTACTGAGATTAAATTATCTGAAGGTAGCGTTTAAGCTAGCGTTTCCACAGAAAATTTGTTGTAGGTTTGTTTACTTTACTAGTCAGCTACCTTAAATGTAGTTGCCGTTTTAGATAACAACTAGTTTTTTAGGCGTGCGCGAGCTGCAAGCAGCTCGCGTCGGTTGTGTAGACTGTTTATTTTGCAATTTTATTCCCCTTATCGTAACCTACACCCTCGTTTTGCTCGAAATCGATACCCATGTCGGAAATCTGCGATGAAAAAATGTCAGCCATCTTGGATTTCAAAATGGACGTCTTTATCGTTATTATCGGGTTGAAGATACTCGAAAACGATACCCATATAAGGGGTGTGCGGTCACACCGCGCGGCTCGCTACGCTCGCCTTGCAGTGTGACATGAAGCGCGGCTCGCTTCGCTCGCCTTGCTGGGTCTCAGGAGTCGCATTGCGGTTCGCTTCGCTCACCGCAATACGACTCCACGCGTGCTACCACACTGCGCGGCTCGCTGCGCTCGCCTTGCAGTGTGACACGGAGCGCGGCTCGCTTCGCTCGCCTTGCTGGGTGTCAGACGTCGCATTGCGGTTCGCTTCGCTCACCGCAATACGACTCCACCCGAACTACCACACTACGCGGCTCGCTACGCTCGCCTTGCAGTGTGTCTCGAAGCGCGGCTCGCTACGCTCGCCTTGCAGTGTGTCACGAAGCGCGGCTCGCTTCGCTCGCCTTGCTGGGTCGCGGTCGTCGCATTGCGGTTCGCTTCGCTCACCGCAATACGACTCCACACTGCGCGGCTCGCTTCGCTCGCCTTGCAGTGTCGGATCGCGGCTCGCTTCGCTCGCCGCTACCCGTCGACATCATATTCGAAATCCTCACCCCCGAGTTAGTCGAAAACGATAACCATATCAATTTTTTTGGTAGGGAGGGGGTTCAGGGGGGGGGCAGCGGCGGGGGGTCACAGCACGGCTCGCTTCACTCGCCGTGCTGCGACTCCCCCTCCGCTGCCCCTCCTGGAGCCCCCGTAGTCGCATCGCGGCTCGCTTCGCTCGACGCGATGCTCCCAGGGGGGGGGGGGGGCTGGGGAGTCGTGGGGGTCGTCGGGGGGAACGCAGCACGGCTCGCTTCGCTCGCCGTGCTGGTTCCCGGTGTCGCATCTCGGCTCGCTTCGCTCCCCTCGATGCTCCACCCCAAAAAAAACCCTAAAAATAGGTCAAAAAACGGTTTTTTCAAAAAAAAGGGGGTCTGGGGGTGCAAAGGGGTCAAACTTTTTTTGGCTTCCGCAACTATTCGTCCTCCTCTACGCGACTGTGAAAAGATTTTTTTTCCATCGCGAGCCGTTCGGGAGATACGAAAGGGGGTTCTGAAAGGGGGTCATGGGGGGGGGTCAATTTTTTTTTCTTCCGATTAGAGACTAAACCCTCTATACGATCCCGCCATCCGAAATCCTCCATCGCTCCTTCATCCGGGAGCAATTCAAAAGCGGGGGGTCTCGGGGGGTGTTGGGGGTCAAAAAAATTTCACTCCCCACAATGGTTTCTAACCCTCTACACGACCCCACAAAAAAATCTGACCCACCCCCCTACACGGCCGAAGAACCCCCGGGGGGTCCTAGAGGGGGTTCGAAATTTAAAAAAGTTGGAATTTTCCCAGACTCACCCCCACCTCCCCTACACATTTCCGTAAAAAAAAACATACCTTCCCCTCCACCAACAGGGAGAACAATTATGTCAGTGAGTCAGTCAGTGAGTGGTTGTCGAGCTTTATATAATATAACTAGTATTTCTGGGTGCGGGCTCGCTTCGCGAGCCCCCCTCCTACCTCCCCCCGCAAAAATTTTCATTCCATCTATCACCGTCTCTGAGAAAAATCGACCTTTGCGTTTGCCCCCTTTTGAGGGGGAAGGAGGGGGAAATCTCGAAAAGTAGGATTTTTCCCCAGGTTCGATTGAACACCTCCAACGTTTTGTGCAAAAAAAAATATACCTTCCCATCCACCATCAAGGAGAACAACCATGTCAATCAGTCAGTCAGTCAATGGTAATTCAGCTTTATATAATATAAACTAGTTTTTTGCGTGCTGCGCGGGCTGCGAGCAGCCCGCGTCCATCGAGTTGCTGTTTATTTTAAATTTAGAACCCCTTTTCGTAACCTACACCCACGTATTGCTCGAAATCGATACCCATGAGGGTATTTTGCGATTTAAAAACTTGAGCCATTTTGGATTTCAAAATGGACGTCTTAATCGTAATTATCGGGTTGTAGTTTTTCGAAAACGATACCCATATGAGGGGTGTGCGGTCACACTGCGCGGCTCGCTGCGCTCGCCTTGCAGTGTGACGGGAAGCGCGGCTCGCTTCGCTCGCCTTGCTCGGTGTCATTCGTCGCATTGCGGTTCGCTTCGCTCACCGCAATGCGACTGTACCCGTGCGTGTGACATGAAGCGCGGCTCGCTTCGCTCGCCTTGCTGGGTCTCGGTCGTCGCATTGCGGTTCGCTTCGCTCACCACAATACGACTCCACTCGTACTGCCACACTGCGCGGCTCGCTACGCTCGCCTTGCAGTGTGACACGAAGCGCGGCTCGCTCCGCTCGCCTTGCTAGGTCTCAGTCGTCGCATTGCGGTTCGCTTCGCTCACCGCAATACGACTCCTCACAGCGCGGCTCGCTTCGCTCGCCTTGCAGTGTCGGATCGCGGCTCGCTTCGCTCGCCGCTCTCCGCCGACATCATATTCGAAATCCTCACCCCCAAGTTAGTCGAAAACGGTTTTTTGGTAGGGGGGGGTTCAGGGGGGGCAGCGCCGGGGGTCACAGCACGGCTCGCTTCGCTCGCCGTGCAGCGACTCCCCTTCCGCTGCCCCTCCTGAAGCCCCCGTAGTCGCATCGCAGCTCGCTTCGCTCGCCGCGATGCTCCCAGGGGGGGGGGGGTCGTGGGCGGTCGTCAGAGGGAACGCAGCACGGCTCGCTTCGCTCACCGTGCTGGTTCCCGGTGTCGCATCTCGGCTCGCTTCGCTCGCCTCGATGCTCCACCCTAAAAAAAAGGTCAAAATTTTGCCAAAATACGGTTTTCTTTTAAAAAAAGGGGGTCTGGGGGTGCAAAGGGGTCAAAATTTTTTTGGCTTCCGATTAAAGACTAAACCCTCTATACGATCCCGCCATCCGAAATCCTCCATCGCTCCTTCATCCGGGAGCAATTCAAAAGCGGGGGGTCTCGGGGGGTGTTGGGGGTCAAAAAAATTTCACCCCCCACAATGGTTTCTAACCCTCTACACGACCCCACAAAAAAATCTGACCCACCCCCCTACACGGCCGAAGAACCCCCGGGGGGTCCTAGAGGGGGTTCGAAATTTAAAAAAGTTGGAATTTTCCCAAACTCACCCCGGTCTCCCCTCTACATTTCCGTAAAAAAAACCATACCTCCCCCTCCACCAACAGGGAGAACAATCATGTCAGTGAGTCAGTGAGTCAGTGGTAATCGAATTTTATATATAAGGTAACTAGTTATTTAGGCGTGCGCGAGCTGCAAGCAGCTCGCGTGCGTGCGACTCTGCCTTAAATTAGTATTTGCCTTTGAAACCTTTTTCGCCTTAATATATATAGCCTTACTATCTAAGAACACCCGCTGGTAACTGGTACGCTGGTATTCATATGTTTACTTTCCACATCCATAATATATACCAACAGAAAGTTGCTATGCAGCATATCAATAAATATAAAAAAACTAAGGTACTCACAACGCCATCTATAAGTTATTTCCAAAACCCAACCTGTCAATCATTATTATCGTTGGTCTATGTTAATACTTACCTAACCTACCTATTATTTAAGAAGTACCTAACCATTGCTCTAAAATATATGCCCTACTACTCCTATACTCTAACATAAGTCTACTCAATAACTGTTGTTAGCTAATGACTCGCATGGAACATCACAAAAATACCTATGTCTGTGTCCTAAGCTAAACCCTACCACCACATACTTAAAATCTAACATAAGTCTACTCAATAGCTGCTGCTGTTGTTAGCTAATGACTCGCATGGAACACCACAAAAATCCCTATGTCTGTGTCCTAAGCTAAACCCTACCTCCA
Organism: Eupithecia centaureata; assembly: GCA_944547425.1. NCBI lineage: Eukaryota > Metazoa > Arthropoda > Insecta > Lepidoptera > Geometridae > Eupithecia > Eupithecia centaureata. The sequence continues at coordinate 2,157,758 of OX155679.1, forward strand.
CATACTTAAAATCTTACAGTAGTCTAATCAATACTAATGACTCGCATGGAACATCACAAAAAACCCTATGTATGTGTCCTTAGCTAAACCCTACCTCCACATACTTAAAATCTAACATAAGTCTACTCAATAGCTGTTGTTAGCTAATGACTCGCATGGAACATCACAAAAAACCCTATGTCTGTGTCCTAAGCTAAACCCTACCTCCACATACTTAAAATCTAACATAAGTCTACTCAATAGCTGTTGTTAGCTAATGACTCGCATGGAACATCACAAAAAACCCTATGTTTGTGTCCTAAGCTAAACCCTACCTCCACATACTTAAAATCTAACATAAGTCTACTCAATAGCTGTTGTTAGCTAATGACTCGCATGGAACATCACAAAAAACCCTATGTGTATGTCCTAAGCTAACCCTACCTCCACATACTTAAAATCTAACATAAGTCTAATCAATACTAATGACTCGCATGGAACATCACAAAAAACCCTACGTATGTGTCCTAAGCTAAACCCTACCTCCACATACTTAAAATCTAACATAAGTCTACTCAATAGCTGTTGTTAGCTAATGACTCGCATGGAACATCACAAAAAACCCTATGTATGTGTCCTAAGCTAAACCCTACCTCCACATACTTAAAATCTAACATAAGTCTACTCAATAGCTGTTGTTAGCTAATGACTCGCATGGAACATCACAAAAAACCCTATGTCTATGTCCTAAGCTAACACTACCTCCACATACTTAAAATCTAACATAAGTCTACTCAATAGCTGTTGTTAGCTAATGACTCGCATGGAACATCACAAAAAACCCTATGTCTGTGTCCTAAGCTAAACCCTACCTCCACATACTTAAAATCTAACATAAGTCTACTCAATAGCTGTTGTTAGCTAATGACTCGCATGGAACATCACAAAAAACCCTATATCTATGTCCTTAGCTTAACCCTACCTCTACATACTTAAAATCTAACATAAGTCTACTCAATAGCTGTTGTTAGCTAATGACTCGCATGGAACATTACAAAAAACCCTATGTCTATGTCCTAAGCTAAACCCTACCTCCACATACTTAAAATCTAACATAAGTCTACTCAATAGCTGTTGTTAGCTATTGACTCGCATGGAACATTACAAAAAACCCTATGTCTATGTCCTAAGCTAAACCCTATCTCCACATACTAAAAATAATGTAAGTATTATCAAGAGATTGTTATGTTGAATGTAAATCGCTTGGTGCGATTGCTGTTGGGCAAGTAACATTAGTGCTTACTTACTATCACACAACATAGTTACCTTACACCTAACAGATTATGTGTGGTTATCTGTGATGTATGTTTAAGTACCACAAGTAAAAAATATTAATTTTAGTTGTATCATGTCACATTACTACACTTACAGTTATTTCCGAAACTCTACCTGTCAACTTACTACCTAATCTTTGAACTGAAGTAAGTACTACGGTCCTGCTGTAGTTAGCTAATGACTCATACGACAATATCAGATAAAACTACTTATGCACCTAAATCCAGTACCATACTTCTACAGGACCTCCATGCTTAAAATTATGTATGTATTTGATCAGTTTCATGAATGTTTAGGTAACTACGTAGAGCTGGACAGTAGGATAATTTAAGAGAATTATCATGTCTTATCATAATTATATCAGATAAAATTTGTTGGTAGGTATATACTGCAGATTTTTAGCAATCTTAAAAACTACATAGGTATAAGAAAATGTTTATTGAAAAGAATAATGTCCTGGATATTGGTTCGGGTAAAACCTATTCTAAATCTCCCTATAAGCATCATTATTAGCTAAAATTTCAATGAAAAGGTAGGTAGACTGACTGAAAATCATCATTTTATATTTGTTTTACATCTGGGTACGAACATATAAATGCATTCCAATACATTGTATTGCAATGTCTCATCATTACTAAACTATATTTCTATTTCTATGTAACTACTTCTTACTCTATTTAGAAATACCTCTAAGGGCTGTTTTATTAGTTTAAGGGTGACAAATCTAAATCGAGCTGTGCTGTGCTGTACTGCGCTGTGCTATGTTTGGTCAACTCGCTCGTCTAATGTTTTAATGAGGATACAAACTAACCGTGCTGTGCTGCGCTGTGCGAGGCTACGCTGTTTCTATTGACCAAACATAGCACAGCGCAGTACAGCGCAGCACAGCTCGATTTAGATTTGTCACCCTCAAAGTTATGTACTTTAAAACTTATTCTATTGTAACTGTTGGTCTTTTAAATAAAAAATAAGTAAATAAATAAACTAAAAGGTGAATTCTTCTGTTGGCTTTAGCACCTTCCACCTGAAAAAGATTTAAAAAATTTGTTATTTTGAAATACTGCTTCGGTTGGTGGAAATCTACTCATAAATTCAGAATTGTTACATTATACTTTTTTTTCTGTCATTAAATAATAATAGTTGGTCTAAGGGAAAATAGTAGAAAATTTATAATATATTTGATTCAAATTCGCAAATCGCACGACACATCTGCAACTCAGTTATTTATTGATTAATATTCGGATTGCCATCAGCTTAACAAATTGCAATAGAATTTAAAATAGACACAGAAAGCTATCATTAGAATTCACTAATAAAATCATTATCGTATTAATATTATCCAACTAATACTATAAACGCGGAAGGTTGTAAGTATGGATGAATAGATGGATGGATGTTTGTTACTCTTTTACGCAAAAACCCCTAAACGAATCTGACAGAGAGATTGATTGTTGTCTGGAACAGCACATAGGTAGGCTACATTTTATCCCGGCGCTGCTCGTACATAAGTGTGAAAAAATTTTTTTCGTCGACATAAATTTATAAAATTAAATTTAAAAAAAAAACAGTAAATAATAATTAAAAGTAAAAGAAGTTGAGAGTCATGCATCGCCTTGCCTTATTAATGCTGGTATTGAAAGGGTCAATGTTCAACATCCTGCGGAAATCATTGACAGGTCTACTCGCTCGCACTATAAATGAATTTTGTCTATAATTCGTTCCAACATGTTGGACACGCAGTAGGGGATTGTGTCTAAGCTGCTTAGAGTCCTTTTTACGAAAGAAGTCCCCTGGACGCGGCGCTGTAGTAGTACGACCGAATGAAGGAAGCATATGGCAATCTGTCAAATTTAGTTCCACCAGTTGCCGAGGGACTTTTTTGTGAAATACACTCTACGCGGTACATTGAAGTCTAATTGGCCAAGAAGTTCAACATCAGTCAACATCGTTGTTGACAATCTTAAGAATGTTAAGATAATCTATGTCCTGTATGTTTTGAGTTGAATACTTACGGGTGGGGAGTATATACAACATAGTAATTACAAAATTTGATTACGTACATATATTTGTATTTTGTTATATATATATGTATTTTGTTTTTAGCTTCAACATTTATTTTTCTTATTCTGCTATTATCATGGTTCAATAGTAACGTGATAGCTGTCAGTTAAAAACGATTCTTCCTAGTGCTGAAAAGTATCACTTTCAACCCGCTCTTCAGGCAACTTCAGACTTCCCAGTATGAGTAATGAAAAATATAATAACTCACCACGATTAGCTGTGTGTGATTTCATTTTTCGACTAATATGACGCGTTTGACCAGTAGCTGTAGAAGTAAGTACCCACTCACTGAGATTTAGATGGATTCACGTTTCTTGCCATTATCTGAAAAATAGAAAATGGTATTTGATAAGAGGGTATATGGTTTTCTTTTTGTTTCAATATTATTGTAGGTATTAGGATAGGTTGGAAAGTGAGAAGGTATTGTTGTGGTCCAATGTATTCAAAACATCTGAAGAATAATTATGTGGCAGTAATACATTATGTGGGTACAAAATATGTAATAAAATTTAGCAAGTAAATATCAAGTATTTAGTTTGATTTTGTATTTAAGATGACAATTATGGCCTATTTTTATCAGCGTAAGTAGCTTTATTCATAAAAAAATTAATAAAAATAATTTGTATTGAAAACTGTTTTAGGTACCTTTGTAATGTTGATTAGAGAGGATGACCAGTTGACTGTGAGCGCTCAGAAATACATTATTATTTGTCCACGCCAAACCAGCAATCTGAAATTCAATTAAATTTATTAACTCAGCATTCTTCATTTTAAGTGCCAATGATGATACTACATAGACATTTCACATTTGACCCTTGGTGCACATTGTGGCACTTGTTGGGCAGTGAATGAGTTGACAATCGTTAATATAATAAGTTGAATGGTAAGTATTAATACAATTTTGTCGTTAATCTTATCTAGAATATTGTTGCTTTACAAACTATTCATAAGCCTAGATCGTGTAGAACGCATGTTACATTATTCTGCATTAAATAATAATAGTTGGTTTAAGGGAAAATAGTAAAAAAATATACTTAAATTTGATTCAAATTTGTAGATCGCACGACACATCTGCAAACTCAGTTAAATACTTACCGGTGGGGAGTAAAACTTTAGAAAGGGCGTCTATATACAAAATTACACAATTTTATTAACTACACGTTACTTATAGTAAGTACATTGTTAACCAAGGGTTGAATAAGTTGAAAAAAGTTACTTTCACCCGAGGTAAACACTGTGCTATTCATTTCGAATACGGGGAAATATTACTAAAAATATGAGCAAAATATTTCGAATTGCCGCTATTTGTTTTTTATTATATATTTGTCCATATAGGACAGGTGAAAGCCATACTGCTTTGTCTTTCGTATTTTTTGACTTCAGTGAATTGCCGATAATCCGACTTTTTTTTTAGCTTCGTCATTCTGCTATTATCATGGTTCAATAGTAATGTGATAGCTGTCAGTTGAAAACGATTCTTCCTATGGCTGAAAAGTTACACTTTCAACCCGCTCTTCAGGCAACTTCAGACCTACTTTCCCAGTATGAGTAATGAAAAATATAATAACTCACCAGGATTAGCTTTGTATGATTTCATATTTCGGCTAATATGACGCGTTGGACCAGTAGATGTAGTAGTAAGTACCCACTCACTGAGATTACGACGGATTCACGCTTCTTGCCTCTATCTGAAAAATACAAAATTGTATTAGATAAGAGGGGATATGGTTTTCTTTTTGTCTCAATATTATTGTAGGTATTAGGATAGGTTGGAAAGTTAGTAGGTATTGTGTTGTGGTCAAATCTATTCTAGACATCTGAGGAATATCTTTTAAACAGTAATACATTATGTAGGTACAAAATAATTATGTTATAAAATTTACCAAGGACAAAATATGTATGTATTTTGGTTCTTTATTTTAAATGACAATTATGGCCTACTTTTTATCAGCATAAGTAGCTAAATTAATTAATTAAATATTAATAAAAGTAATTTGTATTGAAAACTGTTTTAGGTACCTTGTATTGTTGATTTGAGAGGATGACCAGTTGACGGAGAGCGCTCAGAAATACACGATATATTATGTTTTGTCCACGCCAAACCAGCAATCTGAAATTCAATTTAATTAATTAACTCAGCATACTTCATTTTAATTGCCAATAAAATAAAGTTATTAATAGTATTCTAAGGGTACCAATATAGTTGAAATTAGCAACAGACTTCGGAAAATGAAGGTTTATCTATTTACAGCTACCTACGGTATAAATGTTTTTTTTTTTTTATGTTTGTACGTCGATTTTTCCTTCAATTATGAACTGGTTTTGATGATTATTTCGCTATTAGAGAGAATGATCCCGAGATCGACATATATTATTCCGATCATCCATCAGTATTTGTCCCGGATCACTTAAATAGATGTGTAGGCAACTGACATTATATCATCTATCTGTTTTATTATTTTTTAATATATTTATTATCTATAATTTTAATAAAGAATGAAGTACCTAATCTATTAGTTATCACAAGAACCATTCGATGATGTAATTATATTATAAAGTGTTTTGTCATAATTACATTTATTGTTAGACACCTGGGCTTCGGCTCGCATGACGACGCGCGTCCATCCAACATCCATCATGACACAATCACGGTCGCTGTACTTCATGGTCATGTTGATACTGTCGATATCATTGACCTGGAAATAAAAATATCCACTATGATTTAAAACTGAATAAATCGGGCAGGTGCTCTCGCACTAAGGATTTCGTACACGGAAGTCAGAGCTTTAACCTGATGAGAGACAAACAGACAGTAGTTTTAAACCCTTAAACACAAAACATCTGATGATCCAAGAGACGTCGAAACTAAAACCAAATTATTTGATTCCTAATAGGGTTGGTTTTCTCAGGTAACTCAGCGAGCTATGGAAAGAGCTATTCTCGGAGTCTCTCTGAAGGATAGAATTCGTAACGAATACATCCGACAGAGAACCAAAGTTATCAACATAGCTCAAAGAATTAGCAAGCTGAAGTGGCAATGGGCCGGCCATATCTCGCGAAGAACCGACAACCGTTGGGGTAAACGTGTTCTTGAGTGGAGACCGCGACTCGGTTAACGTAGTGTAGGACGCCCTTCGGCCAGGTGGGATGACGATCTGCGAAAGACTGCGGGCTGGATGCGTCAAGCTGAAGACAGGGCGCTATGGCGTTCATTCCCAATGAACAATTTCCAATGAAGGTCTATGTCCAGCAGTGGACTAATATAGGTTGATGATGACGACTTAGGTAAAACTTAAAAGAAATTGTTAACCAGTAAGCCTGATTATTTTGCTATTATATACAGAATGATCCCGAGATGGACATACATTTGTCACAAGGGATCATCAGTATTTGTCCCGGAAAACTTAAATAGATGTGTAGGCAACTGACATAATATCATCTATCTGTTTATATTCCATTTTAATAATTGTCTTTGTTAAGATTTTTAATCAAAAATTAAGTACCTACTTAATCTAATAGCTATCACATGAACCATTTAATCATGTAATAACATATTAAAATGTTTTATAATACCTAATTTATACTGTTACACACCTGGGTTTCGGCTCGAATGACGATGGGCATCCATCCGACATCCATCATGGTAAAGACACAATCATGGTCATGTTGGTACTGTCGATATCATTGAACTGGAAATAAAAATATCCACAATAATCTAAGACTGAATAAATCAGGCAAGTGTTGCACGGAAGAGAGAGATTTTACTTAACAAAAGACAGTAGACATGGCTTCTGTTCTGAAAAATTTACATTTTAACAGGTATGTACATAAATACTTGCACTTACTTCAAAATACTAAATACACTTACACACTAATAAAGCAGGTACTACAACAATTTAAACTCTGGTAAGAGACCGCAAGCATATAAACATATTATACACACCGAACTTAAATTATTTTTTAATTAAAATCTTGACCGCTTGGACAGACAGACACTATACCTATGTCCCTTTCAATGCTTAGATCTATAAAACAATGCAACGGATTTTGATGCGGTTTTTTTAATAGATAGAGTGATTCAAGGTTTATATACTTATAATAAAACCGGGGCGGGTCGCTAGTTATGTAATAAAGCAGATACTACAATAATTTTAACTCTGGTAAGAGACCGAAAGCTTATAAACAACGGACTAAGATTAATTTTTAAATAAAATCTACTTAACGCTTTGACAGACACAGTTAAAACAGCCACTATAACCAGTATACCCATGACCCAGGTAAAATTGAATAGTTATGATCATCATTGAACTAAATTTAATTGTTACCTTATGCACCGCACTCAGAAATCACAAAAATTGTATTGAGTTTGTTAAAATATTAAAACAAACTCAATACAATTTTTGTGATTAAATCTTTGGTATATATTGTTAATGGTATTGTTATTAGTATTTAATATAACAAGCAAAGTTACAACACAATAGATTGATTGTCTAAGTATAGATGATTTTGTAAGTTTAAGACATAAACCAAACAACACAAACCAAAATTTGAGAATATGCACTTTATTACTTCTTATTAGCTATATAGTATAGAAAATAAAACACTCACCAACTTGATCTCTTAAATAAAACTCATCTCTTTGAACGTAGATGACCTGCTTAATCTGTGTGCACAGACACATTGAAATAATGTTTTCAAAATTGACATGTACGCGAATACACAATAGACAAGTTCTATAGGTAAGTAAATGAAAGTAATGGGGTGCAAATCCCACTCACTGTACTATAGATGCACACTGTACTATAGATTATGCTATGTGCACGGAGTGATTGAAAGATTTATACCGAAATATAAGCAAAACCATTTGTAACAAATATTTTACAAAGAATTCATTTGTAGCAGGATCTGAGACTGTATACCTCGCTAAGTAGTTTATAATATGCATGTAACTTTAACTGAATACATACATAAATCAGCCATATCTGCTTGAAAAAAAGAACGCAGCTGTTGGTCCTTCACAAACTGAGATGAAACTCTACCACAGTACAGAAGGTACACCGGTCATGCCGCCCATCAATTACGCACGCCAGCAGAACCTGCGGCGGCGCCGGTTCTGCTTCACAAAATGGAGACCGTCCACAAGAATATTGCGCACTGCCCAACACGGCTCGCTCGGAGAGGCTTCCTGACACTCTAATATTAGATGTAAACACTCCTTCTCATTCCTGCTGCTTGTGTAAGTAGCGAAAAACGATGGGCTGAATGAATGTAAAATAAACTCACCCGCTGCAACCGCCAAAATTGTAGATTCTGAAGCTAGGCGAGTTCTTCGGCTTCGCATCAGCTCATCTCCATTGCTGGAACGCTTCATTATGTATCCTTTCTACAAAAACACAGGTTCACGACACTAAAACTTGTATTTGGCAAAATTAAAGTTTTACGAACAATGAAACTTTGCTGTTGGATTAGATTTCGAACTTCGAAGTGACGACGTGGGAAGTGACGTCTTGTATTTGGTTGGGAGATGAAAAGTGTTGCCCTATGGGCATAAAATATTTCCCAAACGAGATATCGATTATTGATCGATTTAAAACTAAAATTGCTAAATTATTAACGACGTGAATGTAGTAAAAAATATTAGGTACATAGGTAGATAAGGTTTGCCACACAATACGGGATTTTGCAGCAAGACTGGAAGGGAGCACGAACACAAGGCACCTGGCTACATAAAATATCCTCCCAAAGTCAACTACTCTCCTAAAGTTCGAAACACACAGAAGCCGGAGGCGTGGCGGCGGAGGCAAAGGCGTGCCGCTTTTTCCTATGGCACCGCGCCGTCACCGCCTGCAGTGTGTGTGTAGGTTTTCATATGATTCAATAGATTAATACAACTCGCACGCCTTCGCCTCCACCACGCCTCCGGCTTCTGTGTGTTTCGTACTTTACGGAAAGGACAGACCATACAACACCAAAGAACTCCTCTAATCCTCCTCTGTAGGCCTTGCTTGACCTAAAGTAACTATACTTACTACTCTCCAATGACCTATAAAATGAAGGTAGGTAACTACCATTGCACAGACTTTTATGAGACTGGCGCCTCTTACAAAAAAAATATGACTCCCACACAAGCACAACATAACCTATTATATTATTGATTTTTTTTGTATTAACAAGTAAACGATTTAATGTTTAAGCTTGTGGTTTTTTTAAAAACCTTATATTCTTTTCTACGCGGTTTTTTATGTTGGTCATTTGTATAGTAACAAACACACCACCCTCAACGGCCGTGGCGTTTCACTACCTTAGTCTATCCACTGAAAACCAGCGCTGGGTAGACACATCAGTGTTTATCCAGCACAACGCTGAGTGGAGGCCATATTTGCCCAGGACTCTGTTGCGCACACAAAAAAAAATGTGTCATATATTTTTGTTGTGTACCAACTTAGTCTTATGGTATCTACATCAAATTATTTTGTTTCCTTCCTTCACATTGATCGATGCTGATTTTCAATACCTACTAATGTTCGAGTAAATCAATATCTTTATTTCTTTAGGCTTATAAAATAAGCACTTTGACAAGTAAAATTTAATACTATAGGTATACTAAAGGTCGGGAGAGAGTTTTTTTTGTTTGAAAGCTTTTTATATAGACACATTAATACATTATTTTTTTTACCTATGTACCTACATTAAGTTAATGTGGAATACTCAATATACTTACTCATCAGCATCAAACGGCATCAGCAAAAACCCTGTATTCTTTTCATGTAGGTACCTACCTAAATACTTAAAAATTGTTAGAACTTAGGAATATGAGGAACAAATTAAACACATGAAAACATTATAATAAATGTTTATTATGTTACTGTTAATTTTACCAGCCAGAAACTGCATTTATTTTAGTCCGATTATTCCAACGGAAAGAAAATCGAATCGAATAAAAATATTGCTGGCATCACTACAAGTAGGTAGTGAACGCGTGCATGACGTCCCACTTCCGAGCGTTCGACACGAGGGAATATTGCCATCCTTTTTTCTCCTGCATCGTTTGCGGACCGATCGATTCCTCGTTCGATACGACGAAGCCCGAGGAAAGCCGAACATAACGTAGCACTTATGTTTTCTAGTGATGTGACACCCCAAGACTAAAATTTGGTCTCGAACGACTGATTACAAGAAAATCTTATTAAATTTTGTATTTTACTATGAATTAATATTAATGATAAACTTGTAATTACTTTTATGTAAATTAATTGTATTCACTTAGAGTAGGTAGATTTATGGTAAGTGGGGAAGGACAGATACTTGGAGTACCGATAAATTGTCCACCTTTCCGAATAATAGTAGGAAAAAGTTATTTAACGTACGAACGACCTAATAATTACCGAAAAATCAGATATATCTTATGAATTTTCAAGACTCAAGTTCAAGTCTTTCAAGTTCGGTCCAAACTTGTAGAGACTACAAGTTACTGCAGCAATCCCTACGAATGACGTACAGAATAGATACGAGTTGTCATTGTGTTTGCGTGCGAGCGTACATCGAGAACTTATTGTTATCTCTTTTTCTCCCGCCTATATCCGTATCTTGCTGTAACGCTACATTATCTTCCGGTGAACGCTGACATTTTGGTTTGCGTGGAATGAAAATGATAAGTAATCTAATGAAATCGCAATATTAGAGAGTGTATGAGATACCAAAAAATCGGTCGTAAGTTGTATTTTTCGAATATGATGCTGCGCGCTGTCCTCCGACGTCGCATCGTTGCTAAATCTCGTCGAATCGCGCACCGCGGAAATGTTTTCCGTTTCCACGCAGCGCGGAGGGATGCTGGGGTGAGAGGACCAGGTCTGCTAGATAGAACTTATTGCCCGCTAGTAACGACTGCAAAAAATTTTGGTCCACCTCTGACCGTCTCTGAGAAAATTTGACCTCTGCGTTTGCCCCTCTTTGAGAGGGAAGGAGGTGAAAATTTCAAAGTTTGAAACCTTTCCTAGACTCTTATTGAAATTCTCCACCTTATGGTACCATAAAAAACTTACCTTCCCATCCACGATCGAGGAGAAAAAGCGTTGCTCCCGTGGTGCCCCCCGCGCCGCGCGGCTCGCTTCGCTCGCCGCGCTTCGCGGGAGGCCCCTCGGGGGGAGGTAGAAGGTCGGCTCGCTTCGCGAGCCTCCCTTCTACCTCCCCCCGCAAAAATTTTCTTTCCATCTATCACGGTTTCTGAGAACAATCGACCTTTGCGTTTGCCCCCTTTTGAGGGGGAAGGAGGGGGAAATCTCGAAAAGTAGGATTTTTCCCTAGGTTCGATTGAACACCTCCAACGTTTTGTGCAAAAAAAAGTATACCTTCCCATCCACCATCAAGGAGAACAACCATGTCAATCAGTGAGTCAGTCAATGGTAATCCGGCTATATATAATATTAATTAATAATTAATATAAAGTACCTAAACGTTTATAGAATTTTTCCCTTAACTTGATGCCAACAAATTCGTCTAATAATCCTTCCGATTAATTCCCTAAACCCTAACTTCCCTAACACGATATTATGAATCTTCCGATTTAACGACTCAATAGAAAAATATGACCGTCCAATACAAACACACCCTAGGATTCTGGAAAAAAACAAGGGGGGCAACTGACCCCAAAACAACTAGAAAGAACACACCTTGTTCTTGAAAGACGTGTCGCCGCCGTATCCAACGGTCGCCGACAACGTTCGCCCCTCGAGACCTGGAACCGCTCCTGTCGCTCGGTGCTCCCGAACCCGGCGCTTGCTCTTCGACCGGGGTGGACTCCTCTCATGCAGCTCGCCCCGCTTGAGAGTTGGCCTCGCCGTCTGTCGGCGCTCGTGTTACTGGGATTCTTATCCCCTTTGGAATCCTGAAATTCCCCGAAAAGAAATCCCATTAGTTCATTATATCCTTGCGGTGTTCCCAAATTCGAAGTAGCCGTGAAACCCCCGCTTCCACCGAGATAAGCCCTCCCTCTCTCGATCGCTCGGTACCTGAATTTTATACCGTTTCCTTCGGATGTGGGGTCCCGCGCTGGCTGCCAAACGTCAGGATCACCGATGCTCGTCACTCCTTGTATTCCTCCCCTTCTCGCTATTTTGCTAATGATTCTGTCGACTCGCTGTTCTTCGTGCGGCAGAGATTTTTCGGGATAGGCGGCTCCAAAGCGGCAGCGACGGCAGTGATCACGCATCACTGAATCGACAAGCTATTGACTCCACACAGGTAAAACTCGCAATATTTTTTCCTATTTATATATTTTAAATATTTATTTAAGTACTAGCTGGAGCCCGCGACTTCGTCTGCGCATGATTAGTATTTCGAGTACTCGCGATTTTACTTGCGTAATTCCCTTTCCCGTGGGATTTTCGGGATAAAATAAAGCTTATGTGTTATTCCAGCTTATGATCTATCTCCGTGCCAAATTTCATCCAGATCCGTTGAGCAGTTTTTGCGTGAAAGAGTAACAAACATCCATCCATCTATCAATCTATCCATCAATCTATCCATTCATACTTACAAACTTTCGCGTTTATCAGTTCAATTCAGTTTGGTTCCCCTGGGCTATACGGGTTCTCACTGCATGAACGACGCTTTACGCGTCGTTCAGATGCTGTGAGAAATTTTTGAAAACCCGTATAGCCCAGGGGAACCAAACTGAATTCCGGGATAAGATGTATCCCATGTCCAATCGTCCCGAGTTCCATTCGAATTCATTCAATTTCGTCGTGATGCGTGGTTAAAGAATTTTTCTTTCACCCTCTCTCCCAGGGGAACCTTACTGAATTCCGGGATAAAAAGTGTGAGGTACAGCGTGGAATTAAAGGGATTACGCTTGAGGTACCCGCACGTGGGCAGACAGCGCGGGACACTCGGCGCGTGCGGTGGTCTCGGGTGCGATCATAAAACATACTATCCAAGTGTTTCTGTTCCCAGTTCCCTCTCTATAGGAGTGACTGAACACCACATTGGCGACGTGGATAAAAGCAGTATGTACTTAGTTACCTACCTATAAAAAATGTGTATTGAAGTTCTCCCACCAACTTATTTTTGAAGAACGGAAGGGTAGATGCGTGATTGAGGTGATTTTCTGATAAAAGTTCTTTGTGCGTTGGTGTATTTCATTAAAAATGATTTTGTAGTCATTGTTTTAATGAAAGTAAATTTGTTTTTAATAAGGTAGGAAGATAAACTATCTCCGTACCTGAGATTAATTTTTAAGAAATTAAATAAACGCTCACTTTTGGCCGACGATTACGTGTCTACCGCATCCTAAGCATTTTCTCGTGGTGGTTATTACAATGGTATAAATGAGGGTAGACATACAATACTATTGAGACATAATGTCGATGATATAACATAAAAGGCATAAATTACCTGTCCATAGCAACAATTTACAAAATGTAAAAAGGTTTCTGGTGGTAACTTATAATTATGATGAAATAAGTACACCTAACTACAAACTGTATCATTGCTATGGACCAACTCCAGGGAATGGACACCAGTTTTTACACGCCTTGATATGAGTTCCACAATGAGTCAATAACAAAGTTGGGTAAATTCTTTATCAGATACGCATAAAATGTATCTATGTCATGTACCTTACCTACCCACATAAGCAAGCAGTCTGTTGGTTCCTACTCATTGTAACTGTGCCACGTATTTATACGTTACTTTGCCATATTCGAAAGAGAGTTCCACAATGAGTCAATAACAAAATTGGGTAAATTAATTATCAGATACGCATACAATGTATGTTATGTGCCTACCCACCTAAGCAGTCTGTTGGTTCCTACTCATTGTAACTGTGCCACGTACTATACGTTACTTTGCCATATTCCAAAGATTTATCAGGAAAACAAACTTCGTACTTTACCAAGGTAGTCAGGTACCTAATCTTGGTCTCAAAGATGGTGTTGACGGCTTTAAAGTAGCTAAATTATGAGAGCATTAATAATGCGTCTATGCCAAAACAAAGTTTTCGTTTCGAGCGACAGTGTTATGCTCGTGAAAAACAATAGTGAACATATCGATAAATTTGTACCACCGAAATGTATTTCGGCAATTTCGGCGATGATGTTCGGCAAATGTATTTCGGTAATTTGAACCACCGAAATGTATTTTGGCAAAACTACCTACCAAAAATCTGTATTGTTAACATAATACATATAAGTAAGTACACAAAATTGTAAAGAAAGCGATTGCGCTTCGAAAAACAAGTTCCCTACCCACATTAAAGGCAAATGTGGCTATAGCCACAAGTAAAATTAAGATTCAATAAATGTGCCCTTTAATGATGACAATATGTGTGGTAGCAAAAATGACAATTCTGATTCTAAAGCTTGCCCCGCTTAGATAAAATATGTTAAACAAATGTAGTTGTTAACTAGATCCTCTGAGAGGAAAATACTTTGGTTTGCTCAACACACGGAAAACTTGAGAAACCAAAACATAGTGTGTTATACCAACATATAGGTAATTCTAGTAGTTACTTACCTATCATTTCCAATCTACATCTCTATGACACCGAAGGAAATTGAGATTGGAATTGCCAACTTAAACATTCTGTTTTGTTCGATTTGGTACACTAAACATACAAACATTATTATTTTGGTAAGCATAATATGTTCCACAATGGGTAAAATGATATTGGCTTAAAACAATGGCTTTGAATATCTAGAAATAAAGCAACAAATATACTAATGCCTCCAAGCTCTAAAATTATTAGCCCTATTCAGAAAATAATGGAGATTTCGTACCGTGTCAAGGATAGTGTTACATTTTGTCGACATAGTTGTTATCAGTAAAAATAAAATAGAACAACGCGCTCGATTTACGGGTCAGGCGAACACCGCTTGCAGTTTCAATTTGAGGTGCGCGCAAATAATCGGCCCGAATATCGCTTTAGCTGATGCAGGCGCACTCCCTAAGTGCGTAATAACAATGGTACCGTCAAAAGTTAAAAAATATGGTTGTGTTCCATAATAGTATATTGCACGAGTATACACGGTGTAACAATATACATGTGTTAAGCGAAAGGGTGCGTATTTCCACACCCCCGGGGAACAACTTTTGTTCAACGACGTTTCGAATTTCGATTAGTTTCTCTGAAAAAAACTGCAACAAAGTTTCAACATGAACATCTGATTTTTTACGAAGTGACAACCCTAAAGCCAGCTGTTTCTTGTTTACATTATTCTTTGACACTTGTATTTCGACCATAGACTTAGGATGTCAATGAACGAAATGTAGTGAAAAAATTCTATGTCTATGATTTCGACAGAAGAGGTCTTTCAGCGCTGTCTTTGACCAAGTGCGCCGAAATATTTTTTTACGGGTTCCGTAATTTTTTAAACAATTTTTTTGAAATTCGTTTGTTCAAAAGCATAGATTAAATCCTTTCGTTTTCTACTTTTTTAACACATACTAAATAAGTAAATTTGTGAAGTGTAGTGAGACACCCGACTGAAGCGAATCTTATCACACGTACCTACCAGGTACCTACTTAAGTACTTAATCATACAATTTTCTACCAGCTAGCGGCAGTATTATTTCACGACTGTGATCCTAATACCTACCTATACTAATGTTGCCACCTTTGGATTTATTAAAATTGAAAATGAACCCTAAAAATATTTATGGTAAAATCAAAGGAATGACTTCGTTGACGGGTGTAGTGTCATATGGTCATAATAATACATAAAAACAGTGGTAGTGAGTAGCTTACTAGTTTTTTTTTTCGTGTCTAAATTAAATCAGTAAGACTTATGAACAATGGTGAATTCTGATTATTACAAGTGGGTGCAGCTAAAATTACGACCTGGCTGCGCTGACTGCGCTGAGACTGTATGGTCTAGTGCTGAAGTGAGTGCTTTACATGTCTGTGATTGAAACACATACCTACTACTTAGCATCTTATTATTATCACGCATTTATTAGATCGTCTAGTAATCTCCCGCCATAGCTGAAATCTACGAAGATAAATACCTACCTACCTACCTGCAGAAGTAGTAGGTAGGTTTAGGTTGCTTGACTTGAATAGGGTTGTCACTTTATTTTGGCACTAAGAAATTATTATTTTTTGTATGGGAAACTGAAAATAGGAATTTTTAATTTCCTCCCCCCCACAACTGATCACCATTGGGATCTGAAACCTCCCCCTTCGGCTTAGCAGGGGTAATATGGTATACCTTGTATAGTGCACAAAGTGAAGGTACTCTGTAACTAAACAAGTTTTGTTATAAATACAACAACACATAAGACATTAATACGATGCGAATAGGAAGAAAACATATCATTTCTAAAGTAAAACGATGAATTATGCAATTCGTTTTAGTGTTTCGAAATAAAAAAATAATTAGTTTTCTAGGGACTTGATAAATACGATTCGAATGAAAAATATAAATATTTAATAAAGAGGTATGGCAAACATGTTGGAAATATGTTCGAATTACAAGCAATTTCGGTATTACGTCTGTTTGAGCATGTATAAGTAGAAGCTTATGGACATAATAGCATTCTTCTCAAAGGTAATAAATATATCTTTTAAACTAAATAAGTCCAGATCTTGGACATAATCTGACAAGCAATGGCGTTCTATTAGTAAAGTTGTTCATGGAGACAAATTACTGTTAGAAAAGTTTAGAGCTGTTTAAGATAAGCAAAAGACCGATATTTATATCGGTCTATGGCTACCAAATGGTTTTGACCAACTCTATCAGACAAGACATTAGATACATTGATAGAAACTCAATTCGCATAATGATATTTCAAGTTGTTGGTACAGTGCACTGCACATTGTACGCAAAATAAATAATGCACGCATACGGCGTTGGCTAAAAAATAGGATCCTGGCCGTTGTGACCTGAGCTATAAAACAATGGCTGATGTAAGCCCTGTTGGACTTGGTTTTTCCTAGTTCAGGCCGACAAGTAGGCAATGCACCTGACAAATAATTGCTTTTTGAATCAAAAGTTAAAAGGCGTGGAGTGTCTAGAGAGAAGTCACTACAGACAGAACATGAAGCCTAGTATGGGCGATTGAACATTTTATCTACTAGTGGCCGAGTTCAAAATAACCACGGACAACAAACCTTTACAGTCATTATATTGGTCAACAATCAAAATCAAGCGCCAATAATGGAGCGGTGTAGGTTTCTCACCGACATGCCTCGAAGAATAAAAATAAAAGACTTGGTCTATCTTGTGAGTGACTATGAAAGCAGTCACGGTATCCTTGATGAATGAATGAATGAATGAAACAAAGTAGTAGTAGGTACCTCTAAAACGAAACAAGTCGGTCAAACTCCCCGAAGATCAAAAAATGAAACTTCTTTTGAAGGTTTCAAAACGATTGGGATACATACTGACTGACTAATACTACAATTATTCATACAAAAACTCTGAAGAGATCCTGTTAAAAGGAAATAAAACTGGATTTCCTGTTAAATGAATGAATAAATGAACACTTTAGTGTACTAAAAGGTATCATACAGTTAAAAACTTATAATATCTAATTAAAAATAAACAAAGTACAAAGTACAAAAGGCGGCCTTATCGCTGAGAACGATTTCTTCCAAAATAAAACACATGTTAAATATACCAGACACTTTTTTTAGCAACTGCTTATAAAAGCCATGCTGAATAGTCGACATGAACTCCGACTGTGGACTTCTGTATGCGTGACAAGCTTGGTGGCCCAAAAGTTATGGAGAATATCGGGATGCACATACGACATAAGTACTTGTCTTCAATAACATCAGGCATAGATTATTATCATAGATAGATTATGAAATAGTTGTTAGAGACCGATTTATCTAAATTAGCCTGTTTAATAGGTAACTTAACGACTGCTTAATGAAAATGCACGATTTTCCATCACTACTTAGGGTGGATATTGCAATGTATTTGCTTGGTCCACCGCCAAGTAACCAACCACTAGCAGCTAGTAGTTACTGATTATTTCTGTGCATTTAATGAAATAAAAATCATGAAAAATATTTAAAAACTGGGAATTCCTGTCAACATCACTGTTAATCATGAAAAAGAATTGTCATCGGATTAGTTCAAATCATTTTGTCTTATCCCCATCGGTTCCAACAGAACGATGAAGAAGAAACACAGCTCCTTGGAATTGTAAAATGGCTCATCAAAATGAATTATTTATGAATGCGCTGTTGGCGTCTAAACAAATAATGAGTATATACTTAGAGTATATATATAATAGATACATATAATATTATTTACGGACAAGATTGACAGTCTGCCGCTGATTCACAAAATAAGAAAATAACAGAAGGTTGTGACAGAGACTAACTTTTGAAAGGAAAAAAAGAGAAATATATGAATTTAGAAAAACAAAAGAAAAGAACCCGAATTCAGGGTTGAAGGGAAGGTTTAAAGTTGAGAACATAAACTGAGAAAATAAATACTAGGAGTACCTATCGTTAGAACGATCATGGAAGGCTGAACATTTGAAAATAATTTGTGAATAAAAATAGTCCTCAATTTTAATGATGATGAAAGTAACCAATATCAAGAAGCAGAAGAAGATGGATTTGGCTAATATAGCTTAACATTAATTTTGACTAAATTTTGTGTGTAGTTCTGTGTTACCTTTTGAATTTATTTTGTTGTATATTCTAATGAGAATAATGTTGCCAGTTTAGCTTATTTTCTTGTAATTCATTTGGTTGGAAACTTATGCTTTATACCGTACTTACCTACTTACTGTGTAAAAGTTTTCTTATTAAAATTGGAAGTATATAGACTAAACACAACTAATTTATAATTACATATATATATATCCTACTGACTAAAAATAATCATAGTCTTTTTACTTTGGGTGAATTGTTAAAGTTTTCATTTGTGTAAAAGGAAGAGATGTGAGGTACAGCGTGGAATTAAAGGGATTACGCTTGAGGTACCCGCACGTGGGCAGACAGCGCGGGACACTCGGCGCGTGCGGTGGTCTCGGGTGCGATCATAAAACATACTATCCAAGTGTTTCTGTTCCCAGTTCCCTCTCTATAGGAGTGACTGAACACCACAAAAAGTATACCATGTCCTTCCTTGTAGTATGAACTCAAATTATCCCGAGTTTCATTCCAACTCATTCAGCAGTTTCGGCGTGATGCGCGGTAAGGAATTTTACTTTCATACCCTCTCCCATGAGAACCTTACTGAATTCCGGGATAAAAAGTATCCTATGTCCTTCCTCGTAATATGTAATGACCTATAATCTTGCCGAGTTTCATTTAAATCCATCAAGTAGTTTCGGCGTGATGCGCGTTTACGATACAGACAGACAGACAGACAGAAATGAATGAAAAAAATTACAGTTTTGGCTTGAGTATTGATAATAGAGTGCCCTCCAAAAAAAATTTTCAAAATATCTTCAATGTACAGATTTGGACCTGTTACAGTTTTATTATAAGTATAGATATCAAACCTCAAAGGAACCTTCTAGAAGTCATGTCTCTTTTAGTTCAGCTACTCGACGCCTGGGGTACCGGAAGCCCGAGGCATACCGGGGTATTGATATTTCGTCACTTCATTCTTCAGATATAATTAACCAGGTAGTACTTAAAACCTACTAGGCAGTCGCACGATTTTAAAAGTAAATCGATTTACTCGATTTCATGTTTTTTTTTTTTTTTTTTTTGAGGGTAGCCATGCCTTAGCTGGCTGTCCGCAAGGCGATCTCTTCATTCTTTTTTCGTGCGAGGCAGCGTACGGACGTAACAGCTCCCTCTTGTAAAATAAATTTATTCCTCATGCCGAAGAGAAGTTTCGACATGATTAAATGTTATAATAATAAAATTAAGAGAAGGAGAATAAAAAACGCCGACGAGTAATAGTGTATTCGTCAGATTCGGAGTTAAGTGAACAAGGTAAGCAAAGTGCTATTATCTTTTCAAGTGTTGTTGCAAAATGTTCGTAAAGCAAGCAGGTAGATTTTACCTCTGGTAGGTAACTACCTACTTAAGCCTGTCGGATTGACCCTGGGGTCAAGACAATGGCTGTTCTATGCTGGAGGTTAACCGAGGGTTATCACAAAGCAAACAATAGAACTAAAACTTGCAAACTTTTACGAAATGCAAACTTTTGCGAAACGTACATAAAGCAAGAAGGTAGATTTTACCTCTGGTAGGTAACTACCTACTTAAGCCTGTCGGATTGACCCTGGGGTCAAGACAATGGCTGTTCTATGCTGGAGGTTAACCGAGGGTTATCACAAAGCAAACAATAGAACTAAAACTTGCAAACTTTTACGAAATGCTAACTTTTGCGAAATGTACGTAAAGCAAGAAGGTAGATTTTACCTCTGGTGGGTAACTACCTACTTATGCCTGGGGGTTTGACCCTGAGGTCAAAACGATGGCTGTTCTATGCTAGAGGTTAACCGAGGGTTATCACAAAGCAAACAATAGAACTAAAACTTGCAAACTTTTACGAAATGCTAACTTTTGCGAAATGTACGTAAAGCAAGAAGGTAGATTTTACCTCTGGTGGGTAACTACCTACTTAGGCCTGGAGATTGACTGTGGGTCAAAACGATGGTTGTTCTAAGGGTTATCACTACTTATCACAAAGCAAATAATAGAACTAAAACTTGCAAACATTTATTTTCGCTAATTCGAACAACGATGACTGTTCTATGCTTAGAGGTTAACCGTAGGTTATCACAAAGCAAATAATAGAATAAAAACTTGCTAACATTTATTTTCGCTCATTCGAACAACGATGACTGTTCTATGCTTAGAGGTTAACCGTGCGTTTTCACAAAGCAAATATTGGAACTATTACATAACCAATTATGCTTGCTTGTATTTATTTTCACAAATTAGAACCTTAATGGTTGTTAGAGGTTAACTGTGGGTTTCCCAAAGCGCTTTATTACAACAATTACACTACCACGTATGGTACTGACTTACATTTAGGTTCGCAAATTAGAACCACCACGGCTGCTATATGCTAAAAGTCAAATCATAGATCTTCACAAAGCAAAATATTACAATAATTACACTATGTTGGGACCACGTTTGGTGCTTTACTTGCTGACATTTACACTCTCAAATTATAACCTGCTATGCTAAAGGTTATACGTGGGTTTTCGCAAAGCGACATATTATAAAAACTACAACTAAGTCTGGTAGTTGCTTATTTTTGCAAATTAGAACCTTGATGTTAACGGAAAGTTAACACGTGGTCTCTTATTGAATAAATGGTAAACGTGGATTATCACAGTACCATTAAATTAAATATTTATATAATTAGATTCAATATAGATCACTCTTGTTAAGTAGGTCATTGGGTTCGCCTGGTGGTTGTCTGTCGAACAACACATGGCAATTCTATTAAGCATTAGGTGCACTTTTTACGCTCTTACGAGGTAAATTATAACTAATTCTTAAAACTCTCGGTGGGTTTCAAAGAGACATTGCCAAGCATGATGGATAAGTATTGGTGTATATTATATGTTTTGGTTTACTTTGGCCGGTTTTTTGTCTTGCAATTCAGAAAACTGCGCTTCTTACAAGCACTCAATTTAAAACGTAAAATTGCTGCTACAATATCTGATGCCACTAGGACAGAGGATAAGAGAGTCGACTCAGCTCAGCAGCAGTTAGGCTAAGGCACCACTGCTATTAACAGGGGCTTCTCGGTACTTATTGAAGTTATTATAAAATTCTTATACATAAGTTATAAAATTGTCAAGGGAAACTTATTAACTCCCGGTCTGGATCGTGATGAAATCTTATCCAGAATGAAGACCACGATGTAATTATTTGGTCAGAAGCTCTCACTAAGACTAGTTTAAAGATTAAAAGGCTATAAAAATTACTATAGTTACTGATATTAAAAAATAAATAACCGCATCCGCAAAGGCACCAGTAGTGGCGTCAGTCCATCCGACGACCAGTCGCCCCCGGGTGGGGAACAGAACAGCCCTCCTTATACATATACGTCGTTACACATGAACTATGGGGGGGGAGGTAACCCCGCAGGTTACAGGGGGCCTCAGGCAGGAGCGAGGCCGACAGCTCAGACTCTAAACTAGAGCAAGCCACGTGCTCCGGCACCGCAATTATAAAATTGGGTACACCCTGAGCATAACCTATATTTTTATAATTGTCGTTCCATTATAAAACTGATTGGATTTAAGTTATTCTATGAAGTTAACTAGTAGAGGTAGAGTTAGTTAGTCGAAAAGTTAACTATCTATTTATACTGTACAATAGAAAAGGGTACTTAGTCATCTTTCTTGCGATGATGAACCTGAAATGCTAACAGCGATTAATAATTTAATAGAATTAGATACATAGGGGCTATTTTAGTTTGTGGTCGCTCTCAAGGAGTCTTTATTTTCACTAACTGTGACCACTTATTCTAAAGTTCATAAACCTTTTATGTTGAATTTAATAACTCTCATTAAATTCATTCATTTTAAGATGACAGATCATAGGATCGTGCCTAAACTGATTCCTAAACACGGATCCCTAGCTGCAATAAACCTTCATTCATTCATTAATTCCTTAAAGAGGCTTATTTGCTTCTACCTGTAAATAAAGCTATTAGAAAATACTAACGCTTTATATTTATCTCAGTGACATTTTATGTATCGGAAACATACAATTATTACCACCAGAATGTAGTAAACATAGTTGAACTATTACCTATCTCTAAGTTACATAGTGATAAAAATATATATATATATTTTGCCATAGAAGTCTTTATAGAAGCTTCTTGATTTTGTATGAGCTCCTTACTACATTACAAATGGTTTTAAATTGTTACGCTAGTGCATCGTAGCTAGTGAAGAATCACGCTAAATTAATATCGACACATATCTACCTATACCTAATATAGAGTGAGGACTATTCCATTGAGTTTTCCAATAGCTCAACCATTTTGCTTTCCGCACCTATACGAAATGTTCGACTATACAGCGAAATCCAGATACTTCGGCGATAGACGCGTTAACGATTAGATAGCAGAAAAGCAACTTCTATGCATTCCCGCATATTCTGTTGTCCTAAAGTGCTTAAGAAATTTAAGCAATGAAGCAACTGGAATTGGACAGGTTCCTGGTTTCCTAAAGACGGTATTAGATTTTGAAATACTATATTAGAATAATTTACATTATAAAAAATATCATTTTCAATCCCACTAAATATCATAACAAAGAAGTCCTACCTTGGGAACCGCGAAGCTCAGGACTACTTTTAAACAGCAAACTATCCCACCTCTAGCAAGTCTAGTCTTAATGTTATCCACCTTCTTTAGTAGTATCAACGTACCACCCACAGTGGGTGGTAGCAAATTTGGGAGTTTATTGTTTCTAAACTGACGTAATCAGAACACATTATTGTAAATACCTATGAATATTTAAAATATTATTGCTGGTGACTTATTGACTTCTCAACCAGCGGATGTACCTACTCACTTTCAAAATATAAGAGAGAGAGCAGAGGTACTCTAATCAACCTTTTATTTGCAACGGTCAGCACTATCATTGCTTTTGGGTGGTAACATTAGACGTATGCTAAACGGCATTTACATACAAACAAAACCCCTCTATTCCAAAACATTTTTTAACTTGGGGTTCTCGGTTAGTGCTTCACTTTGCTGGTCATTACATCGGTCATTACGACAGTAATACCTGCATAAGGGGCTCAAGCGCTTTAGCTTATAAAGTGTCAAACAAAAATATACCTAAATGGTAACAAATCCAATTTTCTGATCTTTTAAAAACTCCTACTGCTGGTGAACCAGACCTTGATCCTGCAATTTATCAAAGAAAATTCAAAGCTTTATCCGGCTGCTGCGCTGGATTAATGATTAATGACATCAAGCTTGAGTCCTGCTGATGTAAAGTGGAGAATGGAGTTGACATGACCATATATAGCGCTAGACACGCATTAGCGGCGGATTCCGTTGAGGTCTCGTTTGACTTTTTCCAGAAAACGGTCGGATGGCATGGATCCTCACAAAACTTTGCTAGGATTTACAATCACCCTATGAGAAGGGATTTTTGAACTAAACCAAAATCTTTTATTAATGAAAAATAGCGAATTACTTTTT
The DNA here is from genome assembly GCA_944547425.1 of Eupithecia centaureata. Lineage (NCBI taxonomy): Eukaryota > Metazoa > Arthropoda > Insecta > Lepidoptera > Geometridae > Eupithecia > Eupithecia centaureata. The sequence goes on from OX155679.1 coordinate 2,182,234, forward strand.
GTACCTACTTATTTGATTATAAGTATTAGGTAACGATAAAAACAAATAGAAAATAACATAACTTACATTGTAAAATGTTTGAGGATGTCTTTCTGCAGTAGGTACCTATAGTTAGTAAAAATACTAACAAACTACCTACTAATTTTGGGTAAAGCTTGTATTATAATTCTAAATTTAAATTTTATTTTGATTTTATAAAAGCATATTTGATTGCAAATGATGCATACTCTAAACATCTACCTGGTTAATTATATCTGAAGAATGAAGTGACGAAATATCAATAGGTGATCAATTGAACTTGCAAAGTGAAGTTCGATCACTATTATATGAGTCACTTCATTCGAAGATATAAAATCACCCACCCATAGTAGGTATGATTCTACCCACCCAATAAATTTTAAATTTTCTCTGAAGAAATGAAGACATCGCCTTGCGGACAAAGCCAGCTAAGGCATAGCTACCCTCAAAAAAAAAAAAAAAAAAAAAAAAAAAACATGAAATCGAGTAAATCGATTTACTTTTAAAATCGTGCGACTGCCTAGTAGGTTTAAAGTACTACCTGGTTAATTATATCTTCGAATGAAGTGACTCATATTATAATAGTGATCGAACTTCACTTTGCAAGTTCAATTGATCACCTATAATTACACTATGTTGGGACCACGTTTGATGCTTTACTTGCTGACATTTATACTCTCAAATTATAACCTGCTATGCTAAAGGTTATCCGTGGGTTTTCGCAAAGCGAAATATTATAAAAATTACAACTAAGTCTGGTAGTTGCGTATTTTTGCAAATTAGAACCTTGACGTTAACGGAAAGTTAACACGTGCTTTCTTATTGAATAAATGGTAACCGTGGGTTATCACAGTACCATTAAATCAAATATTTATATAATAAGATTCAATATAGATCACTCTTGTTAAGTAGGTCATTAGGTTCGCCTGGTGGTTGTCTGTCGAACAACACATGGCAATTCTATTAAGCATTAAGTGCACTTTTTACGCTCGTAAGAGGTAAAATTACAATTAATTCTTAAAGCTCTCGGTGGGTTTCAAAGAGAGATTGCCAAGTATGATGGATAAGTATTGGTATATATTATATGTTTTCGTTTACTTTGCCCGTTTTTTGACTTGCAATTCAGAAAACTGGGCTCTCTTACAAGCACTCAATTTAAAACGTAAAATTGCTGCTATAATATAGGTGATCAATTGAACTTGCAAAGTGAAGTTCGATCACTATTATATGAGTCACTTCATTCGAAGATATAATTAACCAGGTAGTACTTTAAACCTACTAGGCAGTCGCACGATTTTAAAAGTAAATCGATTTACTCGATTTCATGTTATTTTTTTTTTTTTTTTTGAGGGTAGCCATGCCTTAGCTGGCTGTCCGCAAGGCGATCTCTTCATTTCTTCAGAGAAAATTTAAAATTTATTGGGTGGGTAGAATCATACCTACTATGGGTGGGTGATTTTATATCTTCGAATGAAGTGACTCATATAATAGTGATCGAACTTCACTTTGCAAGTTCAATTGATCACCTATTGATATTTCGTCACTTCATTCTTCAGATATAATTAACCAGGTAGATGTTTAGAGTATGCATCATTTGCAATCAAATATGCTTTTATAAAATCAAAATAAAATTTAAATTTAGAATTATAATACAAGCTTTACCCAAAATTAGTAGGTAGTTTGTTAGTATTTTTACTAACTATAGGTACCTACTGCAGAAAGACATCCTCAAACATTTTACAATGTAAGTTATCTTAATAAGATAACTTACATTGTAAAATGTTTGAGGATGTCTTTCTGCAGTAAGTATTAGGTAACGATAAAAACAAATAGAAAATAATATTTTCTATTTGTTTTTATCGTTACCTAATACTTATGATCAAATAAGTAGGTACAAAAAGTAATTCTCTATTTTTCATTAATAAAAGATTTTGATTTAGGGAAAAATCCCTTCTTATAGGGCGATTGTAAGTCCTAGCAAAGTTTTGTGAGGATCCATGCCATCCGACCGTCTTCTGGAAAAAGTCAAACGAGACCTCAACGGAAGCCGCCGCTTTTGCGTGCATATTTAGCGCTAGAAGCGCTAAATATGGTCATGTCAACTCCATTCTCCACTTTACATCAGCAGGACTAAAGCTTGATGTCATTAATCATTAATCCAGCGCAGCAGCCGGATAAAGCTTTGAATTTTCTTTGATAAATTGCAGGATCAAGGTCTGGTTCACCAGCAGTAGGAGTTTTTAAAAGATCAGAAAATTGGATTTGTTACCATTTAGGTATATTTTTGTTTGACACTTTATAAGCTAAAGCGCTTGAGCCCCTTATGCAGGTATTACTGTCGTAATGACCGATGTAATGACCAGCAAAGTGAAGCACTAACCGAGAACCCCAAGTTAAAAAATGTTTTGGAATTGAGGGGTTTTGTTTGTATGTAAATGCCGTTTAGCATACGTCTAATGTTACCACCCAATAGCAATGATAGTGCTGACCGTTGCAAATAAAAGGTTGATTAGAGTACCTCTGCTGAACTGTTATATTTGGAAAGTGAGTAGGTACTAGGGCATGTAAACCGGTTATTCGGTTAATCGAAAAACCGGTTAACCGACTGATTTTACCTCGGTTTTTAACCGGGTTTTTTGGTCAGGAAAACCGGTTATTTCGGTTATTTTTTTTTTCTTCAAACTCAAGAATTTGTCCCTCATCTGTATTAAAATTGGGTCATAAAGAAAACTATTTAGTGTTATAATGCAGTGTATGCATATAATATTACGATCCATCTAACTATTTTATAACATTTTAAGATTGTCATATGTAAATCTTACCAGATAGAGATTATTGAAGAAAAATATTTTCATCACACTTCATTACACTTCCGAGCTATAAACTGGAATCACTTCATCGCTGGTTTTTGCAGACCATATTTTACAGTTTTCATGCAATAAACTGTAGGTTGGGGTATATTATTTTAAATATAATTTTATTAGATTTCAAACTCTTTCGATATCATAGCGAAAAAAAATTTCATCATATGTCATGGAACACAGGGAATTTATGCAATTTTGTCATCAGTCGAATCAGTCACGTCACTCAAAATACTGGAATTACATAAAATGGAAACCACACCAATAGAAGCCGCTCAAATCGTCACCCTAATCCAGCAAGGGTTCTCTCAGCGTACTATCGCTCGACAGCTTCATCTGAGCCAGTCCTGTGTCTCCAAAGTATACAACAGGTTTAGAGAGACTGGAAAATTAGTCCGAAGACCAGGATCTGGACGACAGCGATGCACTTCGGCGAGAGATGACCGATTTATTGTCAGCACTTCTCTCCGAAATCGACATCTAACCGGCGTTGACGTCCAGCGGGAGCTCGGAGAAGTTCGAAGGAGAACTGTCAGCGAGTGGACAGTGAGGCGAAGACTCAAAGAAGCTAACTTGACCCCAAAAGGCCAGCAACGGGACCCAAATTGTCTACAGCCCACCGACAAGCCCGATTTCAGTTTGCTCGTGATCACTTAGATTGGGATATACAGCAATGGAGCCGAGTTTTGTTCGCGGACGAGACTAGGATGTGCCTGCATGGCAGCGACCGTCGACGGAGAGTCTACAGGAGACCGGGAGAGCGATACGCACAATGCTGTATAGCGGAAACAGTGGAATATGGGGGTGGGTCTTGTATGATATGGGCGGGGATTTCAATTGAAGCTAAAACGGAGCTGGTATTCGTACCCGGTGGAGGTCGGGGAGGAGGACTAACCGCAGAAAGGTATATCAACGACATTCTGCTGGGCCATGTACTTCCCTTACGCCGGGTTTATTGGCGAAAATTTCAGATTTAAAATGTTTTAAAGACATAAAGGAACGGTATAAAAGATTGATAAGAAATATAGTCGATTGACAGATTGATTGAAATAAATGAACTAAAGCGTTCATTTATTTTAGTCAATCTCTAGCTTACGGAGTTAGAAAGAAGGGCTAGAACTGTAGGGCTTGCAATCAACCACGACAAAACTGAATACATCCACATGAAGCGCTACAAAAACACCCGTGTTAAACGTAAAGACTTAGATGCGGGACATGTGGTGTATAAGGGTGCTGTAAGCTTCAAATATCTGGGATGCACTATGACAGATACAGGTTCTAGGGAAGATGAAATAAACATTCGCATCCAGAACACCTTGCGGTGCAGTGCAGCGCTTCATAAAGTGTTAACGTCCAAATTTCTGAGTCGAAGCACCAAAATCCGAATATATAAAACTGTTATACGTCCTATTCTGATCTACGGGTGCGAAGCCTGGACGTTGACGCTGAAAGAAGAAAACAAACTCCTCGTGGCTGAGCGTAAGGTGCTGCGTAAGATCTTTGGTCCGACCAGACGAACAGATGGAACATGGCGACAGGTTGTGTCCCAAGGGTGAAAAAAAGGATGAAAAAAAGAGTCTTTTAAGACATTTACAAGGTTAGGCAACGCGCGTGTAATGTCTCTGATATGCAGGCGTCCATAGGCTGCGGTAACCTTTTTTCATCAGGCGGGCCGCATGCTGTTTGCTACCTTGGTGGTATAAAAAAATACTGTAGGTGGTACATTTCTGTTAATATCGACAACATTATATGTTTTAATTATAAGAAATGTGATTTAAGTCAAGTTAATGAGTCCTTAGATAAATATAAGTACATTTTAATACAGATTTTATTGTTTTAATTCGTCTTGTAGAAAATAACCGAAATCACCGAAAAAACCGGTTTTCACCGGTTTTGAAATCATAAAAACCGAATTAACCGGTTTTTAAAATAACCCGGTTTTTACATGCCCTAGTAGGTACATCCACTGGTTGAGAAGTCAATAAGTCACCAGCAATAATATTTTAAATATTCATGGGTATTTTCAATAATGTGTTCTGATTACGTCAGTTTAGAAACAATAAACTCCCAAATTTGCTACCACCCACTGTGGGTGGTACGTTGATACTACTAAAGACGGTGGATAACATTAAGTTTTAGACTGGACTTGCTAGAGGTGGGATAGTTTGCTGTTTAAAAGTAGTCCTGAGCTTCGCGGTTCCCGAGGTAGGACTTCTTTGTTGTGATATTTAGTGGGATTGAAAATGATATTTTTATAATGTAAATTATTCTAATATAGTATTTCAAAATCTAATACCGTCTTTAGGAAACCAGGAACCTGTCCAATTCCAGTTGTTTCATTGCTTAAATTTCTTAAGCACTTTAGGACAACAGAATATGGCGGGAATGCATAGAAGTTGCTTTTCTGCTATCTAATCGTTAACGCGTCTATCGCCAAAGTATCTGGATCTCGTTTGTAGACTTTATAGTCGAACATTTCGTATAGGTGCGGAAAGCAAAATGGTTGAGCTATTGGAATACTCAATGGAATAGTCCTCACTTTATATTAGGTATAGGTAGATATGTGTCGATATTAATTTAGCGTGATTCTTCTCTAGCTACGATGCACTAGCATGACAATTTAAAACCATTTGTAATGTAGTAAGGAGCTCATACAAAATCAAGAAGCTTCTATAAAGACTTCTATGGCAAAATATATATATATTTTTTATCACTATGTAACTTAGAGATAGGTAACTATGTTTTACTAGGTTCAACTATGTTTACTACATTCTGGTGGTAATAATTGTATGTTTGCGATACATAAAATATCACTGAGATAAATATAAAGCGTTAGTATTTTCTAATAGCCTTATTTACAGGTAGAAGCAAATAAGCCTCTTTAAGGAATTAATGAATTAATGAAGGTTTATTGCAGCAAGAAATCCGTGTTTAAGAATCAGTTTAGGCACGATCCTATGATCCGTCATCTTAAAATGAATGAATTTAATGAGAGTTATTAAATTCAACATAAAAGTTTTATGAACTTTAGAATGAATGAAGTGGTCACAGTTAGTGAAAATAAAGACTCCTTGAGAGCGACCACAAACTAAAATAGCCCCTATGTATCTAATTCGATTAAATTAATAATCGCTGCTAGCATTTCAGGTTCATCATCGCAAGAAAGATGACTAGGTACCCTTTTCTGTTGTACAGTATAAATAGATAGTTAACTTTTCGAGTAACTAACTCTACTAGTTAACTTCATAGAATAACTTAAATCCAATCAGTTTTATAATGGTTAGCCGACAATTATAAAAATATTGGTTATACTCAGGGTGTACCCAATTTTATAATTGCGGTGCTGGAGCACGTGGCTTGCTCTAGTTTAGAGTCTGAGCTGTCGGCCTCGCTCCTGCCTGAGGCCCCCTGCAACCTGCGGGGTTACCTCCCCCCCATAGTTCATGTATAACGAGGTATATGTATAAGGGGGCTGTTCTGTTCCCCACCCGGGGGCGACTGGTCGTCGGTTGGACTGACGCCACTACTGGTGCCTTTGCGGATGCGGTTATTTATTTTTAATATCAGGAACTACAGGGTGTTAGTGTGAACAGCGTTATCCTTGAAACCAGAGGTTCAGCATCATGAGTAGAGTCCAAAACCGATGAAAAATAATTATTCTATTTTTAATTTATTTTTGAAACAAAAATATTCGGTACACCTTCTAAGTGGTAAAACTACAACTAGAGTACATTGACGGGGCCGCGCAGGTGTCGACCTGTTTTGATCAAACGAGCCGCGCCGGCCATGCAAGTGTTCATTGCCGCGCCCCGCGCCCCCACACCTCACCGCGCCGCACGCGCCGCCCGCCTGCTCGCGCAGGCGCCGTCCGATCCTCAGTGACAGACCGCCAGCGTGACGGAGAGCACGTCGTCGCGTCGTTGACACAGATTTTCGCGCGTCAATTGTTTTCAGTACGAACGAGTTACGAAGTCTTAAAAAATAAAATAAAATAAAAAAATAAAAATAGCCTTTATTCCCTTTAAATACACAAAATAATTTACATTTGAACAATATTTTAACCTAATTTATTTTCTATTAAATTAATATTGAATATAAATTTCAAATTTCTATTAATAAGATTTTGATATGAGTTTATTATAAAGATTTATAAGAAAAGTTCGAATAAAAAATATAAGAATTCATTAATTTGTTTTTGAAGGGTTTATCCATTGTTGGATAAAGGCCTCCTCCATCTCTTTCCAGTTGGCTCTACTTTGAGCAACTCTTATCCATTTTTTTCCTGCTACCAAAATGATGTCATCTTTCCATCGGCGAAGCGGTCGTCCTGGGTCTCTCTTTCCATCTCGTGGCCACCAATGCAAAACTCTTTCACTCCATCGGTTATCGCCGGTTCTGGCGATGTGGCCTGCCCACTTCCATTTGAGTCTTGCTGCCATCGTACCTGCATCTGTAAGCTTAGTCTTGGATCTTATTTTTGAGCTTTTGATGCGATCCCGAAGCTTAAGACCCATCATACTTCGCTCTATCGCTCGTTGGAAGGATCTAAGTTTAATTTTATTTTCAACTGTGAGAGCCCATGTTTGACACCCGTAGAGCAAAGTTGGTAGAATGGTAGAGTCAGCGAGCTTTTTCTTGATATTCAAAGTAAAGTTGCCTTTAAATATTTCTTTTAATGACCAGTATTTTCTCCATGCTATCGTTACTCTTCTTTCTATTTCTTTTTTAGTTCTATCTACGAAACATATATTCTGTCCCAGATAGATGTAGTTTTCAACATATTCAAGTGTCTGGTTGTTAACATGAAGCGGTAGAGGTTTGTCGTTAGTCATTGCTTTAGTTTTTTCACAGTTCATCATTAATCCACATTTCTGGCTCTCTCTTACTAAACTTGTTATCATGTATTGTATTTCTGTGTAATTTTCAGAGAACAAAACGATATCGTCTGCGAATCTTAAATTCGATAGATATTCTCCATTAATATTTACGCCTTTTTGAGCCCAATCCAAGTTTTTAAATATATATTCTAATAGAGCTATAAATAATTTCGGGGAAATTGTGTCACCTTGGCGGACACCTTTTTCTATATTGAATTGTTCTCCAGGTTTCTCCAGTTTTATCTTAGCAACACAATCTGCGTATATATTTTTTAAAATTGTGATATACTTAGTGTCTATTCCCTGCTCCGCAAGGGCTTTCCACAGCTCTATGTGCTTAATAGAGTCGAAAGCCTTGTGATAATCGATAAAAACTATATAGATCTTTTTGCCATATTCAGTGTATCTCTCTAATATTTGGGTTAGTGTAAATATATGGTCAATGGTTGAATAATGTTTTCTAAATCCAGCTTGCTCTCGAGTTTGGTTTTCTTCAATAGTTCTATTCATCCGAGATGAAAGTAGGGCAGTAAATATTTTATAGATTGTTGATAGTAGACTGATAGGTCTATAATTATTTATATTTCTTGGATCGCCTTTTTTATATAGTAAAGTAATAGTACAACCTTTCCACGAAGTTGGTATTTGTTCGCTTAGTAGTACTTGGTTGTACAGGTGTGTTAGTGCAGGGTGTATAGCTTCTCCGAATGCTTTCAATATATCGCTTGTTATTTGATCTTCCCCAGGACTTTTGTTGGTTTTCATTTTGCTGATAATTGCTTCGATTTCTGACGGGATAAAAAGTGGTACTTCATGTGTAAAATCCTGAGCATCGCATTTGTCTTCTTGTTCTTTCATTCTTTCCATGTAGAGTTCCCTGTAGAATGATGTAGCAGTTCGTAATAACTCGTGTCTAGAGGATACTAATTTGCTATTTTGATTTTGTTTTAGCTCCATAATCCATTTTGTAGAAGTTTCTAGTTTTTTGTAAGCTCTCTTAGATGATCCGCTGATTTCCAGTTCTTCTTGTAAAACTTTAAGACGTTGTTTTTTCTGTTCATCTTTGATTTTCTTGTTAATTTTTGAATATAGTTTCCTAAGACGTTTTCTTTGTGCGTGTGTTCTTTTATTTGACTTTTTCAATTGTTGTCTTTCTTTAATTAGGTTTATAATTTCTTCGGTAAAAATGTTATCAAACTTTTTCGTATTTTTTTGTGGTAACTTTTGAACACATTTATTGATAGAGTTAATTATATTATGATATGATTCATCTGGAGTTCTACCTTGTAGTATAACTTCTTCTTGTATTATCTCTTTAAGATAGTTTTTCTCAATGGGTGTAAATAATTTGGTCTTTGGTTTGCACAGATTTGTTCTACTTTGTTTTGATACTCCTGCCAACTTTATTTCACACCTGACCGGCCGATGATCTGATGGGAAGTTAATGTCAAGAACGTGTACATCCTTTACTATCTTGAAGTTTTTTGTAGTTATAAAATCGATCTCGTTCCTATATTCGCCATTCGGCGAGTGCCAGGTCCATTTCTTACGGGTAGGTTTATTAAATTTAGTATTTGTAATTATCAGTTGGTTTTCATAGCAAAATTCAATAAATTTTTGGCCTCTTTCATTTCTTTTTCCGTAACCAAATCTTCCTAGAACATTAAATTCGTCTTCTTTTGGTATACCAATTTTGGCATTAAAGTCGCCTATTAAAAAGGTGTTCTTTCTTGAATTTTCTAAGCTTTTCCGCAGGGTTTTGTAGAATATTTCTAATTCTGGTTCTTTAGCGTTTTGAGTAGGCGCGTAGGCTTGTATTACTGTGAGGTAAAAGTTCTTAAACTTCAAATCCAAACGTGCAACTCTGTCTGAAGGTGCTATTATATTTAAAATATTGTTTTTTAGGTGTTTCTTGATTATAAAGCCAACTCCATTTCTTCCTTTTTGTTCACCGTTATTAAATATGATGTAGTCTTTGTGTTCATTAATATATTTTCCCATCTTTTTAGTTTCAGAGAGACCTATGATGTCCCATTTGACATTTTCTAAGCTATTTTCAAGCTGTAAGATGCGACTTTTTTCTGCCAGGGATCGTACATTATAAGTGAGAATATACAAACTTTCGTTAGAGTAAGATGAAGGGTTTTGGTCGTTTTCTCCCGCGGCGACCACCCGTTGTGGGAGAGGTTGAGACGGACAGAGTGAGTCCTTATTTTTTAATTGCTATTTTTTATTTTCATTTTCAGTTTCAGCTGCGGCCGGCGCTGGTGATGAAAAGTGTGAAGATGGGGTCCAATATGACGATATTTTATTTTTCTTATGTTTTTGTGTATTAACTTTATTATTCTCTTTATTTTTGTGTGGTTGGAATGCTTGTGATGTTGGTGATGTTGGAGGTAGTGTCCTTTTTCGAAAGGATGTTTGGGCGGTTGGTATGATTGGTTCATTTGTATAAGGAGGCAATACCACCAGCTTGTCGTACTTAATAATGACTCTATTTCCGTTTTCTTTTTCCTTTTTTGCTTCTTCATAAAGGGCTCTTCTTATTTCCAGTATCTTTGGAGGGAAATCCTCTGAAATCGAATATTGCGTATTTTTTAATGATTGCCATTTCTTTTGTACATCAATTTTTTTTCCTAGTGTTGTTAGAGTTAGTACCACTGGTCTGGTTTTTTCCCCTTTCTTACCGATTCGTCGTAACGCTTGTATTTCATTTATTTCACACTTTACGTGCATAATTTCATTTATAACGTAGAGTATTTTATTGGAGAGATCGTTATATGACCGTTCACCCTCTTCCAGTCCGAATATTACAACATTTCTCTGTCTCTGCGTTCTTTCTATCATATCAAGTCTTCGTTCTTGTGTTTCATTCTTTATTTCAAGATCTTGGAGCCTTATTTGTAAATTTCCAAACATTTCTTGTATGTTGGTTGTAATGTTCTTAGTTATGTTGTTTTCCATATCTTTGAGTGATGATTTAGTTTCGTTGATATCCGATTGAAGTGCAAGAAACATTTTTCTAACTTCTTCCATTTTAGATTATATTTATTAATTCCTTGGCGCTCTCTTGCGGATGGGACTCAAATTGTTTGATTGTTACCAATACCGCTTCAGGTAAATTACTTTTAACACAAAAAGTGAAGTTCGCGATCAGGCTCGATCCCGGGGTCCACAGTTAACGTTCTAAATATTCCACGTTAATAACCGCCACACCAATGAAGCAGTTACTGTAGCTGTCGAACTTTGTCTCCTGTTCGATTTCACATTAATTTACTATGAACGACAATATTGCGGGTGAATTTGTAATTTTACGGACACCGTCTTTTATAAAAGTAGATTGCACTTCACAATTTTGTTTACTGTTTTATGTAAAATCCAATGTTTTGGCACTTGATGTCGTCAATTACACTGTAAATAAGTTACATTCATGTCTATTATACACTTTTGTCCACACTTTGTACCACTGTTTACATTATTTTCTTACAGCTTCCACTTTTGTTCAACGGTATTTAGTATCTGTTTATCAATGTTTTTTACTGTCACAGGTCATGGATAACAATGTCACTGGTTTTTTGAATGTTTATTTACAATATTTTACACTTTTTTCTTTGTTTGTGTAGCGTTTTAATTTTTAATTTAATACTGAATGTCAGAGTCGATGTTCCTTGCGCGACCGCAGCGCTCTTTCTACGAAGTCTTACAAAAATGTAAATAAAAGTGGACTGAAATGGTGCGGCCTTATGCCATCGCTCTGGTGAACTTGGCTCGTACGATGTACGCAGAGCTCAGCTGTTTCCATCCCAGGATAACGTGTGCTAAGCTAGGAAACTATCCCAAAGACACAAAGGCTACGTACGTACGTACATATGGCCAGTTCACCATGCCCAGTCATGCAAAATGCAAGTGTTCGTAAGGTGTTTAATAAGCTGACAAATTAGGTACTAATTTGTGTTTTCTCGAGTGTGTAATAATACCTAATCTACGAGTGAGAAAACGTGCGGAGGTTGCGTGATGGTGAAGTGTTATTTTGGTAAGTGAATTTCATTCACTGTACAAAGAACTGAAATTTAGATTGAATAGTAGATAAAATTGATTGATGATAAACTTTAACCCTAGATTCAATAACATTCGTCTCACAGTCCGCGCAAAACGTAAAAATGATTCAAAGTTGTAAATCGAATCAGATACACCTTCATAAGTCATACAACCAAATACATCGCAAGTGTATTTTACTCGCAATGACGTTTCATTCGTCTGAGGGACGAACATTTATGAATAGAATAAGAACTGGCCTAGGGTTAAGTACGCCAAAAATACCTGCCTACCAAGGTACTTTGGTCTATTGAATTTTTTGATTATTCTGTGAATTTAGACTTGTTTTAAAACAGTTTATCTTGCCTAGAAACAAACCTGGAAACTTGCCTGGTTCTAGGGTGACCATAATATCGCGTACAATATCTATGACATAAAATATCAAAATACTGCGAAACTAAAACAGGCATTAACCTTATCTCATAGGTTTTGGACTCTACTCATGATACTGAACCTCTGGTTTCAAGGATAACGCTGTTCACACTAACACCCTGTATATTAATTTTTATAGCCTTTTAATCTTAAAACTAGTCTTAGTGAGAGCTTCTGACCAAACAATTACATCGTAGTTTTCGTTCTGGATAAGATTTCATCACGATCCAGACCGGGAGTTACGAAGTTTCCCCTTACAATTTTATAACCTATATATAAGAATTTTATAATAATTTCAATAAGTACCGAGAAGCCCCTGTTAATAGCAGTGGTGCCTTAGCTTAACTACTGCTGAGCTGAGTCGACTCTCTTATCCTCACTCCTATTGGCATCAGATATTATAGCAGCAATTTTACGTTTTAAATTGAGTGCTTGTAAGAGAGCCCAGTTTTCTGAATTGCAAGTCAAAAAACGGGCAAAGTAAACGAAAACATTTAATATATACCAATACTTATCCATCATACTTGGCAATCTCTCTTTGAAACCCACCGAGAGCTTTAAGAATTAATTGTAATTTTACCTCTTACGAGCGTAAAAAGTGCACTTAATGCTTAAGAGGCGGTTCACAAATCTACGTTATGCTGATTTAGGTATTTCGACACCGAGTGGGCGGGGCATCGTGCTACGCAAGCGAGTATTGCTATAAAATCTTGATCCACCAGTAATTTATACAAAGTTTTCTTAGGACTGATTTCGGTAGATGATTTTTTTATGTGAATCAAATATCGCTTCCATAGATTTATAAATAATTTAATAGTATAAATAATTTAATATAATTTAAATAATTTAATCTGTTTGTCTTATAGTTTTTATGTAGGTAATTTTATTTATACTTACTATGTTACTATTACATTAAAAGTGAAAGTCTGTGTGAATGTTTGTTATAATTATTGCAGTAACTACTAATTTATTTTACCTAGAATAACACATGTGAAGTATTATTTTGAAAATTAACCTTTGAAGGGGTTAAATAGGGTGGTAAATTTTGTACACAGTGCAAATAAATTTTGAAGTGAATAATTAAATACGTATTTTTATGTTTTACAATATAACCCCTAGGGCTTTTGCAATAAATTTTTAGGAAAAGAAAAATAACTTTTCCTTTTTCTCTCATTCCCTCAAAACATGATACCATTACCTGAAAACCATTACGTATGTAAATAATAGATAAGCGCATCCGCTCTCCGCGTCGGCTCTAAATTCCAAAACGTGGCCTACCCACCAAAGAATAAAACGTAGTGATTATTCTCAGCCTTGGACATCGATATAGTTCTCAATTTGACAAATAAATTTTCAAGCGGGCGAAGCCGTGGGGCGCAACTAGTAATATTATAATGTGAAAGGTTTGTATGTATGTAACGAATAAACTCACAAAGTGTCCGATTTCGAAGACTCTTTCACCATTAGAATGCTACTTATCCTTCAGCAACATAGACTATATTTATAAGTAAAAAAAAGGATCCCTACTAAAACTTAAATTATTTAAAACAAGGTGTAAAAAAGTTAGTCACAAAATGTCTTTCGGCGCGTGCGCTACGAAAACTATTGATGATATGTAGAACAAAACAATGTACTACGACTTTGCAGAACACATTATTATCTACAAAAAATATCGCTACAATATATGTCTAACTATTACAGTGACGTCATAATAAATATTCATTTAAAAAACGCCATCATTAACGCCGTCGTCGCAAGAAAAGGCTCTTTATTTGTACCCTGGTATAATAATAATAATAATGCAGGACAATCCACACAGCACCATCTAGTCCCAAAATTAGCTAGTCAAAGCTTGTGTTATGGGAACTAGAAAACTATTATAATTATATAGGTAATACAATATGTATATGGATAGATTTTTTTTTATTACAATAAAAAACGTATGCGACTAATTATTATTTTTTTAAAAATGTATTGAATGAAATACATGTTGAATTGATTAATTGATTCCAAACAATAAACTTGTTTTAATTTAAATATTGTTATTAATAAAATAAGTGAAACGATACCAAAGATTAATTTTAGGGACATGAATAAGGCGTATTGGATTAAAAATAATTAAGTAATTTATATCCTCAGTTTATACGAAAATAAAAAAAAACGCCTTAAATGAAAAATAAACTTGGAAAAATTAAAAACACCTCAAATTCGTAGCAACATACCCTGGGTTTAGTCGGAAACGATCACGTGATCGAAATTTGTCTGGGTGTTTTTATAATAAAAAACTAATTTTTAGCTGCAAGCAGCTCGCGTCGCTTGTGTAGGCTGTTTTTTTTTATTTAAAACCCCTTTTCGTAACCTACACTCCTAAATTGGTCGAAATCGAAACCCATGACAATATTTTGCGATAAAAAATGTCGAGGAGGGGCTCGATTTTTTTTCTTCCTATTAAAGATTATACCCTCTATACGATCTCGCCATCCGAAATTATCTATCGGTACGCTATCCGGTAGCAATTCAAAAGCGGGGGGTCTTGGGGGTCAAAAAAATTTCACCCCCCACAACGATTTGGAACCTTCCACACGACCCCACAAAAATCTGACCCACCCCCCTACACTGCCGAAGAACCCCAGGGGGGGGGGGTCGAGGGGGTTGTCCTGGGGGTCGTGGGGGGAACGCAGCTCAGCGAGCGAAGCGAGCCGTACTGGTCCCGGTGTCGCATCTCGACTCGCTTCGCTCGCCTCGATGCACCTTAAAAAAACCTCAAAAATGGGGCAAAAAATAGTTTTAAAAAAAAAGGGGGTCTGGGGGTGCAAATGGGTCTATTTTTTTTTGGTTTCCTCAACTATTTGTCCTCCTCTACGTGACTACGAAAAGATTTTTTTTCCATCGCGAGCCGTTCGGGAGATATGAAAGGGGGTTCTAAAAAGGGGTCATGGGGGGGGGTCGATTTTTTTTCTTCCTATTAAAGATTATACCCTCTATACGATCCCGCCATCCGAAATTATCTATCGGTACGCTATCCGGTAGCAATTCAAAAGTGGGGGTCTTGGGGGGTCTTAGGGGTAAAAAAATGTAACCCCCCAAAACGATTTTGAACCCTCCACACGACCCCACAAAAAAATCTGACCCACCCCCTACACGGCCGAAGAACCCCAGGGGGGGGTCGAGGGGGTTGTCCTGGGGGTAGTGGGGGGAATGCAGCACGGCTTGCTTCGCTCGCCGTGCTGGTTCCCAGTGTCGCATCTCGGCTCGCTTCGCTCGCCTCGATGCTCCACCCTAAAAAAAACCCTTAAAATTGGCCAAAAAACGGTTTTTAAAAAAAAAGAGGGTCTGGGGGTGCAAAGGTGTCAAACTTTTTTTGGCTTCCGCAACTATTCGACCTCCTCTACGCGACTGCGAAAAGACTTTTTTTCCATCGCGAGCCGTTCGGGAGATACGAAGGGGGGTTCTAAAAAGGGGTCATGAGGGGGGGTCGATTTTTTTTCCTTCCTATTAAGGACTTAACCCTCTATACGATCCCGCCATCCTAAATCCTCTATCGGTACGCTATCCGGTAGCAAGTCAAAAGCGGGGGGTGTTGGGGGTCTTGGGGGTCAAAAAAATTTCACCCCCCAAAACGAATTCTAACCCTCCATACGACCCCACAAAAAAATCTGACCCACCCCCCCACACGGCCGAAGAACCCCCGGGGGGTCCTAAAGGGGGTTCGAAATTTAAAAAAGTGGAAATTTTCCCAAACTCACCGCCATCCCCCCTACACATTTCCGAAAAAAAAAACATACCTCCCCCTCCACCAACAGGGAGAACAATCATGTCAGTCAGTGAGTGAGTGAGTCAGTGAGTGGTAAACCAATTTTATATAAAGGGTAATAAAATAATACCATACCTTGCTTTCTTCAACGATAGAATATTTAGTTTTTTTTTTGTTTAGTATCGCATTTGTATTTATTTTTCCCCATTTCGGCTTGTGATAAACCTCAGTTATAATAAAAATAACTATCTGGTAAAATATGTTAATAATCATGTTACGAATTTAAAAATTATTGAAATGCGAATGTAAATATTTACAACGATCAAAACGTTCCAACTCGCTCATAAACGCTGCATTTTTTGGGCGTTTCGTCCGACGGAGAGTGCGAGCAAAAGTGACATAGGTCCACCTTCGACAAGCGCTCGCGCGGTACTGAGGGCAGATTGCCAGCACAATGAAATATATACCTTTTTTAATAAATTCATTAAAAAAAATTAGTTGGGATTTAAAACGTAAAATTAATATTGTAGTTTAAGAAAACAATGAAGATTATTTTGGTATAAATTTTATGTCAAAATGATGTAGAACTTTGGAGATATTAGGGTTTGTTTCGAAGCCTTTTCGATCGATAGTTAACCTCGGTTCAGATTTTTTTCCCTTCATATAAAGGCATATAACGAAAATGTATTTAATTATTATCGAAGAATGGGATATTTGTTACCTTAAAAAAAATAGTTTTATGGTCTATATTCAATGGAATCTTCAAATTAGAGCTCCCAAAACAGGTCTCCGAGCGTTTTTGCCTAAACTAGCATCGGGAGAATGATTATAACTAAATAAACAAATAAGTTATCTAAAATCTGGTTAATTATTACTGAAGTTGAGGAAACAATCTACTATTAACAAGAAATTGTTATTTCAAGCAACGAACGAAAGCTATAGAATTTGGACGACGAATAAGTGCATTTTCGCCTTTTTTCGTAATAGGGGCCTTAATAGAATTGCCATGTGTTGTTCGACAGACAACCACCAGGCGAACCTAATGACCTACTTAACAAGAGTGATCTATATTGAATCTTATTATATAAATATTTGATTTAATGGTACTGTGATAACCCACGGTTACCATTTATTCAATAAGAAAGCACGTGTTAACTTTCCGTTAACGTCAAGGTTCTAATTTGCAAAAATACGCAACTACCAGACTTAGTTGTAATTTTTATAATATTTCGCTTTGCGAAAACCCACGGATAACCTTAGCATAGCAGGTTATAATTTGAGAGTATAAATGTCAGCAAGTAAAGCATCAAACGTGGTCCCAACATAGTGTAATTATTGTAATTTTTGTGAGGTAGTTACCCACCAGAGGTAAAATCTACCTTCTTGCTTTACGTACATTTCGCAAAAGTTAGCATTTCGTAAAAGTTTGCAAGTTTTAGTTCTATTGTTTGCTTTGTGATAACCCTCGGTTAACCTCTAGCATAGAACAGCCATCGTTTTGACCTCAGGGTCAAACCCCCAGGCATAAGTAGGTAGTTACCTACCAGAGGTAAAATCTACCTTCTTGCTTTATGTACGTTTCGCAAAAGTTTGCATTTCGTAAAAGTTTGCAAGTTTTAGTTCTATTGTTTGCTTTGTGATAACCCTCGGTTAACCTCCAGCATAGAACAGCCATTGTCTTGACCCCAGGGTCAATCCGACAGGCTTAAGTAGGTAGTTACCTACCAGAGGTAAAATCTACCTTCTTGCTTTATGTACGTTTCGCAAAAGTTTGCATTTCGTAAAAGTTTGCAAGTTTTAGTTCTATTGTTTGCTTTGTGATAACCCTCGGTTAACCTCCAGCATAGAACAGCCATTGTCTTGACCCCAGGGTCAATCCGACAGGCTTAAGTAGGTAGTTACCTACCAGAGGTAAAATCTACCTGCTTGCTTTACGAACATTTTGCAACAACACTTGAAAAGATAATAGCACCTTTGCTTACCTTGTTCACTTAACTCCGAATCTGACGAATACACTATTACTCGTCGGCGTTTTTTATTCTCCTTCTCTTAATTTTATTATTATAACATTTAATCATGTCGAAACTTCTCTTCGGCATGAGGAATAAATTTATTTTACAAGAGGGAGCTGTTACGTCCGTACGCTGCCTCGCACGAAAAAAGAATGAAGAGATCGCCTTGCGGACAGCCAGCTAAGGCATGGCTACCCTCAAAAAAAAAAAAAAAAATATAACATGAAATCGAGTAAATCGATTTACTTTTAAAATCGTGCGACTGCCTAGTAGGTTTAAAGTACTACCTGGTTAATTATATCTGAAGAATGAAGTGACGAAATATCAATCTGATGCCAATAGGAGTGAGGATAAGAGAGTCGACTCAGCTCAGCAGTAGTTAAGCTAAGGCACCACTGCTATTAACAGGGGCTTCTCGGTACTTATTGAAATTATTATAAAATTCTTATATATAGGTTATAAAATTGTAAGGGGAAACTTCGTAACTCCCGGTCTGGATCGTGATGAAATCTTATCCAGAACGAAAACTACGATGTAATTGTTTGGTCAGAAGCTCTCACTAAGACTAGTTTTAAGATTAAAAGGCTATAAAAATTAATATAGTTCCTGATATTAAAAATAAATAACCGCATCCGCAAAGGCACCAGTAGTGGCGTCAGTCCAACCGACGACCAGTCGCCCCCGGGTGGGGAACAGAACAGCCCCCTTATACATATACCTCGTTATACATGAACTATGGGGGGGAGGTAACCCCGCAGGTTGCAGGGGGCCTCAGGCAGGAGCGAGGCCGACAGCTCAGACTCTAAACTAGAGCAAGCCACGTGCTCCAGCACCGCAATTATAAAATTGGGTACACCCTGAGTATAACCAACATTTTTATAATTGTCGGCTAACCATTATAAAACTGATTGGATTTAAGTTATTCTATGAAGTTAACTAGTAGAGTTAGAGTTAGTTACTCGAAAAGTTAACTATCTATTTATACTGTACAACAGAAAAGGGTACCTAGTCATCTTTCTTGCGATGATGAACCTGAAATGCTAGCAGCGATTATTAATTTAATCGAATTAGATACATAGGGGCTATTTTAGTTTGTGGTCGCTCTCAAGGAGTCTTTATTTTCACTAACTGTGACCACTTCATTCATTCTAAAGTTCATAAAACTTTTATGTTGAATTTAATAACTCTCATTAAATTCATTCATTTTAAGATGACGGATCATAGGATCGTGCCTAAACTGATTCTTAAACACGGATTTCTAGCTGCAATAAACCTTCATTAATTCATTAATTCCTTAAAGAGGCTTATTTGCTTCTACCTGTAAATAAGGCTATTAGAAAATACTAACGCTTTATATTTATCTCAGTGATATTTTATGTATCGGAAACATACAATTATTACCACCAGAATGTAGTAAACATAGTTGAACCTAGTAAAACATAGTTACCTATCTCTAAGTTACATAGTGATAAAAAATATATTGTTAGGAGATACTAAGTCTTAGAATAAGTATTGCTATAAAATGAGCAGCGCAATCGGCGCGCGCCCACTTCTTGTCGAGACACCGTGCTGTGCGGACGTTATTTTCTGTGTAGTTAAAATCCATTTTGTGAAACATTGCTTAGATTCTAGAAACTAATTATTTGCTGTAATTTTGTAATAAATCATTTAGGTTATGTTTGGATTTCTTTTTTTTAAATTGATTTAACTTCTGATTCCTAAAATCAGAAGTGGGATCTGTTAATCTCATTCCCACTAACTGTACCTTTGTATTTCATAACATTTTTGTCGCAACATAAGAGAAGAAAAACGTCCGCATACCACGTGTTATAATAACCTCACTTTTTGTGTTTTGTTCTCTGTGTTTGGTGTTGGGTATTTATTTTAGCTAGTAAAATGGGTAGACCCTCTAGATCTCGCTCTCGTTCACGAATCCCTCAAAGACGGCGGCGACGGCGTACGAGTGACGGATCTTCGCGTGGCCGGCATTCACGAAGTCGGTCACGAGCGTACACCCCTCCATATCGCTCTGGTCATAGTCGTGCGGGTAGTCATTCGCCTTATCGTGACCGCAGTACACCACGCAGGTATATGTACGTCACGCCACGAATCAAGGTACCGTAGTCGCAGCCCTCACTATCGCGATCGAAGTCCAAGCCATGGCCGCCGCGGCCACCACAGTCGTGACCGGCATCATAGCATAGAGTCATGGCGTGTTATCGAGAATCGATTACATGCCTTAGAATCGCGCTCCCAGCCGACCAACTCAGCTCAACTCTCTGCGACCGGAACGGAACAGATCGTAGAAGCAATTCAGTCCCTGAAAACTGTAAGTACCAGGAGCTATTATGTTTCTCATTTTGACCCCAACATTCACGATGCTGACAATTGGTTTGCTGAAGTGGACAGGGCTCGTCTCGCGAATCATTGGGATGATCACGAGTGCTTGTCCCGAATTGGAGGCTGTCTAAAAGGTGATGCTAAAACTTGGTTGGACGAGTGGGTCAGCAACGATCGTACGTGGAGCAACTTCAAAGAAGATTTTAAGTCTCTCTGCACTAAAAAGGTAGATACAGCAAACATTCTATATAACGTCATGTCTACCGGTTCGGATAAGTTTGCTACATATGCAGATTATGCTCGCAAATCTTTGCTACGCCTGCGTATTGTGAAAGGTCTGAGTGACGAGCTTGTTACAGCCATTGTCTTACGTGGTATAAGAGACCCACACGTTAAGGCTGCAGCGACGAACGCTAACCTCGTCCCAAAGGATTTGGTTAATTATTTGTCTACGTTCGTTAAGCCAAAGATTACAGATGCAGAAACCCGCAAGGAGTCCCTTGGGGCACATCGTAATCAAGGTGGTAAGACGCATGCTAAGCGACCTTTTCACCCTCCAAGCTCACATGGTAAGTGCTTTACATGTGGTGAAGCTGGGCATCGGGCGTCTCACTGCCCTAAGAAGCCTAAGCCTAGTGGTTCAAATGAGCCGAAGAAGGAGAAAACTGATGACCCAGATAAGCCAGACAAACCAGGTAAGCCCGTTAGTAAAGAGTCAAATACGTGTACTTTTTGTAAGAAGGTAGGACACCACGTTAGTAGATGTTTTGCCAAACAACGTGCTGAAGATCGAAGCAAAGGTAATGTGAACTTCTGTTCCACACCTTCTTCAAAGCCCGATGACATTGTGGTCGGTGTTATTCAAGGGGTTCCAGTCGATATATTGATAGACAGTGGAGCCATAGGAGTCTCGTTGATTTCGTCATCCATAGTCAAACATTTCTCGTGCCAGCACAAACCTACGAAACAGTCCATAAAGGGGGTAGGTCAAACAATCATCCCTGTCAACTCTTATGTCACCTTAGTAGTGGAACTTGAAGGTATATCGCTTCAAGTCGATTTGTTAGTAGTACCGAGCGAATGCATGAATTCCCCTATAGTTATAGGTACAGATGTGTTGAACCGAGACGGAGTTATGTACGTCCGAACTAAAGATTCGCAACGCATTTATCGCGACTCTGAGGTGAGGCCGGTATCATCGGTAAGTTCAAATGAATCCACTAATTTTAAAACATCTGTGTCTGGCGAACATTTGGCAAAGCTGACTGCAATCTTAGACGAGTATTCCGAATTTATGATATCGGGTACTGCTACTACGACAGTTACTACAGGTGAGATGCACATCAAAGTAAATAACGAGAACCCTATTTATTACCGACCATACAGGATGTCGCATGATGAAAAGGTAAAAGTCCGCGGTATAGTTGAAGATCTTCTTTCTAAGGGCATAATACGCGAGTCGGAGTCGCCTTACTCCAGCCCTGTTCTGCTAGTTAAGAAGAAAGATGGCTCCGACCGTATGTGTGTTGATTTTCGCGCCCTAAACAGAGTTACGGTAAAAGATAGATACCCATTGCCACTGATCGACGATCATATTGACAGACTAGGTAAAAGTAAGTATTTTACAGCGTTAGACATGGCAACAGGTTTTCACCAGATCCGATTGGATGAAGCCTCGATTCCACTCACAGGTTTTGTTACCCCAGAGGCGCACCTAGAGTACGTCAAAATGCCGTATGGGTTAGCCAATGCGCCAATAGTGTACCAGCGCATTATAAGCAAAACCTTGCAAAAATTAATAGCAGAAGGTAAGGTCTTGGTATACATTGATGACTGCTTAATTTTAAGTTCAACAATAGAGGAGGGTTTAGAAACTTTGCGCGAGGTACTCGCTACTTTGACTAGCTCTGGGTTCTCAATTAATCTCAAAAAATGCTCATTTTTGTGTACTGAGATTGAATACTTGGGCCGAGTCATATCAAACGGGGAGGTTAAGCCTTCAGCTGAGAAAGTCCAGGCTCTAGTGGATTCTGTCAAACCACAGAATGTAAAGCAAATTAGGCAATTTTTGGGGCTAGCGGGCTACTTCCGTAAATACATTCCGAATTATTCCACCAGGACTGCTTGCATCGCGCGTTTGACGTGCAAAGGTGTCGAATTTTGCTGGGGAGAGGAACAAGAGCGTGCTCGCCAAGAAATCATTTCAACTCTAACGAATGCCCCTGTACTAGCAATATTCGATCCCTCCCTGCCTACAGAGGTTCATACGGATGCAAGTAGTCATGGTTATGGGGCGGTTCTGCATCAAGTTCATAAGGATGGTAATAGAAAAGTTGTGGCATACTACAGCCAAGTCACTAAGGGCGCGGAACAAAAATATCATTCTTATGAACTTGAAACCCTAGCTGTAGTGAAAGCACTAAAGCACTTCAGGCATTATCTGATTGGTACGCGGTTTACCGTGGTTACAGACTGTAACGCCCTTAAGGCGACACAAAATAAGAGAGATTTGTTACCACGTGTGGCAAGATGGTGGATCTTTTTACAAGATTACGATTTTCAAATTGCCTACCGAAAGGGTGTCATGTTGCCACACGTGGACTATCTCAGCCGGAACCCGCGCCAAACTGTAAACAATATTGAACGTCCTCGAAATTGGGCACAAATTGCTCAAGCAGGAGATAAGGAGACTCAGGCTATGATCCAGTCGTTGGATCAAGGTAACTTGGATGGAACAAGGTATGTCAAACAAAACGACATTCTTTATTATCGTTATATGCCGGTAGGTGAAGAGTCAAGACTCCTTTGCTATATCCCGAAGGGTCATCGCCTGAGCCTTCTGCGTATCTTCCATGACGAGCACGGTCATGTCAATGCCGAAAAGGTAACAGATTTAATTTTAAGACACTTTTGGTTTCCAAGCCTCAGAACATTTGTAAAGAAATATGTAAGTCACTGTTTGACATGCATCGCCCACAAGCGTGTCCCACGCGCACCGCTTCAGCCAATTGTATCTTGGGAAAAACCTGACATCCCATTTGACACTTTACATGTTGACGTTCTGGGACCTCTTCCCGCGTCAAACGATTATAAATACGTCATGCTTGTGGTCGACGCATTTACCAAATATTGTCTTTTAGTGGCGATTTATCGTCAAGATGATAGCGAACTCATGCGTGTAATTAAATTAGTTGTGCAGTTGCATCTCATTACACCAGAGATGCACCAAGCAAACGGGCAAGTGGAGCGTTACATACGTACAATTCTTAACATGCTCCGAATTGCAACAAACCAGCAAAAGAAGGAATGGTCAGAGGAACTGTGGCAGATTCAGTTGATACTTAATATAACAAAACAGAAAACAACCCAAACTTCTGCTTTGAATCTTTTAATTGGACACGAAAGCACCACACCTGCGATTAGGGCTTTGATCAGAGATGTCGCTACGAACGCCCCAGCGTCAAATCGTGAGTCCCATCGAGAAATGTTGAGACAAAGGACGGCCGAACGGTTATTAAAGAATCAAGCTCAACAAGATTCCTTAGTCAACGAAGACAGGCGTCCACCTCGTGTTTTTCAACTGAACGATTCAGTATTTGTGATCAAATACTCTCAGTCTCAGGGAAAACTCGATCCTGGCATGAGAGGGCCATATCGAGTAGTCAACGTTCTTGATAATGGACGATATGAGCTAAAGCGACTAACTGGATCTTATGGAAAGACCACTTATGCCGCCGCTCAATTTATGATTCCCTGGAAGGGCGAGTGGACACCTGAAACATGTGCGGCCTTCTTTGAAGGTGAGTCCCATGTGTTATGATGTGTTTTGTTGGTATGCTACCTGTATTGCTTTCATGCAAGTGCCTATGCCATGTGTTTTGTTGGTATGCTACCTGTATTGCTTTCATGCAAGTGCCTATGCCATGTGTTTTGTTGGTATGCTACCTGTATTGCTTTCATGCAAGTGCCTATGCCATGTGTTTTGTTGGTATGCTACCTGTATTGCTTTCATGCAAGTGCCTATGCCATGTGTTTTGTTGGTATGCTACCTGTATTGCTTTCATGCAAGTGCCTATGCCATGAGTTTTGTTGGTATGCTACCTGTATTGCTTTCATGCAAGTGCCTCTGCCATGTGTTCGTCGGTATGCTACCTGTATTGCCTTCATGCAAGTGCCTCTGCCATGTGTTTTGTCGATCCTTACCTGTATTGCCTTTATGCAAGTGCCTCTTCCGTGAGCTTCTGTTCTTTTAATTTGCTTGCTTAGGACTATTTGCTTGTGGTTTATAAAGATCATAAGTAAATCTTCCTATGCTACTGTTTGTTGATGTGTTGGGTTATATTTTTTATCATCTTATGCTTTCTTGACCTAACACTTATCTCAACGTGGCTCACAAAGAAAAAATAGACATATCTATAACAGTGTTTTGTTTCTTTCAGATGATGATGAAGATGATAATGACCTTAATCAAGGATGTGATGATGCTGGTGGACAACCAGATCCACCAATACCGACAGAAGATGAATCAGGCCCATCCTCACAACCGGATGACTTACAAGCCAGGTCTATGCCGATCCTCGACTGCTGATATAATAGATGAAGATCCTGCCGAGAGCGTCAGGACATCAGGAGAAGCCGTGTTAGGAGATACTAAGTCTTAGAATAAGTATTGCTATAAAATGAGCAGCGCAATCGGCGCGCGCCCACTTCTTGTCGAGACACCGTGCTGTGCGGACGTTATTTTCTGTGTAGTTAAAATCCATTTTGTGAAACATTACTTAGATTCTAGAAACTAATTATTTGCTGTAATTTTGTAATAAATCATTTAGGTTATGTTTGGATTTCTTTTTTTTAAATTGATTTAACTTCTGATTCCTAAAAATATATATATTTTGCCATAGAAGTCTTTATAGAAGCTTCTTGATTTTGTATGAGCTCCTTACTACATTACAAATGGTTTTAAATTGTCATGCTAGTGCATCGTAGCTAGAGAAGAATCACGCTAAATTAATATCGACACATATCTACCTATACCTAATATAAAGTGAGGACTATTCCATTGAGTATTCCAATAGCTCAACCATTTTGCTTTCCGCACCTATACGAAATGTTCGACTATAAAGTCTACAAACGAGATCCAGATACTTTGGCGATAGACGCGTTAACGATTAGATAGCAGAAAAGCAACTTCTATGCATTCCCGCCATATTCTGTTGTCCTAAAGTGCTTAAGAAATTTAAGCAATGAAACAACTGGAATTGGACAGGTTCCTGGTTTCCTAAAGACGGTATTAGATTTTGAAATACTATATTAGAATAATTTACATTATAAAAATATCATTTTCAATCCCACTAAATATCACAACAAAGAAGTCCTACCTTGGGAACCGCGAAGCTCAGGACTACTTTTAAACAGCAAACTATCCCACCTCTAGCAAGTCCAGTCTAAAACTTAATGTTATCCACCGTCTTTAGTAGTATCAACGTACCACCCACAGTGGGTGGTAGCAAATTTGGGAGTTTATTGTTTCTAAACTGACGTAATCAGAACACATTATTGAAAATACCCATGAATATTTAAAATATTATTGCTGGTGACTTATTGACTTCTCAACCAGTGGATGTACCTACTCACTTTCCAAATATAACAGTTCAGCAGAGGTACTCTAATCAACCTTTTATTTGCAACGGTCAGCACTATCATTGCTATTGGGTGGTAACATTAGACGTATGCTAAACGGCATTTACATACAAACAAAACCCCTCAATTCCAAAACATTTTTTAACTTGGGGTTCTCGGTTAGTGCTTGACTTAGCTGGTCATTACATCGGTCATTACGACAGTAATACCTGCTCATGCGCTTTAGCTCATTAAAGTGTCAAACAAAAATATACCTAAAAGGTAACAAATCCAATTTTCTGATCTTTTAAAAACTCCTACTGCTGGTGAACCAGACCTTGATCCTGCAATTTATCAAAGAAAATTCAAAGCTTTATCCGGCTGCTGCGCTGGATTAATGATTAATGACATCAAGCTTTAGTCCTGCTGATGTAAAGTGGAGAATGGAGTTGACATGACCATATTTAGCGCTTCTAGCGCTAAATATGCACGCAATAGCGGCGGCTTCCGTTGAGGTCTCGTTTGACTTTTTCCAGAAGACGGTCGGATGGCATGGATCCTCACAAAACTTTGCTAGGACTTACAATCGCCCTATAAGAAGGGATTTTTCCCTAAATCAAAATCTTTTATTAATGAAAAATAGAGAATTACTTTTTGTACCTACTTATTTGATCATAAGTATTAGGTAACGATAAAAACAAATAGAAAATAAGATAACTTACATTGTAAAATGTTTGAGGATGTCTTCCTGCAGTAGGTACCTATAGTTAGTAAAAATATTAACAAACTACCTACTAATTTTGGGTAAAGCTTGTATATTATAATTCTAAATTTAAATTTTATTTTGATTTTATAAAAGCATATTTGATTGCAAATGATGCATACTCTAAACATCTACCTGGTTAATTATATCTGAAGAATGAAGTGACGAAATATCAATAGGTGATCAATTGAACTTGCAAAGTGAAGTTCGATCACTATTATATGAGTCACTTCATTCGAAGATATAAAATCACCCACCCATAGTAGGTATGATTCTACCCACCCAATAAATTTTAAATTTTCTCTGAAGAAATGAAGAGATCGCCTTGCGGACAGCCAGCTAAGGCATGGCTACCCTCAAAAAAAAAAAAAAATAACATGAAATCGAGTAAATCGATTTACTTTTAAAATCGTGCGACTGCCTAGTAGGTTTAAAGTACTACCTGGTTAATTATATCTTCAAATGAAGTGACTCATATAATAGTGATCGAACTTCACTTTGCAAGTTCAATTGATCACCTATTATGTTTCCTTGAGTCATCAATTATTCTTCTGATTTCAAGTCAACTTTCTTTCGATGAAAACCTTTCCCGAGTTCAATTCCCGACCCCGAACTAGGTGATCACAATTTTCCTTTTAAAAAAATTATACATTTTTTTCTTTTTTTAGATGCAAATATCAATACGTATTGTCATTTCTTTAAAAAATCATACCGAAACAAAACCGTTTGTTAACCCTTTCGATCCTGTTGAAAATCCTAAGACCCAAAATCACTGCAATTTTTTTGACCCTGACCCCCTGTCCTTTACAAATTTTCAAATAAATAAATATTTCCGGACAGTCCACACAGCATCATCTAGCCCCAAGCTAAGCAGAGCTTGTGTTATGTTATGTTGTTGTTGTTATGTTAAATGCACTCAGGTGTCAATTCTCTTGTTTTAGATAGCTATTTCCGAGTCAGCTTTTTTTTTTAGTCTCTCCAGTCACTAATAGATGGCGTACTACCCGGTTTGCGATACCTTAATTTTTCCTGTGATGTGACGAGTGCCTCATCGCCTCCTTTTTCGTAAGGATGCTGGATTCTTGTGTGTCTTCCCTTTCAAACAGTAAAATTATAATTCTAACTGCGCTTTCGCTAAACGACTCAACGCCCGTCATATTTACACACCACTCGTCGACAGATGGCGCTGATCTTATTCTGAACTTCAAATATGGTTCCAGCTCGTTATTGATTTGTGTATCTATGCATCGGTAGATGGCCTTAAACGTCTCCAAATATATTTATTTGTTACACTCGTAGGTTTGCGCGTTGCAGTGCGCAGATAAAGACAACACTGTTTAGAGCGTACTGCCAGACCTTCTACTCGTGCAGCCTATGGATCAAGCGTACGCAGAAGACCTGGAGCGCCCTTCGCGTCCAATATAACAATGCCTTCAGGTGGCTGATGGGGCTGCCGCGCTTCTGTAGCGCATCAGGCATGTTCGCGGAAGCGTGGGTCGACGGGTTCACTGCGATCCTGCGCAAGAGAACGGTGTCGCTGATGCGCAGGGTGCGCGGCAGCGCCAACACCTACCTGCACGTCATTGCAGGAAGGCTTGGAAGGACACAGCTTCCCCTTTCATGCAATACTGATTTGTTTCATTTTTATTATTATTTTGTACTGAAAAACGTCGTTATATGGACTCTGGATCTAAATTGTAACCTGCTGTCTGAAAAAAATGATTTGAATTGAATTAGCCGCAATCCCATTGCGATTATTACATCTTTTTCTATAGTATACAAAACAAAACATTTTAGTATAAGTAATAAATAAATAAATAAATAAAAAAGCCTTTATTATTCCTTAGTTACAATTTCAAGATATAATTTAAAACATATGTAACTAATTGCTAAGGACCCCTCTGCGGGTATAGGCCTCCTCCAGTTTAGACCATTTTTTCCTGTCTTCTGCTTTCTGTGTCCATGTTTTCCCTGCTATCGCTTCTATCTCGTCCTGCCATCTTTCTTGTGGCCTTCCTTGTCTTCTCTTTCCTTTAGGTCCATTGGTTCCATAGGTTGTATGTCCATCTATCATCTTTTGACCTAATTAGGTGACCTGCCCATCTCCATTTGAGAGCTTGTGCGTGTTGAAGAGCATCTATGGCTTTAGTTTTTTCTCTGATGACCGAATTCTTTTGTTTGTGGATTAGTTTAATATTTAGAAGGCTTCGTTCCATTGCTCTTTGGCATACCTTGATATTATTTTTGGTTTTGCTGTTGAAAATCCAGGTTTGGCATGCATATGTGAGGCATGGCAGTAAACATGAGTTCATCACTTTTGTCTTTAGTTTTGTTGGTAGTTTTGATTTCATTATTTCTTTGTAGCTCCAAAACTTGTTCCAAGTTAGTTTTATCCTTCTTTCAATTTCGTCTGAGTTCCTTTTCTTCTCAAATGATAGTTGTTTACCTAAGTATATGTAATAGTCTACATAATCAATTTTTCTGTTGTTTATATATATTGGATCTTTTTTCCTGTTTGTAAGAATTTTTGTTTTTAATGTGTTCATTTCTAGTCCTACTTCATTGCTCACCTTGTGAAGATCATTTAGCATTTCTTCTAGTTGTCGAGAGGTTTCTGATATAACAATAATGTCGTCCGCAAAGCGTAAGTGGTTTAGGAACTTGTTGTCTATGTAGATGCCTTTGTGTTTCCAGTCTAGGTTCGACATTGTGTGTTGTAACACTGCTATAAATAATCTGGGTGATAGAGGGTCGCCCTGTCTGACTCCTCTGCATATTCTTATAGCTTCTCCGGTTCTGTCTAGTTTAACTCTGCTTCTACTTTTTTTGTATATATCTTTTAGTATGTTGATGTATTTGTAAGGGACATTCTGTGCTTGGAGAGTGTTCCAGATGCTTTGATGGTGGATTGAGTCAAATGCTTTGGTATAGTCGACAAATCCTAGATACAGAGGTTTGTTGAATTCCGTGTATTTTTCTATTACTTGTTCGATTGTATGTATATGATCCACTGTACTGAATCCCTTACGAAATCCTGCTTGTTCTGGTGTTTGATATCTTTCAGTAATTTCGTGGATTCTCTTTTCCAAACACGATGCAAATATTTTGTAAAGGTTTGGCATTAAGCTGATTGGGCGATAGTTGCCTATATCTGCTGGGTTGCCTTTCTTGTATAAGAGGATTATATCTGATAGTGCCCATGGGGTTGGAATTCTTTCTTCTGCCAATATATTATTGAATAGCTTTGTTAATGGTTGAGTAATAATAAATTTCGATAGATGTATTAGTTCATTAGATAAATTATCTGGTCCGGGACTTTTGTCCAGGTTAAGTTTTAGGATATGTTTAAATATCTCTTCTTCTGTGAATGGTTCTATGAGTACATCGCTGTGTTCTTTGTTTGCTTCTATAATTTCTATGTTTTCTTCTGTGCAGTTGTAAAGTTTCTTGTAGTATTCTGTTGCTATATTTATAATTTCTTGTCTTGTTTGTATTGCATTTGATTTTTTAGAGGAGTTTAGGTTTGGTATCCAAGTTTTTGAATTGTTTAGTTTCTTGTTAGACTTTTTGATGCTTCCATGTGTTATTAGAAATTTTTCAATTATGTTCATTCTGTGAGTCTTATAGTCTTTTTTGATACTTTTGTTTGTTTGTTTGTATAGTTGTTTTAAATGCTGTTTCTCGTTGTATGATAGATTTGGTTTGTTTTGCAGGTTATGTCGATTTTTAATAAGTTCCTTGGATTCTTTGCTTAGTATTTCAGTTTTTTCAGTACAACATCCCGCAGTTTGACGAGCGTATTTTACGCTATTATTAATAGCTATGTTTATTTGCCTTGAATATTCTTCTACTGTATTGACTTCTTCTAGTTTTTCTATTTCTGTGGTTAGTCTTTCTAAGTAGTATTTTTGTTCTTCTGATTTGAGAATTGTTGTGTTGTTTGCAAAGTTAGTTCTTTTTTTCTTTGGTTTGTTTATCATTATGGTGGCTCTTAGCAGTCTATGATCGCTCGAGTAGGGAATAGATAGGACCTCCATGTTTTGAAGTAATTTGGGTTTGTTTAGCAAGATGTAGTCAATTTCATTTTTTGTGGCTCCATTGGGAGACATCCATGTCCATCTTTTGCTTGGTTTCTTTTTGAATATAGTATTTGCTATGACAAGGTTATTTTCTAGGGCAAAATTGGCAAGTTTCTGTCCTCTTTTGTTTCTATTTCCAAATCCGTATTTTCCCATGATCCGATGTTCTGCACTTTTAGGTTGTCCTAGTTTTGCGTTATAGTCCCCCATAATGATTATATTGTTTCCAGCTAGTTTTAATGCTTCTTGAATTCCGCAGTAGAAGTTTGTTATTTCATCCTCCGTGGAATCAGCTGTAGGTGCATACACCTGATTCAATGTTGGGTTATAATCATTCAGGTTCAATTTTAAAAGGCAGATTCTTCCAGAGATTCCAATGAAGGTTTCTATGTATGGTTTGAGTTCTTTTTTTACAAGAAAACCTACACCATGTTTTGTTTTTTCTACTCCATAGTGATAAAATATATGTTTGTCATCTTCAATAATATTTTCGCCTTCTCTGCGGATATCTGCTATTCCTATGATGTCGTAGTTTATATTTTTTAGAGCATGTTTCAGTTGTAGCATTCTTATTGCTGATGAAAGGGATCTCACATTGTAAGTACATATATAAAGTTTTTTGGTTTCATTTTGATTTTTAATTGTTGGAGGGTTTTGGTCGTTTGCCTCCGCGGTGACCAACCGTGTTGGAGGAGGGAGAGGGGTTTTGCTCTTTAATTGCTAATTATTTTGTTTCTGGTCTTCTATGTTTTTATTTTTTTGTTTGGTGGCACAGTAACCGCTGGGTCCTGGTTGCGCTTCATCATTGGGCAGCTGATATGGTTGCTGTGAAGTTATTAAATATGAAGATATTTTTGTTTTTTTCTGTGCTTGTGTGTTAGGTTTATTATATTCTTCTTGGATGTTTGAAATTGCTGAAGGTGGAGATTTTGACAGTAATCTTTTATTTTGTCGTGTAGTTTTTGAGTGTGGCTCACCGGTGTAAGGAGGGATTATTATATTATTATTATTAACTCATTTATTCTCAGATCATACATAATCCATAAGTCATGTGCTTACAACTAAAATCAAATATCACAATAATTAAGAGTAAAATTAGATAACACGATTACATACAAAAAAGAATTGATTTAAAATAAATAGAATAATATTAATACTTAAATACTAACTAACCTAACCTAATTATAATTCAATTTAAATAGACTTAGACCCCATTAATATTTTCATCCAATGGTTTTGGATGGGACAGTCCAGACGCGCTACAATCATTTGCAGGATACTGTTGATTATAAGCTTGTCGTATTTGATTATAACTTTATTTCCTTTCTCTTTTTCATGTTGAGCTTGTTCATAAAGTGCTTTCCTTTTTTCAAGAATTTTTGGAGGGAAGTCCTCTGCAAGTGAATAAGTAGTATTTTTCAGAGTTTTCCAGCTCTTTTGTACTTCAATTTTTCGCCCTAATGTTGAGAAAGTTACTATAGTAGGGCGGATTTTTTCTCCTCTCCTTCCTATTCTTCTCACCGCTTCTATCTCGTTTGTTGAGCATTTCACATTCATTTTGTTGTTTAGGAAAGAGATGACTTTTTGTGCAAGTTCGTTGTAGTCACGCTCTTTCTCTTCAAGGCCAAACAAAACTACGTTGCGTTGTCTTTGTGTTCTTTCGATGATATCCAAACGTCTTTCTTGGGATTCTTGTTTGTTTTCTATATCACTAATTTTTATTTGCAAATTTCCCATTAATTCGTTGATGTTGCTATTTATGCTTTTCGTTATATTGATTTGCATTTCCTTCATTTCTACTTTTTGTTGTTTGATATCTTTTTGAATCGATTCTAGCATGTTCAACAAAGTGTTATTTTCCCCCATTTTTCGTAATTTCTGTGTTGGTAGTGTGGTAGCAGTGCAGGCTATTTTTCCGGTTGTCAATTTGGACGAACGAAATCGATGTCACGCTTCGAAAAAGTTGACAGTTCGAGATGGTTCGTTTAGTATAAGTATTATCTGTATTTTCCTTATAGGTAAATAGTTACAGCTTACCAATATTTTAGTTTTTTTATATGTCAACATGACTCTACAACACGCACAATGGACCGAACAAAGTCCAAATGCGGACACAAGAGTACCTACATCAACGAATGACTCTACAAAATATTTTTGTCAACTCAAACTAGCAATCTAAACTACTAAATCCCTTATCAGTATAGATAATTATCTCTTATCAGTATAGACCTACGAGTTCTAGCCAAATAAATACGGCACTAAATCATTCATTCTCATTAGTCGTCTGAGATCATTGAAGATGATCGTAGAAATCGCACTAGTGTTGTTCACTATCGGCCTAGCCTTCGTATTCTTTCGGGGCCGGTACAATGAGAGCTACTGGAAAAAACGTGGAATCCAATTTCACTCCAAGAGTAAAGCTCTAGGGCCCTTTTACGACTTCCTGGTGAATGACCGCGCCATGTTCGAAATCCTGGGAGACATCTACAAAAAGTACGAAGGGGAGCCGGCAATCGGCATAGGGTCTCTCCTCAATCCTTCCCTGTTCGTCTTAGATGCGACCAACGTATCCCATGTCCTTCAGACAGATTTCAATGCCTTCCACCACAGAGGGTTTGAAAACGTTGAAGGTGATCAGCTCACTGAAAGCGTTTTGTTCTTGAATGGACCGAAGTGGAAGCTGATGCGACAAAACATGACTCCGCTCTTCACGGGCACTAAACTCAAGAGCATGTACTACATCTTGGACAGGGGAGCGCAAGACTTTGTGAAGTATGTGAAGGAGCACCCTGAGACACAGACGGGTCAAGCTTTCAATACGATGACCACCTACTGCAGCGCTGCTCTTGTGGCTGCAGTTTTCGGGATCGGAACAGAATCTATTTTCGACTCACCTTTTCTGCAAATCACTCGCGATATTTCAAAACCATCGCTCTTATTCGATTTCAAATTCGCACTGGCGAATTTTAGCCCTGCGCTGTGTAACTTTTTAGGCATCAAAGTATTTCAGGAATACGAAAAGTTTTTCGTCGGTTCGATAAAAAAAGCTATGGAAATGAGAAAAAAAGAAGGAAAACAGAGGCACGATTTTATTGACATCGCTGTGCAATTAGAAAATAATGGTTTGATGAAAGATCACAGCACTAACGTTGAGATGACCCCTACGGTCGGGCTGCTTTCCGCGCAAGCGTTCTTCTTCTTCATCGCCGGAGTGGAGCCAAGTGCAACAGCGATGACCTGCACTCTCTTTGAATTGGGCAGAAATCCTGATATCTTAAGAAAAGTACAAGAAGAAATCGACGAAACCTTCAACCTCCACAAGGAAATAAACTATGATGTTATAAACAACATGACATACTTTGATAAAGTTTTGAGTGAGAGCATGAGAAAGTTCCCTCCTGTTGGGTACTTGACGCGCCAATGCACACAGGCAACTGTGCTGCCGGTAGGAAACATCAAGATAGACAAGGGCTCGAAGATATTCACGCCAATCTTCGATATCCACCGCGATCCGAAGTATTACCCGTATCCAGAGGTGTTTGATCCTGAGCGGTTTTCTGGGGATGGCTTGCAGCCGATCAGCGACACTTTCTACATGCCTTTCGGCCGAGGCGGGCGGACGTGCATCGGAGCGCGGCTGGCGCGGCTGCAGATGAAGGCGGGGCTCGTGCACTTGCTGAGACACTTCACTCCGAAGGCCTTAGAGAAGGGCCCGGTACAATACCGGAAGGAAGGCATATTCGTGAGGCCAACTAATATTGATGTTACGTTGAATCCCAGAGACATTTAAGTTGAAACTATCAGTACTGAAAGGGTGTCAAAGGAGTCATTCCTTCAGCGCGTTAGTTTTGAACAGATTTGTGTCTAGCTTTGAACTGACGATAAGGCCAAATTCATGTAGATTTTTAGTTGAACATAGATTTCGTATATTTTATTATTGAAGCAATAAGTTTTTGTCGCTTTTAACACAGATACCTACAAGTAAGACTGGTGTACTGTGTTAATTGACGTAAGTACCTACCATAATCTTCAGTTAGCAGTTTCAATAAATAAAGTTGTGAAGAATATTTTTTTTATTTAAATATACTAAGCTTAGTTGATTATGTATCATGATACAAGCTGATGATGTATCATGACAAGCTTATTCTTACGTTGAATGAGTTAGGCTTTACATAAGATTAATTCTCTAGCACCTAAGAGCTACTAAATCCATAAAATGTAAAAAGTTGAAAACACCATCAAACAAAGGGTTTCGGAAGGATTACTTTGGATCGCCTTTTGCTATTGTTAGGAAAGTAACAAAAAGTCCTGTTGAAACCGAAAGCTTCTGTTTCCTTGAAGAGTTCTTGGGCACTTTCATTCTAAAATATTGTAGGTACCTACTCTGCACCAGCTGTAATATTAAGTTATAAGTATATGCATATAGCTTTTTGTTTCTTATAATTATTCAAACGCCGCTCGTTCGCCCGACCGCACGCAAAAAAAACGGCTTAAGTGGCTGTGACGTCACACATGACGCGCGCGCAGAACAAAGGGTCACTGTCAACACAATTTAGAGTAATAAATAATGCTCGTAGCTATTTGAGCTCTTCTGAGAACTTGTTTAGATTAGAGTCAAGTAGCCTATTCAAATATGTTAACTGACGAACTTTGAGTGGTTTTTTGTTAGTAAGAATGATAACATAAAAAATACGGGTTTTTTTTTGAAAATTTTAATAAAATTTGTTTATCAATAATTATCACTAAAATGTCACCATCTATTAAAAATACTTTTATAATATTAAAGATCATTCTTTAAACTTCTTGTAACTATAGAAATTATACACATAAATCCATTATTACATAATTGTTTACATAATCACCGAGCGCAAACCGTAAACATTTGCGCGCGAAATTGCTGACGTCTGACTTTACACACGCACACATACAAAACTATGCGACGCACGACCTTCACATGTACTAGTGAACTGAAGTGAATATTGTCAGACAGGGACGGGAACAAAGCTAAGGCGCCTACGATATAAGGTTAAAAGGAGATAAACATAAATATTCGAGCATTGATCGATGGGATAGTTTTATACCCAAGGTCAAACAACGGACTTTTGTCCTTGGGTATATTTATTACCCAAGGTCACTCGAGCGGTTAGGCAAATTAAATTAAACGGCCAGGACATTCAAACAGGACATAAAAATAATGTTGCGCAAAAAAGGACTCAAATGAAATTATATATATATATATGGAAAATTTCACTTCCTTAATAAAAAATAGTTGTAAATTCCGTAAAAATACCTACAAAAAAGAAGCATTTAATTCCGCCAAACTTCTGTAAATTCATCAACATTCAATATTTCCAACCAAAGTTTGTCGGTAGGTATGCGGTTCTGTAGCTCGTTCATTGAAATCATCACACTCTGGGCTATAAGCATTAATAATCGCAATGGGTTTCGATTGCGACTGTGTGGGACTAGGGTTTGTTAGTGCTGCTAGCACTTAGTAAGTATACCTATCGCCTTTTTTAGGAATCGCATTTTAAAACGGAGAATGATCAAACAGTAACTAAACCATCATCGTCTTTTGTTTGTAGATCAAATGGAACGTCATTTGTGTTCTTGTTGTTCTCATTTGTGGATCTTTGTAACGAAACTGGCCTCAGATAGTTAAATTTTTGAACTCTACAGTAACTATAACAACTAAATATCTTACTGAACTAAATCGGTTGATAGGTAGATAAGTATCTATCTGGAATTCTGGATCCCAAAACATTGGATTCGCTGTAGGTAGGTATTGACATACATATTCTTTATTAACCTTGGTACTGAGTGAATTTGTTTTGAACAAAATATAAATATAGAGCCGTACCGAAGTTTAAACTTTAGCGAGTAAAAAACTTTTCGAATCGCTCAACCCGGAATTGATTTATCGCGATTCTTTTAGGCATTTCGTTCACGTCTAAAGTTCAAAGTTTTGCTACAAGTTTATGAATAAAAGAATCAGTAGGGAGCTCCCATAAGTGAATTGTTCTATTGGTGTCGTCTCATGTGACATGTTCGTCAAAACGTTCGTTCGAAATTAATGTGATGGAAAACAACTGTCTGGATTATAGGAAGTCTACTTTGTCAAACAGAAAAGATAAAATCACCGTAATGATGATGAACGGGGGGTATAGAGACAGATATGGACGAAAAAGTGTAGCAAAATATACTTTTAGAGGTCTGATCTTGGAGGTAAACAGTCACGGAATGAAGATACTTCCACTGCTACCAGCCAGGTTAAGTCTTGCTTCAGTATTTTTCTCTATTCAACCTTTTTTACGGTACTGAAGTTATACGTCGGCATACAATTGCCATACTGGCCTAACTTTTTAAAGAAACTCATGCGGAAATTATTACAGTTTTTGATGGTAAGTACCTACTTAGTTAAATACTTTTTTATGATTTTAGTCAATTTAGCGCATCATTAATAATAATAATTCTGGACAATACACAACATCATCAAGCCCATTGCGTGCCATCGTGTAAGCCTTAAGGTACTTACCTACTGATGTTCGTTGGACTTCGGTCAATGCTAATCACCGACTTTCATTTATGCTGATAAAGAGTGTCAAAGTACAATTTGATGGTTCAGAATGGATATGGATGAAATTTGGCACAGAGAAAGATATAGTTTGGAATAACGCATAGGCTATATTTTATCCCAGAATTCCCACGGGAACGGGAATTACGCGAGTGAGCTACAAGTCGAATTTGTGCAAGCATGAATGTGTCAGGTGGTATGACGATCTGCGACTGAAGACTGCTGGCAAATGCTGGATGCAGCGGCTGAAAACAGAGCGCTATGAAGCTCATTAGGGGAGGGCTATGTACAGCAGTGGACTGACATAGGCTCATAATGAACGTGGCAGAACAGAACTGGCATTCAGCCCCGCACGCGCCCCCGCTCTGCCCAATTGTCACTCCGCTCTGACGTGAAATTTTGTTGTACACCTGATAGGTAGTGAAGACGGGAGTAAACATCGGAAAATGATGAAGAAACCTAAAACTTAACTTTTAGAAGACGCTTATATTGTTGGTTTTTAAAAAACGATCAACTGGACAACCGATATCTGGTCCTTTACTATGTGAAAAGCATTACAGTTAAACTAGGTGGCAATACATCGTTTCTGGCAAGTAATGGATGGTTGTACAGATTTAAATTTCGTCATAGAATTATGGAGTGAATGGAAAATACAAGGTGAAAAAATGACAGTTAATGTAGATGCAACAAACTCTTTTAAAGATTATTTTTAGAAGAAAAGTATGACTTGGATTTTGTTTATGATGAAATGGTTTAAGCTGGAAGTCATTACATGTAAAATGTTTATCTACTGGGTGAAAGAATTCAGCTTCAGCATATAAAACTACTCGTAGCAAAGAGCGGGTAACAATATTAGTTTGCGCTAACGCTACTGGGGCCCATGAAATACATTTGAACAAAACCCGCAATTTTTCAAACATTCGATTATCCGGATTTTCGATTATCCGAACGCCTATCGACAACAATTAGTCCGGTTAATCGAGTTTCTACTAAAGATATCTATGCACCATCCTCTTAATGAAATAGAATAGATTGCATAGATTTTTTAGAATAAGGAAAATGATAAGTACACGTTGTTTGAGTAATTCCAGCTTATCGTTAGAAATTCCCTACAAATATTCCGTAGCACATCCGTTGCACGGTCACCGCCTTAAAGAGCTATACAGATGACGGCTCCAAAACTGCACACTAAACCACAGAAAAACGCTTATCACACCATACCTCCTGAGCTCAACCACAGAGAGTGCTGAACTTATGATGAGTAGCAACGCTAATTTAACCTTAGTACGAACAAGTCGAAAGTGCGTTTGATTATATTACCTACATTCATGCTGGGTATCTTAATACTACTTTTTGCTTTTCTATTATCTACATAGTATTAATTGTTCAGAGCTTTCTGGAATCGAGTGGATTTTATCGGCTTTCGTAATGGTTTGGTTTAGCCGTTTCCTTGGTTTTGTGTGCACGGTGTTTTGAGATTGCGTCTGTTCAACTCTTTTAGGCAAAGAATGTACCTGCAGCGTGCAGCGCTCATTAGCAAGCGGGCTGTATCTACGGTGCGCGGCGCAGCTCTTCATTCGCGCCGGATTTATAGCCGCTTCGAGTGTACCTACAAACCGGCTCTTCCGAAGATTGCCTCCTTTGAGCTTCGTTCAAATCGGATACTTTTGAATTTTGTTACCGAATCGCGTTGAGCCACGTTTACATCAGTATTTGTTTATTTATTTATTCATCCAAAAACTTAGGTTAGGATTTAGGTTTGAGCTATAGTGCGTAAGGCGTGGCGTCCACTATCGGTCGGCATTGGTAAGGTGCCCGAGCTCTACCGACCAGCGGTAGAGCTCGGGCGCCTTACGGCGGCTTATAGCGCCTTACAGCGGCTTCGGGCGTCTATGAGCTGCCTCGGCAGTCGTAAGCATGCATATGGACGCTGATGCTGGTTTCCAAAAGCTTCGGCAAAACTAAGTTCGGGTGACAGACACAAAGCAGAGCTGTCGTAGATGGCGCTTACTGCCGAGGCAGCTCTCAAGCGCCCAAAGCCGCCGTAAGCCGTTGTAAGGCGCCCGAGCTCTACCGAGCCGCACCGATGCCGACCGATAGTATTTTTTGTAATTATTTATTTCTGTGCAACAGTTTGTCGGCAGTTACATACATACATTACATTACTATATTGGACTCCGCGCCTAAACCTTGACGTCAGTGTATTTTTATAAGAAACAAAGCCCAATGCTGATTTTTTTTCGGGATATTATTTAATTTCTTAAGTATTTATTTTAATATTAGACACTTTATTATCGTACGTATCAGTCAGTCCCAAAATATAAAAGAATTTTTTGGAAGTACAATTGTAGTCTAACTTTATTTTGGCAAAATAGATACCTACATATTATAGTTTACTAGCGACCCGCCCCGGCTTCGCACGGTTTATTATACGTATAAATAAACCTTCCTCTTGAACTACTATCTTTAAAAAAAAACCGCATCAAAATCCGTTGTGTAGTTTTAAAGATTTAAGCATTCAAAGGGACGTAGGGATATAGGGGCATAGGGACAGAAAAACCGACTTTGTTTTATACTATTTAGTGATTTGAAGCACCTCTCCTATTAATTTTAATGCTTACTCTACGTCAAGTATTCTTGTAGCTAAGAAAGTTAACAAAATTAACCTGAAACAATTCCCTTGAAAAATGGTATGGGAAACTATTACCTACGTGCAAAGCACTAACCGTTTTATCTAGATGGCTTTAGTACACAGGGCTTTACAGTTAACGCAAAACAGATTGCGAAAATAGCTGAGCACTATCTGTTACTCATAAAAAGGTGGAAACATGTGATGGACAAGTAAGTCCCTTGCCAAGTAAGTATTTGCAAAATTATTTGTTTTAGACTGTAGAAGTGATTTTATTATAGAATATTATAGAACTGCTTGGACTCTCTTTATATCTGTCGGGGTGATTCCATTGTTTTGAGGGAGAAGAATGGCTGATCTAGCGATGTTTTTATTAACTGTATGATCGAAACATTTCCCCACCAGTCCGCAATACCTATTAGATATAAGCTATTTTGAATATGTACGTTTGTACGGCCTTCATATTTTATATGAGATTACACTGGGGTTTAGTTACCTACTTTAAAGGGTCTTACCCGATTTTCTTCCGACTGTTGTAAATTTTAGTGTATGTAAGTAGATATAGGTAGATACCGAGATATAGCTTCAAAGTTTCGTGTTCCAATTAATTTACCTAAATCTGTGAGAACTCTTGTGTCTATTATCTTGTGTATTCATAACCTCGAAAACGCCTTTACGTCTGTTATGTCAGACAGGTTGCAATGTTAATGTAATATTTATGTACACTATCCGCTATGTTGTTCACCAACTTCTGTCCGCGCTGGTCGCTATAAAACCATTTTAATTGAAAAAGTTTACCCCAGGCAAAGAGGCTTACGCTGCTATCGTGGTCGTATTCCTATATTGTCATAATATTTAACGCTGTTATGCCATTTTACTGG
This sequence comes from Eupithecia centaureata, assembly GCA_944547425.1. Lineage (NCBI taxonomy): Eukaryota > Metazoa > Arthropoda > Insecta > Lepidoptera > Geometridae > Eupithecia > Eupithecia centaureata. The sequence continues at coordinate 2,223,108 of OX155679.1, forward strand.
AAAAGTTGGTTAAAACATAGTTTAAAATAAATAATTTTATATAAAATGCGGCGTGTTCATTATTACTGAGTAATTCCTCGACATTATTTTGATTGTTAGTATGCCTATTATCATAAAATGTTTAAAAAGCTTTCAATGAAATTAATAGATAAGAATTCGCAATGCTGTTAAAGATAATACCAGTTAGTAGTAAAATCCTACTAATATTATAAACGCGAAATTTTGTAAGTATGGATGAATAGATGGATGGATGTTTATTACTCTTTCACGCAAAAACTACTGAACGGATCTAGATGAAATTTGGCACAGAGATAGATTATAGTCTGGAATAACACATAGGCTATATATTTTATCCCGGAATTCCCTCAAGAATAACAAATTACGCGTGTAAAACCGCGAGGCGCTGCTAGTTATTAATAACATAATATAACGAAATCAATTGAAATATAATGAAATAAAAATTGACAATTTATAAATATTTTTTGGATTAAAGAACATTGCCTACACGTTACATAAATTTAGAAGGACATTAATTAATCAAAAAGCATAGCAGTAGTCTCACTGACTGGTACAAAACACCGTAGTACTGTCGTTTTGTACCAGTGAGATGTTTTGTCTCAAAAAAAGCAAAAATTCATCTTCAAAACAAAGCCACAAGAACTTTCAAACACCTATTCCTATGTACCACTTCCCCAAAGTTTGTGTGTTTGTCTAACACATGCACCCGGCAAGCAGTCTTGCAGGCAAAGTCTGGAAACTTCCACTAGCACGTGCATTGTTCGGTACTTGTTTAGCTAGTTTGAGCTGCGATCTACTTAATTTATATTTGTTCCGAAGATACCTCGCTAAGGAGGATGTTTGTAGGAGAAAACACAGTGTGCATCAATCAACCCTTGGAACAACAGTTTCAATATGTTTGCCTTCTAGTTCGCTAGATACAATAGTGCAGGGTGATTTAGACGATGCAAGTTTGTTTAGTATTTTGTAGGCTTCAGTAAGTATTAAATTGTTTATTTTTCATGTGTTTACTGTATAGTTTAATGTAAGTACCTAAATTAAAGCACGCAGGACTTGTTTGATAGGTTTATTCTTTCGTAAAAGCCATTTTTCGTATAGTGGATGTTAATGAAATTATTGTTAGAATATGGTTATTTTCGTCACTCCACTGTAAATCTATGAAAATAAAACCTTTAAAAAAATAGTTAATTATGTAAGTACTTGGATAGTTATACCTATGTAAGAATTGTAAAAAAGGCTCTAACAAAACGAACAGTCTATTCACTGAATAATCCGGTAGGCTTACTAGGTAAAAGTATTTTTCGATAAATATTTGAGTTCGTAAGCTTTTTGCATTGAAATATTCTACTTTATTGTATGCAACGGTACGTGCTGCCGTAAAAAAAAAAAACCTTTTCTAGGCCGTTCCTAAAATTCGAACTCTTATATCATTTTGACGATTGAGGTGAAATGGCGCGGTGAACGTCCTACAGCGACGCAGGAGATTGTAGATTCGATTCCCGCCGCAAATATATTTGTACGATGTGCAAATATTTGTTACGGGTTCTGAATGTTATCAATCTTTATAAACGCATGCTGTTGAGCTTCGGGCTAGACGATGCTGTGCGGATAGAGGCATTAGAATAGTTGGTGTTGATTTTGAAATTTAGAAAAGACGTTGTACTAGCCCTGGAATAACACATAGGCTTTATTTTCATCCCGTATGGGATAGAAATAGCCTTGATTCGTTTCTATAGAAACAACGCGTGCGAAACCGCGGGCAGATGCTAGTTTATAATATTTGTGATATACGTACAGTGTTTTTTTTTTAACTGCGACAGTGCGGGGCATCATTGGAGATAAAGGTTCAGTTTCTTTTGAAACATCTGCTACTTTGTGAAGCAAAACAAAGAAGGGACTAGATTTGTCTTTATACAGTCCACTCCAAGTAGGTACCTAAACCAAGCACGTTCCGTTACTTATGATAAATACATAACATAATATTAGATAACGAATAAGATAATATACCTAATAGGTATAACTTGCAATATCGTGGTTTTCCTACTGTAACATTCTTTCAAAAATAAATCGGACCCTACAAGATATCTGACCAAGCGTAACTGCTCGGCTTATTTTCCTAAGATTTATCCTTATTCAATCCAATACTCTCTATCGTCACGTTTCCACGTCCACACCGATTGTACAGGCGGCGCAAAGGAAAATCTTTCAGACAATAGTAGACACATATTGTCATTTTCACGTTATGTTTCGTCCATATACATAAACACATAATACACATACACACATAATAGGTACACATAATGTTCGTGAAGTGTTTCGTACATTTTACTAACAATCAGTACAACTTAGAGGTACAAGCGTATACAGTTTGATCATGAAAATACATAATGTGAACGTAGTCATAATACACAATATTTATGTAGTAATAGTTTATTTTAATATTATAACTTTTATAGAAAAAAATTATTCTATTATTACCTACTATGGAAATAAATGAATATGAACTGCTGTCCAACTGTTCAACGAAAATTAGATCCTATCTATCCGGTAGAGTGCCAAATGTATGGAAAGAGTAGAAAACTTATCGTCATCGTTAGCACAACTAGTACTTATTCAAGATGCAGAATAGTACATTAGTTTTTCCTTTTTGTTTTACTTTTACTTTCAGTTTTTAGTTTTTTTTTGTTTACTTATGGTACATGTTAAACTATAAAAGGAGAAGCCATGGGTGGATCATAGGCTAGATTAAAACGCTACGGATTCTACGCGTTATACTGTTACTATGTCAAAATAAATGATTTTTATGTTTATGTTATGTTTAGACATAATCTCTACAGTAATAATAATCGTCTGCAATCCGGCGTGAAACGCAGAAATTAAAATACCTAGTTTAATTTCTGCGTTTCACGCCGGATTGCATGAAGTTTATTGGAATATTTTACTTGGCGAATCTATTTAAAAGTCATATCTAATCAATCAAAAACAAAGCATCAAATGTAACAACTCATTCAATCGATATCGGATGAAAACAATAATATTATCCACCATGATATCAAAAACACGTGGTGTCTCTTTTTAGGTTCTCAAACTTAGGGTTTTCTCAGTTCTGTTTGGATTATTATTTCTTACTCTTTATTAATAATCTTTAAGGAATAACTTCGGAGATTATTTGTTTATAATAATTATGGTATTCAACGGGGAGAACCATTGAGAGAAAGAGGACTTACAAAAAGGTTCTAAAAGTAGGTAAGATTAAATTTACTGAGATTAAATTATCTGAAGGTGGCGTTTAAGCTAGCGTTTCCACAGAAAATTGTTGTAGGTTTGTTTACTTTACTAGTCAGCTACCTTAAATATAGTTGCCGTTTTAGATAAAAATATAAAGTAAACGTTTATAGAATTTTTCCCTTAACTTGATGCCAACAAATTCGTCTAATATAATCCTTCCGATTAATTCCCTAAACCCTAACTTCCCTAACACGATATTATGAATCTTCCGATTTAACGACTCAATAGACACAAAAAAATATGACCGTCCAATACAAACACACCCTAGGATTCTGGAAAAAAACAAGGGGGGCAACTGACCCCAAAACAACTAGAAAGAACACACCTTGTTCTTGAAAGACGTGTCGCCGCCGTATCCAACGGTCGCCGACAACGTTCGCCCCTCGAGACCTGGAACCGCTCCTGTCACTCGGTGCTCCCGAACCCGGCGCTCGCTCTTCGACCGGGGTGGACTCCTCTCATGCAGCTCGCCCCGCTTGAGAGTTGGCCTCGCCGTCTGTCGGCGCTCGTGTTACTGGGATTCTTATCCCCTTTGGAATACTGAAATTCCCCGAAAAGAAATCCCATTAGTTCATTATATCCTGGCGGTGTTCCCAAATTGGAAGTAGCCGTGAAACCCCCGCTTCCACCGAGATAAGCCCTCCCTCTCTCGATCGCTCGGTACCTGAATTTTATACCGTTTCCTTCGGATGTGGGGTCCCGCGCTGGCTGCCAAACGTTCCAGGATCACCGATGCTCGTCACTCCTTGTATTCCTCCCCTTCCCGCTATTTTGCAAATGATTGTGTCGACTCGCTGTTCTTCGTGCGGCAGAGATTTTTCGGGATAGGCGGCTCCAAAGCGGTAGCGACGGCAGTGATCACGCATCACTGAATCGACAAGCTATTGACTCCACACAGGTAAAACTCGCAATATTTTTTCCTATTTATATATTTTTATATATTTATTTATATCAAACCTCAAAGGAACCTTCTAGAAGCCATGTCTCTTTTAGTTCAGCTACTCGACGCCTGGGGTACCGGAAGCCCGAGGCATACCGGGGTATTTTGTTTCCTTGAGTCATCAATTATTCTTCTGATTTCAAGTCAACTTTCTTTCGATGAAAACCTTTCCCGAGTTCAATTCCCGACCCCGAACTAGGTGATCACAATTTTCCTTTTAAAAAAATTATACATTTTTTTCTTTTTATAAATGCAAATATCAATACGTATTGTCATTTCTTAAAAAAATCATACCGTAACAAAACCGTTTCTTATCCCTTTCGATCCTGTTGAAAATCCTAAGACCCAAAATCACTGCAATTTTTTTGACCCTGACCCTGTCCTTTACAAATTTTCAAATAAATAAATATTTCCGGACAGTCCACACAGCATCATCTAGCCCCAAGCTAAGCAGAGCTTGTGTTATGTTATGTTGTTGTTGTTATGTTAAATGCACTCATTGTATCACTATTTCCGAGTCAGCTTTTTTTTTAGTCTCTCCAGTCACTAATAGATGGCGGAAAAATTAAGGTATCGCAAACCGGGTAGTAGCCCGGTTTGCGATACCTTAATTTTTCCTGTGATGTGACGAGTGCCTCATCGCCTCCTTTTTCGTAAGGATGCTGGATTCTTGTGTGTCTTCCCTTTCAAACAGTAAAATTATATTTCTAACTGCGCTTTCGCTAAACGACTCAACGCCCGTCATATTTACACACCACTCGTCGACAGATGGCGCTGATCTTATTCTGAACTTCAAATATGGTTCCAGCTCGTTATTGATTTGTGTATCTATGCATCGGTAGATGGCCTTAAACGTCTCCAAATATATTTATTTATTACACTCGTAGGTTTGCGCGTTGCAGTGCGCAGGTAAAAACAACACTGTTTAGAGCGTACTGCCAGACCTTCTACACGTGCAGCATATGGATCAAGCATACGCAGAAGACCTGGAGCGCCCTTCGCGTCCAATATAACAATGCCTTCAGGTGGCTGATGGGGCTGCCGCGCTTCTGTAGCGCATCAGGCATGTTCGCGGAAGCGTGGGTCGACGGGTTCACTGCGATCCTGCGCAAGAGAACGGTGTCGCTGATGCGCAGGGTGCGCGGCAGCGCCAACACCTACCTGCACGTCATTGCAGGAAGGCTTGGAAGGACACAGCTTCCCCTTTCATGCAATACTGTTGAAAAATCATATTTTTAAGCGAGTATAAATAAGTTATTATTATTAGAATTTTTATTAGTCTGATTTAAAAATTACAATTTGTTTATTCATTATAATTTTTAATTTAATTTACTTAGCACAATTTGTTTCATTTTTATTATTATTTTGTACTGAAAAACGTCGTTATATGGACTATGGATCTAAATTGTAACCTGCTGTCTGAAAAAAATGATTTGAATCGAATTGAATTAGCCGCAATCCCATTGCGATTATTACATCTTTTTCTATAGTTTACAAAACAAAACATTTTAGTATAAGTATTATCTGTATTTTCCTTATAGGTAGTTACAGCTTACCAATATTTTAGTTTTTTTATATGTCAACATGACTCTACAACACGCACAATGGACCGAACAAAGTCCAAATGCGCCACAAGAGTACCTACATCAACGAATGACTCTACAAAATATTTTTGTCAACTCAAACTAGCAATCTAGCAACTAGCAACTAAATCCCTTATCAGTATAGATACCTACGAGTTCTAGCCAAATAAATACGGCACTAAATCATTCATTCTCATAAGTCGTCTGAGATCATTGAAGATGATCGTAGCAATCGCACTAGTGTTGTTCACTATCGGCCTAGCCTTCGTATTCTTTCGGGGCCGGTACAATGAGAGCTACTGGAAAAAACGTGGAATCAAATTTCACTCCAAGAGTAAAGCTCTAGGGCCTTTTTACGACTTCTTGGTGAATGACCGCGCCATGTTCGAAATCCTGGGAGACATCTACAAAAAGTACGAAGGGGAGCCGGCAATCGGCATAGGGTCTCTCCTCAATCCTTCCCTGTTCGTCTTAGATGCGACCAACGTATCCCATGTCCTTCAGACAGATTTCAATGCCTTTCACCACAGAGGGATAGAAAACGTTGAAGGTGATCAGCTCTCTGAAAGCGTATTGTTCTTGAATGGACCGAAGTGGAAGCTGATGCGACAAAACATGACTCCGCTCTTCACGGGCACCAAACTCAAGAGCATGTACTACATCTTGGACAGGGGAGCGCAAGACTTTGTGAAGTATGTGAAGGAGCACCCTGAGACACAGAAAGGTCAAGCCTTCAACACGATGACCACCTACTGCAGCGCTGCTCTTGTAGCTGCAGTTTTCGGGATAGGGACAGAATCTATTTTCGACTCACCTTTTCTGCAAATCACTCGCGACATTTCAAAACCATCGTTCTTATTAGATTTCAAATTTGCACTGGCGAATTTTAGCCCTGCGCTGTGTAACTTTTTAGGCATCAAAATATTTCAGGAATACGAAAAGTTTTTCATCGGTTCGATAAAAAAAGCTATGGAAATGAGAAAAAAAGAAGGAAAACAGAGACACGATTTCATCGACATCGCTGTGCAATTAGAAAATAACGGTTTGATGAAAGATCACAGCACTAACGTTGAAATGACCCCCACGGTTGGGCTGCTTTCCGCGCAAGCGTTCTTCTTCTTCGTCGCCGGAGTGGACCCAAGTGCAACAGCGATGACCTGCACTCTCTTTGAATTGGGTAGAAATCCTGAGATCTTAAGAAAAGTACAAGAAGAAATCGACGCAACCTTCAACCTCCACAAGGAAATAAACTATGACGTTATAAACAACATGAGATACTTTGATAAGGTTTTGAGTGAGAGCATGAGAAAGTTCCCTCCTGTTGGGTTCTTGACGCGCCAATGCACACAGGCAACTGTGCTGCCGGTAGGAAACATCAAGATAGACAAGGGCTCGAAGATATTCACGCCAATCTTCGCTATCCACCGCGATCCGAAGTATTACCCGGATCCAGAGGTGTTTGATCCTGAGCGGTTTTCTGGGGATGGCTTGCAGCCGATCAGCGACACTTTCTACATGCCTTTCGGCCGAGGCGGGCGGACGTGCATCGGAGCGCGGCTGGCGCGGCTGCAGATCAAGGCGGGGCTCGTGCACTTGCTGAGACACTTCACTCCGAAGGCCTTGGAGAAAGACCCGGTACAATTCCGGAAGGAAATCTTATTCGTGAGGCCAACTAATATTGATTTTACGTTGAATCCCAGAGACATTTAAGTTGAAACTATCAGGACTGAAAGGGTGTCTAAGGAGTCATTATTTCAGCGCGTTAGTTTTGAACAGATATGTGTTTAGTATTGAACTGACGATGAGGCGAGATTTATGTAGATTTTTAGTTGAGATTAGAATATCATATCATATCATAGATTTTGTAAGTATATTTTTCTTGCATTTAAAGACTTACGCAAAAAGTTTGTCACTTTTAACACAAATACAAGTAAGACTGGTGTAGGTACTGTGTTAATTGATGTAAGTACCTACCTTATTCTTTTGTTAGCAGTTTAATATAAATAAAATATAAATAAAGTTATGAAGAATAGTTTTTTTTTTATTTAAATTGACTAAGCTAAATTGAATAAGTATCATAGACAAGCTTATTTCATATGACGTTTTATGTTAGGCTTTACATAAGATTAATTCTCTAGTATCTAAGAGCTACTTAATCCATAAAATGTAAAAAGTTGAAAACACCATCAAACAAAGGGTTTCGGAAGGATTACTTTGGATCGCCTTTTGCTATTGTTAGGAAAGTAACAAAACGTCCTGTTGAAACCGAAAGCTTCTGTTTCCTTGAAGAGTTCTTGGGCACTTTCATTCTAAAATATTGTAGGTACCTACTCTGCACCAGCTGTAAGTTAAGTTATAAGTATATGCCTAGCGATTTATTTATTTGAATTCGGGCCCAGAACTCACGTTGTGTCTATTAAAAAACTTTGTTATTCGTGTCGTGCTCCATGATAAAGGCTAAAGTAAACAATACAAAGACTTTGGGTAGGTATTGAGGTTTTGTTTCTTTGTTCTATAAATAATCAAATGGGACTATTTTCTGAAAATAATCAGATTATTTAACGGAGATGGTTGGTCGAGTTTGTATATTCCAGACTGGCCTAAATCAGTAACTATAAATCAATAACTTTATTTGTTTAGGCTTACAAAATAAGCATTTAGACAAGTCAAAAAGCCTATAGACCATCATGGGGCTATGAGCTATGTAGATGGTATTGTTGCACTATTATGTACCTATCAATTTATTATAGTTAAATCTGTTTTTTATTCTTACTTCCTCGAACGCAATCACAACTTTGTCGCTCATTATAGGTATGGAGTATGCCAAAAAAATCTGATAAGAGACAATTCTCAAAATTTGTGGCTGTAACTATTTCCAATTTCAAATAAAATCTTTTTGTAATTTTAGTGCGTTATCTCTCACTGGTAGATACATTTATCAAAATTAATAAACTCGCAAAAAGAAGAAAATTAAAACAATATGAATAATTAAAGATTCTAAGTTCTCGGAGGTGCAGTCACCTTTAAAAATAGCTGATAAAACTGCAAACTCCTGGCTTAAAAAGCTTCCGTAAGATCGGTTTCGTTCACTGACTTTTCTCTTTCACTGTACCTTGGACCAGACGGAAATCGAAGGGCATAATTCAGAAAGATCACGTCTGTAGGGATGGAGACATTAAGGCAATCCGGGCAAGCACGTGACCGCGCCCTAATGAGCCTCCACTCATACTACCTCAAGAAAGTCTAACTGTTAATACTAGAATGGTGTTTTCTGGTATCGGCCTCAATTATATCTATGTTTTTAAACTTAAGCGCTCAGAACACATTATTATAAATATCACGGGTATTTATTGCGTTTATACCTATTTTTCCCAACGTTTCAACAGACAACAAGAGAGTGAGCCTGTTGAAATGTCGGGAAAAATAGGTAAATATCTGTAGATATTTATAATAATCTACACATATTGACGACCGATGTGGCGCGGCGGGCGAAGGTCCACCTGCGATGCAGGAGGTTGCGGGTTCGTTTCCCGCCTTGGGACAAATATTTACTATCTGCAAATATTTGTTCCGGGGTTCAGGGCGTTTTCTATGTATAATCTATACATATAATAAAATCGTAGAGGTCGAATTTCTGTACAATGAAAAAAAATGCCATAAACCAAGTCAGGGAGATGTAAGAAGTATAATACAATTGATTTCATTTTTTTTCAATTTTCTTATTTCTCTGTTTGTCTGTTTGTCTGTTTGTCTGTCTGTTTGTACGGGATAATCTCCGAAACTACTTGACCGATTCTAATGAAATTTTGTATGATGGTAGCCTAGATCCCTGGTCAACATATAGGATACTTTTTATCCCGATCAATTAAAGAGTTCCCGTGGGATAGCTAATAAACTTTAATTGATTAAGTACAGAATACTGAGTCTGCCATAATCATGAAGTTTCCCATATGAAAGTACACATAATTGTAGGTACCTATACCGAGATAATTCAGTTCATTGCTGAATATCACAAAGGCTGCCTGTCGCGCGGGCTCAGAACGCGCGAGCGGGCTTTTGCGGATGGTCACGACTCAAAGATTCTAAAAAATAATTTGTATTCTATGAGTAACAGCAATATTTTTTGTTGGATTCACATCATCATCAGCCTATATTTGTCCACTGCTGGACATAAACCTCCCCTAATGAGCACCATAGCGATCTTCAGCTTGCCGCATCCAGCATCTGCCAGCAGTATTTAGCAGATCGTCATCCCACCTGGCCGGAGGGCATCCTACACTACGTTTGCCAAGTCGCGGCAAGAACACGTGTACGACAACGGTTGTCGCCGTTGTCGGTTCTTCGCAAGATATGGCCGGCCCACTGCCCCTTCAGCATGCTAATTCATTGAGCTATGTCGATATCTTTGGTTCTCTGTCGGATGTATTCATTACGAATCCTATCCTTTAGAGAAACTCCTCACATAGCTCTTTCCAAGGCTCGCTGAGCGACTTTGAACAGCTGATCTATGAAGAGCTGATCTTGAACGTCATTACGTTGTCTGGGAAAGTAGTTAGGCAAGGACTACGCTCGACTCTCTGAAACATTCACTGGAAGAGAGGCACGCTTGAGCTCTCAGCGTAGCCGCACGAATGCGTCTCCATTGCTGAAAACCAGTGAAGAAAGAGATGCACGAATTACAGCTGATCGAGAACCCCATACGCGTCTACCTCTAGATCGCTGGAAACCAGTGGGATGTATGTACAGCTTACAGCTGATCGAGAACGCCATACTTTGTCACGAGTCTCAGAGACCTTTACTGAAAGATAGTCTCGCTTGAGCTCTCAGTGTAGCCGTACGGCTGCGTCCTATCATCATCATCAACCTATGTTAGTCCACAGCTGGATATAGGCCTCCCCTAATAAGTGCCACAGCGCCAGCAGTCTTTCGCAGACCGTCGACCCACCTGGCCAGAGGGCGTTCTACAATACGTTTGTGAAGTCGCGGTCTCCACTCAAGAACACCTTTACTCCAGGTTGTCGGTACTTCGGGAGATATGACCGGTCCACTGCCAATTCAGCTTCAGTTGATAATTCTTTGAGCTATGTTGATAGCTTTGGTTCTCTGTCGGATGTATTAGTTACGGATCCTGTTATTCAGATAAACTCCGAGCATAGCTCTTTCCATAGCTCAATGAGCGATTTTGGATTGGGAGACCAGCCCTACCGTCAGTGTCCACGTCTCAGCTCAGGTCATTACGGGTAGGATGCACTGATTGAAAACTTTAGTTTTCAAACCTTTATCCTGAAAAAGAGGCAGTCGACGCGGCCTGCCTCCATGATGACCTAGACCGCCTTCAAAACTATTGCATACTCAAGAAGCTCGATTTAAACATTTCTAAATGCTATGTCTGTTCTTTTACCCGTAAGCCTTTTAGTACTTAAATTAAACTTTACTCTTCAAACACTCAATTAACAAGGGTAGTCAAGATAAAAGATCTGCGCGTTACGTTTGATAGTAAACTCTGATTTGAATAGTTGGGAAGGCATCGAAAGCGTTATGTTTCAACCAGGATGTCCCGCGATTTCTCAAATATAAAAACTTTTAAAGTACTCTACTGGTTTTATGTGCGCAGCCACTAGGAATATGGTTTACAGGTATGTAACCCTAAGTAATAATATGTATATCTCTCGCTCAGAGGGTGTACAGAAAAGATTTCTACGATATATGCAGATGTCGCAAATTTCATTTCATGACTCTCCAAGAACGAAGACGTGCCATAGCGGATCTATGTCCTGGATCAATTTGGCCGTTGACTTTGGTTTTATCCAAATACATGCCAAGATCGATGCATCGCGTGGCTGAGGCTAGGCCGTTCAGCATGTGAGTCAGCTCCTCTAGCGACTCTGCCATTACGACTATGTCATCAGCAAATCGCAGCTGCGTCTAGATCGCTGGAAACCAGTGGGATGTACGGCTTACAGCTGATCGAGAACGCCATACGTTGTCACGAGTCTCAGAGTCTTTTAGTGAAAGAAAGTCTCGCTTGAGCTCTCAGCGTAGCCGCACGGCTGCGTCTCGATCGCTGAAAACTAGCCAAGAAAGAGAAGCATGACTTACAGCTGATTATGAGAGTCTTTCATTATCTTACACCTCACAAACTTTTATCCAGCGTGAGTAGCATTTACCTAATGCTTGAAATCGTCAAAATATTGTTAGAGCTTTACAAAGACGTGATGATCGACACCAGCAACGATAAGATTTAGCCAGGGATGATAATGAACGCATACATCAGGAATTCGAGACTTTATTACTAATAGAAAGGGAGAGAGTAAATGAAATACGACAGCAAGAAACCGAAGAACAACACCAAGCTCGGTTGGAGTCTGATCGACTTCGGTAGTTGCTCAATAGAATGTCGATTTCATCTGAAGATTCAGATTATTTACAATACCCTGAATTGAGAAAGAATAAAGTGCGTTTACATATTCACCAAGGATTGACTATGCTTCAATTTCATTTATACGTTTTGTTAGGCTTTATGTTAGTTTCTCCCGTGTAAGTCAGCTATCCATTGTTCCAAACCAGTTTATATCGAATGTTGTCTTCAAAGAAGCATTATAAGGTATTTCGATCTACAAATTATTATCATTTAAGGAATAAAAAACCACGCGGACGAAGTCGCGGGCATCAGCTAGTAATAAATATTTTTATAAAAAATATATTATGTAATGTATTGTATTAAGTATTTCAGTTTTTATCTTAAGTTTTATACGTCATACGTAGAGCTATTATAAGACACGGTATGTGCAATACCGCGAACGATCGCTCAGCGTCGTAGAATTCCATTAGATTCGAGAGGGAACAGTGAATCGCAGTTTTCTCGACATCGGCATGTGGCGGCCGGCTGATTGAAAAATGTCCCGCGTTCAGACGTCACCGGCTGACTCCGCAAAGAGGGCTGCGAGGGAAAAACTAACGCTTCTTGAAGAAAAAGTTCAATTAAGTGATCAAAATGCTTTGGTTATAGCTACGGAGTTGTGAATTTAGGGCTGTTGAATAAAAAACTCATGCAATCTAAGAAGATAAGAAGAAATAGAATTGAAGGATTAAAATGCCTTATCTTTTACAGCACCCTACGCAAAAAAGCTACTAGCTAGCTACAAGCTACAGTCAAAATAATCTTCAAAACACCGTAGTTGGTTAGGTACTGTCATAGCTTTTCTAAAAAACGACATAACTTGACTAGGAAACGCCGAAGCCGGGCTACGCCGTAGGTGATCTACGGAACACCGTAGCTGTTTTTTGAACGCCCCGTAGCTGCTTTACGATAACCGTGGCTGCTCTACGATCACCGTAGCTGCTCTTTGATTGCTACGATCACCGTAGATGCACTACAATCGTAGCTGCTCTACAATTGCCGTATCTTTTATACGATCACCTTGGCTGGTCTGCGATCACCTTGGCTGGTCTGCGATCACCGTAGCTGCTCTACGATTGCCGTAGCTGTTCTACAATCACCGTAGATGCTCTACGATTGCAGTAGCTCTTCTACGAAACGGTGTAGCTGATCAACGATCACCGTAGATGCTCTACGATTGCCGTAGCTCTTCTACGAAACGATGTAGCTGATCCACGATCACCGTAGATGCTCTACGATTGCCGTAGCTCTTCTAGGAAACGGTGTAGCTGAGCAACGACTGACGTTTGTTGGCTACGAAAAGATGCAGATGGGCTACTTAACGATGTTGGTGGTGGAAATGTGGAAAATAAGGAGTTCGAAGAAGGACAATAAACGACTCCGCAAAATTCTTATTCAGGCACTTTCGGCTCGCGATTACGGTATTGGGCTCTTCCCAAACTCGTTTAGATACGGTTTTAAGATAAAATAATTGCAAACTGCATTTCTTTGCAACTGTCGCCACTAATGGATGTAATGATCGTTAGCTGCAGTGGAGTGGAAGCTTAAGACTTAGGTATTATCAGATATTCTCTGCTAAATACTAGCGCTAGACTTTGGTTCTTTAAATTTTAGGAGGTTCATCGGATACTAAAAATAAATGGTAAGATCGTAGTTAGATGTTGGTTAAATAGACTTTTGTAAAGATTCCGTTTATCCTTATTTTTATACGTTTTAATAAGACAGCCCTCCAAAAGTTATGAATAAAGAGTCCTTTACACCAATTTTAACACTTACCAAAGCTTCAATAATGAGAAATTACAATAGGTTTAAGGTAGGAGCGCCACATTTTTCGGTGCATTTCCAGTTTAGCTTATGCAAATAAGTTTCGACAGTCGACAATCTTGAATGAAAGCGTTTGTTTTGTTCACAGGAGATGAGTGGAGAGTCTATAACCCTTATTCTTCGGTTCAGCGATGTTAAGCAAATCTGTTTTAGTGGTTTAGTAATATTTCGAATCAATTCTGCAAAAAAAATTCCCGTCTTAAACATTATTTGAGTATTTTAATAACATAATTTTCTTCTTACCTACGCTAAGCAACAAAGCAATACTTACAATAACTGAGAAGACAACCAATTCTTAAGTTTTGGAACCAAGCTCATAGCAAAAGTAAATCAAAGTAAATTAAAGCCTGCTGAGAAAATTAGGCATTTATGATCAAAAAATCAAAAGAATAAAATATATCAAATTACAAATGTTTCATACACAATAAATAAACACTTATTTTTTATTTAATAACTAAACACATTTCCAAATGCTTATTGCATTTCTCTTTTGGCAACTTTTTGTCAAATCAATTGTCAAGTAACTTTTCTACAAAACGGCTATAAATCTCGTGTCCTACAAAATTTAGAGTCGTCTACTCCATGCTTCCATTGTCCTGAAACTCTTTTTGCATCCGCACTAATGATGAGGTCGGCGGCTAGCGGCCACCTCTCCGAATCTTGCATAATGAACTATTGTTTGTCTGTTTACTCCAAGACGGCTCCGTTGGATTGGACATCGGACCAAATGTTGAAACTTCTCAAATATTTTTCTTTTTGATACATGCCTTTGAAATTTCTGGATTGTCGACAAGTTTTACTTTTTAGGTGAATAAACGAAGATGAATTAAATAATAATATTATTATATCACACTCTCTTTCTTTGGAACAATAGTGTTGAGCATCTGTCTACTCGAATAATATATTATATTAGATTATTTTATAATGTTTGTAAAAAGTTTATAGAAACAGTCTGAGAAAAACATACAGTTCGGAAGGAAAAAAAATATTCGAAGACAGTTCCTTTTCTGATAACAGTAGCGTAACTATATACCTACGCACACAACGAGGACTCTGATATTCATCGAGCCGACGAGATTACGTAACAAAGATTATTGTGGTTGATTTTACCATGGTTTTGAAAGTACCTATTATAAAAATTATATATCTACCACAGTAACTCAGTCTGTGTTACTTTCTATACTGGAAAACGCGTGTAACACCACGGCAAAACCAAGTAGCAAAATAAAACAACAAGAATACTACTATTTTTTTATTCCAGTTCTAAAACTAAATATTTTAAAGCCTGAGTATGTTTATAAAACTGAGACAGATTATTGAGTTACGATATAGCAATATCGATTTCAAATTCTTCGTAAAGCAAATCGATTGTCTTCAAAATCGAATCGGTATTACATTAATCAGAACACAGATCACTAATTGATTGTCACTCGATCGAGCTGTAAAAAAAAACATATTTAGACGGAGTTATTTTCTGTCCTTCCACTCCGACCAACTAAACCGATCAACTGGTTGTTTAGAATGGAATTCGATGAAGGGTTTATTTCCAATCAAACCAACTGGTTGATCACATATTTTATTTTGGGAAAACTTGTTCTATTCGGACCAACCAAATGACAAATCGAAACAGATCACTTGTTTTTCTTTCTCAACGATACAACTTGGTTCGATAGGTTGGTGCGAATATTTTATTAATTTATATTTGTTCCGATCTGCAAAATTTTACTGGTATTATTGGAGTAAGAACTTTATTGGAACTTTATTGGAGATCGTCTACTCATAATTTGTGTACGTAACTAATTGAAGGTTTGATTTTTTGGATTCAGTCAAACGCGGCTAAGGACATAAATTGACCTTTATAAAAGTCTCGTCCTAAATTTGACACAATAACCTGAGTCGCGTTTTCTCCGGCTGAGATAAGAAATAATTAGACGTTTAAAGTTTCTTCTGGATAATTAACACAGATAATTATAATGCCTCTAATATCAGGCTACCCACACCATAACGTTGTTAAACCTAATCCCACACAGACCATTATCAGTCAAACAGGATTAATTACTAAGATCGCTTGGCAAGCCGAATGCTTTGCATATACTACCTACTTATGCTATGAGTACACTTACTGTTATTAATGTTAGTAGGGGAGAAGAAGGCAGCTTCGAATAGAGGCACCTGAAGCCGGGGTGGGTCGCGTTTCCAAAATAACAACGCTACGCTATCCTAGGCTTTTGTGACTATAACCACAATAATAAATAATAATTTATTTTAATAACACAGTTTCAACGTTAGCAGTACCTGAGCATCAACACAGCTCATGGTACCATTGTAGACTCTAACTATATGTAGGTACCTACGATCTTCTATAGCGATATATCATTCATAACTCATGGTAGACTCACTGGTAACATCATTAGGCTTATCTTATAGCGAGTAGGCTTATATCTATTAACAAAACAAGAAATATCTTATCTTTTTAGTTCCTACCTACATTTGATACCTACTTAGATATAATTAATTACATTTGATAATAGCTAGAGATAATAGAATTATCATTTACTCACATGTGGTAGTTTCGTTTAAACTGCCGCGTTTTTTGGTTCCCTAATCGACTAACGGACAGAAAATGGAGTTCGATAGAAGCAAAGACCCCGAATACCCTCGAGTGTACGAGACGTGGAGCACAGCGCGCGGACAGGAGATGGTGATCCAGGATCTAAGACCAGAAGACGATGACGTCGCAATAGAGCTGATGGAAAAGAACATGATCCCTGATGAAACACTTGTTGTTATACAAAGTAAGTTATTTGCATAATAAAGGCTCATCCTTTTATCCTAATACCTTTTAAAAACGTGAAAGTTTGTACGGATGTATGAATCGTTTGATGATGTTTGTCCCTCTTTCATGCAAAAAGTACTGAACGGATCGTGCTAAGTTTCTGAAAGACGTAGTTCTAGCCCTAGAATAATACATAGGCTACTTTTTATTCCGTAAATCAGTTCCTATGGGATAGAAATAGCCTTGGAACGATTCCATAGAAATAACGCGGTAGAAGCCGCGATTACATGCTAGTTTACTATATGTTAACTTTTTCAAAGGGTTCTTCACTGACCACATTCTCAACTGTGGGGTACGTTAGTGATATTCTCTCACGAAGGTCTAGCTAGAATCTAAAAGATAACATTTAATTTTGTTTTGGAAACATGAAGATCAGGTCAAGCCGTCGAGCAACATTAATTATCTCAGCCGACGACGTCTAGTGCTAAAAGTAGGCCTCCCCAAGGTCACCACAACGATGGGTCTAACGTTGCCCGCAACCAGCGGTTTCCAGCGACCAGGGGGGTGAGGGGTGAGTCACTATGACATAGGACATTCAAGTAGAGTCGGGGCTCTGGTCACAAAAGTTTTGCAATGAGAAAGTATCTACATAAACACTCAATTATATTCCACGAAAATATCACGTTCTAGACCTCTATCTAGACTGTTTACAACCGTCTGCAGCTATCTCAATTGTTCTAATAACTAGTTCTAATTTGTTTCTATTCTTTGATTGTAATTTTCGTTGTTCACAAAACTTCTAGAACAAATCATCATCATCATCAGCCCATATCAGTCCACTGCTGGACATAGGCCTCCCCTTAAAATAGAAAAAATACCTATCTGCAAATAGAAAATGTTCCATTGGCCATTTTGCCCTCAAAATAGGGCGCAAACTAGGCTATACCAAAGTCAAGCAGTTTTGAACTGTCACGGGGGATCAACTAATTTGCCCCGTATGATTCCAGAAATACAAGAAGACCCGGATAGCTTGCAAGAAATGTTGGACGTCTACAGATATTGCCTGAATCAACGCCTCTCCCTCGGATGCTACGAACTAAAGGACGGAGAGAAGCACCTTATAGCATTGAACGTGTTAGCGGTGGGGAAGAAGGGAGAAAAACCGGATATTAAAGCAAGTATGGATTTGATAAGGGATAATGTAGCTGTAGGAAGAACTCCCATGAAGGATCGGCGATATTGTAGCGATCGCAGGTCGGTGGATAAATAAATGCTGTTAAACAGCATCATCTAGCCCCAAGCTAAGCAGAGTTTGTGTTATGGGTACCCACTAGATGACTGTTATACTAAATACAATGTCAGACAGATAGATATGAAGGCAGCTCAGGACTGCTATTCAAGGAGTTGGTTGGGGAGACCTGTATTCGGCAGGGGATGTAGACAAGCTGATAATTAATTTAGCTCTCAGTGAAATAATAAGACTCGAACTTTATCTATCCAGCATAGGTCATTTGAATTCGAGTATGCATTGTAAATTTATGATTATGTACTGTAAATTTGATATTACAAAAAGCTCCAATGTGTGTTCTTATGATCAAATATATCCTTATGCACAATAGGGAAATTGACAAAAGAAAACATATAATTAAGCATACATATTAATTTATCGGTAAGACACCTGCAACATAACAATAGTTACCTAGCGATAAATTTAAATGCTATCAGATTATCTTCAAGCTAAATTAGGTAAAGCATATATACGTAACCTAGTTTCAATTGGGTATACAGAGATAAGGAAAGGTTTTAATTTGTTGATATGGTTTAAAGTCATTGTCTAGAAGTTCATTTACAGAGTATATGATTTTACAAGTTTTACATTATTCAAAACAAAAATGATTTTACACCGGAAGTGTGAAAGGAATATTTTAACTGAATATGTCCTTATAGGGGAAGGGCGGGTAGCCCCGGACAAAAAATTAAATGATTTATATAGGTACAATTAACGAACTCTTAACGATGTTTTTTTTCATTTCATTTGATAAATATTACAATTAATCATAATTTCTATGAATTAGTAAGTTATATTCATCATTCATTAACAAAAAACTTCAAAATCTAAACATCTAATATACTTAAATCTTTAAAATCCCTATATACTTAAATCTTTAAAACTACGCAACGGATTTGATGAGGTTTTTTTAATAGAGTAATTCAAGAGGAAGGTTTATACGTATAATAAAACCGTGCGAAGCCGGGGCGGGTCGCTAGTTTCACATCAAACACCCAGACATATCAAAACATTTAGGTACCTAATCATATACTTGTATGTATTTCAGATCAAGACTGCGAAGTTCCAAAACGTGTATAATGCTGCAATGTACGTAGAGCAGAAGTGTAATCCGTATGAACGCATGGGCTTAGACAAACTACTACAGGGTGTTGGTCTGTGCGTCAGGGCGGAATACAGGGGGATGAATATCGGCCAGAAGGTCCTAGCTGCTCGGTAAGACGGACTGAAAAACATTCGTATTTTTTCTACATAGTATAAAATAAAATCGCTTCCCGCTGTCTGTCTGAATGCAACGGATTTTGATGCGGTTTATTAATATATGATTTAAGAGGAAGGTTTCTATAAGGGTAAGTAGGTATAATACACGTGCGAAGCCGGAAAGGTTGAGAGATAATTATTATTATTAATAACTCATTTATTCTCAGATCATACATAATCCATAAGTCATGTGCTTACAACTAAAATCAAATATCACAAAAATTAAGAGTTAAATTAGATAACACGATTACATACAAAATAGAATTGATTTAAAATAAATAGAATTATATTAATACTTAAATACTAACTAACCTAATTATAATTTAAAAATAGACTTAGACCCCATTAATATTTTCATCCAATGGTTTTGGATGGGACAGTCCAGACAGAATATGTATACCTACATTATGAACTCTTTCACGCAAAATTACCTACAATCAAAATTGACCTCTGTAAAGATCATCTCTCATCCATCTTGCGAGCATCTGAAGTTATTGTTTTTTGTTCATCAAAAACAATAAAATTTCGTAACATAAGATCAGTGCTAAATCACTTTTATTTTTTTTTAATTTTCTTTACTTAATAATCATGATAGTTTTAAAAGATTTTGTTCAGCGGTTTATAACTTTTGTTAGAAATTATAAATACGTTTATTTCGATTAATGTTGCTGTTTGTTAAAGTTATATTTATTTTTTCCACAGAGAACCCCTCTGCAAATCTGTAGGTATCAAGGGCACGTCTACCCTATTTACGGGGATCGCATCGCAGAAGCAAGCCGAGCAGTGCGGGTTCGAAACCATGTCGGAAATCTCTATAAAAGAGCTGGCAGAAGCGGGGCTGCCCTACCCAGCTGACGACGACCGTAGTCTTAAGTATATGTTTAAGATATACAACTGATGAAAAGAAACCATCACCAACGGTTATACCTTAGTTCACTAATTGTATCTAACTTGCATAATTAAATTTGGTCTTTTTTGTTGCGTGTCTTTTTACTCTAACATGTGTACTTAACAAGGTTGGTATGTTCAAATTACTGAACAAACTTTATAAATAAATGATAGACAAAAAAATTTTTTACCTGCTTAGTTTACCTGCTGCGCCTTGCGGCTTCAACAGCGTAAAAAATATGAAAAGCCTAGCATATATTTGATTACAGGTCTAGAATTACGTCTATTCAAAATTTCATACCGATCTGTTCAGTAGTTATGGCGTGAGGAGGGAACAATCATCCATCTATCCAAACGTTCGTATTTATAATGTAGGTGTGATTTCCTTCTGTGTATTTTAACATCTCCGCTGCGATCAACAATTCTCCCGCCAAGCGTGACTAGAAAATGTTCAGCAGTGGTAAATCCTATCATATCCTACTTATCGTGCCATTTTGAAGATATTTGCGCGAAGACAACTTTAAAACTAGGTAGGTAAGAAACCTCAAAATGAAAATAAATGAAATGAAGAAGGGATGATTATTATTAATAATATTTATATCATATTCTTCCGTATTTTTCTTTAGTAATGCTTGCCGTTACCGTTAATGTACATTTAAGGTAAGGTTCATTATAAATGTAAAAAAAAAAAGAAAATGGCAAATAACACAAGAACCAGCATTAAAGTAAAAAATGTCCCAGAGAAAAGTTATCGCATTACACTACAAATAGAAAAAAGATTCCTAATCGAATTAAATTAAGCTGAATGAGAGCCTCGTTTTTTAAATCGGTTGAAAATACCTATTACTCGAACACTCCTACCAATACTAAAACACTAGTAAAAATAAGTATTAATACTTCATTAACGACGTACTTCTTAAGATTCAATTTCTAAGATTTCCTTATCTGTGTATTATTGCATTTGCATTATCATTATGTGCATATTGTTACTTCTATTGCGAAGGTGTTTAATAACTACAGATTATGTTTCAACTTATAAGGTTAGTACCACTGCTATATTTAAATCGGATGGCAGATCTCAATCTGTCAGTCGGAGATCCATTGAACGTAGTTTTGTATCTCAGAAAACACCAATACATATATTTGCCCTCGAAGAATAAAACTTTATTCTGCTAGAAAGTAAAATAATGTTTCCTTTATTCAAGATAAATCTTGAAAAACAAATAAAGAATAAAACTGGCCAAGTGCATGAAGGGTTTTGTACCATTATCCCCTAAATATACCCCCCTTAAATATTTATTTTATGGTGTTTTAGTAGGTATATAGTATATTGTTATAGCGGCAACAGAAATCATCTATGAAACTTCAATTCATTACACTTACTTCAAACACTTACTATTTTTAAAAAACTGCTTCACCAACATTATTTATCTATGTAAGGTTAGATGATTATGTAATTTTATTATATTATTGGTAGGCTATATATGTTATGTATTTAATTTATTTTCCATTTCTCTATTTATGTAGATATATTGTAACTTTACCACCGTCTATATTGTTCTTTTATTTCCAGTCCATCCAAAGATTGCCTGGAAGAGATCGCTTTTAGCGATAAGGCCGCCCTTTATACTTATTCTTAGTTTGTAGTTTGTATATACAGGGTGTCCCATAATGAGTGGATAACCTGAAAGGTGCTTATGCGGCAAGTCAAGGCCTATCAGAAACATTTTTATTTTTTTTTCTAATTTGACCCGTTCGGAAAATATTTAATATTTTGTGAATTTGGAAAAAATTGTATCTTTGCTCACATTTTTGGCTCTGGCCACGTGGTCCTACTGCCTTTGTCCTACCAATCGGACCACATGAACTTTTTTTTCCGGTTGGTTCGATTAATCGGACTTTATGGATTTGTAATTCCGCTTCGTCCTACTGGTCGGACTACATGAACTTTTTTTTTCCTATTAGTTCGATTAATCGGATTACAAGGAATTGTAATTCCGCTTCGTCCTACCGATCCGACCACATGGACTCATTTTTGATTGTGCTCAGTTTCTCACTTCTCAATAGTTAATAATTTTCTAATATGCATTATATTGTAGGTACCCTATTTAATTTAGAACATTATTTTTATTTACCAGAATTCCATTAATGTATGTAAATTTGAACCTAAGTACCTACCTCTTTTATTAGTATGAGACGGTACATAGGTATAGATCAGGTAAAATATTTATTGTAAATAAATTAAGGGTCACAACTCCACAAAATAATTCAAACTCAAATTAAAAATAATTACATTAAAATAATGTAAGTACTAGATGTGTGCTGCAACGTTACATTTTAAAAAGCGAGCCTTTCCATGCTAATCTTTCCAAAAAGAATCCGTCTTCCATATGAAAATTAATGAGCATAATTTAATATTTGAGATAAATTCTTCACGTCGAATCACTTCTTTTCGTCGTATTTCGAGGAGGCCTTCTTTCATTTTGAACAGATAAAGGTCCGAATCTTTTTTCAAAACATTGAGAATGCTCACCACATTTGATTTCCTTCTCCCAACCAACTGTTTTATTTTGGAGTAACCCTTCTAAAGAATTTGTAGTTCGGATGATCTGCCCAAATATTGACCATCTATTTATTGACACTAACATTTGACATTTTCTTTATTTTATTTCCTAAGAAATTACCTAATACAAAGTATGCAATTCGTATTACTCGTTTCTAGAATGCGTGATCCAATTAGCGGTACTACATGGTCTAAGAAAAAGTCAGTTTCTATAGTCCGATTAGATAATCGAACCATCCGGAAAAAAAAGTTCATGTGGTCCGATTAGTGGGACTAGGTGGTCTAAGAAAACTTCAGTTTCTATAGTCCGATTAGTTGATCGAACCAACTGGAAAAAAAAGTTCATGTGGTCCGATCGGTAGGACAAATGCAGTAGGACCACGTGGCCAGAGCCACATTTTTGGACTTTGTGCCTACAATTTTAACAATTTTTTTATTTTTATTTTTGGAATATACAAAAGAAAAACAGCTTTTTTGAACACCGTTTGAAATATTTTGGTAACTAGGACCAGTAATTTTTAAGGCAGGTTTAAAGTACAAAATTTTAATTTTTCATATTATTATGCAAAGTTTGAGCTGCTGTGGTTAAAAAAAAAGATAAGGAAACCTAAGATGCCAGCTACTTTAAAAACATGTCCATTTCAAGAGCATTCTAAAATGATAATAAACGTTGAAATTTTGTAGGGTAAAAAACTGAGATATTGCTACTTATGTGCTAAAAGGCTACTAAAAATAATCTTGAACCAACACATCAAAAAAAATTCTTTTTCGCCATTCTCGTTCTAAAACGGTTACTTTGCTACTTAAAAACAGTGAATGAAATCTATTTTTGCTGATTTATGCTGGAAAATAGGAAATATGTTACTAAATAATAAACAATAATCTAGCCGAAAGTAAAGAGAGTTTGTGCTATGAGTACGAATTTGGTGGTATGAATTTGGAAAGAAGATTCAAACTACAGAATGACGGGTGTCCAGTACACTAAGCCGTTCAGGAACGGCGTTATTTAGATTCAGCGTATTCAAACAGACGATTAACGCGTGGTGGCGCTTCCCAGTGGACAGTGCGGTCGCTGGACTTGAACCCATTGGATTTCTTTTACTGGGGCAACTTGAAGGAACTGCTATACAAAAAACCTATTCCTTAAATACTATAACTTAATTTCATTTCATTTATTATAACTTAATATAACTTCGACGTCAAGTCCAAAACGATGCGGAAAAAATTAACGACCGCAATTACGAAAGTTAGCTAAAAAATCCTTTATAAAAAAGATACAAAGCCTGCATCAGAGTTGGAGGACATCAATTTACACATTTAAGCATCATCATCACCATCATCAGCCCATATCACATAGCTACTGGACATAAGTCTCCCCTAATGAGCGCCCTGTCTTCAGCTTGACGTATCCAGCATCTGCCAGCAGGCTTTCGCAGATCGTCATCCCACCTGACTGGAGGTCGTTCTACACTAAGTTTGCTAAGTCGCGGTCTCCACTGAAGAACACGTTTACCCTAACGGTTGTCGGTTCTTCATGAGATATGGCCGGCCCACTGCCACTTCAGCTTGCTAATTCTTTGAGTTATGTCGATAACTTTGGTTCTCTGTCGGATGTATTCATTACGAATCCTATCCTTCAGAGAAACTCCTCACATACCCCTTTCCATAGCTCGCTGAGCGACTTAGAACTGGTGGAGCAGCCCTACCGTGAGTGTCCACGTCTCAGCTCCGTAGGTCATCAGGGGTAGGAGGATGCACTGATTGAAAACTTTCGTTTTCAAACATTGCTGTATGGATGATGAGATTTCACTTACTGTTTTTTAGTAGCAAAGTAACCGTTTTAGAACGAGAATGGCGAAAACGATATTTTTTTGATGTGTTGGTTCAATATTATTTTTAGTAGCATTGGCCCCTTTTGGCACAAAAGTAGCAATATCTCAGTTTTTTACCCTACAAAATTTCAACGTTTATTATCATTTTAGGATGCTCTTGAAATGGACATGTTTTTAAAGTAGCTGGCATCTTAGGTTTCCTTATCTTTTTTTTTAACCACAGCAGCTCAAACTTTGCATAATAATTTGAAAAATTAAAATTTTGTAGTTTAAACCTGCCTTAAAAATTACTGGTCCTAGTTACCAAAATATTTCAAACGATGTTCAAAAAAGCTGTTTTTCTTTTGTATATTCCAAAAATAAAAATAAAAAAATTGTAAAAATTGTAGGCACAAAGTCCAAGAATGTGAGCAAAGATACAATTTTTCCCAAATTTACAAAATATTAAATATTTTCCGAACGAGTCAAATTAGAAAAAAAATAAAAACTGTTTCTGATTGGCCTTGACTTGCCGCATAAGCACCTTTCAGGTTATCCACTCATTATGGGACACCCTGTATAATATTTTCTTTATTTGTGTGGTAGGTTTAAGAATAATAAAGAGTTTTCATTCATTCATTCTGTTCACGGTTCATGAGATGCAGCCTGGTGACAGACGGTCAGACAGTCGGACGTATAGCGAAGTCTTAGTAATAAGGTGTCGTTTTACCCTTTGAGTGCGGAACCCTAATAATCCATTGCTATATTTTAGGTCAGTGGAATCTCGAAAATACGCGTTGATAGTTGCGATGTTCATAGCAAGTTGCTTCTATTTATTATTCTGCTACAAGAATAACACCCAATATATTAATCATACAAAACAGAAAAAAATATATTACTTGAAGAGACACACAGGTGATACGGATGATAATATGATTGAAGAAACAAAAGAAACAATTGAAAAAACAGTAGACCCTGTTCATATCGACATGTGTATGTTGTGATTTATAATTTCTAAGTATTGTCCACTCATTGTGACGATCTGCGAAAGACTGCTGGCAGATGCTGGATGCGGCAAGCAGAAGACAGGGCGCTATGGCGCTCATTAGGGGAGGCCTATGTCCACATGTGGACTAAAATAGGTTGATGAGTGGTCAATCATCATCAACCTATATTAGTCCACTGCTGGACATGCCTCCCCTAATGAGAGCCATAGCGCCCTGTCTTCAGCTTGCCCCATCCATCATCTTCCTACATACAGTCTTGCAAATCGTCACGCCACGCCGCCGGAGGGCGTACTATATTGTGTTTCCCAAGTCGCGGTCTCCACGCAAGAACACGTTTACCCCAGCGGTTGTCGGCTCTTCGCGAGATACAGCCATCTCACTACAACTTCAGCTTGCTTATTCTTTGAGCTATGTCGATATCTTGGGTAATATGTTATAAACACAAAGTCCTCCAAATTTTTTTCAGATTTAGAAAGTGTACTTATTAATACACCAGGATGTTTGATTCCTAATTATGGTTTTAAAATTAAATATGCGAAAGAAACTGGTAATGCAAAACCTTGCGGCAAACGAGCTGTTTTTATAAAGAAGATTTCAAATGAAAAAGTAGTATTCCTTATAAACACAAATGAATTGAATATAGGAGTAAAAAAAGGACTGACACCAGATAAATATAGATGCTGTTACATGTTTGTTCATCGATCAGAAGTAAAAGGATTTGAGGATACAACAATCAGGTGAGTTACAGAGAAGTAAGAAAAAATAAATGAGACTACCTTATTTTTATGTCTTAGTATGTAACTAGGTAAGTTTATTATAATATCTGTAGGTTAAAATAAATAATTTTAACTTTTGTAAACTAAACTAAGTACTTAACTTCAATTAAACTTCAAGAAACTAATAATAAACCTCAATTAATAAATTTCAACTATTTTGTAATAGCGCCATCTAGTGCTTTTATTCATGTAATTTACCACTCTAGCACCTACTTATATGCATAAAGTTAATATTATTAAATCTTACATACATATTATCACTAACACCACCCCTTTTTATTGTGTTAACTTGCGGATAACGGGGCTGGTTACACTTTTAGAATTAAGTTTATTTAAGATCTCTTATAGTTAACATTGACATGAGCGTCTGGTCGATGCGACGCGTGACCCGAGAGCTGGTGAATATCTGGCTCAGCGCATCAGCATTGCCATACAGCGTGGTAATGCAGCCAGTGTCTTGGGGACGCTTCCGACTGGTATTGACATGGATCAATTGAGCTACCTTTAGACTGTTTGCAACCGTCTGCAGTTAGCTCAATGGTTTCAATTGTAAATACTAGTTGTAATTTTTCTATTCCTTTGCTTGTAATTTTCGTTGTTAATAAAGATATTATTCTATGTTAACATTTAAGTGCAATTGTTTGTTATCCCTAAGAAATAAAAATAAAACTATATTATTATAGTAAACTATTATAATCGTAAGATAAATATTAATTTACACATTTTTGGTTATTGTCTTAAATCCTAAATTAGGTTTATCT
This sequence comes from Eupithecia centaureata, assembly GCA_944547425.1. NCBI lineage: Eukaryota > Metazoa > Arthropoda > Insecta > Lepidoptera > Geometridae > Eupithecia > Eupithecia centaureata. Next base: position 2,250,291 of record OX155679.1, read on the forward strand.
ATGTACCAAATAAGATTATCTTATAACTATTTTCATACGTCATATTTTTCAGATACACATACTGTACAAATTTTACCAACGGGTCAAAAGTAGACCTTGTGACCGAAGTTATAAAGGTGTATTGTTTCATCGGCGTACTAACCAAAATTTACGAAGACTCATACATGCTTGTAAAGAAAGTACGGCGGAAGGAGAATGATTTGAATATCAATGATACAAAATGGAATGTTATAATACTAGGCATGGATTCAATGTCTAGAGCTAGGCTTCTCGCTAAAATGCCTAAGTTGGCTAAATTCTTACGGACAAATAACTGGTTGGATTACAGAGGATACAATACGGTAATTTTATAAGTTTTATTAGTTAGGCATCTATTTGTTAAGAGATATTTTTAAGATTATTATTCCTGTATGTACAATTGTTTGTTCTCTAAATAAACCAATAAATAAAATAAATAAAAATTTGGAGACCTTTTGGATAGATATTATAACAAATAAACTAAATTAAATAATATAATAAAAAGGTCATTTGTAAGGATGTGTTGTATAGATTAATAGTAGGTAATCAGTGCTATCTCTTAGAAGTACATATATTTTATTTTGTAAATTAAATTGCATATTATTCAATTACAAAAAATAATTTTAAATATTTTTTTTTCCAAGAGATAATACTTATAACTATACATCCTTAGTAATCACTTTTGTTAATTACTAATTACTATATTATAAATGCGAAAGTTTGTATGTGTGTGTGGATGTACGGATGGATGTTTATTCCACTTTCACGCAAAAACTACTGAACGGATCGGGCTCAAGTTTGGAATAGACATAGTTTTAGCTTTGGAATAACACGGCTCATTTTCATCCCATAAATCAGTTCCCACTGGATATAAATAGCCTTGAGACGTTCTCATTGAAACAACGCGCCCGAAGCCGCGGACAAATGCTAGTATCTTATATTAAAATAAATAAATAAATAATTTGGGACAGTCCACACAGCGTCATCTAGCCCCAAGCTAAGCAGAGCTTGTGTATATATTATATTAGCGACCCGCCCCGGCTTCGCACGATTGTATTATAGATATGTATAAACCTTCCACTTCACTATCTATTTAAAAAATCCGCATCAAAATCCGTTTCGTAGTTTTAAAGATTTAATCATTCAAAGGGACATAAGGATATAGGGACACAGAGACTGAAAAAGACACTTTGTTATATACTATGTAGTGATAAATAAATAATTTAGGACAGTCCACACAGCGTCATCTAGCCCCAAGCTAAGAGAACTTGTGTATATATTATATAGAATTGCATAAATTCCCGTCCAGGTGGGCCGCAACACGTTTCCGAATATAATATCTCTACTAACTGGCATGAAATTATCCACAATGAACCAAAAATGCCGGCCGGACATGTTTGCTTGCAACAAATACTTCCTGTGGACCAGATTCCGCGACGCGGGTTACGTTACTGCTTACGGGGAGGACTATCTGTCTCTGTCAGATACATTCCATCCATGGAACGGCTTCAGCACCATCCCAACGGATCATTACATGCGTCCTTTATTCCTCACGGGAGAACAATACAACGGAACACTCATATGCACGCAACGACGCTCATCAGGAAAGCATATCCTTAACTACGCTGAAGATTTCGCCGACACTTATAAGAACGACAGCTACTTTGGATACTTTTGGACCAATTCCTTCTCCCACAATCCAGAAAACCAGCCTAGATTATTAGAAGATGATTTAATAAAGTCTTTGCAAACTCTAACGAGATATGAGAACACTTTTGTTGTGTTGCTAGGCGACCACGGTTTGCAGTTTGGTCCCGATCGTTTGCAGATGGAGTCTTACTACGACTATAGGCTGCCGATGTTGTTCATTTGGACACCGGACAATTTTATAGAACAGCACTCTGAAGAATTCGATAATTTATTTATTAATCAAAGAAGATTGATTTCACCGTACGATATGCATTTAACGTTGTTGAAATTATCGAATATGTCGGCGTATAAGAATAAAAGTTTGGAAGGTTGCCCTTCATGCCAGCATCTATTAAAAGAAGTTTCACCGTACAGGACTTGTGAAGCCGCCGGTATAGGCGAACTGTACTGCAGTTGCCATCAGTTAGAACCCATCAATATACAACAACCGGACATTCAGCAGAGTTTAAATATTGTGCTTGAATACGTAGCAGAAAAGACTAAGAAGGTACCTACAGCAAAATGTACAAAATGTGTTCCACTTGTGCTAAGCAATGTTATAAGAGCGCATTCCTTCCTGGATCCAAATAATTGGAAACAATATTACGTTTTGGCGTGGCAGATGCAACCCGAAAGTGTCAAATACGAAGTGACGATACGGAAAGACGATGACAACTTCACAATAGTGACCGATACATCCGGAAGGAACATCGTTCCTTTGATGCGGTACGACGTTCTTGGACATTGTACAAGACCCGCAGAATACGCAGATAGAATGTGGTGTGTTTGTCAAAACACTTGTAAAATTAATCAATTAAGTTATCGTGCTTCACGTAAAGGCCGTAGCTACAGAATAAAAACTAGGATTGGTGACTAAACAACTTTACGTAAATATCAAAAACATAATTATAATAAATAAACAACTTAAATGTTAAAGTTAAGTCTAGATTGTTGCGACTGTCTACTCAAGTGTAAATCCTAGTAGGTACCTTATACATATTATGTTTCTATTCATTGTGTAATTGATTGTAATTGATTTTTAATAAAGATATCTTAATAATACTTCTACGTAAATATTTATTTAATTATTAGCCATTATATTGGATTATTCCAAGCAACTTGTGTAAAAACTCTTCAAAAAAACAAATTTCTCGTTGATTATTGAGCTACTTTCATCGTAAGATTTTTATTTTTCATGCTTGAATACACTGGAGGTTAGGTGTATTCAAACTGTATCAGCATCATCAACCTATCTATACCTATGACTTAGATGGACTTAGGCCTCCTAGGAATCTGTATATTCATTATAAATTGATGACGGATGAGATATTCAAAACCAATAGAAGAGCTGCGCTAAGCGAGGCTAGGGAAATGAAGCGATTCTATTGGTTCATAACAAACACAGCTCCAGCTACGCTTCTCAGCTCTGATGGAAACGCATCCTTGTTGTTTGTTGAACGTTGAGAAAACAAAATGTCGGACACAACCTTATGTCCTCACTTTGTTACTTAGAAGTCCCAATCGATGGAAAATAATTAAAACTTGTTTTATCCATTATTTTTGATCATTTCTGGAAGTTTAAAACATGGCCAACATTTACAAAATGGTGTGGTCATTCAGTTCTTATACCATGCCTAAATGGAATAATTTCCTATAATGTAATTATGGTTGTCGGGTATCAGGATAGAAAATGAAAAAGTGTTTACATAATAAATTGTTTAATACGTCTTAAACAAATGTAAAATCAAATACTTACAATAAATACAATTTCAGTTTTAAATAGCTATATCTAAGTGACTAAAACAAATGCAGGTTTTGTAGGGTCGATCCAAAACAAAGTTCAGCGCATAGGGCGTTGTAAGATAAGATACATATTTACAATACACCATACTATTTAAACACGTCAAAGTATTATCTGTGAACATGTTATAATACACTTCAAACTATTTTCTATGAACATGTCAGACTGTTTTCTATGAACATGTCATGTCAAAGTGTTTTCTATGAACATGTCAAAGTATTTTCTGTGATCATGTAAGGTGAGTACAACTCACGCTATGTGCTCCTGAAGTCTGGCAGGCAGTGTTCGCGCGGCACGGGCGGCGGGTCGTCGGTGAGGAAGGCGCTGAGCAGCACGGGCGCGCACACGGGGATGTCTCGCGACTTCAGCCAGCTCGCGTCGCGTTCAGACAGCGGGTAGCGTTTCACGTCCGCGAAGCAGACCGTTATCTCTTCGCAGTTGTATGGAGGGCTGTGGAGGGATGGTTTTGATATAGCAGAGTCGTTAGGTACTTTGTGAATACGTAAGTCAGCATGTTATAGAAATCTCAGAGTTTCATGGCCTAAAATAACAGAGGATAGTAGCCATTGTGTGGAGTTTCAAGGACCACCAGGGGGGGCGCTGTGTACTTACTCTACATCGGGCGCGCGGCCCCCGCCCGCCTCCACCAGCCGCGCCAGCAGCCTGCGCCTCGCCCCGGGCACGTGCAGCAGCGCCACGAGCCCGCGGAAGGGCGGCTCCCTCCCCGCGCCCCGCGCCTCCCGCCACCGACACGCGGCGCGCGCTAGGATCGCCTCGCCGCCGCTCACTGAAGGCAGGCTGGTCGCAAGGGGGTTACCCCATTCGAACTGCTCCTCCTGAAGTACAAACAAATGCATTTGATACTTATTTTATAACAAGGCAAGTCTCATGTAATAATACGCTCCACTAATCGCGAATAGGGCGATCCATAACTATAATAAATTTATTACATTACATTGCATCTATAATTAAATTACTGTTGTGTAATCTTTGATATTTAGGTTGGTAAAAGGAACTATGGACAATAATTTGTAGATAGGAGCTGTATTCATGGACAAAAGAGGTCCGTAATATTAGTTCAGTGGTCTGTTCTTGATTGAGGTCCGGGCGCTCCGCCGACTCTTTCGGCTCGCTTCGGCTTGGCTCGGCTACCATCGGTCCGGTGCTGATGATCGATTTGAAGGTGTCTCCAACAATTACAATAGAGCGACATCTGGGCAAGCATTAACTAGAGAGAGATATAGAGTCGTGTAGAGAAAGGTACCGGTAGGAAGTGCCCGACGGCCCGGCTGCGCGCCACGTACGCGGGGTGCAGCACCCAGCGGCCCGCCGCCACGGAGCCCAGCATCTTCTCGCTGCGGCCCGGCGCCGCGCACAGCAGGTGCGTCGCCGTCGGGTCCACCTCCGCGTGCTCCGACACCTCTCCGCCGAGGTACACGATCATCTCCATTATCTCTTCGCGGTTCTGGATCACATATACAAAATTATGATGAAAAGAAAATTATTAACCATCAAAAGCGCCTCACAGAAAGAGCATACTATGGCATAAAGGATTATATGTCAGACCACAATTTTGTAATGACACTTTGACATAACATTTAATATTTGACTTATTACCTTGGACACTTGTTATTCTTATTTATGTTAAGACCTTCTTAAGTGCAATGTAATGTGCCTATGAGAAATAAATGATTGAATTTACACCTATTGTCTTCCTGGACTTTTTTTTTAAAACAACGTGATCTTCTTTCAAAATACTAATGACTTCACATTTCACCAAAAACTGGTCAGGTCTTGATTTTTATCTGCCAAATGGGAAGTACCAGCTTTCAAAAAAAGGAGTATGTTTTCATATTATGTCCCATTCATTAGTAACACGAATAAAATAATACAATCGAAATGAGAAGCTTCTACTTTTTTTGAAGACGGTTAAAATAGATTGTGCGTGTCCTTGAAGACAGAGGGTAAATGACTACGTGTCTGTATAGTGCGTAAGTCTCTATTATTTTGCAATAGCTTTGTGCAAAGTAACGCCTCATTCTACGTCATCTATGTTAGATTAAAAATATACTACAAGATAGCAACAAGTGGAGAATGCTGTCGTCATAAAGTCAAAGAGCTTTATTTCCTTTAGACCTTACAGGACTAAGGCTGTGTCCCCAGTAGGCAAACTGTGAGCGTCTGACTGAGTGAGCCGCAAATTTGTGGCGAACAGCTACAAACTCAGATCAGTTTGCGTGCGTATCGCAAGCACTGAAACCCGCGAGTCGCCGCTAACTGAGACAGTCGGCGCACGTAACGCTGCAAACTGCGTACAGTGAGCGCAAACTAGCAAACTGTGGACACTGAATTTACAATATATAGAAAGGCGTACTGAACTGATACGCCGCAAACTCAGTCGGCTGCTCACAGTTTGCCTACTGGGGACACAGCCTAAGTCGAAGACGAAGTGCATAGTTAGTTATTGTCTTCTAAAACTAAACGCAATGGTTAGGTACCTAATTACCCATGTCTTCTTTTAGGTGACTACCGTATAAATGTGTTTGCCGAAACCAAAATACATACGGTTTTTTTACAAATCCTTTTGCTGTGGTTCCACTCCTCCTTATTCCAAGCAAGCTAAGGTTGACATTAAAATGCTGTTAAGACAGGATGACAACGAATAAGGGGCTTTTTTGTAATGTATTGTATTAAGTATATCAGTCATCTAGTACCCACAATACAAGCTCTGCTTAGCTTGGTGCTAGATGATGATGTGTGGATTGTCCAGCATTCTTTAAATTATACAAAATTTCATAATCGGATGCGGTCTCGTTTCCTTTGAAACAGTGACAATATTATGCTCGACGGTTTTCTTTTGTCCAACTATGGTTGTTGGCCAAATAGTAGCTTAGATATCGTAATTGTCTGACCAAATGAGTTTCTGCCATCCGACCTAAGTCAATGAGGTTTGTGTCAGCGAGGTTTCGGACTAAACAAAATTAATATCATCTTATCGCTGAAAATACATAAAAATGACAAAGTTTCCGACGAATTGAGAACCTCTTAATAATAACATGACTCATCTAAATCGAGAGAAATATTTACACTTTAAGTCGATAATCAGTTTCCAAAAAAAATATCTCCTTCAATATAATGCTCTATTTATAAGCTATTTAAATAAATGAAAATAAAACATACACAAAAAAATATTTCTATAGAACGCGTGCCAAACCGCGGGCAGTAACTAATGAACAACTGATCTAACCTAGAAACGAAATCTCGCGACTCATACTTACATCAACGTTAGAAGACAACATGAATCTCTTCCTGGGCGCGGGTAGCGGTGACGTCACGGGCGGTGACGTCACAGGGGGCGCGGGGGTGCTGTCGTCCCAGCCCACCGTGTTAGGCTGCGACGCTGGACCGGGCTCGGATTCAGCTGGAAACACCAACAAGTAAGCACGGAGTTAATAAACACCCTATGCATTTCATCCACTAGTGGACATCATTGAAGTGAAGACAATTAACTCTTTATTTCTTAGTTAATAATTTTAATGTTTATAAGTCCGCTAGGCTGCGATAACCGCAGCAGCGCTGAGAATCCTACTAATATTATAAACGCGAAAGTTTGTATGGATTGATAGATGGATGGATGTTTGTTACTCTTTCACGCAAAAACTACTGAACGGATCTGGATGAAATTTGGCACGGAGATAGATTATAGTCTGCCATAACACGTAGGCCGGATTATCCCGGAATTCCCACGGGAACGGGAATTACGCGGGTGAAACCGCGAAGCGCTGCTTGTAAAAAAATAAACATATCTCCAACACCGCTGGTTACGCTCGTTTTTTATATTTATAGAATACGCTGTTTTTTTGGTTGGTTTTTCGCATATATAATGTCTTATAATATATACCTACTAAAATGATCAACGAGTCGAAGGTCAACCGCAAGCCCCACTCTAGGGGTAGATTCGAAGACGTCACCGCGGCGCTTCAGTCAATCAGTCTACGATCTACGCATCTCTAATGCACACGTGTATATGCATTTTAGTCACCGCGACCGCATCCTCTTGCACCTAGTGCCCAATAGTGGGATTTAGACAAGGACTTTACATAAACATTTAACATTTCTTCCTGTGACATAAGAATAAATAATACTGCGTAGAAAGGACTCTTCTTTGATCTAGTCCCAAACGCCGCCATTTATATACCTACTTCCCCCTTCACCTCGTTACGCCCCTCTGTCGTCCAGGCGTTTTGCCAGGGTTGCTACTGCATTGTACCGCCGCGCCCCGCCGCCCGCCGCGTCGTCGTCGCGAGGCGAGGCGAGTGAGAAAAAGTCAACGAACGATGTTCACGTTCCTTTGATTAGGTACCTACCTAATTACTTAGATAGGAACCTACTAAAACACAATAATATTTAGAAAATATTACTTACATAGGGTATGTATTATCATTTATTATGCATTATCTTTTATTGTTACAATCGATCACACCACAATAACTTGACCATGACGTCATATTATAGAGGTAGGTACCTAACCTATACAAATATTAAAATCCGCGTGCGGCGTCGCCGGCTGTGACAGCCCTACTGCACGTTTAACGTGCAGAATCGCGTAGGCTAATATCGTGACCTTGAGCGCGTTCGGAGCGAAGTTTCCCTTCTAGTCTGTTCTTATTCTTATGCCTGTGACGTGAGTGATCAGTGTCCTCCAGGAGATAGGTACATCTCGCATTGCCGCCATCCAGACCGAGACAAATTGTGACTTGAGGTGGGTATTTATTTTAAGGCTTTTTATATGTGACTGGCTTTCCATAAAACATAGTTATTTACTTAGCCGCCTTCCGCGGGGCCTAATTTAGGCAGGATAAGTATTAAATCTTAGATGTTACCAACTCTAATTGGCCTAAGCAACCGCATAAGGTATATTTAGGAAGACTTATTTCTTTATACACCAACCGCATCCGGTAGGGTACTTACCTTAAATTACATAGAACCTCTCAAGCATTATTTGTTTAAATGCACTTACGTGGTATAGGAACATTAAGCGAGTCTCTAGGCCGCTTCGCCCGCTGTGAACTCAGTCTGTTAGTGAGCGCTGCATTCAGCCGCTGCAGCTGCAAATCCACCGCTAGGGGCAAGGTGCTTGAAGCGCTGCTAGCGCTTTTGGAACCTTCCTCTTGTTCCGGTTTGTCGTCATCGGACTCGATTCTCTCTATTCTATCTGTCGATTTCATCGCTGATCCGGGACTCTGGAATGGATTGAAACTAAGTATATAAAAGCGTGTTCTTGAGTGGAGACCGCGACTTGGCAAACGTAGGGTAGGATGCCGCCCGGCCAGGTGGGATGACGATCTGCGAAAGACTGCTGGCAGATGCTGGAAGCGTCAAGCTGAAGACAAGGCATTAGGGGAGGCTGGTGTCCAGCGGTCCGGTGACTAATATAGGCTGATGATGATGATTATATAAGAAAAGGGTCTCTTCAAGACGAGAGTGAATAGGTGTCTTCTGGAGTTTCGTGAGACTTCTCCGGCCACGGCGTCACTTACCATCAGGTGAGATCGTGGTCAAACGAAGGTCTATTGTTGATGAGTGAGTGGCTTAGGCACTATCATACTAATATTCTTAATTCAAAAGTTTAGATGGATGTATATTTGATACGTCAAGCCAAAACTACTGAAAAGATCGAGCTGAAATTTTGAACAGAGTTCTAGACCAGGAATAAAACATAAGCTACTTTTCATCAACTTTCACAAGGGTGAAGCCGCAGCCTCAGGTAATAATTACCTACATAAAGTCATGTAAGTTCTTCCATCTTTAAACCTTGTTTATTTTAAATTTGTAGTGATTAAGAATAATAAAAATACATTAATTTAGGGATTTTAATAATATGAGAAGTAAAGTGTTTATTTACCTGATCCAAACGAGACATCCGGGCCATTTTTGCTGGAGGTGGCGTTTCGTCTTCCTGTAGAGAGAAAAACAACCTTATAGAAACTAATTATAACGTTTATAATACATGTGTTGATACATATCAAACGAACCTAAGTCCACTTTTCACATTTCGTAATATTTTTAATCTGTCAGAATCTGCGCGCAGAAACAAATATGTCTGTTTTGATCAATCAAACCTAAATCCAGTATTTCTCATAGAAAAACGGCTCTAAAGCTTCCCTCTTTTTTCAAAATCGCCCAAGTCACACTGTCAGTGTATATCAAACTCGCCAAGATCCAAATCGACCAATCACGAACGCTTACGAACGTGTCATGGCTGCCATTCCTGTTTTAGCCCATGGCGCTCGCTAATGTTTTTGTAATAAAATAATTAATTATGGAGGATATAATAAGTGTGGTACAACCGGTGCTAGCGAAAAAATAAAGGAAATTTAAGGGCGAATCAAAGAAAGAAAGAAAAGACGCGAAATCTTTAAGTATGACTGCAATATTACACTTGGAACGCGGAAGGCATTTGGTCAGGATCGAGTCATTTTTTACATAGACAGGGCTGGACTAAGAAATACATTTCTAGGAAAATACCCTACGGCATGCATACTCTGCTGATGTTTTAACATTTTTGTTTTGTTGTTGTTTTACTTAGGTAGGTCATACTAGTTTTAAGCCAGTTTTCACGTGGTGTCACTATAAGTAAACAACAAGGCTGCTATTTCAGTCGAGACAAATAAAATGTACGCGAAATTGTATGACTTTTTATTCAATAACATTAGCACATTAATAGGTAGATATGTATTTACAAAATAACATTGATGATGTCAGTTAGACCCAGGTAAAAGTGACATTACTTATGGACCTGAGTCCGTACCCTTTTCACTCAGTTACATCAAACCAACCAAAGTCACTTTGTGTTTTTTCATAACTGCTTAAGTCCCATGACACGTTACTTCAAACAAGCCTAAATCCCTACGGGATTTTTCATACGCACCTAAGTCCAGAATTAAAACCGGTTTTAACGTCAAGGTGAGGCTTGTTTCTACTTTTTTTTAACGTAATGTTGCCCGTAGACATGTTCTAAATAGCTTGGCGGTATGTGTACCCTTCTCACCTCTTCAATTAAGCTAAGACGATAAAATATCAATTATCCAAAAGTTGCTTATGTGTGACTTAGGCCCGTTTGATATTTATCAACACACATGCATGTTTTCTTTTTGCACATGAGACAGTAATGTACAGGTGTATAAAGATAAAGTCTAATCAGAGCGTATTTTATTTTAGATTATTATTTAAAAACAGTAGTCTCGCTAATCCGGACCGGCAGAAATCAGGCCTTTAGCGGATAGCGTCGGTGTCCGGATTATCGGGATCGCCGAATTAGCGGGGGTTCCGAATTAGCGAGGCACTACTGTACTATATGGACTCACTTGTAAGTCTAGTTTTCTGGGTGCGACGTGATATTCCGAGGGCGGTGTCGTCGCTTCTCCGTTGAACTGAGCTAGGAACCGGTTTCGGATCTCTGACAGTGGCTGGAAATACAAGTAACTTAATTTTATTTTTGAGCACCGCGCTACGTATGTTTGACGTTGTCGTATGTTTATTCTATTATATTGTAGCGCGGTGGGTGAAGGTCCGCCTGCGACGCAGGAAGTTGCGGGTTTGATTCCCGCCTCGGAACAAATTTGTGCACGCTTGCAGAAATTTGTTTCATTGGTCCCAGACCGTTTAATATGATAAAAAATATATATCTATGTATATAATGTATTAAATATATTAGTTATCTAGTACCCATAACACAAGCTTTAGGTAGCTTACTTTGGAGCTAGATGGTGCTGTGTGGATTGTCCAGCATAATTTATTTATTATTTATTTATTTATATTACCGTATATTTATCCCAGATTACCGTAAGTTTGTTCTAGATTACCTTAAGTTTATTCTAGATTACCGTATGTTTGTCCTATTTTACCGTATGTTTATCCTATTTTACCGTATTAGACCTTACCATTCTAGATTACTTTATGTTAATTGATATGTTTATTCCAGATTACTAATTATAGATTACCGTATGTTCATTCTAGATAACCGTATGTTTATCCCAGATAACCGTAAGTTTGTTCTAGATTACCGTATGTTTATTCTATATTACCGTATGTTTATCCTAGATTACCGTATGTTTATCCTTTATTACCGTATGTTTATCCCAGATTACCGTATGTTTATCCTTGACGGCGTCGCTCTGTCTGCCGGGCAGCTCGTGCACCACCCTCCACAGCCGCTTGCGCGCGTCGGGCGAGAGCCGCGCCGAGCCCGGCCGGAGGTTGGCCCCGAATGCGCTGTCTGGAGTCGATACGTTCTTGTCGACTGGAAATGGGAGATATTAAACATCACATAATGCTGGAGAATGCACACAGCATCATCTAGCCTTAAGCTAAGTAGAGCTAGTGTTGTGGGTACTTGCTAACTGATATACTGAATACAATATGTTAAATATTTCTTTTTTTTTATTTTAACGAGTGGACGGACTCAGTGCCGCCAGGTTGTACAGTATATATAGTAGGTGTAGAGGGTTAGTTACAGGGGTCTGCGGGCGTCCGTATGGGGTCGGAGGGCATCTCCCCGCGGCGCAGCGCCTGCAGCCGGCGACGCGTGGATGGACTCAGGGCCGCCAGGTTGTACAGTATATATAGTAGGTGTAGAGGGTTAGTTACAGGGGTCTGCGGGCGTCCGTATGGGGTCGGAGGGCATCTCCCCGCGGCGCAGCGCCTGCAGCCGGCGACGCGTGGATGGACTCAGGGCCGCCAGGTTGTACAGTATATATAGTAGGTGTAGAGGGTTAGTTACAGGGGTCTGCGGGCGTCCGTATGGGGTCGGAGGGCATCTCCCCGCGGCGCAGCGCCTGCAGCCGGCGACGCGTGGATGGACTCAGCGCCGCCAGGTTGTACAGTATATATAGTAGGTGTAGAGGGTTAGTTACAGGGGTCTGCGGGCGTCCGTATGGGGTCGGAGGGCATCTCCCCGCGGCGCAGCGCTTGCAGCCGGCGACGCGTGGATGGACTCAGCGCCGCCAGGTTGTACAGTATATATAGTAGGTGTAGAGGGTTAGTTACAGGGGTCTGCGGGCGTCCGTATGGGGTCGGAGGGCATCTCCCCGCGGCGCAGCGCCTGCAGCCGGCGACGCGTGGATGGACTCAGGGCCGCCAGGTTGTACAGTATATATAGTAGGTGTAGAGGGTTAGTTACAGGGGTCTGCGGGCGTCCGTATGGGGTCGGAGGGCATCTCCCCGCGGCGCAGTGCCTGCAGCCGGCGCCGCGTGGATGGACTCAGCGCCGCCAGGTTGTACAGTATATATAGTAGGTGTAGAGGGTTAGTTACAGGGGTCTGCGGGCGTCCGTATGGGGTCGGAGGGCATCTCCCCGCGGCGCAGCGCTTGCAGCCGGCGACGCGTGGATGGACTCAGCGCCGCCAGGTTGTACAGTATATATAGTAGGTGTAGAGGGTTAGTTACAGGGGTCTGCGGGCGTCCGTATGGGGTCGGAGGGCATCTCCCCGCGGCGCAGTGCCTGCAGCCGGCGCCGCGTGGATGGACTCAGCGCCGCCAGGTTGTACAGTATATATAGTAGGTGTAGAGGGTTAGTTACAGGGGTCTGCGGGCGTCCGTATGGGGTCGGAGGGCATCTCCCCGCGGCGCAGCGCCTGCAGCCGGCGACGCGTGGATGGACTCAGGGCCGCCAGGTTGTACAGTATATATAGTAGGTGTAGAGGGTTAGTTACAGGGGTCTGCGGGCGTCCGTATGGGGTCGGAGGGCATCTCCCCGCGGCGCAGTGCCTGCAGCCGGCGCCGCGTGGATGGACTCAGCGCCGCCAGGTTGTACAGTATATATAGTAGGTGTAGAGGGTTAGTTACAGGGGTCTGCGGGCGTCCGTATGGGGTCGGAGGGCATCTCCCCGCGGCGCAGCGCCTGCAGCCGGCGACGCGTGGATGGACTCAGCGCCGCCAGGTTGTACAGTATATATAGTAGGTGTAGAGGGTTAGTTACAGGGGTCTGCGGGCGTCCGTATGGGGTCGGAGGGCATCTCCCCGCGGCGCAGCGCTTGCAGCCGGCGACGCGTGGATGGACTCAGCGCCGCCAGGTTGTACAGTATATATAGTAGGTGTAGAGGGTTAGTTACAGGGGTCTGCGGGCGTCCGTATGGGGTCGGAGGGCATCTCCCCGCGGCGCAGCGCTTGCAGCCGGCGACGCGTGGATGGACTCAGCGCCGCCAGGTTGGGGGAAGACAACACATCTTCTATAACCGGGGTCCTCACGTCGAGAGTACCTGAACAAAATATAACAATTCAATAACGATTCTTGTTTGTAGTGTTTTTAAAAGAACAAACAAAATATAGGTGTAGGGCCTAGGCCGCATGCTTGTTTGCCACCTTGGTGGTATAAAAAAAAATGAATTTTTTACAAAAATAAAGTTTACATTATAAACAACTTCAAACACACATTTTTAGATAACTCAAAAAATATACTAGTCAGATAAGTTACATTGGTTTCAAACGCTCAAAATATTTTTTTTTGTCATTTTTTACTAACATCATAACGGACATCCAGTTTCAAACATTATTAGGTATTTATAACTCAAAAACTACTGATGTCAGATCTCGATAAAAATGTTAAGGCTTTTAAATCTAAGAAAAAGCATACGCTTCTACATAAAAAAAATAACCCAGAAAAAAGGAATCATTATAACACACAAAACATATAGTTGAACTAGGAAGTTCTCAATGCCATTTCTGAAGTCGATAGAATAGATTAATTTAATGAGGGAAACGAAAATTCAATAATAAAAAATGTGTATAACCTTGTTCACCATCAGTGTTGTCATCGTGGGGACGTTTGGGGGTTTCCTGCGAGTCGCCCCCGAGGAGGCCCTGGCGCGCCATCGCTATGTACCGAGAGGCTGGGGACATGTCGTCAGCTGGAAGTAAAATAAATCAATAAGTTATTCTAAAGTATCTTAGGACAGAAGGTTAACAAAATAGTATCTGCTAATACTATTTTATGAAGGAATGTAATAGAATAGATTTTCATTTACTGTCCAATGAATAAAGCTATAGCAAATTTGTGCTTATTGAAACCTAGTGACACAATATAATAGAGTTCTTAGATGAGTTTACACTAAAGAACACTATTATTCTGAATAAAATAAAAGTGGAAGAGACGTCTTCGACGATATATGTTTAATTATTTTATGAGATTGTGATTATGAAGAGTCCAGTAAAATTATTGTCATATAAAATGTGGATAAAATGTATAAAGCAATATTATAAATATTGTAAAAATGTTGTAATATTACAGGAAAATGTAGAAGACGCGTGTAAGTACAATAAATAAAATGAATACAACACACTGACAATCTAACCCTGAAATAATTATACCCGAACAATGTATTCTATTTATGGCGGCGGTATCGAGGCTATCCGGGTTTTAATTGGAACAATCTAATCTATTTATGGAGGGTATCCGGTTATCTGAGCGTCTGGTCGATGCGACGGATGACCCGAGAACTGGTGAGTATCTGGCTCAGCGCATCAGCATTGTCATACAGCGTGGTAATGCAGCCAGTGTATTGGGGACGCGACGACTAGTATTGACATGGATCAGTTGAGTTACCTCTAGATTCTAGACTAGACTGTTTGCAACTGTCTGCAGTTAGTTCAATTATTACAATTATACTAGGTTTAATTTTTCTATATTACTTGATTGTAATTTTCATTGTTAATTAACAATTTAACCCAGATATTACTGAAACTATTTTTTATCTTCGATCATAGTGATTTTTTAATATGTTGTTTAAAATGCCCTAATAGTGTTAGGGAAAGAAGTAAAAAAAAACTTACTTTTCTAGGAAAGTCGGAAAATGGTGGCCTTTTAAAAGGCCTGTAGTAACATGGGGGGTCGATTATACGCAATCCTAAAAGTCATACAAAACATCGAAATATCAATTTTTATTTATCAAATTACCTTGAAACACTAAAAAAAATGGTTTTTTAAACCTCTAAATGGCTTGCAAAAAAAAAAACAGTGTTTAGGGTGTACATTTATGTCACATTGTTTGCAAATAAAATTGCACCTTAGCTGCCATGCTCTGTATTCTATCAGATGATTTGTTCCATCATATCGAGATACTTCCTGATGTGATCTAGCTGAACGAACAAAGCCTCTCCTACTTCTTCCACTTGCTAAAACTATTCGAAAATCAAGAAGATCATACGGTCTTCCACCTCGTTTGTATACAACTGATGCGTTGTGTTCGCAGTCATATCTAGACTGACAGACAAGCATTACCAAACTAGTTTATGTTCCGGTACATTAGATTTTTGTACTGATAGGTACCTCTGTCTGTCTTTCTGAAGTCCTAGTTTGTCGGGAGTGAATGCAAAGGTGGCTAAATTACTTTGGTTTCTCACAACTGTTGTCTGAATGAAACTCGAACCAACTAGGACTTTACAGTTTCAGGAAAAGCAGCTGTTGGTGTCCACTACTTCGCTTTTATCAGTAATTGTACCTGTTGTCCGTCTCTCATAGTGTAGTTTGATAAATAATCATAATTTTCAAACTGTCACCAAAATGTAACTCAGCTAGATCTCTAAGTTGCGATTTTGACTTTATGAAAGTAATAAATTCTTCATTACCAGCATCTTCATCTGTTACTAAAGAGGCAGAAGAAAAATTGTTATATAGCTTGGGAATAAACTTTCTTCATCACCACGCTCAAACTCGCCAAGAATTTCATTGAGAATGCGTGTGCTAGTGTACAACAAAAGTGCCTTGATACATTCTACAGGGCTTTTAAAAGGCCATCAACTTAAATTGTAAAAATGGTTCAAAAAACTTAACTAAAGAATCGAAATAATGACCAAATCCTAGAAATAAGACATCCAAAATCAAATACTAAAGTGAAATATTCTCAAATTCTTCTTACAAATATAAAAAAATCTTACCTTTTTACAGCCAATGCGATAAAATATCACAGCCATGTTTTGAAACATCAAAACCTTAAAAAAAATGCGTCTGATTGTCAATACTACTATCACTAATCAAGTATCAATATGTACTGGTTAACATGACTATTAAAAAAATCATGTCCACATAGAAAAAAACAGAGATAAATGCGGGTACATTTAATGCATTTTTTGGGCCTTTTAAAAGGCCGGACGCTTTATCTGGGTTAAGGAGATTCTAAAAGATTATTATTTCGCTTCTTCCACTAGACAAAAAAGTGAAGCGAAGGGGAAATCAATTATCACTTTATTTCTTAGATTATTTTGATAATTATAAACCTATAGTTTAAATTTGACTTGTCTAAGTGCTTATTTTATAAGCCTAAAGATATTAATAAAGATATTGATTTACTATTAAAATCCTTTGTAACTGAAACTGCTTTTCTGCCATTTTCATGTGTTTCATAATAGTCAGAAGTATGTCTCAACATAAAGTTTGAATGAATGATATTACCGTTAGCTTTCGGCGTGTGTTCTCTACTCGGCGGCATAGACGCTCGCTTCGGTACGTCTGAATTCAGCGGCGGGAGCATAGAGTTCTCCTTATCTATTCTGTTGGCTTCCTTTTGATCGCTCGGTTCATTTTGTACTGGTTTTTGCTGCTCTGGCTTTGCTGGTGATGGCGGTGCTGAAAAAATGGGGGAATTTCAACTTTTTGCTTTGATATCACTCACTAAATGTGTCTCACCCTCTCGCTCACTCTCCTGCCTTCGCGCATACACTGCAGCAGCCAGCTCGCTCTGACAGCGGGCAGGCCCCACTTGACAGCGCCCGTGTATTCATACCTTTGGTATCACCCACTAGATGTTCCCTCTCGCTCACTCTCCTGCCTTCGCGCACACACTGCAGCATCCAGCTCGCTCTGACAGCGGGCAGGCCCTACTTGACAGCGCCCGTGTTTCGTACCTTTGGTATCACCAACTAGATGTTCCCTCTCGCTCACTCTTCTGCCTTCGCGCACACATTGGAGCAGCCAGCTCGCTCTGACAGCGGGCAGGCCCTACTTGACAGCGCCAGTGTATTCGTACCTTTGGTATCACCCACTAGATGTTCCCTCTCGCTCACTCTTCTGCCTTCGCGCACACACTGCAGCAGCCAGCTCGCTCTGACAGCGGGCAGGCCCCACTTGACAGCGCCCGTGTATTCATACCTTTGGTATCACCCACTAGATGTTCCCTCTCGCTCACTCTCCTGCCTTCGCGCACACACTGCAGCATCCAGCTCGCTCTGACAGCGGGCAGGCCCCACTTGACAGCGCCCGTGTTTCGTACCTTTGGTATCACCAACTAGATGTTCCCTCTCGCTCACTCTTCTGCCTTCGCGCACACATTGGAGCAGCCAGCTCGCTCTGACAGCGGGCAGGCCCTACTTGACAGCGCCAGTGTATTCGTACCTTTGGTATCACCCACTAGATGTTCCCTCTCGCTCACTCTTCTGCCTTCGCGCACACATTGGAGCAGCCAGCTCGCTCTGACAGCGGGCAGGCCCTACTTGACAGCGCCAGTGTATTCGTACCTTTGGTATCACTCACTTGATATTCCCTCTCGCTCACTCTCCTGCCTTCGCGCACACACTGCAGCAGCCAGCTCGCTCTGACAGCGGGCAGACACCACTTGGCAACGCCCGTGTATTCGTACCTTTGGTATCACCCACTAGATGTTCCCTCTCGCTCACTCTCCTGCCTTCGCGCACACACTGCAGCAGCCAGCTCGCTCTGACAGCGGGCAGACCCCACTTGACAGCATCTGTGTATTCGTACCTTTGGTATCACCCGCTAGATGTTCCCTCTCGCTCACTCTCCTGCCTTCGCGCACACACTGCAGCAGCCAGTTCGCTCTGACAGCGGGCAGACCCCACTTGACAGCACCTGTGTATTCGTACCTTTGGTATCACCCACTAGATGTTCCCTCTCGCTCACTCTCTTGCCTTCGCGCACACACTGCAGCAGCCAGCTCGCTCTGACAGCGGGCAGGCCCCACTTGACAGCGCCCGTGTATTTGTCTCCGGCGGGCGTTGGACATATTAGATGGGTAGATGCGAGAGCATTTGCTGTGTTTCGACGGCAGAAACGGAGTTGGGTTCTGTAAGAAATTAATATACAACATAAGAATCAATCGAATTGAAACGAAGCAAGCCCCTCTGTTTAATGTACTCTACTGATGGCTGCGTCCGTAGAATCTACCCGATTATTGTGTTTCGATCATGTTCCTTCGACACTTGTATCGCTCTGCTTGTGTCAGCTTATTTACGTGAAATCTATAATAAACAATAAATATCGTGTGCCTGTACAGATTGAAAGAAAAAGAAAGAAAAATATAAATTTCCAGTAAAAATTGTGAGATCGCAATTTTGTCAAACGTAATATATCAGTTTTTTCTAGGTTAAATACTTATTTTGATACTCTGTCTGCGAACTAGGGATCTACAAACTCTGCAGACCTATGACAAAAAATTTGAACTCATGAAATTTATAGGCACACTAGCACTTGGCTGATCTTGATCTTACTAAATTCACTAATCGAGTTTAAAAGCTAGGTAATAAAGTTGACTGACGTAGCCCCGAGCAGCTTGGCGAGCTCGTCCAGGAAGGCCCTCTCCACGCCGGTGTACGTACTGAGGCTGGCCACCACGCCCTGCAGCGGTGCCGGCCCCGGCACCAACTTCACGGGCCGGTGGTAGTACTGGATCGGGAGGAGCTCTTGTTGGGATAGGCAGTCTTTCTGTAGATATTACAAGTCGATTTAATTAATGCGGAACTAGCTTTACGCTCGCGGCTTCGCCCGCGTAGACTATACGGTTTGTCTTGTCACTTATGGGTTTATTGGAAATTTTTAAAATATGTGTTTATAACAATACATACTATACATTTCAGGTCAGAAGCACCCTACATTAATATGTTACTTACAGACATTTCAATACAGATTACAGAGCCAAAGAGCGAATGTCAAGCTAACAAGTAAATCAGACCACTGGTTACGGAGTTAACAAAAAAAGAAGAGTGGACAAAATCCTTAGACGACACTTTTCACCCTATTAGGGATCTCCAAAAATCCCTTCTTATACAGAGTCTGTGTATGGCTGCCCCCGCCCCCCGCGGCACACAGCACGCCCCAGTGACTCACCACCCAGAACACAGTGATTGGCTCGACGTGTGCAGTCAGGAGCTCGTCCGTGTCGAAGTCCAGCGGGAGGAGCACGTGGCTGCCCCCGCCCCCCGCGGCACACAGCACGCCCCCCGCCCCCCGCGGCACACAGCACGCCCCAGTGACTCACCACCCAGAACACAGTGATTGGCTCGGCGTGTGCAGTCAGTAGCTCGTCCGTGTCGAAGTCCAGCGGTAGGAGCACGTGGCTGCCCCCGCCCCCCGCGGCACACAGCACGCCCCCCGCAGCACTTATCTCAGCTCCTAGCTCGCAGACTGCGTCACTGTCTAGTCCTTGCACTTCTATTTTTATATCTGTACAAGTTAAAATAAATTAAATGGGTTTATGAAAGCATCAGCAGTGGACGTCCTGATGAAAAGTGGGAATGGGGAAGCTTCAATCGATGTGGGGACGAAGAGTAAGTATTACAAAAGATTGATAGATTCTCTGAGGCTAAAGGAGTCTGTGCGAATGTCAAGTTTTCGAAATTCGTAATGCAGATGCAAATTAAAGTATACGATGCTCACATTCGCGAATGCGAAAGTTGATTTTAAGAACTTGCTGCCAACTTTATGCAGTGTTTATTGGTGCGCGCGATGACCAATTACCAATGCATGCTTTTATTATTGCTATCTTCAACTACCAATGACGTACGAGTACTAACGTTCATTTCATTCGTTGTTAAATTTAAACACCTTTTGTCAAAGTTTCGTACCAAGTTTAAGTTAGCAAAAAGAGTGCCTTATTAAAATAAATCTCCAAAAGACCCTAAATCTTAAAACACCACTCTTAGTTAGGGTTAGGGTCCCTGAATAACGTGTAGTGTAATACCCCTATTACCTCTAAATATCTGTTCAATTTCCTCAGTAGGCTCGTCCGTCAAATCCTCTGTAATGTCAGGCCGTGCGGTGGTATTGTTCCGTCTCATCGTCACATTGCTGGATTCGGGCTCGGGGATTTTAGGGTCTGGGAGTTCTTCTGGCATTTGTTCTGAAATTATGGGTGTTTTATTCAAGTACTAACAGCGCCTCGCGGTTTCACCCGCGGTAATTCCCGTATAAAATATGGCCTGTGTGTTATTCTAGACTATAATCTATCTTTGTGCCAAATTTCATCCATATCCGTTCAGTAGTTTTTGCGTGAAAGAGTAACAAACATCCATCCATCCATCCATCCATCCATCCATCCGGTCTAAATAGATAGATGCGCTTCAAAGGGTTCTTTTATTTTTCAATGACTGATCATCATGTCAGAAAGATGGGTTGAATTTTGCTGTTTAAAATTGAGGTGTTGTTTATCATTGAGGGTCAAAAAATAATATCTACTATTTTCATCTTTACATCATGGCTACTCATACTGTTTGTTTTTTGTATGCAAATAAGTATCAGTTTCTGAAAACTATTAAAAAATTATTTATATTAAAACTATTATAATATTAAGTTTCTAAGAACTATAAAAGACCAATTTCAGTAAACAAGTACTTTTCCGTCGCGCGCGGTAACTCACTGATGCATAAAATAGCGAGCCCGCGCGGTCTGTATGCGAATGAAGCCGTTTGGTTTGAGCCATTTGAAATATCTGACGACGTGTCGAAGAACGTAAAATGCTTTATTTTAATAATAACCAGTTAGGTCTAAAGGAAATAAAATACTTTGTAGTTGGAATCTTCAAGTAAAAGGTTGGTAATAGCTCATAATAAGAAAACTTTATTAACAACGAAAATTACAAGCAAATGAATAGAAAAATTACGACTAGTATTTACAATTGAAACCATTGAGCTAACCGCAGACGGTTGCAAACAGTCTAAAGGTAGCTCAATTGATCCATGTCAATACCAGTCGGAAGCGTCCCCAAGACACTGGCTGCATTACCACGCTGTATGGCAATGCTGATGCGCTGAGCCAGATATTCACCAGCTCATAATAAGTATATGATAAGATACTAACTGCGAAATACTGCTGGCAGATCCTAGATGCGGCAAACTAAAGACAGGGCGCTATAGCACTCGTTGGGGGAGGCCTATGTCCAGCTGTGGACATATATATCTATGTATTGTATTAAGTATAACAGTCTTCTAGTACAAATAACACAAGTTCTGCTCAGCTCGGGGCTAGATGATGTTGTGTGGACTGTCCGGAATTATTTATTTATTTATGCCTTTAATAAGAAACTCACTGCGAAAGACTGCTGGCAGATGTTGCATGCGGCAAACTGAAGACAGGGCGCTATAGCACTCGCTAGGGGAGGCCTATGTCCAGCAGTGGACTAATATAGGCTGATGGTGATTATACTCACGGCTTAGGTAATGGTTGACCAGTTCATCCTGAGGCGGCAACTGTTCCTCTTCAGTCGGCGGCGGCAAGTCGAGTGGGCGGCGCAGCAGTGCCAAGTTGCGCTTACTCATCGGGGACGCGGGTTCGAGGCGCGGCTTGCGGGCGCTTTTAGCGGGCGTGGATGGCTTGGTGTCTATTATGTACTGGAAGATATTATGGGCTATGTGAATGTCAGTCAAGTAGCTTTAGCGCAGCCAGTTGGATTTATTTGCAATTGACTGGTTTTTTAATATCAAAATACTAAACAGACAAAGCCTTACGTCTTATTTACGTCTACACAAGAGATAATCAAAATTTGTTATTATCTGTTTCAAAATCTGTTACACAATATTGGTCATTGCACCTCATGACGCATTTTATTAAAAACATTTATCACTGATACTTGGAGGCTAACTTTTGCGACTTTGAAGCTTTTTATAGTAATCTTGTTATTTACGATAATTATATTTAAAGCTTGCTTTAAAATTACATAAACATAATATAAAATTGACAATCCATCCAACCAGCACTGCTGGTTGGATGGATTGTCAGAAATTTCACATTTTTTTAACAAGAAATGAAAAACAAGAGATATCACAGCAAATGGCTCACATCAGCTTCGTTCAAGGCCTTCCCCGCCTGCACACTGCGGATCAGCCACAGCGGGCTGATGACAGGCACGGAGGGCAGCTCGGAGGCCGCTCGCGAGGCCGCCGCGGAGGCCGCCACGACGTGCGTGACGCGCTCGTGCGCCGCGTCGTACCGCACGCCGCCGCATCGCGACACGATCGCCACGGCGCGCTCGCGGCACACGCCTTCTAGGCCTGACACCCAGATCTAGAGAACAAGGGATGTTTTTTTTTTATTTTATTTTATACTAGATGCGCCCCGCGGCTTCGCCCACGAATCAGAGTTTTTTTTCATACAAATTACAGAAATTTATTGCACTCCCCCTAGGGGTTATTGTGTAAAAATAAAAAATATGTATTTCATTATTGAGTCCATAGTTTATTTACACCTAGTTTTGAGTGAATCAAACCAAGGAATAATATTTTTCCATACAGACCACCCTATTAGATTCAAAGGTTAAAATTTCCAAATTTTAACAGCCTATGTCCTATTCTAGGTCCTAAACTATCTACATTCCAAATTTCATTGAAATAACTTGAGTAGTTACAAAGATTACTTATAACGAACATTCACACAGACTTTCCCATTTATTATAATAAGTAAGATATTTGTGGTAACAAACAACCACAATCTTAGCCTAATTAAATGTAATTTTATTCTAAATAGTAATCCTATAAGTGCAATCAGCACCATAACCCTCTTATCATCATCATCATTGTCAACCTATATTAGTCAACTGCTGGACATTGGACATAGGCCTCTTATATAAAAACAGAGCAAAGATGGTTTGACCAAGTTCAAGTAGGCATATACATAGTATGTTACAAAAGTAGGTAAGTATGTAAAATGTAGGTAACAAAATCAATCTTCAAAATCAATCTTGTATTTGAGTTGATTTTGTAAGCCTAAAGAATAAACATTATTTTGTTTACTTAACGAAAATGATGAGTTAAGACACAAAATATTAATAAAATATTATTATGGGGAGGGACGACACTAAAAAAAACTTATACATTTTACTCACACAGAATCCATCAAAAATAGTTCCAGCCTTTTTGATCTGACCCATGTCGAAGTTTTCGAAGACATTCTGCAATTCTTTGTCCCCCGATGCATCAGACTTTCTCATTTCTTGTGTCAACTGAAAACAAAACATAGGCAACATCCGTGGTCACATCATTCCCTCTTATATGTGTCTAGTTTCTCATTAACACACATAATTATGGACTCTATCTCCCTCTATTAAGTACAAAAAAGAAGCAACCTTTCTACTCAGGTTCCCTTAGTCGGCCCTTACGACATCCACTGTCCAAGTTACTTCTTGGCAACCACAAGGTTTAAATTATACCTACCATAGTATAAAAAAACAAACAGTAGACCAATTTCTTTGATCTTCACTCTTTAAATTCTGGGAGTGTTTTAGTGACATTTGGAAAGCCTTTCCGATATTCAACAAAAAGAGAAAAATCGGGGCCAAATCGGATCTGACTCAAGTATTTCTGTTCAGTGAACCAAACCTGCTACCTTATTGTCTAACTTGAAATCGATTACCAGTGGTCGACGCAGTCTGAATGTATTCGGTATTGGATAAGGCATAAGATATTAAACTGGACTAACTGTCAAAAATGAAGTCGATCTCGTTTACCAGAACAGTTGAGTTACATAAGCCTGGCTGTATAGTTAATAGACACTAACTTACCTTCAATTTCCCAGACATAGTTGTTATGTCAGCAGCCCTAGATTCGTCTACGAAATTATTCGGTGGGCGTATGTTTGTTATGCGAGAGAAATTAAGACCTGTAAGAATTAATTTTGAGTTAAGTTAGATAGACAGTAATATAAATAATAACTAAGATTTTCTAAATATTAGTTGGTAAAACATTTCATTTTTTCATTTGTATCCTGATTTTTTGAATGTAACGTCGGCTTACTGCAAGAAATCATTAACCGACAAAACCAAAAGTTTGGCAAAAGCAGTTTTTATCTTTTTATGACTTTAAGAGCCTATATCTTCAAAACTACGACAGTTATCAAAATAATTTAAACTCAACTTTTAGTTGAGTTTAAAGATTAAGAGAGATATGTAATTTTTTTCAAAGTAATTGAAATCTGGTTAAATTCAACCACTGCAATTTTTTTGAAGGCTAAAAATGCAAAGATAATGACTTCTTGTGATAAAAGTTTAAACTAAACTGGAGTCATTTGTTCTGAAAGAAGTCATTTAATGCGAATAGTATTATTTTACCATTAATTATGTTTCTAAACCAGTCATTAAGGTGATTTCGCGTCCAGGACTAAGCATAGCTCCGCTACTAGATGGCGATGATTTTCAATTATGATGTTTTTCACTATTTTCTAATTAAATTGTTCATAATTGTTTAATGGTAATGTATTTGCCGCAAATGGTATGTTGTTTTTTATGTACCAAGCAATTTTTCAAGTGTTGAAAGCATTTAGGGAGCTTGTATTTGGGAAGAGCGAAAAAGATCTTGCCTGTGTGAGTGATCGGCCGCTACGAGTCACTCACACAAAAAAAGATCTTGCCTGTGTGAGTGATCGGCCGCTACGAGTCACTCACACAGGCAAACCCTATAAATTCAGTGGAACTAAAATAACTACTGTTCGAAAAATAACAGAGATAATTGGAGACGCCTTAGGACTAAATATTTTTCGGACCAATATTTCCGTTTTCGGGACATTACTAAATTACATCTAAAATTAATTCAATAAAACCACTAGTTAACGAACTAATTTTCGACTCTTGTTTTTTTTAAGAATAAAAACAGGCTCTATTTACATTTAAAAAAAAAATTTAAGGTAATTTTCTTTTATCGTTTTGAACAATTTAAGTAAAAAGGCGCAGAGGGTAATGTTATTTACAAACTAGCTTATTAGCTAAAGAATATCTTACAAATTATAGGTAAAAAAAAATACTTTTCATGCTATTTATTAATTTCGTTAAATCATTGGAATTGACAAATAAATTGAATAAGTTCACAATAACAATCATTAATTTTAAATGTACTCACTGTGAAAGTTGTTCCAATTTTATAATAAAATTACATTAAAATTATTAGCGTAAGGAAGTCTCCACTTTTTTTGACTCTGTTCTTTGTGTACTTAGGTATTTTAGCTCCGATTTTACGACCACTTATAAAAGATTAAAAGTAATACAAATTTTCACAGTATTTCAATAACTCACTTTGGACTAGCGGTTTGAACAGTCGGGTGGGTGCGACGATGTATAGTCGTACCTGGGTTCGAAACCACCGAAAATTTAATTTACTTTTTGCTTTTTGAAAATGAAATATCCACAAAATTTTGATACATCCCGTTAGTATGGGCTCGAATCCCTTCAACACTACCAAAATTTTTGATTTTTTTCATTTTTATTCTTTATATTTTGAACAATGTCATAGACCTAGTACAAACAAATTCATATTTGTCATAAATTACTTATTGTAAGCATTCCTAAGTCTATTTGATTGTTATATAAAACTTTGGAAGACTGTTCTGCGTAGGTACATCCCACAAAGGGTTCTGACCTCGTTTCTAACGGTATGACAAAAATAAAAAGAAACAATTATGTACTATCAACACCAACTGATTTTTATTTTATTTTAGCTCTTACGCCAGCTAAGTTCAGGCATTTTTACAAATCGCTCATTGAATGCAAAACGGCCAGATTTCAAAAATTTAGAAAATGGTTTTATTTCTGATAAAGTATATTTTCTCTTGAGAACATTTCATAAAGCTAGTTTAATTTAAATATTGATTTCTTTTTATTGGGATTATTATCTTAACTTTGCTTCAAAATTTTAATGCAAAATGGGCTTTTGTAGTTTTTATCAAGTTGGGTGATAGCTATAACAGCGACCATTATTTTAAAAAATAGAGCAAAAAATTACGAAAACAATGATGTTTTAATATTAAAAAAGAAAAACTTTAACTTTTCAAAAAAATCATGTTCAAAATTTTGTTTTGGCTCTCTGTAAAAAGTTACGATTAGTCCAATAAAAAAAATATATTTATAATTCCGGACAGTCCACACAGCATCATCTAGCCCCAAGGTGAGCAAAGCTCGTATTATGGGTACTAGTTGACTGATAAACTTAATGCAATACATTACATAGATAGATATTTTTTTTATAAATACATAGAAAACACCCAGACCAACGGAACAATTTCATGTTCAATTTTTGTAGATCGTACACAATTTTTTCCGACACGGGAATCGAACCCACAACCGGTCGCAGGCGGACCTTCGCCCACTGCGCCACATCGGTTGTCGCTGATGAATGATCGAAATGCTTTGCATACAATCTGACACGTCTGATGCTGGGGCCACACTACCGTGATATGCCGATAATTATTTTAATTATAACTTATACAACACCTAGGTGTAACCACGATTTATGGCCATAATTTTACAATGCCAATCAATATGGCAAATGGCGGTAGACAATAGCTCCGGCGGCGGTCTTTTTTCGCACATCAAAGAAGATTACCGCAGTAATTAATGCGTTTGTGGCCACTACCGTTTGTCCAGTGTGCAATATGAGGTCACCGGCGACGCACGTGATATTTTTACCGCCTTATTTATTGACATATCTAGGTAAACTCTAGTGTAACCACACCAGGTCATGCAGTAATTTAAACGGTAATTTAATGTCATAATTATTGCGGTAACAGCCCGGTAGACGGTAAGGTAGTGTGGCCCCAGCGTAAAACTCTCTAAACTGGTATCTATAAGCAAACATTTTATCTGTTTACATAGTGTCATTTATTATTGTCATGGAAACGGAACGTAGGCTTCCTAGATCTTATTTGACATGCAGCAAAAATAGATAGGAATAAATACTTGGACGATGGAAAAACCCTTTGAGAACGGTAGACTATGGTATTATTAGATGATTCTTTAGATAGCACAGAGATGGCGATTTCGTCGCCGCCGTCACACTCACAAGTTCAAGTAAGCGGGCGTACAACATTATCCGTGTTCACTCACACATTGATAAAAATGGCCTAAAATTTTCACGTTATTTCTAATTATACCGAGTGTTTTCATGAATCAAACACAATTTGCCGCAAATAATGACCAATAACAAAGCCAAAAACAGTTATTTATTTGTTAAATTATGTCCACATCGCTCATATTTGGGAAAATACAAACGTATGACAATCGGATCACCTTAAGTGTAAATAATGAATTCTATAACAAAATAAAAAAACTCAGTGTAGACGTTACTTATTTTGATACAAGTCATTTCAAACCGTTTAATGAATTTAAGCAAAACTTATTCAAATATTTGTGAACATAAAAGTATTTTTAAAATGTTGTTAAGTCACATAAATGAGTTTTGTATGAAAATGAAAATGGCAATTATGTTTTTTTTTCTTTTTTTAAATTTATTAATGTAAGTTAATGAACTTCATGATACCAGATGTACCAAAAATGAACTTTGATTGAAATGAATTTTATTGAATGAAAAATGACTTTATTACCAAGTCATAACTTCTAAGTTTGAAAAGCTACAAATTATTGAGTTTTACCAAAATGTAGAGCTTATCGAGACGAACGCAGTTAGTGACTTCTTACGACTAACGACTTCTTGCAATAAGCCGACGGT
This sequence comes from Eupithecia centaureata, assembly GCA_944547425.1. Classification (NCBI taxonomy): domain Eukaryota; kingdom Metazoa; phylum Arthropoda; class Insecta; order Lepidoptera; family Geometridae; genus Eupithecia; species Eupithecia centaureata. The sequence goes on from OX155679.1 coordinate 2,278,507, forward strand.
AATCTTTCTTTATCTGAGACTATACAGCTGATAATTTTGATCTGTATTTTATTATCTTTTTAAAAATATATTTCAATCTTCTTCTTAGTCGCTACACTCTTGACAGAGTGGTCGTGGTCGTCATATCAGGGAGGGTGGCAGCCTTCACAATCCACCGCCATTCTTCTCGCACCGCTGCTTTCCTGGTGCATTCGTGTAGGGAACTGTTTAGTGCAACTTTTACTTGGTCCGTCCAGCGCATAGGGGATCTTCCACGAGCTCTTGTGCCGTCAACTTTTCCTTGTACGACAAGCCGTTCTACAGACTCATCTCCTCGGCGCGAAACATGTCCGAAGAAAGTGAGAATGCGACCTTGAACGATGGAAGAAAGACGCTGCTTGACACGAAGTTCAGTTAATATTGAGATGTTGGTTCGGAATTCGGTCTATGATATCCCAAGCATTTTTCTCCAACACCACATTTCTAGAGCGTCTATCTTCTTTTTCTCAGTTTCTCTAAGTGTCCACGTTTCAGCGCCGTAGAGAAATATGGGAAACACTAATGCTCTGACCAAGCATAAGACATTTCAATAGCCTGTTCATAATGAATAACTATAAAATAAACTATGCCAAGTGTTCCGTGTGTACCTATGGCACAAATAAATAACGAACGAAACTAAAAAGTTCTGAGTTCTGTTGATTCTCAAGATAATTATATTTTGTGAGATTGCTTGATAAAATTAGTAGGCAGTAGGCGCAAGCTAGATTTTATTAGATATATAGGTTTATATATGCTAGGTAAGTTAGGTAGTTAATAATAGCTATAGTTACTAGATGGTAGATCAGATATAGGTAGGTTAAGTAGTAGATAGTAGGTATTAGGTAGGTGAACGAATGGGAACTTAAAAAGGGAAACCGACAGGAATCGCTTTATAGGGACCCTTCGTTACTGCTACTCACTCATATCAGGCAGCCTATGCGCTGTGAGCGGTGAGGATGTGGAAGCGCCTGCAACTCTGTACTTGGCGAACGGGAGCGCGTGCCCGATCGCAGCCGAGTCCTTGACCCACGAGGGTAGGAGGCAGGCTTTGCCGTACTCTAGGGCGGCTTTGTACTTTTCGCTGCCTACGCCGTCTCTGTAAGATCAGAAAAAAAATACATTTATACGGCAACGATTTACACGGCGAAGATCCGACTGTGACGAAGGACGGGTTCGAACTTAGACAATAAATGTTTGTAAAGTCTGGAGATATGTTTTTATTTTCAATGTAAGTATAGTAAAAGTGTTACACTTTGACTTGATATACAGTATATCTAGTCTCTAGTTCTATTATCTAGTGTTTATCTAGTTGCCTAGTAGAAAATGCCTAACCATTTACACCTGAATACTCAAACGAAACTCAGCTAAAAGCACATGTTGAGTCGCAATTAATTGACAGCTTGGAGTGAATTTGTGATAATATGCATTAGGTTTATTAACTAAAAAAAACAATTAGCCTTGTGTCCCATAACTGCGCAAAGGCCTGATGTTCAAATAAGTAAATAAATACAACATAACTCACTTATTAAGGACAACAACATCTGTTGTCTCACTTTGAAATGCCCCAGAGAAAACCCCTCCATTTTCACTGACAAGTTTCATTGTCATTTGTTTATCTTTCTTGGAGATACCAGAGGTGGTCACTTGGAGGTTGGCAAAGACTGGCAGCTTGTGATTAGCAAACTCAGGTGAGGAACCATTGATGTTCTGTTGAAGGGATGCATTCCAGACAGCTTCTACCCACGTCTCACACATAATTGGGATCCCTTTATTTACTGAAATCTGCAAAGATTAACATTGTTATAAAGCAGATATTTCTTAATTTTTTATTGCACAAATGGAAAATATACTATGAGTAAAGTAAGAACTCAAAAAGTCAAATTGATTCCAATATTCTTCTATAGCTAACTTTTTTAAGATTGAGATGAGATAAAGGAATAAGGTGAGTTGGGGTTGAATTTTACAACAGGGTATGAGTTATTTAGTAACTTTAAAAGTAGCAGCAATAAACATTTGATTCATTACAGAACTTTTGATTGTTTACAGTGTTAATTATACATGTGTTTCAAATTAGTGATATCTACCCTTTCGGCCATCATGGTTACTGTGTTTTTTAAGCTTGGAAGAAATTGACATCTAGACTCTTAACCTTTAAATACTACTTACAATATACTTATCAGATAATACAGTATCAGACACCAAGTGTGTGGTGTCATCAGTCAACACTGTATTGTAAATGCCTCCCATCCAATGAACCTTCAGCTTGATTTTTTCCTGCAAAAATAACAGGTGTAACAGATGGATGGAACAGGATGTAACACTTTTAATCCTTATTTGTTATTTATCAGTATCAAATCCATTAATTTCACAAATTGCTGTGAATATATCAGTCATCTAGTACCCATGACACAAGTTCTGCTTAGCTTGGGGCTAGATGATGTTGTGTGGACTGTCCGGAATTATTTATTTATTTATTTTTCATTTATAATAACCTACATCGTAGTATGGATGGAGTATGGATTTTACCAGATATCTATCCATTTAAAGATCAAAATTTGTTTATTACTTTAAAGCCTTGATTATGCGAGATAATGTTGGATTCAAATTCAAAAACAAATATAGCCATAATATACCTTTTGATGTTTTGTCAGTCCACTGGCTGTGACCACTAGCCCTCTCATAGCAACTGTGAACACAGGTTCAGGCCCGGACGGGATTGAGGCACCTTCAGTGAGGCAGCAGGAAAGGCACCTCGGGCCTACCAACCTAAGAAAAGTTCCTCACTGTATTTGACAGATTTTCAATTTCAACCTAAGTTACATAAGGACAGACCTGGGCATCTGCTTTAATTAAAAAAATTGTAGTTCTGCTGGTTAAATGTTGAGTTCCATGACAGAGAGATAACTACAGTTTACTGTGATTACAGGTTATATAATAAATGAACATGCAGACTGCCGGTCCTTGTTACTGCAGAAAGTACAGTTTTCACCCATTACCAACATTTATTATCAAAGCTTACTTGCTTTACTTACAAACATTTAGTTGCCCGCAGTTTTTCATATAACTCTCCTTTAAATTGTGTCATCACGAACACATCTCGTTTGGTGAGCCCATCAAAGGAGTTCCATTGGGCTTCGTGTACCCAGGTAGCTTGCAAGCCACCCCCACTGTGCTGTTCACAGGCCTAAAATAACAGGAAACTAGTAGTTAAAAAAATTACCAAGGAATTTACTACAAATTCAACAAACTCGAGGATTGAGGTCACAAGCTCAAGAAATTTTTAAATACATTAAGTAAGGATTTTTCATAATGTTACAATTTATCTGCATTGCATTCGTTCTTGCAGGACTTACCACAAATGCCAGTTGCATTTCCTCAGAGCATTCATTTTCACTGCGGCAGTCAGCCGGTATGATAAAAGTGACTTTTATATCGCTCATTATCTTGCCTTTCTAAATCAAGTTACTCAACACCAATATTTTTTCGCATTTTTGTATGAAATTATTTATTTATTTTCGAGAGGGAAAACGATAACCTCAACAAAAACAACGATTTGTTTACAAAATTTGAATTCCGTATTCTGTTTGTCATTGTCAAATTCAAAGAGGTCTCAATCTTTAGGCCTTTTTTAAGTGGTCTTCAACATTTCGACTCTTATGAAATGCTAGTAAGAATCGAACTATAATTTTTTTTGCGTCAACTTTGAGAGAAGCTTTTCTCGAGTCACGTGATATTGCTTCGAGAGCCATGCAGGCTACTCGGAAGCTGTTCTGGGAAAAGGTCTTCCGAAAGTTCCAGGAGCTCTCTGGGCAGGGGTCTCCAGCATGGTTTTGCTTCCTTTGGTCTTGTGTGAAAAGCGGCGAGTCCGTTTAAATGTACTTGTCCAGAGTTGTCCGTACGGTCGTACATTTTTCGCACCAGCTCACAAACTCCTTCACAGATTTCCATGAGTTAGAAAAGTGGCAAAGCAGATACAAGCTGCCATCAACAAAAATGTCAAGTCAAGTCGTTTATCAAAGTCTAGTAGGTACGTTCCGTACTTTTCTGACTTTTCTGTCCGTCCGTTCCGTACCATCATTGGTTTTTAGGTTATCTTGAATGTGTGAAATCGTAAAATGCTGTAATGTTTACATTTACGGTATTTTCACTATAATATTTTAATGCAATAAATGTGATATCTAGTCAATATGCTGTATGACGATTTTAAGCCCATTGTGGATTTGGTGTTGAATAACTGGACAGCTTTACAACTGGCTGTTGAACATGGAATGGGTGCTCCAGGGGGTGAGAAGGTAATTTCTACACAAGTGCCTATAATGAGCCCTTTTTCTTCTTGCTATTTGTGTATAACCTGATTACTTGTATACTATATTTATAGTCTTAAAATGCTTCCATAATTTGTTTTAACATAGTCATAATTTTATTGATCAAATATTCACCCCTTGCCTACACATCTCGGAACCAATCAATGTTTCATTTAGTTTTCTATCAAAAGAGTTCGCGATTATGAAATTGGGCAGAAAGTTCTAGAAGTGTTGATTTTAACATCATCATGGTATGTTTCAGACAGCACAGCTGATGTCAGTTTATGTAGCACGATACTGTGTGGAAAATGTGGTATGTGTGGATGACCTCGCTGAAGTGTTGGAAGACCTGATGGATGAAGAGTTTGATACAGTTTGCCATGACAATTCCCCAAAAGGTAAATAATGAGGTATCCTTATTTTTTGGTTGATTGATTAGCCATATTGGCATGCAATTTTATGAAATAAGCGGTTTTCGATTCTGCTTCACACTTGTTGCAAAAATAACATGTACCCTATTATGTTATTTGTCCAGATCTTGCGCAACATAAAAGTTTTATAACTAAGGTACAAGACATGTAACACAGAAAATCCTTAAAGTACTCAGTTAAAAAAATAGCCCTCATAATATAATGTGTTTGTACTAAGTTATCTGTAAATCTTCATATCAATCCATCCATACAGTAGTTTAATTGTTGTTGTCACAACTTCACTACAGGGCAAAATGTGCCCTAGAGAAGATTTTTCAAATAAGAGAAGGAAGGTTTTTTTTCATCGATGATGAGATGCTTTTTCTTAAATACTCTTAAAAGTCTGTCTTTTGTTTACAGAACTTGCTATATGCTTGTTAAATTTCCTTACCATGCTAAAGGAAGGCAGACATGATGAGCTTCGTGCTCAAATAGCAGCAATGCCACCTAGTCAAAAATGGCTCAGCCAACCAATGTTTGCAGAAGTGCCCCCACAAGTAAGTATGAAATCTATGTATCTATGTATAGAACATAGTACATACTATAGACCTACATATGATACATATGATAGACCTTAGAACATTCCTTGAGAAAAGCTTAGCAACATTGAAACAAAACAATAAAGAAAAGACACAAAAATAAGAAATCATTGAGAATGACTTCATTCATGATGCAAAATAATCTACTCTAAAAAATACTCCTCAGCAACCTCTAGCCTCTAGCTAAGCAGAGGCTTGTGTTATGGGTACAAGATGATAGAATCAGATATACTTAATACAGTACATTACATGGACATATTTATATTACAGGTAGAAGAACCTGCCTAGAAGTTGAACCTGGTTCAAATAAATAAATAATTCTGGACAGTCAACACAGCATCATCTAGCCCCAAGCTAAGCAGAGCTTGTGTTATGGATACTAGATGACTGATATACTTAATACAATACATTGCATAGATAGTTTTTTATATATCGATACCTTAATTTGCAGACCTAATAACTCCACTTTTTCACGAAAATGACATTTTGATACCGGCAGAAACTAGATTTTTTGCTCTATTTTTTCAAATACTAATAACTCCATGGTTCTCAACGGTATTGGTGTAAAAACGCTATTTGAAAATCAAACAACTCCGCGTAAAACGAAACGCATCGATTTTGACAAAATAATCGAATAACTCCCGCGCAATCGGCCATTTTGTTCTACGTCGCACAAGCGTACGCAAGCTCCCGCGCATTTAACATAAAAACAAATGGTAAAAGTGTCTTTCACTACAGTTTAAAGCTTTAATGCCGTCCTTCACAGTGGGAGAACTTCTAAGGCGTGGAGCGGGAGTTTGGTGGTGCTCTTTTTTAAGAAGGGCGATAAAGCCCTCCTTAAAAACTATAGACCCATCACACTCCTGAGCCACGTCTATAAGCTGTTCTCGCGAGTGATCACGAATCGTCTCGCCAGGAGACTCGACGAGTTTCAGCCACCGGAACAGGCCGGGTTCCGCGGAGGATATGGCACCATAGACCACATTCACACAGTGCGGCAGATTATACAGAAGTCCGAAGAGTATAATCAGCCCCTGTGTCTCGCTTTTGTGGACTATGAAAAGGCCTTTGACTCCGTCGAAACCTGGGCTGTTCTAGAATCCTTACAGCGATGCCAAGTAGACTATCGTTATATCGAGGTGCTGAGGTGTCTCTACGAAGCCGCCACTATGAGTGTCCAAGTACAGGGCCAGCAGTCTAAACCCATCCAATTGCACAGAGGAGAGAGGCAGGGGGATGTCATATCCCCGAAACTGTTCACGAGCGCATTGGAAGATATGTTTAATACTCTGGACTGGAAAGGTAAGGGCATAAACATAAATGGCAATTACATCTCACACCTACGATTCGCTGATGACATAGTCTTAATGGCGGAGTCGCTAGAGGAGCTGACCCACATGCTGGACGGCCTAGCATCAGCCTCGCGACGCATCGGTCTTGGCATGAATTTGGAAAAAACAAAAGTCATGACCAATTGCCAAATTGATCCGGGACCGGTAGTCGTAGAAGGCCACCTTCTCGAAATCGTTTCCGAGTACACTTACCTTGGGCAGACTATGCAGTTGGGTAAAAACAATTTCGAGAAGGAGGCCAAGAGGAGGATCCAGCTGGGCTGGGCAGCGTTTGGAAAATTACGTCGAGTCTTCTCGTCATCCATACCGCAATGTTTGAAAACGAAAGTTTTCAATCAGTGCGTCCTACCCGTAATGACCTACGGAGCTGAGACGTGGACGCTCACGGTAGGGCTGGTCCACCAGTTCAAAGTCGCTCAGCGAGCTATGGAAAGAGCTATGCTCGGAGTTTCTCTGAAGGATAGGATACGTAATGAATACATCCGACAGAGAACCAAAGTTATCGACATAGCTCAAAGAATTAGCAAGCTGAAGTGGCAGTGGGCCGGCCATATCTCGCGAAGAACCGACAACCGTTGGGGTAAACGTGTTCTTGAGTGGAGACCGCGACTTGGCAAACGTAGTGTAGGACGCCCTCCGGCTAGGTGGGATGACGATGTGCGAAAGACTGCTGGCAGATGCTGGATGCGTCAAGCTGAAGACAGGGCGCTATGGCGCTCATTAGGGGAGGCCTATGTCCAGCAGTGGACTAATATAGGCTGATGATGATGATGATGAAGTCATCTATGCCCCGTGATTATCACGCCTATTACGATGCATTGCCACACGAAAATTAGTTATTATCATTTCCCTTCGGGTGGCAGATTATTTAGTTTATATTATTAGTTTAGAATAAAATCAAACAACTCCACTTTTAGTTTCAAGTATTGCTTAAACCAAATCGAACAACTCCTTTTTTCACTGTAAAACCTAAAGGTTATAAGAAAACATAGATGTTTAAGTGTTTTTAGATTAATAAAAAGCTTAATTTCTAACGGGACTTTTGTTTTTATTTATTTCCTTAAATAAAATTTATTATAACTTTTTAAGTCGCTCCTGTAAAATTTGCTCCAGAGGAGTTATTAGGTCTGCAAATTAAGGTATCGATATATATAGAATTCACCCTGTAACCCAGGACCCCACCAATGGAACAAATTTCTGCATATCGTGCACAAATTTGTTCCAAGGCGGGAATCGAACCCGCAACCTCCTGCGTCGCAGGCGGACCTTCGCCCACCGCGCCACATCGGTCAATCTTTCGAAAATCTTTGAAGATCGTACAAATATTTGTCCCAAGGCAGGAATTGAACCCGAAACCTCCTATGTTAAAGGCAGACCTTCCCCATGCTCTACGGAGGTCGTTAGTTCATTGTATTTATTATATGTTTGCTTTGTTCCAGTACCATGGTAACCCAGATGATGACACTACCAGCAGTGGCTCTGATGATGAGGAATCTAACACAAACGGCTTCCAACCACACAGTCAGGGCCAAACTCAGAACAGTAACATGCAAAGCCAGGACTACAGTCAAGCACAGCCATCCTCAAGTCAGGACGAACCCATGGATGAGGATGTTGAACCTGGGTGGACAGTCGTTAAAACTCGGAGAAAGAAATAAATTATTCAATCTAATTTATTTATGATACAAATAAGTAACTAAGAACTAGTTGAGACATTTACTTGTAAGATCTATAAAAAGGTACTGTAGTACTTTTATTGTTGTTAATGTTTTTAATTATTGTTTTATTAACATTTTTAGAAAAACATATTATGTGTAGATGTAAATGTTAATGTTTACTTTCTCAGCCGTTCAAAAATTGGTTTTTAATATCATGTATGTATGTATTTGAGTAAATGCCCTAGTTACTGCTATGATCAGAAAAGTATGTATGTACCTGTTTATGTATGTGTCATACTGTCAAATAAATGTAAACTTTATTATACCTACTACTTTATCAATAGATAAAGTAGTAGGTATAATATACTTATTAAAAAAATGTATTAGTAGGTAATTATAAATTTTACAAAACACTTGAATGTTATTCACATCAATGTTTATTAAGGAGTAGACTTCAATGAAATGTGTACATGACTTAGCACTAGTAGTCCATTGAAAAGTTACATTTGGGGTTGCGTTTTTTAGAGGACGCAATTTTATTTTTTTGATGTGTAGGGGGGGTCAGTGTAAAGCTAAAACCAAGTTTGTGGGGTCGCCACCCTTGTCCCACGGCCGCCATCTTGAAAATAGGGGTTGAAATGGTTTTTACGATATATCTCTTAAACTATTTATCTGATAAAAAAAAATTTTTTGTTGCAAATTAAATTCTCTACAACTTTAGTCCTGTAACTTTTTGTTGTAGATCTTAAAATAAAAAAGTTATAAGCGAAAATCTTCAGAAAAGTCCGCCCTTTATACTTATAAAGGGCGGACTTTTCTGAAGATTTTCGCTTAAAAAAGTTATAAGCGAAAATCTTCAGAAAAGTCCGCCCTTTATACTTATAAAGGGCGGACTTTTCTGAAGATTTTCGCTTATAACTTTTTTATTTTAAGATCTACAACAAAAAGTTACAGGACTAAAGTTGTAGAGAATTTAATTTGCAACAAAAAATTTTTTTTTATCAGATAAATAGTTAACTAAGACTAAGTAGTCTTAGTTTGTAGTATTTTATGTATTATTTTCGAAGTGAGTACTATTTTTCAGTACTCTTAACTATACCTATATTATACGAGTGTACTTATAATATGTCAGCAATTAATGTTTTTTTTTAATTTACTTTGTTATAATAATTTATTTAATCATAAATTTTGCAATATTATTAAAAATTAATTATTGATTCTTTTTCACTCCATAACAGGATTTAACAATTATTGATTTTTAGAATAATTTTAAATCTGATGGCCGTTACCGAGAATACTGTTCAGCTAAAAAATACCCAAGTGACCATGAGGGAACAAAACAGCTGCCTGCTCTTGTTATTATTATTACTTACCTCTGTTATTGTAAGAATAGCTCATAACATTGTGTTGAAGTTGTTGTTTAACCTATTTCTTTTAGTTGTGCTACATATTTCTCCACGTGCGGATGTATTTTATTCTGTTTTTAATTGTGAAGACGATTTTGAATGATTTTAGACACGAATGAATGAATGCATGAATTAAAACTCTCTATTATACATAAACCTACAACACAAATAAAGAAAATAATACATAAAATACTACAAACTAAGACTAATTATAAAGGGCGGCCTTTTCGGAAGATTTTTGCTTATAACTTTTTTATTTTTAGATCTACGACAAAAAGTTACTGAACTAAAGTTGTAGAGAATTTAATTTGCAACAAAAAATGTTCACAATTTTTTTTATCAGATAAATAGTTTAAGAGATATATCGTAAAAACCATTTCAACCCCTATTTTCAAGATGGCGGCCGTGGGACAAGGGTGGCGACCCCACAAACTTGGTTTTAGCTTTACACTGACCTACCCTACACATCAAAAAAATAAAATTGCGTCCTCTAAAAAACGCAAGGTTAGGCCTAAAAAATGTAACATTTCAATGGACTATAGTTAGTACTAGCTATTCACAACTCGGAACTGCATAATTTCCTTTAGATCAGGATACTTTGACAGAAAATCTAAATTCTAATTGACATAAGTGTCAAACAAGAAAACGAGTTGAACGAGTTCCTCACTTCTTAAGTATTCTTATTGATAAAAGTAGAAAATATTTAAACTAGAAAATAAAATAACCACTGATTTATTGATCACTTCCATCTTTACTGTCCGGTAATATTTATTATTATTATTTATTTACTTCACTTACATGTTCATATACTTAGAAAATTTAATAAAATCTCAAATGTATCATAGAACCAGGGTATTCTATATTTCTATATAAAATTTAGGTGATCTTGCTTGAAAAATAAAAATACATAGGTAGTATTTGAAATTGTGTACCTATGTAGACTTAATAGCACATAAGACTAGAACGATGTATAACAACAAAATACACTGAGTAGTAAGCAAAGGTAGTAGGCACCATATGTGTACAGAATAAAGTATGTTATTGACTTATTGTATGAATTTTCCTGTTGCATGAAACTGGTTATTTCTTGAACAGGTTTCCCCAAACTAAAGGTCCATTTACATCAGTATAACTTTTTTTTTTCGTCACATGTTTGAAAAGAGGCGAAGGGTAACTTGATAAGTACGAGAAAATGGGTAACAGCATGGACCAACGAATACTACCTAGTATTCGTTGGTCCATGATAACAGTGACGGAATAACTTTTGAATTCGGAACACTATTCAATAAAAAAGTTTGAATGTAATTCTGCTAAATACTGCTGACCGTGGCATTTGACATTCTAATTTAAAAAATACGCGGGAACGCGGCCTAATTTTTTTTTTCCCTTGTAACTGTACCTACTGATGTGGTGTAACCATAATATAATTACTTTGGTGTAATGTAACTATGTACAAAGTACTAGATAGGTATGCTATAGATTTTTTTAATGGCCAGTTCCGACTAGACTGATGACTACTTAATTTATGCTGATGGTGGTGGTAGGTACTTTGCCTAAGTCACACTCGCACAATGCTAATCTTCCTAATGTAAATGACGCTTTACTGCGGAGATCATTACACTCGTGTCATCTGCCTTAACAAGGACCTTACGTACATCTAACCACATGGATTGATAAATTCATAAATCCATGTCTTACTATTTATTACTAAAAGTTATTTATCCAACATAGCAAATGTGGGAAAGTAGGTAATCTATAGGTAATAAAATTGTATTTCGGTCTTTGGTGTGCGATAACAATGGTGTCTGTGTTATTAATTTTGTTATTATTAAATGGTAAGTTAATTTTCCTACTTTAAAGTAACTTCAAGGTAGGTAAGTAATTATCAACCAGTAGCACAAAAGTACCTACGGAAAATATTTTTTACATTTGCATACATAGTAGGTAGGTACCTAATTATTCAAAGGGAGCATTTTTGCTTGTAGGTATGTACCAATGCTTTAATTAACCGCTCCTGTGTTTTTCAATGATACTGTACAGAACCGTGTCGTCGTCTGCCTAGTCAACGATCCTTGACAGACCGACCCTCGTTACTATTTGTTGAAAAATAAGTTCTTTACGTAAGACATAGAGCTTTTTATTTATTTACTGAACTAATGAACGATAAACGGTACTCTGTGATTTACACAAGTTGACGTATTTTAATTTCAAAGATTCTAGCATTACTACGTATTTAAAAACTATAACCAACATCAATTCCGCGCACTGTTCACGCTCACGACTGTTATCTTGATAACGATAAGAACAAGTAGGTACCTAGTTATTTTCTTGACCAGTGAAAATATAATGATGACAAACAATATGTAATTACCTACTCTTATCACGCATTCATTACACACTTATGAAAAATTCGAATTTCGCGCCGCGCTGCTCCGACGTGCATCCTTTTGAATGAATGAGTGAATATTTTAATTTATGGTCATAATAGGGATGTTCCTTCTCATCATAGATTATATTCTAGTTACTATAGTTAAGATTTTGTTTTTTAGGCTACCCGCCCTAAAAAAAATCTTTTCTAATGTAAAATCAATATTTTTAGGTTTATCGTGCGTTTATGCTGCTTCTACTTCTTTCTGCAAGTAAGTACATAAGAACATAATCTAACTTTCGTGCTGCAAATAGTAACAAATTTATGTTCTTGTAGTACCTACCTATCTACTGCGGTAGATAGATCATCATCATCAACCTAAATTAATCCACAGCTGGACATAGGTCTCTCCTGAGTATGTACTGGTAGATAACACCCGCAATTTATGTTTTCCACAGGATTTACGAATGGCAATGCGATGACGATACCTGCATCGATGCTAAGTTGAAGTGCAATGGGGTAGCTGATTGTCCAGATGGCAGTGACGAAACTTTTGTACTTTGCAGGAACTCTGAGTAAGAAATAATACTATTTACTTCTATTCTAGTAGGTACCTACATTAAAACAGGGTGAATAGAAATAGACGAAATACAGGAGTAAAACATCCTTTTACAGAGGTCAGAAACTCCGTATCCAAGTCACGGACACGTAATTTGACACAGATTCGCGCGAAATTCAAATATTTTAGCGGTTTTTATTTTTGCAAGGAATATAAATCAGTATAGTTAGGTATATAAAAAAGTGGACCTTTTTCAATCACCCCATTTTACGTGAAAAATATAATTTATGTAACCTTTTGGGAATTCATACATAGGTACCTGTTGATTTGTTGATTTTTAATAAGTCTCAAACTAAAAATGTCTCCGAAAAATTAGGTTCATGAAAATATTTTATTAATTTACGGGAACTTAGGTACTTTTCCGCTAATAATATTCCCTGTAGAACTCATAAAATATTAAAAACTGCCTAAATATTTGAATTTCTCACTAATCTGCGTCAAATTCCGAGTCAATGACTAGCTTCTGACACAGGAGGTGAACAGTCATGGTCTGAGGACACTTCCACTGCTACCAACCAAGCTATAGTGTAGCTGCTGCAGTATTTCGTCCAATTCTATTCACCCGGGAGACTATCCACCCCATTTTTCGGTACTTACCTGCCTAATTTAGATAACAAGGTGCTAACCTACCTACATACATTTATTTTGAATTGTCCATTCTTCTTTTTCAGTTGCCCTGGCTTTTCATGTGTTTATGGTGGCTGTGTAGCGAGCAATGCCACTTGCAACGGTGTAAAGGACTGCGTCGATAACTCTGATGAGTTGCTTCTTGAGTGCCGGAATGAGACCAACCATGTGAGGTACATACTCGTTACTTCAATCAAATTTTATTAAATTACTAGCGACCCTTCTTATTTTACCCGTCGCTTTACTATACGTATAAACCTTCCTCTTGAATCACTCTATCAATTAAAAAAAGCGCATCAAAATCCGTTGCGTAGTTTTAAAGATCTAAGTTCACATAGGGACATAGGGAAATAGGGACATAGGGACAGAGAAAGCGACTTTGTTTTATACTATGTAGTGATAAAGATAATATTACTAACTTTGTTTGAATTATTTTTATCATATCGCTGCTGTCCATCATTATGCAATTGGGTGGGGGGGGGTTCAGGGGGTGCCCCTGTTCTAAATCCTCAACACCCCCAGGGGTATCTTTCTGGGGTGTCATGGGTCCGGAATGGTTTTGCCAAGCAAAATGTTACAGTGCCCTAACAGGATACATGCTTGATACTTTTAAATTAATAAATAAGAGCTAATTTTTATTACTGTGTGTTCTTGAGTGGAGACCGCGACTCAGCAAACGTAGTGTAGGGCGCCCTCCGGCCAGGTGGGATGACGATCTGTTAAGGACTGCTGGCAGATTCTGGATGCGTCAAGCTGAAGACAGGGCGCTATGGCGCTCATTAGGTGAGGCCTATGTCCAGCAGTGGACTAACATAGGTTGATGATGATGATGATGATGATTTATATTACTGTAGCACGTAGCAATAAAGAACCTTGAAAATTCAACCTGAAACCTGATTTGATTGATAATTTTACTGAACTAATGTACGCGTTCACAGTTAGTTATACCACAGTAATACTTGCGTCTTCTATTTCCCTTCCATCGTATTTTCAGATGCTCAATCCGTATACCCATAGACGCACCAGATTACACTGAACGATGGATAGAGTGCGAACGCAAAGCGAAGTTATGTGAGAACGGTCAGGTGTTAGATGAATTTGTTCAGTGCGATGGTAAAGTAGACTGTGATGATGGCTCGGATGAAACACTGAGGATGTGCGCCACGAACAGTCCCAACTGCGGGGGAGACAAATTTAGATGCCGATATGGAGGCTGCGTGGATAGTGCAAAACTATGTAATGATGTAAGTAAAGCAGATACATAAAAAATACTATCTATTTACATTCCGCGTCTTCAATCGCATGAAAATTTATAAAAAGAGTAGCAGGTAGGTAGTTACCTGTTTTATTCCAGGCGTAGAACTACGTCTGTTGTAGTTTTGGGCGCGGTAGATCATTTATTAACGGTATTATATACGCCGTATATAATACGGTATAAAATAATATATAATCATTAGGATCCTATGTCCAGCAGTGGACTGATATGGGCTGATGATGATGATATAATACGGTATACTGTGATCACCGACTTTTCTCGTTTGAATACTTGAAACTGAATCTTATTTACAGTTTATTGACTGCGCCGACGGTACCGATGAGCTGAAAGAACTTTGCGGTGGATCTGATGATGAGTATGTTTTCTACTTTCTTCACATATTGGGAATGTTTTCTTGCGAATTTCGACCATAGCTGCTTGTATCAAAGACTAATAAATAAGTAACTTTGAAAAATTACTATTCAGAAACTCCGTTTGCGATGACTTTGAAATTCGAAATCACTTTTTTTTGCAGCATTTATTATTTCTTCGTTCTACAAATAATATTTATAGCGGAAAAGCTTTTTCTTGTAATAAGCCTTTTTAAATAAGGAAAACATTTTCGATGACCGATATTTTAACTAATTTCGATTGAGTGTTATTTCACCGACCGAGGTCTGCATGCAATATTCGTACATCCGCAAATTTGTTCCGGGCTTTCTGGGTGTTTCCTATATATAATAAAAACACTATGTGTGATGTACTTAATGTATTGTATTATGTATATCAGTAGTAGTAGTACCTTATACCTCTTTTTTATTGTATATTCTTTCTATAATTGAGTTTGAGTAAAAAAATAAAGCTTTTCTATTTCTCATAAGTACCCATAATTCAAGCTCTGCTTAGCTTGGGGCTGATGAAGCTCTTTGGATTGTCCAACATTAAGTACCTATTTATTTAAATTTTGCTTGTAATTTCAGTGACACACAATGGAGGTGTGATAATGGAGCACGCATCAACGCCAAACTAAAGTGCAATGGTGCAGTAGACTGTTCAGACGGTAGCGATGAGACATTTCTTCTCTGCAGGGAAAATAAGTATGATTTTGTTATTAGTTTACCTAAAACTCTTCAATATTCCTTTCCTCACGACCTCAGTGAGGCGGCGGTCGAAGGTCCGCCTGCGACGCATGAGGTTTCGATTACCGCCTTGGGACAAAATGTTCGTACGATCTGCAAAAGCTAGTTTCAGGGTTCGGCTGGGTGTAAAATGTCTACTAAAAGAATCTGTTTATTGTATTAAGGATCAGTCATTAAAGTTGAAAACACACAAAAGCCTACACACAAAAGAAGTGTGTGTAGGCTTTCATTATGATTCAATAGAATACAATTCGCACGCCTTCGCCTCCGCTCCGCCTCCGACTTCAGTGTGTTTACATAACACAAGCTCTGCGTAGCTTGTGGCTAGGTAGGTGATATACTGTGTGGATGTGGAAGTGGATAGTCCAGAATTATTTATTTATTTATTTGTATTACTGTGAGTGAAAACAGGCATAGTTTCACCACAATTTGCTTGCAGCCTATCTTTAAGAACACATTCAAAACAAAATTACAGAATAAAGAAAAGTAAAATAGGTAAAATATTTCAGATGCCCCGCTGGTTTCAGCAAATGTGTCTATGGCGCTTGCTTAAAAAATGGGGCTTTTTGTGACGGCAAGAAGGACTGTGCTGATAATTCGGACGAGCTACTCCTTAAATGTCGGAACGACACTACTTACTATCAGTAAGTATCTATATACTTATATCTAAAGTATGTGTACTTACAACCTAAGTACTTATAACGTAACAACTTACTAATTAGCTATTATTGTAATTGTGTCGTGTAAGGTCCTTAAGGTGATAAAGTGCACAAACGAATATGAGGGAAACTATGCTCTATTTTATGGACAAAGAATGTGTTTTACTATCACCTGTCCGCAGCTTCGCAGGCATTGTATATGGAAACGGCGTAGTGGTACGATGCGGCTAAACGTGGGACGCCTTATTGAAGAACGTATCGCAATGACAACCCGGCTAATCGCATGACCCGCCGCATTTCAAAACGGCCCTGTTTTTGATAACAGCTAGCCGTAATGTAATATGACGGATTGTACAATCCGACTGCGACAGGGAATAGGGACAGAGAAAGAGACTTTGTTTACACTATGCAGCTCTATGTAGGATTAAAGACAAGGATACTAGTTGGTTGCCTAAATAAATAAAATAAACTTTCTAATCCTAGGTGCTTCAACAATATAGGCACTTTTCTAGCACCAAACTTTAAAGAAAAATTGGAAGAATGCCAACGCAAGGCGAAGACGTGCAAGTCCGGACAGCTACTCAGCTACCACGGTAAATGCGATGGTAGAGTGGACTGTGCGGATGGTTCGGACGAGACTCTGGAGACTTGTGCGACAGACAGGCACGACTGTGTCAACTTCTATGGTAACGATGAACGCACACAGTTCAGATGTCAGTACGGTGCCTGCGTTCTTCAATCTGTCATATGTGATGGGGTAAGTAATCCTACAAAAGACAAAACAAAGGGAACTGGTGTGTTTTTCTTTATTAACAAAAGAAACAATCGAGGAATATGAACAAATTGAATCTTGTAAAAAGTACTGATAAATTACTTTTTGATTAAAAATACCTGAGCATCTGGTCGATGCGACGACGCGTGACCCTAGCTGGTGAGTATCTGGCGCAGTGCATCAGCATGGTAATGCCAGAGGCATTGTATTACGAGAGACGTTTTCGACTGGTATTGATGTTGATCCGTTGAGCTACCTATAAACTGTTTGAAAACGCGTCTGCAGTTAGCGAAAAAAATCGATTTCGGCGGGACTTGAACCCCTTGACTTGTACCTAAGTACTGTATAATTTTTGTACTAGTTTTAATTTGTTTCTACTCCTTGGTTGTAAGTTGTACCTAATTCCCTTTGTTATAAAGATTTACTAATGATGAAATAAAGATGTTTAATTTAACCTTTTGGATGAATGAGGTTCAATAACCAAGTTTATATTCACAGAAGAATGACTGTGCCGATGGTTCGGACGAGCTTCACGGACTGTGTCATAAAAATGAGGATGAGTTAGTATTATATTCCGCTCCTTACTTTGGTTCCGCTGACATTATCTAAAAGTTTGTTCTATTCATTTCTAGCAACAAAGTTTGGACTTGTGGAGATGGATCGCGGATAAGTGCCTACAAAAAGTGCAACGGTGCCGTAGATTGTCCGGATGGGAGTGACGAAACCTTTTTTCTTTGCAGAAAGAATGAGTATATTTTTAAATGTTTTAGATAATAATAAGAGGGTTAAGTTTTATTAAGTATTTTATAGTTTTATATAATATTTCAGATGTCCTCTAGGATTTAGATGTATTTACGGAGGTTGCGTAAATAACAGTGCGCCCTGTAACGGTGTAAAAGACTGCGCAGATAATTCCGATGAGTTACTTCTCAAATGCCGGAATGAACCGACTTTTATGACGTGAGTTTTACTAATATTTTATTCCGTAAAATATGCACTTTCTTATAGGAAGATATTTTACGAAAATTTGCTTTCAGATGCTTCAATGAATTTGTTAAAAATATACCAAAGGAACAAGAAAAACGAATTAAGCAATTGGCAAAGTGCAATACCCTAGAAAAGCTTTGTAAAAACGGCCAAATACTAGAAAATGAGAAACAAAAGTGTGATGGCAAAGTGGACTGTGAGGATGGATCTGATGAAACTCTGGAAACTTGTGCGACGGACAGACACAAATGCAGCATTAATAATTTATTCAGGTGTCAAAATGGGGCCTGTATTAATCAAACAAACGTTTGTGATAAAGTAAGTGAATATTTGTAAAATAATAATCACTACATACTTACATACCTAGTATAAAACAAAGTTATTTTCTCTGTCATTATATATCACTTTGTATGCTTAAATCTTTAAAACTACGCAACGGATTTTGATGCGGGTTTTTTAATAGATAGAGTGATTCAAGAGGAAGGTTTATACGTATAATAAAACCGTGCGAAGCCGGGGCGGGTCGCTAGTAATATTAATAATTCCGGACAGTCCACACAGCATCATCTAGCCTAGCCAAGCAGACTATGTCGCGGTTTTTTTATTTGTTAGAATGATTCAAGAGGAAGGTTTGTGTGTAAACCTACCTACCTACACCCGTGCGAAGCTGGGACGGGTCGCTAGTGTTACCTACTATAGAAGAATTGAATTGTTCTATTACGTATCCGACATAGGTATAATTTTATGAACATATTTTATTTCATTTGCAGGTAAAAAACTGTGCGGATGGTTCGGATGAGTCAGATGAGCTGTGTTACAAGTAAGCACCTTCTTACTATTTTACTTAGTATTATTATTCTTTAGTTACTTAATTATTTTTTATTTTGGACATATCTCGCGAAGAACCGACAACCGTTGGGTAAACGTGTTCTTGAGTGGAATCCGAGACTTAGCAAACGTAGTGTAGGATGCTTTCCGTTCAGGTGGGATGACGATCTGCGTGACTGCTAGCTAGCAGGCAGATACTGGATGCGTTCATTACTCATACTCGGAAAGTAGGTCTGAACATGCCTGAAGAGCGGGTTGAAAGTGATACTTTTCCGCCCTAGGGAGAATCGTTTTCAACTGACGTTACTATTGAACCATGATAGTGGCAGAATAAAATTAAATGCTGAAGCTAAAAAAAAAATTCGCCTTAGCGACAATTCACTGAATTCAAAAAATACGAAAGACAAGGCAGTATGGCTTTATGGCTTTCGCCTGTCCTAGATAGACTAAATATAAAAAAATATAGCGTCAATTTGATTATTTTGTTTTCTCATGTTTTTTATTTATATTTCCTTGTATTCGTTATGAAAAGGACAGTGTTTACCTCGGGTGAAAGTAACTTATGTAGTCCCTCGAACTATTGGCGCCCCGTCTCGGGACCAAATAAGTTACTTTCAACCCTTGGGTAACATTGTACTTGCTTATTATTTTAGAATCAGTTGCCAGCAGCCTGAGTAACATAATTGCGGACGTGATTTGTAATAAGTATTTTTTTCTTAATAATGCAATGTTATATTTGCGTTATATTCCTTATCCGCCGCCCCCTTTCATATGCCGCCCGGGGCCATGGCCCCCCCTGCACCCCCCACGCTACGCCACTGGCTAGATGGTAAATACTAATTCTAAGGCCCATATAAATAAATACCTTACAGTCTAACATACATTAAAATAAGAAAACTAAATATATAGTAGATACTTTTTATATTCTATATTTTGTTATAATTGTCTTGTCCTTGTTTTATAGAGGCAAGTGTGTGCTGCCGTCATATCCTAAAAATGGAAACTATTCGATGCTAGAGAAGCCAACAGCCCACCCAGGATTGGTGGTTGATTCAGCTTTGCTTATATTTTCCTGCCTTTCTGGATACAAACTTTACGGGACGTCCCAATATGTTAACTGTTTGAAGGGTTCGTGGCCATACGATCCACCTAAATGTCTCTGTAAGTATATTTGTGTGGAATTAGTGAAAACATTGATCGATGTAATTTTGATTTAAAACAAATAGACATCCTAACCGATGACGATAACTCGGGCGTTGATTAAAGTCTCCACACACTGAAGCCGGAGGTGGAGCGGAGGCGAAACTCATACACCTCAGGCACTGGCGCGGCGCGGTGCCATGCCATAGGAAAAACCGGCACGCCTTCGCCTCCGCTCCGGCCACGGCTTCAGTGTGTGGTGGCTTTTATCGTGGTGCGGTGGGCGAAGATCCCCCTGCGACGCAAGAGGTTGCTGGTTTGTCTATTCATTCATATGTTGCTGGTTCGGTTCGAAGGCACGATCTGCAAATATTTGTATGAAGTTTCAGTTATCTAGTACCTACCCATAATATAATCTCCGCTTAGCTTGGGGCTAGATGAGATGATGCTGTGTGGAATGTCCAGAATTATTTCTACTATCTGCCCGCGGCTTCTCACGTGTTACATGGAATGGAAACATCTCCAGACTATTTCTATCCCATGGGAACTTATTTTTGGGATGGGAAGAGGCTTAAACGTCTGAAAGCTATTTCTTTCCCATGGGAACTGATTTATGGGATGAATAGTAGCCTGTGTTATTAGAGGGCTAGAACTATTCAGCCCGGTCCATTCAGTACCTACCTACATTTTGCGCAACAGGAACAAACATAAATCCTAACAAACTTCAGCGTTTATAATATTATAAAAAGAATTACTTCTCATTATGCAAAAACTACGGGGTGCTATGGCGCTCATTAGGGGAGGCCTATGTCCAGCAATGGGCTAATACGGGCTGATGATGATGATGCAAAACCTACCTAACATACCTACTTTAAACACTTACCTACCAGCGCAATGCAGATTGAAGAAAGACGCTTCAATAAACTACTGGTGCCTGCCACGAGGGCCGCTATCGGGACAAATAGAACAGGAGTGCGGTGCTTTGGTCCCGGACGGGGCCACGGTGCGACCCGTCTGCAGCAAGTCCATCTACCACTTCGCCACGGGGATCCTGGACTTCATGCATTGTGTCGATGGCAAGTGGGACAGGGATGTTCCTACTTGCTCTCCTCGTGAGTGCTTCTTCTTAATAGCTCATTCTTTTACTAAGCCTCCGCTATTTGCCTTAGCGTATACTTTTCAGGTGGTGGCAGGCAGTCTTGAGACCTAGCTTTCTTCCTAAAAGCGAGTGGTCCACACCAAAAACAAGGCCCCCCAAACATAAGGTTTAGGTTTAGAATTTTTTTATAATTACCTATTTAAAAACTTATAGATTAAGTAAACTTACACTAATTTCCGCATTTCGACTCAATTTGGTCCATTATGTGTTTGTTTTGCTAGCATAGCCAGCCCAACTCCGTCCAGAAGCGCAGAATCTTCCTGGGATTGCCAAACATCTAAAAAAATCAAGGGTATAGAGAGTATATAGTATATAGGGAGTCTCCTAAAATCTACATTTCTTCACAATAGATCATTCTGGTGTGGGCACGGCTCAAGTAAACGTGGCCTTTCTTATTTAATCTCTGTGTAATCAATGATATATTGCGTTTGCATCAACCTGTTTAAAAAATCCTGAATCTTTATTGAAGTAGAATTTTTCGGTCTTAGATTGCGGACTGGTCACGCAACAAGCAAACCATCTTATCGTCAATGCAGTTTCTGCCAAGCGTGGGGAACTGCCATGGCATGCTGGCATATACGACAAGATAAAAAAACCATTCGAGCAAATCTGTGGGGGAACTCTTGTCACCAACACGATGGTTATATCAGGTAAAAGTATATGGATACCTACTTTTTTCTAAGAATACTGCAGACTTAGACATCTTAGATCGCGCAATCGATTGGTAAAATCTCCTATTCAAAAACTTTTTATTCAGTGTTTCAAAATATTCATTAAAATCCCCAAGTGAAAGCCAAATTACCAACCCAAATCCAAAATCCAAAATCGCTATTAGCGTTAAGGCCGCCGATTGTGCTTGTGCTTGTGCACTTTAGTTTTAATTAGTATTTATTATTTTGATGGTTCAATAAAGTTATTTATTACCTATCTATCTATACATATAATAGATAATTTGTGATGATTAAATTCGTGTGTGATTCCAGCCGCTCATTGTTTCTGGACTGATTTAGAAAAACTTTTGCCAGCTGAAAACTACGCGGTGGCACTCGGCAAACTTTATAGACCTTGGAATGATAAGCACGAGATTGGTGACCAGAAATCGGACGTAAGTGAACGTTTTACCTTCAAAGGCCGCCAACCACAAAACTCTAGTTTCTTATCTGCCTATTGTTTAGATTTCTGTGCTGCAAACTGTACGGGGTTCCTCGTACAAATACGAGATTTTTGTGGTCTTCCATAAGTACGAGGTACGAGGACACTGAATGTGACTCGACACCATCAACCTACTACAATTTTGTTCGAGATTTCGACATTTTGACACAGGGGAAGTAGGTTACGGTTGGCAACCCTGTTACTGGGTCGTTATCGCCTTTCGTTCAGATTTGTCGATTTGGCGATAATGTTTTTTTTTTTTTTCTTTTCGTTGTTAGATTACATTTATAGATCTAGATACGTATCCAGATATAAATATATGAAAGGCACCTTCCTAAGTCAAACTCGTTTTTACTAAGGCGATGGAAAGTAATGAACGTGTAGAGGGTAATGAAAATGGCCTGGAGAGTAATGAAAACGTATGGAGGGCGATGAAATTATCAAAAATATTGTAACCAAGCCATATGGGTGAACTATTGTTTATAACAAATAAATGGTTTAGTGGTTCAGTAAAAGCAAAAAATATATAGGAATCAGTCTTTTGATAATTTTAACCAACATTAATATTTTAATATGTTACTTTAAAAGGACACGATGAGGTAATGACAAGAAGGTTACCTACCTTCTTAGTTCAGATCTTACAGCTGATAAAATTAAATGCTTCAGTACAAAACAAAGATTATATAAAATATTCATTAACAAATATACAACTTTTCAACGCTTAAGAAAAATGTAGATACTTAAATTTCAAAATAGATCATCATCAGCCCATATTAGTCCACTGCTGGACATAGGCCTCCCCTAATGAGCGCCATAGCGCCCTGTCTAGCTTGACGTATCCAGCATCTGCCAGCAGTCTTTCGCAGATCAGGTGGGTCATCCCGCCTGGCCGGAGGGCGTCCTTTACCAAGTCGCGACCTCCACTCAAGAACACGTTTACCCCATCGGTTATCGGTTCTTCGCGAGATATGGCCGGCCCACTGCCACTTCAGCCCAAGTTTCGACGGAGTCAAAGGCCTTCTCATAGTCCACAAAAGCGAGACGCAGTGGCTGATTATACTCTTCGGACTTCTGTATAATCTGCCGCACTGGGTGAATGTGGTCCATAGTGCCATATCCTCCGGGGAACCCGGCCTGTTCTGGTGGCTGAAACTCGTCGAGTCTCCTGGCGAGACGATTCGTGACCACTCGCGAGAACAGCTTATAGACGTGGCTCAGGAGTGTGATGGGTCTATAGTTTTAAAGGAGGGTTTTATCACCCTTCTAAAAAAGAGCACCACCAAACTCCCGCTCCACGCCTTAGGAGTTCTCCCAATGTGAAGGACGGCATTAAAGAGGTTCTGTAGCTCCTGTATAACGGGGCTCCTTCCGCCTTCAGAAGCTCTGAAGTAATACCGTTCTCACCGGGGGCTTTTCCATTTATAAGCTGCCTCAGAGCTAACACGATTTCTTCTTGACTGAAATCTGGCAGTTCGTCGGCATAGTGGCGTATCAGAGTGGCTCTAGAATCATGGTCATCTCGTCGGAATGAGGGGCATGTGCAGTGTAAAAACGGCCATAGAAATCTTCTATCTCGTCTGAAATCTCTGGCTTCGACCAAACGGTCCTCCCGTCGTGCGTTTTAAGTTTCGTCAGGTGGCTCGTGCCAAGCTGCTGAGTGAATACTTTGGACTCTCGGCTTCGTTCTATCACCTCTTCAATGCGGCGTGTGTTGGAGCTCCGAAGGTCGCGCCGTACCTTTTTCGCAATTCGCTTGTTCAGGTCTGACCTCTCTGACGAAGACACTTGGGTGGTTTCTCGTCTTTTTGTCATCAGATCCAGAGTCACATCCGAGAGTTTGGACTTCCTGCTAGAAACTGGCTTACTGCAGAACTTAATGCCCTCGTCCCTCAACGTTTTGACCAGATTGCGTAGGGTCTCGTCAGCTGCTGAAACTTTTCGGTACCCGCCATGATTTGGATTGGATTAGGCCGCAGCGTGGACTTCATCAGATGGTTTCTTTCAAGCTTTAAGTTGATATTCAGAGTGCCTTGGAGGATTCGCTGATCAGATCCGGTATTGAACCTGTTGATCACTGAGACATCTCTGAATATGTGCTTGCTATCCGTCATGATGACGTCGATCTAATTTTTTGTCACAGTGTTGGGGCTTTACCATGTCCACTTCCGCTGGGGCTATTTCTTAAAGAAGGAGTTCATTAAGAAAAGCCCCTCTTTTGCTGGTATACATAGCTTTTGAATTTCAATTTCAGTTTCGCCTTCTGCATTTTGAATATTATGAACCTTTCTATAATTCGCTGGTGGTTGGTAAAATTTGCAATCTTGTTTTTTATGTCCTTGCTTTCCATAGTTGTAACACTCGAAACTGAATGTATGGTAATTCTAAAACATCTTGGTTTTTCTAATTTTATTTTCTAATGATGATAGACAGCTAGAGTCAATCAAGTACAAGATTACCTATTTTATTCTACCTATTTTATTCTATCTATTAAAAATGCATGCAGGTTCTATTTTCAACATCGATAACATTTCATATTTCTCCACGTACTTAAATTATCATCTAGTGATATTTTAAAACAAAACATTCCTATCCAAACGCTTTCATTACCATCCACTATATTTTTCTTAAAAATGGAGAGTAATGAATTGGAGAGGAATGAGTATTTGCCCTTTATCCTAAGATTATTTTAGTTATGCGCCTACCAAAAATCTATTAAATATAACATAAAACAGTACAATGACAAAGATCAAAATTAGATTTCAAAGAAACAAACAAAAAAAAAACTTTCCTTGAAAATCACTGGAAGGTGATGATGTTTAATCGTGACAAAGTACTCCCAATGATACGAGATTCTAATTTATTTCTTAACAGCATGACATATCTTGCTGCACCAAGGTGTGGCGACGACTGGTTGATGGCGGGATACGTGGAACAGTACCTAGTCACTGTACACGGCTGAACTCGGGAAAAATTTTGATTTCCGACAGGTCGGATGGAAATGACGTTTTTTTTTTGACAAAAATAAAACTTCGATTATCGCGGGGTTCCAACCGCTTTAAAAACAAACAAGCTTTTTAAAATGATTCTTTGATTATTTCTTTATGTAAAAAGAAGAATGTTTTTGAAGTTTTATGAACATAAAGTGGAAAAAAGATGTATTTAATTTACTGATGGGGCATTTGGAAAGGGAGAGGAATGAGATTTCAGCATGTTTTTTCTCAGCAATTTCTTTATACAACCATGTAGCCCTTTGGTGTTCAGTACCATTAATGCTTGATTAGGCTTTAATATTTCCTTATACTTAGTTTTTAAATAAACTCTAAAGACATACGAGTTATGGCCTTGGAAACGTAATTTGAACGAAACGCGATAACGACCCTACTTTTATATCTCGCTGACGACGGCTTTTGTGCCTGGCACAGACTCCAAATTATTTAATAACTAGCAGCGCCTCGTGGTTTCACCCGCGTAATTCCCGTTCCCGTGGGAATTCCGGGATGAAATATGCCTCTGTGTTATTCCAGACTATAATCTATCTCTGTGCCAAAGGAGATCACCCAGCTCCCATACATTTTTGGGCTAATTTTGAAAGTGCCGGCCACCTGATTTAAACTTAATATTATAATAGAGTGTAACAAAATGAACACTTTTTATTACTAGACTAAAGCTGTAAGTCAAGTCTGTGAGATAATATTCTAACTCAAAACATCCGTTATATTTGTGTAGTAAAACCTAATTTTTATTATATTTCTTGTAATAATGTGCAAGTTAGATATAAAAAAGGCCCGACGCGGCCGCCTCGCTATTCCTGGCTATGGTAGTGGCCATGGTAACGGCGGGGCAGGGGGTGCTAAGAATCACCGGCCTGCAGGCTACCACACAATTCCTAAACTGACCCTGGTAACGTACAACGGACGCACTCTGAGGCTTGACAATCATCTAGCGCAGTTGGAAGTGGAGTTAGAGAACATTAAATGGCATGTTCTAGGGTTGTGTGAAGTCCGTAGAGAAGGGGAGGACACCGTAACCCTAGACTCGGGCCATCTTCTCTACTTTCGCGAGGGTGATAAAACATCCCAGGGTGGCGTAGGTTTCCTCGTCAATAAGGCCCTCTCTAGCAACGTTCAAGAAATCTCCAGTGTGTCAACCAGGGTAGCGTACCTGATCCTTTGGCTATCTAAGCGGTAAAGCATGAAGGTAATTCAGGTCTACGCATCGACCTCGGCACACCCGGATGATGAAGTGGAGGATATGTACGAAGACATATCCAAAGCCTTACACAACACCACTAAGCCTCACTTCAACGTTGTTATGGGGGACTTTAACGGCAAGGTGAGAATCCAGACTGGCAACGTATCCCGAATAGGCCCGCATGGTTATGGAGTTAGGAATCACAGGGGGCAAATGCTTGTCAACTTCTTTGAGAAGGAGGGGCTGTTCTTAATGAACTCCTTCTTTAAGAAACAGCCCCAGCGGAAGTGGACATGGTAAAGCCCCGACACCGTGACAAAAAATTAGATCAACTTTATCATGACGGATAGCAAGCACATATTCAGAGATGTCTCAGTGATCAATACCGGATCTGATCACTGAATGCTCCGAGGCACTCTGAATATCAACTTAAAGCTTGAAAGAAACCGTCTGATGAAGTCCACGCTCCGACCTAATCCAATCCAAATCATGGCGGGCACCGAGAAGTTTTAGTTTTGTTTTTTTTAAGACCGTATTACTTCAGAGCTTCTGAAGGCAGGAGAAGCCCCCGTTATACAGAAGCTACAGAACCTCTTTAATACCGTCCTTCACAGTGGGAGAACTCCTAAGGCGTGGAGCGGGAGTTTGGTGGTGCTCTTTTTTAAGAAGGGCGATAAAACCCTCCTTAAAAACTATAGACCCATCACACTCCTGAGCCACGTCTATAAGCTATTCTCGCGAGCGATCACGAATTGTCTCGCCAGGAGACTCGACGAGTTTCAGCCAACAGCGGAACAGGCCGGGTTCCGCGGAGGATATGACACCATAGACCACATTCACACAGTTCGGCAGATTATACAGAAGTCCGAAGAGTATAATCAGCCCCTGTGTCTCGCTTTTGTGGACTATGAAAAGGCCTTTGACTCCGTCGAAACCTGGGCTGTTCTAGAATCCTTACAGCCAGCGATGCCAAGTAGACTATCGTTATATAGAGGTGATGAGGTGTCTCTACAAAGCCGCCACTATGAGTGTCCAAGTACAGGGCCAGCAGTCTAAACCCATCCAATTGCGCAAAGGAGTGAGGCAGGGGGATGTCATATCCCCGAAACTGTTCACGAGCGCATTGGAAGATATGCTTAAGACTCTGGACTGGAAAGGTAAGGGCATAAACATAAAAGGCAATTACATCTCAAACCTACGATTCGCTGATGACATAGTCTTAATGGCGGAGTCACTAGAGGAGCTGACCCACATGCTGGACGGCCTAGCATCAACCTCGCGACGCATCGGTCTTGGCATGAATTTGGAAAAAACCAAAGTCATGACCAATTGCCAAATTGATCCGGGACCGGTAGTCGTAGAAGGCCACCTTCTCGAAATCGTTTCCGAGTACTTACCTTGGGCAGATTATGCAGTTGGGTAAAAACAATTTCGAGAAGGGGGCCAAGAGGAGGCTCGGTTTGGAAAACTACGTCGAGTCTTCTCGTTATCCATATCGCAATGTTTTACCGCAAAGACTGCTGGCAGATGCTGGATGCGTCAAGCTGAAGACAGGGCGCTATGGCGCTCATTAGGTCTCCTATGTCCAACTGTGGACTAATATAGGCTGATGATGATGATGATGATGATGATGATGATGATGTTAACGGAAGAAGAACTTATTTTATTTGCCCTTGGTATATACCAACTCAAACAGGCACGTAGTTATTATGCAGAACATTTACAGGCAACTGGTAGGTTCATCATTGAACTCGGAGGACAATATCAGGGAATGGACTTAGAACTTTGGTGTAATAATAAAAAATGTTTGTGATGCTGAGTTCTATTCAAATCAACCTTTTTTTTTTGTCGGCCGGCAAAATAAATATTAGCCCAATCTGGGTGATCTCCTTTCATCCATATCCGTTCAGTAGTTTTTGCGTGAAAAAGTAATAAACATCCATCAATCCATATTTACAAACTTTCGGGTTTATAATATTATAGTAGGATTTTGATTTCCTAATCATCTATTAATGGAACATCCATGCTGGAAGCAGCCATCTGTCGCTGATCATACCTACTAGTCCTTCCTTATAAAACACAGTTTTACCTTACATTACATACCTACGTACATAATTTGTGATTCAGGTCCGCGAGATCAAGATCCCACCGCGCTACAAAGGCTCTGAAGCGAGTTTCCAAGAAGACATAGCTCTGGTGTTCCTCGCCACGCCTGCGGTCTATCGCTCGTATGTGCTGCCTGCCTGCGTCGACTTCGGCTATGATCTCGAGACGAAGCAACTTTCAGATGGAAACAAAGGAAAGGTACTGAAACATATACTTACAGTCATTATGACGACCGATGTGGCGCGGTGGGCGAAGGTCCGCCTGCGACGCAGGAGGTTTGCGGGTTCGATTCCCGCCTCGGAACAAATTTGTGTACGATCTGCAGAAATTTGTTTCGTTGGTCTGGGTGTTTAATATGTATAATAAAAAATATCTATCTATGTAGTATATTGTATTAAGTAGGTATATCAGTCATCTAGTACCCATAACACAAGCTCTGCTTAGCTTGGGGCTAGATGATGCTGTGTGGACTGTCCAGAATTATTTATTTAACTATTTATTATTCTGATGATAAAACATTGAAGTGAACAAAAGTTAATGTGATCATTTTATTTCCTAATTTTATCATCATCATCATCATCATCAGCCCATATAAGTCCACTGCTGGACAACCTCAACAGGTCTCAACTAATGAGCGCCATAGCGCCCTGTCTTCAGCTTGACGCATCCAGCATCTGCCAGCAGTCTTTCGCAGATCGTCATCCCACCTGGCCGGAGGGCGTTCTATACTACGTTTGCCAAGTCGCGGTCTCCACTCTAGAACACGTTTACCCCAACGGTTACGGTTCTAGTTTTAATGTTTAACTTAAAATATGAACTTCCTGAAGTAGGTAAGTCGAGCGGGGCTATTCCGACTAAAAAAATACTGACTTAACTTCAAAAGTTAGCACTCTCGTTTGTGATAACGATAAGGTAGATTGGATGAATGTATTATCAAAAGGCTTGATTTGAGATCATTTTTCACCTATCACTTAGACGAAATACCCATTTTGTATGTTCAAAAGAACGAAGTTTCTCAAACAAGGCAGAAATAGTTGAAATTACCCCTCGGTGGGGTAATTCCAACTATGGCACATATACATCCTGCTGAAATATTTAATTATATAATTTATATTAACTATTTTATATCCTGCTTATGCGAATATTGCGATAAAATTATCTGCTGGACTATAATAATGGCATCTTTCAATCAAATTAGTATCTTACAACTGCGTAAGAAGGCTCAGTGTTGCAAAAAAACACTTTAACCGTTTTGGAGGGGTAATTTCAACTATTTTTCATAGATATAGGGCTGCGCGGTGCGCCGCATATGTCGATCAACATAGTCGATAAATTGGATCAAACTAAAATAACTAAATATAAACATTTGCTAGCCCTTACCTACTAAACAAGAAATGAAAATAAGTTTCTTACATATTTAAATTAAATTTATACAAATAATAAAACTAAAATAATATAAGTATAGTAAATAGTTAAAAATGTTTTTCTTTTTATTTAACTTCCTCAAAAAGGCGTGCAATAAATTTCTGAAATTTTTAGGTCTTCGATACCAATTGTTCTGCATTAGACAAATAATTTACTACGAGGGCGAAGCCGCGGGGCGCAGCTATTTATAAAAAAAGTATCGATATATGGGACATCACTAATGTTTTTCAACACCATACAAAACTAAGCGGGGTAATTACAACTTGAAGTTAGTTGGAATTACCCCACTTTACTATTTTGGCGGGGTAATTTCAACTATTCAAAAATCTCTTCAAAAACGTACCTTTTCTTAGAACAAATAAATGAATAACAACTAATAGTTTATATTTTCTTCACTCGCAATGTATTATCTAGAAAACAAGCGTTCAAAACACAACTTTTAACGAAAAATGTAACGAGCGTCTTGACTGTCACTGTTGCGCAAAATGACGTCTGACAAAAAGTGCCTATAAGTAAGACAGTTTATGCCTTAGAAAAGCCATCTATGAAGCATTGTCGAATTTACCTGTTCACCTACTCGGATCTAGATGGCGTTTTGAGTAAATATAAGTAAAATAGAAGTTATTGTCATTAGTTGGAATAACCCCATAGTCGGAATTGCCCCGCTCGATGTTATTGAAGATTCCTGTCAAAATCTAAATCTTTAAGTTTGAGTTTGCTGCAGTTTTGAAAATAATTATTTTAAAATGTTTAAACTAATATCTCTTTAAAAAATGCGAATGTTCGAATAGATGATTGTAGTTAGCCTAGTTAGGTAATCTCATCACTATCTGAATCATTGATTTGGAAAAAGAATTGAAAGGATCAGGGCCGAAATTGCATTAACATATTTATTAGAAACCTAGTCTGGATCTGAATTAATGACTTTTAACACAGAAATGTGCGTGCGAAGCTATGGAAAGAAGCTGTTTAGTTCAGTTAGTTAGTGTGGTGGTGGTGGTGGTGTGCTGGTATAAAAGTACACTATCTTTTATACCAGCACACCACCACCACCACCACACTAACTAACTTACTCACCCACTACTAACTTACTCGTCACTAATCATTTCTCCCACAGGTATCAGGATGGGGACTAACCGCGGAGGATGGTCGCGAGTCACCA
Source organism: Eupithecia centaureata (assembly GCA_944547425.1). Taxonomy (NCBI): domain Eukaryota; kingdom Metazoa; phylum Arthropoda; class Insecta; order Lepidoptera; family Geometridae; genus Eupithecia; species Eupithecia centaureata. The sequence continues at coordinate 2,309,843 of OX155679.1, forward strand.
GTGCTGAAGGTGGCCGAGCTGCCGTATCTCGACGTTGATCGATGTTTCGCTGAAACACCGGCTTCCTTCTCCAAGTTCATTACCGGTGACAAATTCTGCGCTGCCACTGCTAATCGTAAGTTTACTCGCACGCACTTCACTTCTGACCACTTCTATCATTGGCGTAAATAGAGGAGCCCATCCCCTCTGGGGGTGGTCCGTTAAATTACTATCACTACATAGTATAAAACAAAGTCGCTTTTTCTGTCCCTATGTCCCTATCCCTATGTCCCTTCGACTGCTTAAATCTTTGAAACTACGCAACGGAATGCGTTTTTTTTTAATAGATAGATTGATTCAAAAGGAAGGTTTATACGTATAATAAAACCGTGCGAAGCCGGGGCGGGTCGCTGTCCCGTTGTATGTCTGTCTGTACCTACCTATGTATCTTAGAAAATTCGCAACGGATTGATATGGTTTTTTTATAGATTGAGTGATTCAAGAGGAAGGTTTATTTATTTATATATGTAGGTATAGGTAATACACCCTTGCGAAGCCGGGTCGCTTCGTTAGTAATAAATAAATTTGCTTTCCACAGGTTCAGTACTTTGCAAGGGTGACAGCGGTGGTGGGTTGGTGTTCCCAACAGAAGAAGAAAACGGCGCTTTGCGCTATTTTCTACGAGGCATAGTCTCCACCGCGCCGCGCAACGATCACAAATGCAACATTTATGCTCACACTACTTTTACAAAGATATCCAAGCACGAGGACTTTATTTTACAATACTGGAATTGAGAAATAAAACTTTTCATGGAGTTTGAGGAGCTTATTATTTTTTCTTATCAATTATGAAAGGCTCTCAAAGTAGGTATTATATTTTTATTTAATTAGCTATTTCATCTTGCTGGTAGGTGGGCATTTTCGTAGAAATTTGTCCCGGTTACAAAATGGAGTGAAAAAAATAAAGATCATTTTAGGAATATCTAACTTATTTAAAATGATTCGCCTTTCCTTAGAGATTTATGTGATAGCAGCAAAATAACAAACAAATAGCATTTTCAAAGGATATTTAACTTTTAAGAGATCAGGAGGTACACCAGGTTTCCATTTGGTTACTTTTTTTAAAATCAAATAAAATAATACCACAATAATCCTCAATGAATTTAATATGTTTAATTGCTTTAAAAACATGATATTGAATAGAAAATAAAACCTAACGATGAAGAAAAGCATTAGTTATTTTTATTTAAGCCAGAACATATCCACTTTGTTACTTTTGGGAAACTTTGCAATGAAAACATTGTGTTTTAAGCATGGTAAAGCAGTCTCAGGGACCGCATTTTTTTTCATCGAATAGCTCTTGTAATACTACAACAAAAATAAAAAAAATATCAGCGAGTGCCCTTTAAAAAAATCGAGAAAAAAATTATTTTCCCAATTAAAAATATGAGACAGTTACAAAATGTAAAGGAGCAGTTACGTAATGGAAAACGTAAAGCTGGCTTTACAATGTTCGAAATTCTTCTCCTGAAAATCTATTATTCTGGTAGTTTTACTTTTTTCGGTATTTATTATTCCTAACACATTAATCAGAGAAATGTTATGTCGTGGTTTATTTGTCGTGGGTTCTTCATCTTTATCAAGTGCTTCATCACCACAAAATCGTAATTTAAACATCAATAAAACTTCTAGATTTAAATTTAAATTAATTTTTTAAAATTTTTTTTAGCATATAAGCGATTTCATTTTTTAAACCAAGATTTAATCAAAAATTTTATACATAATATCTTTGGATTTAATACGCTAGAACTCTTTGATGCTTTGTCAACAATTACTGGGTGAACTTGCCTTTATATTTCCATTTCGTAACTTTATCATTCCACATATACGTAACCAAACAAAATGGAAGTAACGTTCCCACGTCACCCGATCTAAAATTGCGTCTATTTTTATTTTCAAACAGTTGAGACCTTTAGAGACTCAATAATTCATTTTATACATTATACAGTAATCATTTCGTTACTTTTATTTTACAAAAACTCAAGCCTTATCCGTCTAAATCGCAGTTACAAACTGGAAGAAAAAAACGCCACGGTAACGCTCTGCAAGTTCAGACACGAATAATGACAGAACGCTCTTTGACAACCAATTTTAAACTGGTGGTATCGATGAGTCATGTTACCAGGAATAATAAATTCTGTGATTACAGTAGTTTTTTCAAAATAATACGGAGATATTGCAGTTACAAAATGGAATTCCACTTATATCCAAAATCATGGGACACAATTAAATTGATAAAAAGTTATTATTTTTGTATGAACAGTCCCGCATTTTACGTTTAAATATGATGGCCTTCATATATTTAAACATAAATAATCCAGTTTTAGCCTTCATCCAAACCAAGTTAAAAAATAATCTAGAGTCAAAAGTCGGTCCACCGCTGTAGGACAACCATTTTTAAGGGGTCTCGGAAGCTATTTTACTCTTATTTTACAATTTTTTGTATTAAAAAAGTTCTAATAATATGTTTTTTTATCGCAAATAAAACTATAAAACATAAAATAAGTATTTTAATATCTAGCAATGGACTAGTTTTTATGAAAAGTGTTAATGAACTTGTAGGACACCTAAAAAAACGCAGGGACGTTTTTTAAAAAAAATGCCCAGGTAGGTAGGCTTATTACCAGCTAGCTTAGCTTCTGCGCTAACGTGGTACCCCGGGACGCCCCGGATACCTACCTATACTTGGTATTTAACATAGCACTCGTGGATAGGTACATTTTTATCTCTTTCTTTACTAAGTAACTAGGTCTAAGATCAAGTAATACATCTTTGAACTAGGTATGCTTGCGCTCTTCGTCCGCGTGGAATAGTCACATAAACCTTTAAACTCTCCACACACTAGCCGGAGGCGGAGCGGAGGCGAAGGCGTGGCGGTTTTTCCTATGGCGGCACCGCGTCGTCGTCGTCGCCACGGCCTGCCATAGGATTCCATAGAATACAACTCGCACGTCTTCGCCTCCGCTCCGCCTCCGGCTTCTGTGTGTTTCGAACTTTAATATTTCCATACAAACTTTCATATCTTTATAGACTCAAGTGACATTAGTTAAAACATAGGTTTATAGAAAATGTTTTACTAATTACGAAATAACTTTTTCATTATCTATATTCCGTGTAGAACACATCAAATATTAAAAACTGTTTAAATATTGGAATTTCGCGCGAATCTGCGTCAGATTCCGAATCGATGACTCTGTAGCGGAGAAATAGCCCTCTTGTCCGAGGTTTTGACGCTGCGGATCTGTTATGAAAATGTCAGAAACGACATTAACAGTGTCAGTCATTGTCACTGTCAATATAGGCCTGCCTGCCTGTCGCTGGCTGGGTTGCTCTGCTTCACACTGCAGCAGTTGTTGCCGTTGTTGGTGATTTTCATTCAGTGTCTTCGGCTTCGCTGATTTTTCGTATTTGCTGCTTTTTGTTTTCCGTACCTATTTCAATGGAACCTTTTCTGAAACTGTGAATTGTATGTGAAAATGGCCTTGACGTCGCGGCAGCGGAGCATTCACAACAAAAACAACTCTAAACGAGCTAGTTTCAATAAAGGAAAACGAAAACCTAGCGAAGGGTAAAGATTTTGTTGAAGTTTCTATTACGCTAGTATTTTCTGTTCTATTTCAGTCTTCTTAATGAAATCTGCTTTAGTTTTGTACAAGGAGGTATAAAAAGCTTTATTACACAGTTGCGTTCCTATCTTCCTACTTCGGTTTGGCTTTCATCCAGCACCTATGAGGTTCGAGGTAAACACCGCGTCTAACGCAGCATGTAAAATAAATATGTGTTATCCCTCAAAGATTTACGTTATGCTGCCCTTATACTTTATAGACTGAACACACTATCCATGATGCCAGTTTTATCCCAGCATGGAGAATTCTTCTGTGTTTATACTGAAAACCTAGTTAGATGATAATTGCCTGAAGAAGTGATAAACCTTGCCAATACCAGCCTATTTGATTCTTGCACAAAACTGCCATGAGTATATTTCCTTCTAACTTATATCATGTATCATCACATCACCTACAGTTGGATAAATACTATTATCAATAAAGTTTTCAAACTTAAGCCATCCAAACACATGTCATGTTAATTATAATTCCAAGGGGTTTTTATCACAAATGTTTACATATTTTTCTTTGTTTTTTTATACCTCTAAATGCTTGAACTGATTTGTCTCTCCCTAATTCATTATATTTGACCTGGGCTGACCTCAAATGTGGTAAACTTTACATAGAGATCCTCTTCCAGGGATATAATAGTGACCAGTGCACCCTCTGATCTTCGGAAGATAGCATACCCAGGAGGGGCAGTAGCCCTGGGCATGCTCCTGACTGCCCGGTTAGCTGCAGCCTACTGGGGGCAAATAGCTGACTGTGATGAGACTTACAATTACTGGGAACCACTACATTATTTAGGTAAAACTTGTGTCTAAACAACTTATCTAATATCAAAATAATGCAATGACAATCCACAAAATATCATCTAGCTTCATGCTAAGCAGAGCTTGTGTTATGGGTGCTAGTTGAGTGATATTTTTATTATACATAGCAAAAACCTAGAACACGGTGGGTATCGTACCTGCAACCTTCTGCATTGGAGGCGGACCTTCGCCCCATGCTCCACATTGGTTGTCTATATTATAATTTTATCCAATGAAATATCATCAAATGAGCCAAACATGGTTATGTATGTCTAATTCGTCTATGGGTCTCAGTATCCTTGATAGAGTAAGTGCAATTTTCTTGTTATGCTTCTCTTTGGCCCTTCTATCAGGTTTTTCTCATCAGTTTTCTCTTGTACATTTCAGTGTATGGCAACGGCCTCCAAACATGGGAATACAGTCCAGCGTATGCAATTCGCTCATATGCATCTCTATGGGTATTTGCCATTCCTGCCAAGCTGTTGTCTTTATTTATGGAGCCAGTGTCTGTATTTTACGCTCTGCGCTCAATGTTGGCTGTCCTGACTGCTTGGGCTGAGCTTATGTTCTACAAGTAAGTAGTTATATTATATTATATTGCATAAGTAGTACCAGTTCTGATGACAAACATAGCACCGAGATACACACAACATCAACATGTTTCATTTTGACAATGTTTACGTACTCAACCTCATGCTGACAACAGTACCTGACTCCATCCATCACTTTTAATCAATTAAGTATAATATTCAATCAATATATTAATTCACTTATAACATTGGCAAATGTACTAGCGTCACTAGAACCTGAGATCCCAGAGTAAAATCCAATGCTTTCTATTGATGTTGACCTAACTCAATTATTTTTATTTCAGAGCTGTGTGTCACGAATTCGGCGTGCACGTAGGCCGAGCGTGGCTTGCATTCGCACTCCCAGCGGCCGGAATGTTCTCAGTGGCGGGCGCCATGTTACCCAGCGCGTGGAGCTGTGCGCTAGGGGGCGCCGCGCTCGCGTGCTGGTGGCGGCGCCGGTATGTCGCAGCTACGGCTGCCACTGCCGCTAATGCTTTATTCAGTGAGTATTGTGCTAGTTCTAGAATGTTCTCAGTGGCGGGCGCCATGTCACTGTTGCCCAGGCATTGTATTCACAGAGATGGGTTTCAAGCTACCAATACCTGGAATGACCAATAGGTCCAATGTTCTAAGCACCTTCTCAACAGTCCAATCATCCTTCATTTTAGCCTGTGTAAAGCCTCTTATTTTGAGCTACTATTTGGATAAAATAAACCTCTTTGTTTACAGGTTGGCCATTCACAGCCCTCCTCGGAATACCCATAGCCATCGACATGATCGTCATAAAGCGTCAATACATGGAGTTCATCAAATACTCCGTGATCTGCCTGGTCACCATGCTTCTTCCCATGACGCTGATAGACTCGTGGTACTACGGCCGACTCGTCATCGCTCCCTTGAACATCGTTACATACAATCTGTTCACTGAGCATGGACCTGATTTGTATGGGATTGAGCCGTGGACTTACTACTTTGTGAATGGATTCTTGAACTTTAATATTGTTTGGGTGAGTTTTATTTTGCTGTATAACTTCTGAAATTAAATGCAACATCCACACCCTATAGACTATATTAAAAACCTTTAACCTCGCGGTTTTACCCGCGTGATTCCCGTTCCCGTGGAATTCCGGGATAAAATATAGTCTATGTGTTATTCCAGACTATAATCTATCTCTGTGTCAAATTTCATCCATATCCGTTCAGTAGTTTTTGCGTGAAAGGGTAACAAACATCCATACTTACGCTTCGCGTTTATAATATTAGTAGGATATAACGCATACGCGGATAGCGCTGTGTACATTGCGATTATAGCTATCTTTAAATAATAAAAAAAAACTTAACTGGCTGGACAATCCACAAAGCATCATCTAGCCCCACAGTAAGCTACTCAAAGTTATGGGTACTAGATAACTGATATTTTAGTACATTTTAATACATAGATAGTTTTTTGTATTATACATAGTAAATACCCAGAACATCGGAAATATATGCATAAGGAAATTTATGCATAAATCACTACATAGTATAAAACAAAGTCGCTTTTTCTGTCCCTATTTCCCTATGTCCCTTTGACTGCTTAAATATTTAAAACTACGCAACGGATTTTGATGCGGTTTTTTTTAATAGATAGAGTGATTCAAGAGGAAGGTTTATACGTATAATAAAACCGTGCGAAGCCGGGGCGAGTCGCTAGTGTTTAAAAAGTTGAACGAGTCGTTATTTATTCGTTAATAAATAAATAACACTGTTGGTTCTAGTTCCTCGCGCTGTACAGTCCGCTCGCCCTGTACCTGTGCTACCGCGCCGCGCCGCGCTCCACGGCGCGCGCTGACTTCTGCTCGCCGTACTGGTTCGACATGCTGCCTCTCCTGCTGTGGCTCGCAGTCTTCATGATCCAGCCTCATAAGGAGGAGCGGTATGTTACTTGTAATATATAAAGGAACAAGCGAGCCCGCGAGCCCTGTACCTGTGCTACCGCGTAATAGTTCCTGGAACTATGCCCTCACTTCTTCGCCCAAATCGTCACTTACCATCTGGTGAAATTAGTGATCAAACGAAGTTCTATTGCCGACAATAAAAAAGTTGATCACAAAATCGTTTGTCTTTTTCTCTGTTCAACCCAAAATACACTGAGAAATAAAATGAAAATATAAAGTCAGTCTGCATAATATATTTCTGGTTTCAGGTTCCTATACCCCGTCTACAGCCTGATAATCTTAGCCGGAGCGATTGCGCTCGACTGCATCCAGAAGATGGTCTATACCTTCGGCTCGGAGATCCTCAAGCTGCGCTTCGAAGGCGTCAAAGTGCACTATTTGTCGTACACTATGCCTCTGATGGTGCTGTTTACTCTGGTTGCGGGGATTGCTGGTGAGTGACCTCTGACTTTCACCTTTGACATTTTAATTAAGTCAAAAGTTATTTTACAACTAGCGTCCCGCCCCGGAGGGTTGTATTATAAGTATATCAACCCTCCTCTTGAATCTCTCTATCTATTAAAAAAAACCGCATCAAAATCCGTTGCGTAGTTTTAAAGATTTAAGCATTCAAAGGGACATAAGGACATAGGGACAGAAAAAGCGACTTTGTTTTATACTAAGTAGTGATTTATGGACACTAACAGCTAGGGAACTGTATAGCAAAAATTTTGTGTAATGTAACTAACGGCCAATTACACGTTTTTACGCAAAATACCGAAAGTAAACAAGGAAAGAAAGACGGCGCGTTGGGTTAAAAACTAATACCCAATCACCTTATAATGTCTTATATTTTATTTTCTCTCATTCGTTTGGACATCGGACATTAGTGTCCGAACTCGTCGCGGGCATCAGTGGTGTTACATATTATCTTTCCCTTTCGCCTTGGAATTTAACCGTTCAAAGTAATCAATCATAGATCGTTTAACCATTGATTACTTATTTATGCCCCAAAGTTTGAAAAGGTCAATGAAAAACATGCTATGCAATGAGCTATAGACTTTCCCATGGTATGATATGATTAATCTTTCTATCCTGACGATTTATTTTCAGGAATATCCCGAATAACAGCGCTCTACACCAACTACCACTCGCCCATGACGATTCTCCACCACCTACCACCATCCAACGGAGCCGACCTCACCGTCTGCTACGGCAAGGAGTGGTATCGGTCACCGTCCAGCTTCCTACTGCCCGAGGGGTATAGGATACGGTTCATTCAGAGCGAGTTTAACGGGATGATGCCGGCGCCTTACGCGGACACTGCTAACGGTGAGTTAGTTTTGACCGTTGACTTTGACCCTTGACACAATAAAAGTCCTCACAGTTTGCTACGACAAGCAGTGGTGTCGGTCACTATCCAGCTTTCTACTGCCTTATGCGGACACTGTTAACGGTGTGCTTTGACATTTATCTTTGACTTTGACCCTTGACACAATAAATGACCTTATAAATATTTTTAAATTATGCTACGACCAGGAGTGATATCGATAATCGATACCATTACAATATGATACTATAACAAATTGAATCACTGACAGTAATGTTTGTGCAACTGTACCATGCGCAGTTTCGCATTCGAGGCAGTATTAACGAGTTCATAAAATAATGCACTTTGTATAACGCCTTCCATGCACAATTCCTAATGCACAATACAATCCCATGCGAGATATCAGTGCAGATCACAGTTCCACCCCCTTAAAATTAGACGCCGTCCTTGGACCAGTTTACGCCGGTAACGCTATTTATTTGGGCTCTGATTCATCATCATAGCAATATTTTGTCCACAGCCACCCGTCTCATCCACCCACACTTCAACGACAAGAACAAAGGCGACGACCGCACCTACCTGAAGCCATCTCAGTGCCACTACCTGGTGGACTCCGACCTTGGCAGTCCCTCTACGCTGGAACCGCCCTACTACAAGGATACATCCGTCTGGGACATAGTCTCAGCACTGCCCATACTCGATGCAGACAACTCGCATAAGGTGTTCCGGGCCTTTTATGTGCCGGTCTTCTCGGAAAAGAATACGGTCTTTGGGAAGCTGTACTTGCTGAAGAATAGATTTATTTAAGTTGGGTATGTTCTGATATACTCGATAATGCATTGGATAAGTCAATCTGAGACGTCATATCAGTCATACTATAGTAATACTTGATACAGAGAAAGCCCATAAGGTGTTCGGGGCGTTTTATGTGCCGGTCTTCACGGAAAATAATACGGTCTTTGGGAAGCTGTATTTGCTGAAGAATAGATTTATTTAAGTTCTGATAAACTCGAAAATGCATTAGACAAGTTAATCTGAGACGTCATATCAGCCATACTATACTAATACTTGAAACAGAGGAAATACATAAGGTGTTTTTTATGGTTGTTTTATGTCCCAGTGGTCATGGAAAAAGTACTGTGATTGCCCGAATATCACTGTCTCTGTTTAGCTGAAGCAGGCGCGCCCCGTGCGTGCGCGATAGAAATAGTAGTCGTTCAAATTTTGTTATGAATTTAGTTGTGTTTCGTAATACCAAAAATTATGACTGCAATCTTTTTGTATTTTGCACAAGTATTGTTATTCTGTATTCTAGACAAATATTATGTCTCTTTCAAACAACATGTAAGATATTTTTGTTTTAAATAAGACACGAATAGGAAGAAAAGTTGTCATTCTATTTTACGTTATGAAAATATGATAAATGAGATTCGATAGCGAATCTCATTTATCATATTTTCATTTCATTTCACTTGTAAGTAGTTATAAAAAAATATTCAGGAACCTATTCGAAAACTAAAAATAACATTATTTTATGAAAATCTCGAATTACACATAATTTTGGTGTTACGTTTGTATCGAGCGTATCATCCACGGCGCCGTAACTTTAATCTTACATCCAGCAGTAACTAATCCCGGGCTAGAATTGACTATGGTATATATCTTAATAATTAAACTAAACGTTTAGATTTATATTACCTTTTCGAACTAAATATCTTCATCTCTTTATATTGAAGTCAATTTTATAGCATATTTTGATGAAACTATTTTCAAAGATCGAGCTTTAGAAATCTTAAAGTGGTTGAGCTTTTGCTTTAAAGTTTCAAGTTGTAAAAGCTACTCTGTCACCCGTAGCGTACTGCCATATCTACATTGTCTATTCTATGAACGACTGACGCGTTGATGTGATTTGAACTCTTACATAGTTGTAGTTTAATATTTTAAAGGATATTTGTGTCGTGTTTTAAGGTAAACCCACTGTTTGCTTACTTACAAGTCAATTAAAATCGCCTCTCAAATATATTTGGCGTGTTTTAAAAAACTATTAACCGACTGCCAATTATTTAAAGCACATATGAAAGGAACACGCTTTCAAATAAACGAATCACCAAAATCGGTTCACATAGAAAAAAAATCGGAGGTAACCTTTTTTTGGTAATGCCGAGAATGTGAACAGGCCAGAAAATTTAGATAATCTTTATGTTTGAAGTTAGAAGGTTCACAATAACTTTGGCAAGTCAATTTCAGGATACCGTTTAATATAGTGATGGTAAAAAGTGGGATTACCTTTTGGATGTTGTCAAAACTATTTAAATAAGTAGAATAATAAAATTTTTAATGTGGTGCTTAGGACACCTAGCGGACTTAAAATAAGAACTTTTGCTAAGTGGTAATTCTTTAAAAAGGATTTAGTTCTTTCCACATCTTTATGTATATAGATCCAACCAAACTTAATGGAGCTAGTCATAAATAAATTGTTGCTTAGAATATATTTTGCGAAGTTATTTTTGTTGTTGTCTTAAATTATTATGTAACTAACAAGTGGCATTTTAAATTTTAATTTTTGTGTTCGTTGTGTATTTATATAATGCATTTTATTAACTGATATAAATGAGTTAAGGTTGACGCAGACCAGGGCCGCACCGTTGCAGCACCTTAAAAAAATGGGCATTGAATTTGTGCTTAAGGCGCCACTTATTTTATCATATTATTTAATATATTATTACTTGAAACAAAGGAATTTCCAAAATATCAAACGTTCAGTTTGTTTAACCTATTATAAGCTTTTTTGTAAGGCATCGGTAGTAGTTTTATTTTGTCTAAGTTTGTGTAAGAGATACGAATTAGCTCTTGGTGGCCACCAAACTCTGTTTTCGAATCTCTTCCTAATAATATGTAACAAATGTGTAACATTTGATTACATTGCAACAGCGATGATGATGCGGGTGCTGTGTTGGTGCGGCCTAAGTGTGCTGCAAGCTTTAGAGTTAGTCTAAGATTTCTGAATTCTATTGACCTTGTGTAGCGTGGATGTTTCATTTTAATTTTAAAAAGGGAACTTTTATAATCTTATAGTAATATGACTGTCATTGTTCAAATAATCTGTGAGTAATCACGGCCTACGTGATAAAGTAATAAATTCAATGAAGCCATGAAACAAATTTTCATTTATGTAAGCTAGCTTTATAGATGTAAGTCGACTTTTTTGTGTTTAATTTATTTTTATATTGTTTTATTGATTTTATTTAATTAAATTATTCGTGATAATGCGAGAAATTGTCCACGTTCAAGTTGGGAGGTGCGGCAACCAAATCGGATCTAAGGTAAACCTCATGCACTTCAAAAACTTACAGATTTATTCCAATTGCAGTTCTCATTCTATATCAAAATAATGTGAATTCCCGCGGCCTAGTAGGCGTTGGAAACGTTTCAATGGTATTTTTATCCCATGGGAACTGTTTATGTGAGGAAAAGTAGCCTATGTGTAATTTCAAGGCCAGAAATTTCAGCCCAAACCGGAAAGTAGTTTTTGCATGAGAGGAACAAACATTCATACATCCGTACAAACTTTTGCATTTATAATATACTAGCGACCCGCCCCGGCTTCGCACGGTTTTATTATACGTGTAAACCTTCCTCTTGAATCACTCTACCTATCTATTAAAAAAAACCGCATCAAAATCCGTTGCGTAGTTTTAAAGATTTAAGCATACATAGGGACATAGAAAGCGACTTTGTTTTATACTATGCAGTGAAGTAAGGATTGATCAAAGCATGAAGGTATAATTTTTTCGCAGTTCTGGGAGGTGATATCAGACGAGCACGGCATAGATCCGAACGGGGGCTACCACGGAGACTCCGACCTGCAACTAGAACGCCTCAACGTTTACTACAACGAAGCCGCCGGCTCCAAGTACGTGCCTCGGGCCGTCATGGTCGACCTCGAACCCGGCACGTTGGACGCCTTGCGCGGAGGACCCTACGGCTACATCTTCCGACCGGACAACATGGTGTACGCTTCCTCAGGCGCAGGCAATAACTGGGCTAAAGGGTATTACACCGAAGGCGCAGATTTGCTCGATACTATCCTAGATGTTGTTCGTAAGGAGGCGGAGAGCTGCGATTGCTTGCAAGGCTTCCAAGTCGTCCATTCTATCGGAGGCGGCACGGGCTCAGGATTGGGGACGCTGCTGCTGGGCAGCTTGACCGAAGAGTACCCTGATAGAATCTCGCTCACGTTCTCGGTGGTGCCCAGTCCGAAAGTCTCGGACACGGTCGTTGAACCGTATAACGCGACTCTCTCGATTAACCAGCTGATAGAAAACTCGACACAAACCTACTGCATAGACAACGAAGCCCTCTATGATATCTGCTTTAGAACGCTCAAGTTGAAAACGCCAACGTACGGAGATCTGAACCATCTGGTTTCGTCTACTATGTCCGGTGTTACGACCTGTCTCAGGTTCCCGGGGCAGCTGAACGCTGATTTGAGGAAGCTGGCAGTGAACATGGTACCTTTTCCACGTCTGCATTTCTTCATGCCTGGGTTTGCCCCTCTCACGTCGCGGGGCAGTCAGGCGTACAGATCTCTGACGGTGCCTGAGCTTACTCAACAGCTATTCGATGCGAAAAACATGATGGCTGCCTGCGATCCACGTCGCGGTCGCTATTTAACTGTTGCTGCGATCTTCAGAGGACACATGTCCATGAAGGAAGTCGACGAGCAGATGCTGAATATCCAGAAAAAGAACAAAGAATACTTCGTCGAGTGGATACCGAACAACGTGAAGACAGCAGTCTGCGACATCCCGCCTCGAGGGTTGAAGATGTCAGCTACGTTTATAGGAAACACGACGGCAATACAGGAGTTGTTCAAGCGGATATCGGAGCAGTTTTCCTCAATGTTCAGGAGGCGAGCATTCCTCCACTGGTACACAGGGGAAGGAATGGACGAAAATGACTTTACTGAAGCGGATAACAACATGAGTGATCTGATATCAGAGTACCAGCAGTACCAGGATGCGACGACGGATGGCCAGGAGTTCGAGGAAGAAGGCGAGGTGGCTAGAGACGACAGTGATGAATAGAATCCGAATTAATAAATTATTACATACGTTCATGGACCTTATTTAAGTAGGTTTGGTTTAGGTCAGGTGGTTCTATCCACCTCTTGTGCATTGCACCGCGCGGTTCAAGTTCCACGAACCTGTAAGGACGTGGTTGATCGAACGGGTTGACGCGGACACGTAGATGTAGGAAAAATTATTAGCGAAGACATCGTATCAAAGGATGCAATGGACATCCTGAAATAGTTAGATCGCGCGGTGCAAGGCATCTGAACTAAGCCTTATTTATGTGCTGATAGGTTCTAATACACCTAGATGAATTAGCTTAGCACTGGTAGCACTGGGTGCGGTTACGTGTTGACACGTAACCGCACCCAGTGCTGTGTAGTCTGTCTAGTCGACGATAGGACCGACGACGTGATGGTGACGTCACGACACTTGCAATTTCCTTCAGGCCCGGAATGTTGAATTTGCCAAAATGTTGTATTCTTATAATGTTGAATATACCAAAACGTTGAGTCCTAAAATGTTGACATGACAAAAAAGTTGAGTCCCAAAACGTTGAATTCTCATAACGTTAAATATAACCAAACGTTGAATCCTAAAATGTTGACATGGCAAAATGTTTCAATATGTTTCAGTACTCCGAGGAAAGTACCCACGCTAGAGTTTCAGTTTCCTGAGTACTATTTCCACGAAACCTCTTTAGTTAAGAATATAATACCTAAGATATTGGCCACTGAAATTCTTAAAAAAGATAGTGTACATAAGACTTAAGTTAGGCTTTTAAGATAATTTAACGATAGTTAGATAATTTTTAAGAAGTTGAATAAAAATTTAAGTTGGGTTTAGTATTATTTTGGGGTAGGTCCCATTTGTTCTATGGAACATGACGTAATAGAACAATTTGAGAAAATATTGTCCCTATTTATACTATGGAACAGTTAGTAATTTTTGTCTCAAATTGTTCCATAGAACAAACTAAGTACATAGGTATATAAACTTCTTGAAGTTGATATGTAAACTGGCCACTCGAGAATGATTTGCTACCACTTGTCTTAGGGCTCCCACACAAAACTGCGATTTGGTGCGATGCGATGCGATGCGATGCGATTTGATGCGATGTCACACGAACTTGATTTGCGAATTTCTGCGATGCGAATTTGTGCGGCGAACCGTTTTGTAGGGTAACCATACCTTCAAGTTTAGTCAGCCGTATTGGACGTGTTTTTAGGAAGCGTAAGATGGATCCCAAAAAGATAATTGAACCGATTTAAGCAAAAATGATCCAACCCACACAAACCTCATTTCGAGATAATCGATATTTAAGTTTGTGGCGGTATTTCTCTAGCTTTGTAATACAAAATGTTGTTATTTTAATTTAATTTAATGCTATGTAAACTCAACTTTTTTGCTATAAATAATATAAAGAATAAATTGTAATAGTTTAGTAGATAATTGGGAAAACTTGCGCCTGGATCATTATTACCAAATTAATTTTGTATGGAAAGAGCTATGTAGGGTGCAAAAATTAAAATGAAAAAATGATTCAAAGTGTGATAAAAATTAGTAATCATTTTTGTGTTTTAAAAGACAAAACAAACAAAATTGGCCCTACTCCTCGTCCAAATCAGAATAAGGTTCATCACATAAACCATCTACATCGTCTATTATTGCAGCTTCCCTTCGGTTTCTTAAATTAATCAATGCAATCATCTATCTTATATTAGATCTGCTGGCCCTGTACTTATTTTATTTTATTTATTTATTTTTCGTTAAAGTACGAAACACACAGAAGCCGGAGGCGTGGCGTAGGCGAAGGCGTGCGAGTTGTATTCTATGGAATCCTATGAAAGCCTACACACACACCGCAGGCCGTGGCGAACGCGGTGCCATAGGAAAAACCGGCACGCCTTCGCCTCCGCCACGCCTCCGGCTTCTGTGTGTTTTGAACTTTATGGTTTATTTCGTTTACGTACTTAGATGGAATAGCAATTTCAAATATTAACTTGTCAAAGCTTAACTTGTTTTATATCATCATCATCATCATAATCAACCTATATTAGTCCACTGCTGGACATAGGCCTCCCTTAATGAGCGCCATAGCTCCCTGTCTTCAGCTTGACGCATCCAGCATCTGCCAGCAGTCTTTCGCAGATCGTCATCCCACCTGGCCGGAGGGCGTCCTATACTACGTTTGCCAAGTCTCGGTCTCCACTCAAGAACACGTTTACCCCAACGGTTGTCGGTTCTTCGCGAGATATAGCCGGCCCACTGCCACCACTTCAGCTTGCTTATTATTTGAGCTATGTCGATAACTTTGGTTCTCTTTCGGATGTATTCTTTACGAATCCTATCCTTCAGAGAAACTCCGAGCATAGCTCTTTCTATAGCTTTCTGAGCTCTTTGAACTGATGGACCAGCTTAATATTATAGTTTGAATCATTGTAGCAAAATAGAACGGTTATACAGGGTGTTAGTGTGAACACCGTTGTCCTTGAAACCAGAGGTTCAGCATCATGAGTAGAATCCAAAACCGATGAGAAAAGCTTAACACCTATTTTAGTTTTGCAAGATTTTGATATTTCATGGCTTCGCTATCGTACACGATGCCATAGTCACTCTACATACTTTAGGTACCTACCTACGTAAGTACTTATACCCGCGCCTTACTTGGATCGTAACTTCATTACTTGTGCCCTTCAAAAGACGGGATATTGACACAGAAGGTGATCCGACACTGAGGTGCACATGCCACGTGTCGCCTGGTCGAAGTACTTGTGTCACGTGTTTGTGAGCAAACGTTTAGTGTTTATAAAAAATTTCTTTAAAAATGAGTAATAAATAGAATCATTTTTTTTCATCCGTTTTGGATTCTACTCATGATGCTGAACCTCTGGTTTCAAGGACAACGGTGTTCACACAAACACCCTGTATGTTAGGGTAACCAAAGCAACACAAAAGTGGCAAGTGGCATGAAACACTTATACATTTTAAAAAATGGTCTTCGACATGACAGTTGTGGGTTGGATCATATGGATTTTCCACATTTGTGAACATAGAGGTGTGAGTCTTTGATATGTTAAAATATACCTTATACTGATTACATAGGTTAAAAAAACTCGAAATTGACTAGGTTGTCGGTTGGATCATTTTTGCATAAATCGGTCCAATTGCACTGCTGTTATTGTTAAATAGATATATAAGAAAAAGAAGATTTTGGATTCATCCATTTAATCGATTATGAACACTGAAGGGAACTATTTTACTCGAAATTACTATGAGTTGAGAACTAAAGCAGTTTTTTTTTACAACACAAAGAATGCGGCTCAGGCGCCGCGCATCTTTCGCTAAAGTTGTCTCAGGGCTCAAACACAAAACTGCGAGCTCGCATCGCATCGCAAATATCTGCGAGCTCGCACGATAACGTCCGATCTCATTTGCATCGCGCATTCCTGTCATATTACGTCATACTTGGTGACCCCCCTTTTAGTCCGCTCTGAGACAACTTTAGCGAAAGATACGCAGCGCCTGAGACGCCTTCTTTGTGTTGTAAAAAAAAAACTGCTTCAGTTCTCAACTCATAGTAATTTCGAGTAAAATAGTTCCCTTCAGAGTTCATAATCGTATTAAATGGATGAATCCAGAATCTTCTTTTTATAATATCTATTTAACAATAACAGCAGTGCAATTGGACCGATTTATGCAAAAATGATCCAACCCACAACCTAGTCAATTTCGAGTTTTTTTAACCTATGTAATCAGTATAAGGTATATTTTAACATATCAAAGACTCACACCTCTATGCTCACAAATGTGGAAAATCCATATGACCTAACCCACAACTGTCATGTCGAAGACCATTTTTTAAAATGTATAAGTGTTTCATGCCACTTGAAGCATTTTTGTGTTGCTTTGGTTACCCTAACATATAACCGTTCTATTTTGCTATAATGATTAAAACTATAATATTAAGCTGGTCCATCAGTTCAGAGCTCAGAAAGCTATAGAAAGAGCTATGCTCGGAGTTTCTCTGAAGGATAGGATTCGTAAAGAATACATCCGAAAGAGAATCAAAGTTATCGACTTCTCTATCGTTATGTTACTACATAATCATCCAAATCATGTACATGTGGCTTAAAAATATTTATTTGTAACTCTTTTTCACTTGTATTCAATAGTTTAACTGGCAATTTTCCATTAATAGGTTTACATATTGAATTTGCTAAAAACACATGATCAGTTAATTGCTTTGCTAACACCAAACAATCTTTTTTACAATCCGTTGGTAAATATGTTATTGTTTCACACCTTGGTTCTAAATTAATTACCTGGTCTACAAATAAAGATATTAAAATAGTTTCGTTTGACTGATTAGTTAATGTTTATGTACAATTTTGATAATCAATAATTCCGTTATGTTTAAAAATAAAATCTTGTCCTAAAATTCCAGATGCATAACAAGGTAAATCTTTAAAAACATAAAATTTATGATTAAATTCTGTACCATTGAAATTAAAATTTAAAATAACGTATCCTTTTGCTGTGAGAATTCCACCAATTCCTTCTATATCAAATTTTTCACTATGTACTTTGCAATTTAAATTTCTCAAAAACTTTTCTTTTATTGCACTGATCGAAGCTCCTGTATCAACTAATAAATCAAATTTTTTATTATTTACTGTCGAGTTTACTCGGTTAATACTTTCTCCTGTAAATATACTTTTAGTCACGAAAAAATTCTGACAGAGTTGGAGTACTGTCTTCTGTCTGCTTTTGTCTATCGTTTGTATTATTCTGTCCACTTACCTCGTCATTCACGTAGTGAATTTTTCCACGTCCACGAGATGATCCCCTTTGCCATCTACTATTACCTGGACTACGATAGCTATAGTTTCCACGCATACCATTATTACCTCGTCCAAAACCTCTTCCACGATGGTTTCCTCGCTGATTGTTGTTGTTACCACGATAGTAACCTCGATTCTGAATATAACCATACCTGTTCTGATTATAGCCATGATGACCATTGTACCTTAAACCTAGATTATTTCCTTTTCCTCTTAACGTCATAAGTTGCTGAGATGAGCTACTTACCTCTTCATCTTCAGCTGCTCTAATAGCTTCACTCAAACTCGCAAAATTTCTAGCACAAATTATAGTACTAAGTCTTTGGCTCTTTAGACCATCTGCAAACCTTTTAATAGCGTTCCTCTCGTTAATTGGTCGTAGCACGTCGTATTTGTTGTTGTCACCATCAGCCTGTGAAATCGTAAGTTCTACGAACAAGTTTTCAATTTCAGTTCCGTATTGCTGAATTGTCTTGTTACCTTGAATAGAACTTTGTAGCTTAGACTGTAATGCTGTATCGGATTTTTTAGTAAGTAAATGTTTCTTAATGTCCGCTATCAAAAGATTTATGTCTGTATAAGACGTACCTAAACGCAATTTAGCTTTTCTTGAAAGTCTCGTCTTTAATATAAATGCAATTAATAATGGCTTAGTCTCATCTGTAATCATAGCACTATATAATTCTATAGCATCAATCAAGTTGTACGTATCAATTTCTTTATCTGTCATAATCGGAAGCAAACTCACTGCAGTTTTTAAATCAAAATTTACCTTATTTGCCATTGTTGTAGTTGACTGATCTTTTTCCGTGTTATGCGTCTGTGGTTTACAAAAATCTAAAATAGCTGAGTACAGTTCATTAACCTTTGCTCTATATTTCAATAAATAACTACCAAATTCTGGAGGTAATTGTTTTGTACTAACTTGATCCTCTAAAACATTTAATAACTCCTTTATTCGTCCTAATAATTCTCTTGCTTCACTTCCCTTTTTCTCTAAAATTTGTCCTTGACGTCTACTAGGTCCTATTTTAATTAAGTATGTTCGTATATCATCTAATCCATCAACTAATTCTTTTAATCTATCCATTAAGTTAAATTACACGCATAAAAATTAAGAAAATAGGTTTCACTTCACAAAAATAAAATTTTTCCCAAGTCCATACTTTACGTAGTTCTTTAAGAAAATATTTAGAGTTCATCGAATAAATTTCATCATGTTAGAAACGTTCACGAAGTAGGTAAGTAGGTACTCAAGTTCTCGGTAGTTACCATTAAATAAAACACAACACAATTACACAATTATCACACAAAGCTCATTTCCACGAACTTAAGTTGCAGTGAACACAATACGTTACACGATGCGATGGACTCCGGAATTCGGCATGTCAGCGTTACTCATCCGCAACTCGTCGCAAGTAGTTACCAAGCATCGACATCGAACACCAACATCGAATCACATTGCAATATGCGCTTTGCAATTCTGAGAATTCGTGCACCTTCTAGAACTTATTTCGCAATGAATCTCATTTTATCAAAATGTTTAGATTTTCTTTACACTCTATTTGTTTAGGTATTTATCTTCCTTATGTTCTAATTATTTATCATGATATAGTTATGTAAATCTATTTATTAAGTTCTTTCTTCAGAATTATTCTCTTCGAATGCGGCCAAAAAATATTAAAAAGCTGGGTTTGCCATTTCTAGTTTAAATCTTTGTAGGTATTATCGCACCCAAAAAAATAAATGAATGCCATCATTTATTTATTTTTCTTTCAGGAAGCAGAAATCGCCAATTTTCAAAAAAATAGTTTTAATTCATCTGACCTTTTTATCTGCTCATTGTTACCGGTTGTGTTCAGGAACTCTGTTTTCTTCCTTCTCTATTCTTCTGTTGTACATCGTAGGGCTGGCTGGATATTAGGCTGGTAGGTGGCACTCGTAAAATTTAAAGAATCATTATGTAATACTGATTTGCTGGTAGAGTTCATGAATATGACTGCAATCCGTCACATAATTTTCACGTCACATGATTTTAAATTAAATGTTCAAATTATTATTTAGACGCGAACGCGGTTCGGCCCGCTCGCCGCGCTCCGCCGCGCGCGGGCGCATGGTCGCCATGAGGTGCGCGGAGGGAGGAAGGGCTGAGGTTTTATGGAAACGACTGCATTGTCCGGACGTTGCTTTATTACTACTCAAGTACCCTAATACATTGGTTATACATATGCCTTATACTACACCACCTCAATAGCTCAAATAATTAGCAAGCTGAAGTGGTGGCAGTGGGCCGGCTATATCTCGCGAAGAACCGACAACCGTTGGGGTAAACGTGTTCTTGAGTGGAGACCGAGACTTGGCAAACGTAGTATAGGACGCCCTCCGGCCAGGTGGGATGACGATCTGCGAAAGACTGCTGGCAGATGCTGGATGCGTCAAGCTGAAGACAAGGAGCTATGGCGCTCATTAAGGGAGGCCTATGTCCAGCAGTGCACTAATATAGGTTGATTATGATGATAATGATGATATAAAACAAGTTAAGCTTTGACAAGTTAATATTTGAAATTGCTATTCCATCTAAGTACGTAAACGAAATAAACCATAAAGTTCGAAACACACAGAAGCCGGAGGCGTGGCAGAGGCGAAGGCGTGCCGGTTTTTCCTATGGCACCGCGTTCGCCACGGCCTGCGGTGTGTGTGTAGGCTTTCATAGGATTCCATAGAATACAACTCGCACGCCTTCGCCTCCGCCACACCTCTGGCTTCTGTGTGTTTTGTACTTTAACGAAAAATAAATAAATAAAATAAGTACAGGGCCAGCAGATCTAATATTAGATACCAGATGATTGCATTGATTAATTTAAGAAACCGAAGGGAAGCTGCAATAATAGACGATGTAGATGGTTTATGTGATGAACCTTATTCTGATTTGGACGAGGAGTAGGGCCAATTTTGTTTGTTTTGTCTTTTAAAACACAAAAATGATTACTAATTTTTATCACACTTTGAATCATTTTTGCATTTTAATTTTTGTACCCTACATAGCTCTTTCCATACAAAATTAATTTTGTAATAATGATCCAGGCGCAAGTTTTCCCAATCATCTACTGAACTATTACAATTATTCTTTATATTATTTATAGCAAAAAAGTTGAGTTTACATAGCATTAAATTAAATTAAAATAACAACATTTTGTATTACAAAGCTAGAGAAATACCGCCACAAACTTAAATATCGATTATCTCGAAATGAGATTTGTGTGGGTTGGATCATTTTTGCTTAAATCGGTTCAATTATCTTTTTGGGATCCATCTTACGCTTCCTAAAAACACGTCCAATACGGCTGACTAAACTTGAAGGTATGGTTACCCTACAAAACGGTTCGCCGCACAAATTCGCATCGCAGAAATTCGCAAATCAAGTTCGTGTCACATCGCATCACATCGCATCACATAAACCATCTACATCGTCTATTATTGCAGCTTCCCTTCGGTTTCTTAAATTAATCAATGCAATCATCTGGTATCTAATATTTGATCTGCTGGCCCTGTACTTATTTTATTTTATTTATTTATTTTTCGTTAAAGTACGAAACACACAGAAGCCGGAGGCGTGGCGGAGGCGAAGGCGTGCGAGTTGTATTCTATGGAATCCTATGAAAGCCTACACACACACCGCAGGCCGTGGCGAACGCGGTGCCATAGGAAAAACCCGCACGCCTTCGCCTCCGCCACGCCTCCGGCTTCTGTGTGTTTTGAACTTTATGGTTTATTTCGTTTACGTACTTAGATGGAATAGCCATTTCAAATATTAACTTGTCAAAGCTTAACTTGTTTTATATCATCATCATCATAATCAACCTATATTAGTCCACTGCTGGACATAGGCCTCCCTTAATGAGCGCCATAGCTCCCTGTCTTCAGCTTGACGCATCCAGCATCTGCCAGCAGTTTTTCGCAGATCGTCATCCCACCTGGCCGGAGGGCGTCCTATACTACGTTTGCCAAGTCTCGGTCTCCACTCAAGAACACGTTTACCCCAACGGTTGTCGGTTCTTCGCGAGATTTAGCCGGCCCACTGCCACTACTTCAGCTTGCTAATTATTTGAGCTATGTCGATTACTTTGGTTCTCTTTCGGATGTTTTCTTTACGAATCCTATCCTTCAGAGAAACTCCGAGCATAGCTCTTTCTATAGCTTTCTGAGCTCTTTGAACTGATGGACCAGCTTAATATTATAGTTTGAATCATTGTAGCAAAATAGAACGGTTATATGTTAGGGTAACCAAAGCAACACAAAAATGATTCAAGTGGCATGAAACACTTATACATTTTTAAAAATGGTCTTCGACATGACAGTTGTGGGTTGGATCATATGGATTTTCCACATTTGTGAACATAGAGGTGTGAGTCTTTGATATGTTAAAATATACCTTATACTAATTAAAAAAACTCGAAATTGACTAGGTTGTAGGTTGGATCATTTTTGCATAAATCGGTCCAATTGCACTGCTGTTATTGTTAAATAGATATAAAAGAAAAAGAAGATTCTGGATTCATCCATTTAATACGATTATGAACTCTGAAGGGAACTATTTTACTCGAAATTACTATGAGTTGAGAACTGAAGCAGTTTTTTTTACAACACAAAGAAGGCGGCTCAGGCGCCGCGCATCTTTCGCTAAAGTTGTCTCATAGCGGACTAAAAGGGGGGTCACCAAGTATGACGTAATATGACAGGAATGCGCGATGCAAATGAGATCGGACGTTATCGTGTGAGCTCGCAGATATTTGCGATGCGATGCGAGCTCGCAGTTTTGTGTTTGAGCCCTAAAAGGGGGGTCACCAAGTATGACGTAATATGACAGGAATGCGCGATGCAAATGAGATCGGACGTTATCGTGCGAGCTCGCAGATATTTGAGATGCGATGCGAGCTCGCAGTTTTGTGTTTGAGCCCTTAGAGCCAGTCCACACGGCGCGTTGCGTTGCGTTGCGTCGTCGCAACGCAAATATTTTGACGCATAGCCGGCCACACAGGCGGCGCTGCGCCATCGCAGCGTTACTACGATGCAGTCTTAACGTTCCGTCGCGTCGTCGGCGCAGCGGCGACGCACACCCCCTCCCGCTTCGTCTCGGGGGCTGCTGTCCGTCATGTGTGCGTTGCGACGACGCAGCGCGCCGTGTGAACACCTTGGTTATTTGTATGTAAAACAACGCAACGGTAGCGCTGCGTCGACGCAACGCTGACGCAACGCGCCGTGTGGACTGGCTCTTAGTGACATTTTTGATTAGATGGTTAACAAAAATATATACATATATATGTTAGCGTCAGGACCCCTGGACCAAGTGCGATATTTTATATTTGGAAACTATCAAATTACAATACCTTTTCAATACTATTTGATACCTCAGTTAAATTATTTAGTACCTCGATGAGCAGTGAAATAATTTGAAAAGAAAGTGGTCAGACATTCTGACGTCAGGTTGTCTGGACCACATCTTTTTCACATAGTTAGAGACAGTAAAACTTAAAAAATCCTTTGTAAATATTTAATACCTTTTTAATACCTTCCAATACCTCTTTATTTCAAACATTTAAGCGTCGCAGAAAAAAGTTACGGATGAATTAAATTTTGTAGGAAGGTTGGTCGATACATATCTAATTTGCCGCAGACATCAAACTAATCTTGTGAATGCGTAAGTTTGAATGTCGAGATGGAAGTATGTGTGGATTGATGGATGGATGTTTGTCAACTCTCCACGACAATGGATAAGACTGGATCAAGTAAAAAGTTACTAATGAATGAAATTTCGTTGTATCCTACGAATAAGGTTACAGTTGCAAAACAACAACTTTCAAGGAGACAGTTTTCCATATATGAAAAAGTTTTTAATTATTTTGCCCAACGTTTGAGCATATTTCAGTTTAAGTATCATGTAGGTCTCATATATAAAAATTATATTTCCCTTTTTATTGGCCTACACCTTTTTCGGCGTGCAAATATTAAATCGACGCTGTTACCTATAAGCGCCTTTGTGGCCTTTTTCCACGAAGATGTTTTTTTCACGACGTCAACTAAGATGGTAACAATCGTCTTTGTAAATGTATCCGACGAAATATGAGGGACAATAAACAATTTAAAGGTTAGCCGGCGAAGCAAGTCCTGGATTCGATTACCACTTCGGTATAAAGTTTATATGTGCCTTTGAATGCTTAAATCTTTAAAACTACGCAATGGATTTTATTAATAGATATAGGAATTTAAGAGGCAGGTTTTTATACATATAATAAAACCGTGCGAAGCCGGGGGGGGTCGCTAGTTAGAAATAAATACAACATTATAAAGAACTACTTTCTTTTTTTAATTCAATAATTACAATGATACAATGTCTTTATAAGTTTAACTTAAACTTAGAGCGAGGTGTCACTATCTTTGACTCTGATAGGTTTGAGGAAATCTGCCTTAGGAAAGGGCAATGGAATATTATAAATAATCAATGAGAGATCAACTAACTATACTCATGTAACACATACGTGATGACATACGTCATGATGATAATATTAATGAAAATAGTCCATTGAAAAGTTACATTTGGGGTTGCGTTTTTTAGAGGACGCAATTTTATTTTTTTGATGTGTAGGGGGGGTCAGTGTAAAGCTAAAACCAAGTTTGTGGGGTCGCCACCCTTGTCCCACGGCCGCCATCTTGAAAATAGGGGTTAAAATGGTTTTTACGATATATCTCTTAAACTATTTATTTGAATAAAAAAAAAACAATTTTTGATGCAAAATTAATTCTCCGCAACTTTAGTCCAGTAACTTTTTGTTGTAGAACTAAAAATAAAAAAGTTATAAGCGAAAATAAAAAAAAGTCCCATCTCTCCTTTTACTGTACAAGCTACTCTTCTATAATATGCTCTTCCCCTGGACATCAGACGTGCAAAAACACTTACTACTTTTAAAAAACTGCTTCACCAACATTATTTATCAATGTAACGTTAGATGTTTATATAAGTTTATTATAATATTTGTAGGTTATATCTTATGTATTTAATTTCTTTTCCATTTCTCTATGTAGATATATAGTAACTGCCACCGTCTATATTGTTCTTTTATATCTAGTCCATCCAAAGGTTGCCTGGAAGAGATCGCTTTTAGCGATAAGGCCGCTTTTTATACTTAGTCTTAGTTTGTAGTATTTTATGTATTATTTTCTTTATTTGTGTGGTAGGTTTAAGTATAATAAAGAGTTTTCATTCATTCATTCGTGTCTAAAAACATTCGTAATCGTCTTCACAATTAAAAACAGAATAAAATACATCCGCACGTGGAGAAATATGTAGCACAACTACAGACATAGGTTAAACGACAACTTCAACACAATGTTATGCTATTCTTACAATAACAGAGGTTAGGAATTAAAATAACAATTTTCGCTTATAACTTTTTTTATTTTTAGTTCTACGACAAAAAATTAGGACCAAAGTTGTAGAGAATTTAATTTGCAACAAAAAATGTTAAAATTATTTTTTTATCAAATAAATAGTTTAAGAGATATATCGTAAAAACCATTTCAACCCCTATTTTCAAGATGGCGGCCGTGGGACAAGGGTTGCGACCCCACAAACTTGGTTTTAGCTTTACACTGACCCCCCCTACACATCAAAAAAATAAAATTGCGTCCTCTAAAAAACGCAAGGTAGGGCCTAAAAAATGAACATTTCATGGACTAAAAGTCAGGGGTAGAAAACAAGTTTTACCATGGATCACATAAAGTGGTACTAATGGTGCGTGGTTTTGCTTATGCAACAGATAACTACCAAAATATTTAATACCTACCTAAACTTTAAAAGCAGAAAGCAATAACTCGGAAGCGATTTTTTAATAAACCGCATCAAAATACGTGCCAAAAATGAGTTGCAAAATTTTATTTTATATTTTTACCGCCCTACAAGATGCAACTTTTGTGAGGTAGGTATTCAGAAGTGCAAATGTAAAAACAAGATTCTTGCTTCAATCTAGACCCTTTAGTAAGTTACCTGTATGTAGGTAGTTGAAAAAAGACAAAGACGCTTAGAAATAAGTTTTGTTAGTTACTTAACGTTACATCCCGCCCCGGTTTCACACGGATTTATTATACACTAGCGACCCGCCCCGGCTTCGTACGGTTTATTTGGTTATTATACGTAAAAACCTTCCTCTTGAATCACTCTATCTATTAAAAAAACCGCATCAAAATCCGTTGCGTAGTTTTAAAGATTTAAGCGTTCAAAGGGACATAATGACATAGGGACAGAGAAAGCGACTTTATTTTATACTATGTAGTGACATAAACCTTCCTCTTGAATCACTCTATCTATTAAAAAAACTGCATCAAAATCCGTTGCGTAGTTTTAAAGATTTAAGCATTCAAAGGGACATATGAGACATTGTATATACTATGTAGTGACAGGTGATATCACTAAAATCTTAAGAACGGTTTAACGGATCAGGTTTAAATTTTGAGTAGATGTAGGTACCGACCTAGGTATAGGCCTACCAAGCTTAGTAATTATGATATAGTCCTCCTCGTTTGAGGGAGGCACGTTCAACAGTGAACAAAATGAGTGATGAATAGGAAAGGTGTATAAAACCCATCCCACTGTATTTGTCTATTCTTTTGCCCATTCCTACCTAATATTCATTCGATGCAAACACCTACACTGTCACAAACTTACTTCAACTTAAAAGCAAAGATAAAGCAGCTATACGCTAGGGTGAATGCGAATTTGTTGCGAATGCTGTGGCTTCTTTTCCCAGTATCCATGGAAATAAAAATAAATCAATATTAAATGGCGTTTATTGTCAAAAATGTTTCGAACTTCTGTGATTTACTACAATTTTTCGATGATACCAGGTGTCGTGAAATATTCTCTGTTATTAGTTTTATTTTTATTTATTTTTTAATTTGTTATACTTGGAAATTTTAAAATAAAATTAATAGCGCAAAACCATTGCCTTTTTCCATTCTTCGGATTTTGATTAGAAAACAAGTTTTATTAAGTAGATACCTATATTAGGGTTGCCAGATCGAAACTTACCATGTCCCGGTCAATTTATAGCTTCGGCCAGCCCGTGACTATAATAAAGTATTGAAAATGAGTAGGGGGCCTACCTTTTCTAATTAAATATCTTATTTGATGAATATCTATGTTTGACTTTACAAAAAGGCACTAAGTATAGTAAAAAATATATCAAAACGGTTGATCACCGACCGCGAAGCTAGGCTCAAGCAGCACCGGTGACTTGAGTCCAGGAGAACCGCTTTTTGGGTGGCCCTTGATCCAACTTACTCTCTATTTAGCTAGTCTCTTGAGATGTTAATAGCGGCTCTTCGCTATTACCCCGTTAACCGAAACGACTATCAGGACGATGGTCGCTGAATCAACATCCCACATGCTGACAACCTCGTTGGCCAAGTCAAAATATTTGCTGAGTTTATCTTTCTCATCTTGTACGAGGTTAACATCATGTGAATGTGACATCAGCAAGCACTGCCCATCTTTTTAACCGACCTATCAGTAGGTGTACAATATCAGGCTTATTCACAAGAATGGTCGTATCGGTAGGGGAACCTGGGGACACTTGATCCCTTGGGAGACATGATCACCCCCTTATATATCGAAATCTATACTAGTTTTTTAAATTCCGATTTAGCAACATTGTAGCTCTTTGATGGTTTGGAATGTTAAACGTGATACTGACATTCGTACATAGCCAACATCTGAGTATTAAAGGAAAAATGGTTTTGAAGACATTGATTCTTTTTTTGTAAGTTTATATTTTGGTTTGTTTGAACAGTTTTTGATATAATAATTCTTGTTTGGTTTGAAAAATAGCTTAGAAATTTAGTTAAGAAAGTGTATTCTAAGTTTGTTCTAAGCAATTGTTTTGTTTTCATAACTTTTTTAAATTTTGTTATAAGTACTAGGGACGGGGAGACTTGTTCCCTATCTGTTAGGGGAGACTTGATCCCGGGATCAAGTCTACCCAAATTGATTTTAGGTACTATTTTTTATGTTACAAGTTCTTTTCTACGTAAAATGCCCAGTATTTACAAGAAAAAGAAAGCTTAAAGCGTAGGCGGAGTTCCTATTAATTATTATTGTATACTTATTTGCTAGAATGTTGTTTAATATAATACAAGCATAGTCGCTAATTTTTTGTTCAAAGTTGCTAGAATGTTGTTTAATTTTATAAGTACAGTCATTTAATTAGTATTCAAAGTTGCTAGAATGATGTTTCAAGTTAGAAGTACAGTAATTTAATTTTTATTCTTATTTCCTGAGCTACTTTTCTGAAAAAAGAGAGAGTGATTAGTAGGTATAAGTAATTTTCAGTATTCTAATGATTGAACACAAGATTTTGGTAAATTTTGAGGCTGGTTAAATTATAATAACATCTATATTAATTATATAATCTAGTGATCTATACCTACCGGTTCATAATTAATTCAAAACATATAAATTAAAGACCATTAAACTTTTAAATTCTACTTAAAAAGTAATTCTAATTAAAAGTATTTCTACTGAAAATAGTTTAAAATTTCATATAATACAGAACAGGCATCCCCTAAAATTAAAAATACTTATTAAAAACAAGTCATCTAAGGAACAGGGATACTTGATCCCCCATGATCAAGTCTACCCTACTGCAGTGAACAAGTCTCCCAGAATAGGGGAGACATGATCCTTTTGCAGACTTTTTTTAAAATTGTTGTAGTTAAACAATTACTGTCTTTAATTGGAAAATAACAGTTGTATTTAGTTGGTACTGAAATTCTTTATACTAATCATTTAAAAAATGTTAACATAAGCTTATAACTTTTGAGTTATTTGGTAAAATGTAAAGTGGTGATCAAGTCTCCCCAGGTTCCCCTAATGATAGATACCTACCTGAAAATCAGCGCCGCATCCGGTCTAGCCGAATGCTACAATAAGCTGAGGAAGGGACCCTTTTTTTACTGACTTTTATTACCATTTATTTCATTTTATTTATAATGTATAATTATTAGTGTAAGTTACGTAGGTACTTAGTCTGTAAGTTTTAAACGGGTAAAAATAAAAAAATCTTTCTTTCTAGATCGCTTCCAATAGAGCGTGGCACGGCTGCTTTATTATAATTAAAATTAAACTGTAAGGAAATATTTAAAAGTATCTTCTTATTTGTGTATGTAATTAAAGTTCAAATATTTGGACATGGGTAGAGCGCCAACTTTATCAATGAGGATTAGGTGCACGTTCAAGTGCACTTGAATTTACCAACTACTTATAGAATAATGTCGTAGAATTCGTATATTTATGTTTTTTGCAAATATATTATTACCCTAGTCCTTATGATATAAACATAATCGTTTAATAGAAACTTGTCCAAATAATAAGAAAAAACCGTCTCCTTGAAAGTTGTTGTTTTGCAACTGTAACCTTATTCGTAGGATACAACGAAATTTCATTCATTAGTAACTTTTTACTTGATCCAGTCTTATCCATTGTCGTGGAGAGTTGACAAACATCCATCCATCAATCCACACATACTTCCATCTCGACATTCAAACTTACGCATTCACAAGATTAGTTTGATGTCTGCGGCAAATTAGATATGTATCGACCAACCTTCCTACAAAATTTAATTCATCCGTAACTTTTTTCTGCGACGCTTAAATGTTTGAAATAAAGAGGTATTGGAAGGTATTAAAAAGGTATTAAATATTTACAAAGGATTTTTTAAGTTTTACTGTCTCTAACTATGTGAAAAAGATGTGGTCCAGACAACCTGACGTCAGAATGTCTGACCACTTTCTTTTCAAATTATTTCACTGCTCATCGAGGTACTAAATAATTTAACTGAGGTATCAAATAGTATTGAAAAGGTATTGTAATTTGATAGTTTCCAAATATAAAATATCGCACTTGGTCCAGGGGTCCTGACGCTAACATATATATATAGCTATATAGAAAGAGCTATGCTCGGAGTTTCTCTGAAGGATAGGATTCGTAAAGAATACATCCGAAAGAGAGAGCAACATTCCGGGCCTGAAGGTGCAATTTCACTGCATTAGTAGCAGCTACCCGTTGCCTAGAGTATGATAGGTATTAGGTACTAATCTTAAGTACTTATTACTACATGACGCCTTAAGGAAGAATAAGTTTCTTAGAATTGATTGCAAACAAACAGTAAAAAATGTTTATTTTTTTAAGTTACATAAATAAAATACAAAAACATACATTTCACCTAAACACTAGACGTTACAAAACGGACAAATACTGACAAGACAAACAATTATTCTTCCACGTCTTCATCGAACTCCCCTTCGTCATCAGCCGTGGCGTCCTGGTACTGTTGATACTCCGACACCAGGTCGTTCATGTTGCTCTCTGCCTCGGTAAACTCCATCTCGTCCATACCCTCACCGGTATACCAATGCAGGAAAGCTTTCCTCCTGAACATAGCTGTAAACTGCTCGCTTATCCTCTTGAACAACTCTTGTATAGCTGTGGTATTACCGATGAAGGTAGCAGACATCTTCAATCCACGGGGAGGTATATCGCACACGGCTGTCTTTACGTTATTGGGGATCCATTCTACGAAGTAGCTACTATTCTTGTTCTGGATATTGAGCATCTGTTCGTCCACCTCCTTCATGGACATCCGCCCGCGGAACACGGCTGCGACGGTAAGGTAGCGGCCGTGGCGAGGGTCGCAGGCTGCCATCATGTTCTTTGCGTCAAACATCTGTTGCGTCAGCTCTGGGACTGACAAGGCCCTATACTGCTGACTGCCTCTAGCCGTCAGCGGCGCAAACCCAGGCATGAAGAAGTGCAGCCTTGGGAATGGAACCATATTGACGGCAAGTTTCCTCAAATCTGCATTTAGCTGTCCCGGGAACCTTAGACATGTAGTCACTCCAGACATCGTTGCTGAGACTAGGTGGTTCAGATCGCCGTAAGTTGGTGTCGTTAACTTCAGGGTGCGGAAGCAGATTTCGTACAATGCTTCGTTGTCTATGCAGAACGTTTCATCGGTGTTCTCTACCAGCTGATGAACTGACAATGTTGCGTTGTAAGGTTCCACAACAGTATCGGAAACCTTTGGACTCGGGACTACAGAGAACGTATTCATGATTCGGTCTGGGTATTCTTCTCGAATCTTAGATATAAGCAGCGTTCCCATGCCCGATCCGGTGCCTCCGCCTAGAGAATGTGTAAGCTGGAATCCTTGTAGACAGTCGCACCCTTCTGCCTCTTTCCTGACGACGTCTAGGACCGAATCTACGAGCTCGGCTCCCTCCGTGTAATGGCCTTTGGCCCAGTTGTTTCCGGCTCCAGACTGTCCGAACACGAAGTTGTCAGGTCTGAAGATCTGTCCGAAGGGTCCCGAGCGGACGGAGTCCATGGTGCCGGGCTCGAGGTCGACCAGCACGGCTCGCGGGACATACTTGCCGCCGGCCGCCTCGTTGTAGTATACATTAATGCGCTCCAGTTGAAGGTCGGAGTCTCCGTTGTACGCTCCAGAGGCGTCGATTCCGTGCTCATCTGAAATCACCTCCCAGAACTGAAAAACAAGAAAATGACAATATTAGACTCATCGCCCTGGTTAGCGGTAACGAAGACTGTTTGTGCTGGTGATGAAATCACGATGGTTTCACCTAGTGAAGCTTTAGGTTAGAGAGAAAATGTCATACCTTGGCTCCGATCTGGTTTCCGCATTGCCCGGCCTGGATGTGGACGATTTCCCTCATATTGATAGATTTCACAAAAATTTGGCCCCGTTAATATAAAATCAAAACAAACTTTGGTTAATTTTGCATAAAAAAATATAAAAAATAATTCCCTAAATTATTATAATGTGCATCGCACACGGAATTTTCATAAAAGTGATTCGTTCAAATTCATTTGTCAAAAATGGGGTGATTTCGTATTCGAATTTTGAAATTTAGTTTTTGATTCAAACTGCCAGCTAATATTCATATCGATCCTCGCCTCCCTGGTATAAAGCTTAGGCTAGGCTAGGCATGCGTTGTCTTGTGAGTCTGTGTGGCGAGGTTACAGTGATTCGCTTTGGACTCTTGTCTATTTTTGATTGAAGTAGGTAAGTACATAGGTATATGAATGTTAGCTCAAATCAACATGGAATGACTATAAGCTAAGATCAAATATTACTACGTTCCACTATAAGGTACCTACTACCAGAAAATTTACCTCATCATCATCGATAAACCCGTAATCGCGTAGTATTTATATTCTCTTTGGATGAACCTATAGATCAGGGAGTAAACTAATTTGTAAGGTAGATACTAGGTATCTGCCCGCGGCTTCGTATGCGTTGTTTCTATGGAAACGTTTCAAGGCTATTTCTATCCCATGGCAATTGATTTATGGGACGAAAAGTAGCCTATGTTTCATTCCAGGCAGGGCTAGAACGTCTATTGAAAATTTCAGCGATCCTTTAAGTAGTTTTTGCGTGAAAAAGGACCAAACATCCATACAAACTTTCGCGTTTATTATATAAGGAAGGACTATAACTAAGTGCTACTACATCACCTATTTACTTTCTTTTTTTACAACATAGTTTTTTTTTCTCCATGGATTTAACGATGTTTTTAGTTAAGTACATAGGATTTTAGATCTAATTGCAAGGTTCTATAAGAATAAATACTTAAATAATGCTGGAAAATCCATCTGCATCATCTAGCCCCAAGCATGGACGAATAGTATTCGTCCATGCCCCAAGCTAAGCAGACCTTGTGTTATTGGAACTAGATGACTGAAATACAACATTATACATAGACAGATATTTTTTTTATTATAAGTCATAAAAAACACTGACTGTTGATGGCGATGTTTAAACCATACAATAATATGTTGAAATCAACAAATATTCGCTATAGCGCTTTGTTAAATCTCTCCCATAATATGGATTGAGATAACTTATCTCAGATCACCGGGTAGGTACCTACTACCTACCTATTGTTATCGTTTATTGCTGTTTATTGAGAAAACGTTTATTGTTTTAAATATCTATGCATTTTTAGAGTTCCGTAGTTATACCTAAAGAAAATAAACAATGACGGCATCTGATTTCACGAAAAGTCATAAATTTATATAGTAATACCTTATAGGGCTCGTTAGTAATAGAA
This sequence comes from Eupithecia centaureata, assembly GCA_944547425.1. Classification (NCBI taxonomy): domain Eukaryota; kingdom Metazoa; phylum Arthropoda; class Insecta; order Lepidoptera; family Geometridae; genus Eupithecia; species Eupithecia centaureata. Next base: position 2,343,210 of record OX155679.1, read on the forward strand.
TTCACAAATTTATCTACCTAATAAAATTTATCTAATTACAATATAGTACATATCAATTTATCTGACAGTATGAAGTAGAGCAGCCAGTGTCCTGGGGACGCTTCCGACTGGTATTGACACGGATGAATGGTTTCAATAAGGGTTTCAATATGGTTTCAATAGTATATACTAGTTGTAATTTTTCTATTCCTTGATTTTATTTTTCGTTTTTATTTAAGATCAAAAAAAAAAATGTAGAGCATTCTAATTTTTTTATTTTATTTAGAAATAGAAAACCTTTATTTCGACACTTACAATACAATACAATGCAAATACTCATTATTGTACACCACAGTAAAAATAAATAGGAACAACAAAAAGACTAATACAAAACAGTTGTACAATGGGCGGCCTTATCGCTAAGAGCGATTAGGCACTTACTTGTGGTAATACTCAGTAGTACCTATACAAAATATTAAAAATATAACACAGGTAAGTATAACTTAAGAACTTACGTAGGTACACGAAGATCTTTGAGGTATCGAAGTTAAAAAGAAACTAAAAGTGGTTTGTTTGTACCTATCAACCATCTCATATTTGACTAAAATATCCGGAACCCTCGGAGGGCGTGTTATCTCGCGTCGTCGTCTTGTATATTTCAGATATAGGTGGGTGTCTCACATCTTAGTTATAATAGAAGCGACTGGGTGTGTAGATTATATTTGAAGATTTATTCCGGCTTGGTGTACCAAACGTGTATTGTGTTATTTCTGTGTACAATTTATTGTTATGTTACCTATGGAACACATTTTAAGACTTAGTGGCATTTTATGTGAAAAAATTGTTGCTACAACTGATGAGGATCGAAGGATTATTAAAACAACGCTGGGCAGCGGATTATTACAAGTTAGTTACGACAGACTTGACAATAAAATTAAGTACTTATTTAGACCTTACTACTTTTACACTTTTTGAATTGTTTAATTTCCAGTTCGAGTCCCGCCTTGGAGTAAATGTTTGTACTATATGCAAATATTTGTTGTATTTGTCCCGGGTGTTTTATAGGTAGCATAATAAAAATAATATCTTAAGTAGGTATATCAGTCATCTAGCCACCTACCTAACACAAAGGTCTGCTTAGCTTGGGGCTAGATCAGGGGTCGGCAACCTGCGCGGCTCACGAGTCACGGTGGCTCATTGGGTGCAATGCTGCGAGTCTTTAGTTCTTTATGTAGATAAGCAAAAATATTGTTTATTTTATAAAAGAAAACATTCAAAAATCGTTCTGAATCGATTAATTAGTTGTGAAAAAACACTACTTTTATGTATTAGTTAGTATTAGATAAATAATTTTCTGATGAATAAATAGATTACTTAGGTACCTATACCTATAGTTTTTTTAAACTATTGCTGGCTAGAATAGAAAAATTGTCTATTATCTACCGCTGAAATAATTTATAAATCGTAGGTAATGTTTTTGCTACAAGAGTATAAATAGCTCTCGGTAGAGAGTATTATGTTCCTTGATAAATAGTTTTGCTTAAAATATTTTATGTTATAAAAGAACTGAAGCTGAAAATTACAAAACAAGGAATTATCTAAAAGTTTTTCAGTCCTTGTTTTATAATTTTCTAGCTGTAAGTTGTATCCTAATATGGAAAATAAAATGAAATAGGTATGCCTTCTCATGGCCTACTTTCAGGACAACGCTACCAAAGCGCCTGAAAGCGGCAGGCACTGCGATCTCCCGCCGGCGATGGGAACTATACTGCGCATGTATCGCCCCAGAGCACTCCACTGAGTTCAGGGCATCGCCGCCAGGTGGAGCGCGCGCGCCTTTCACGATTGTTTTGTTTTCAGTCACACCGTATTGTCGCTATTGTCATGGCGCTCGCAGGAAAATGTCAGTGAGATAGCGCCCGATATACAATGTAAATTTAAGGTAAATCCTGTATGATGTAGTTGTTTTTGATGAGTGCCGTGTGTGTGGTGCGCGATAGCCCGCCGAGTGATGTCAGTTGCGGACAGGGTTGCGGTCAGAGATGAGAAAAAATCTGTTTATTGTGAGGACAGCACCGACAGTGATAATGATACGGAGAGGAAGCGTCTCCTGCGGAGGATCTCGACGAGTAAATGCCTCGGTAGACTGGTGAGTGAGTTCATGTTCATTCCTTGATGGAAATGGTCTACTGGAGTGATACAGGGCGTGCCAGACAGCGAGTGTCAAACGGCGGGAAGGGGGCGGGCGCCCGCGGCCCCGGCGCCCCATGTGCCCGGGCCGAGCGGGACTTTCACCTAAATTAATTTTTAAATGGATTATATTTGAGGTAGAGACGATAATACGTGCAGGAATGAGGCAGCTATGAAGGACGTTTGACCTATTTAGTGGTAACTGGATCTCGGAGGAGAGAATGCGTTGTGGGGTGACCATAGTTTTAGAGGGACGCTTCGTCCTGATTTCGTGATACCTACTCTACTCGCCTCCCAGTCTTACGTCTCACTTATCTATTAATTATAAATCCGACTTCAAATTCTTAAAGCCAAAATAAGCAATTCATCAAATTTCATCGTCAATAACACCTTAAGACTTCAGCATTTTAATTTAGAAGCTTTTAAACAATAAACTACGTTTTATTAAGGATAACTCATCAACCATAGAAGTGTTAAGCTTTATTATTATGTAGGTAGGTACCTACTACTAGACTACGACGCATGAATTTGGGAAAACAACATCCTGAGAATGAATCATCAAGCATTTGCAAACTTCACGGTCACCTCTACCTTGCCTTTATAAATTACGTCCATTGTTTATTCTTATCTTTTCCTTTTATTCTTCTCTGAGTGCTGTTTGCGGTTCTGGCTTTTAACGGAAAGGGATAGTTTAATGTAGGTATTACCGACAATCGTACATATCTTCAACTAGGTAGGTACTATTTCTGAGTAGATACTTTATAAAGGTACATACGTTTCAAAACATGGTAATGTACTTTGTTTAGTGCTAACCTTTAACGGTTAGTGTCTAAATACTTATAAGATTAAAATCAGAAGAAAATAGACAATGGCTAGCAGATTAGGTAAAGTAATGCTGGACAGTCACACAGCATCATCTAGCCCCAAGCTAAGTAGAGCTTTTGTTATGGGTACTAGATAACAGATATATTTAGTAATACATTACGTAGATAAATATTTCATACATTTAACACCCAGAATCTCGGAAAAAATATTTGAAAATCGTACAAATATAATGTCCCAAGGAGGAAATCGAACCCGCAACCACCTGTCACAGGCGAACCATAGCTCGCTGCGCTACATCGATCTTCGTATGTGCTGATTAGTGGTGATTAGACTAATTCTTGTTTTATTTTATACCTCTATACTAACGAAAAAAATTACTAAGTTTCAATCAAGTTTTAATTTTGTTTTCCCTAGTTAAATAAAAAACAAATATTTTAACTCTACCAATATCGTCATTACCTGCGTTCATTTTCCGAATGCGTGCAATCTTTAGAGTTATACCTAAGTCACATATTTCCGTATTCTCTTACCTTCTTCCGGACCTTTCCATCATCTTTGACTTCAACTCATTGAAAATATCGTCACAAAGAGCGCACTCATATATTTCATATCAACCCTTCAGGATAAGGAGGTTGAGGGTGCCTCGTGATAAATGATTGTACGATCCGTAGTTATTTGTTCCAGATGTTTTCTATATTTATAAAAATATCGACCTACGTACCTCATACTGTATTGGATTAAAATATCAGTTCTCTAGTACGCATAGCTTGAGGCTCGATGATGGTGTATAAATTACCCAGCATTATTTATTTAATTGAATATGCTCGCACCTCGATCTAATTCCGCCATCCGATAGCACTACAAACACCTTGTTACCTGAGTAAACACGGCCATTCGTAAACATACTCGCAGCACTCAACGAAAATAATCTTACTTACGAATCAACTCGAAAATTAAGGTGCCAGTACACTGATGCGCATGGCTCTGTGTGAAGGTATTTAAGGAACATTTAATTAGTCATTACATGCAATCTTTTAACAGTGACATAGTTTATTAATATAAATAAATAACGTTGAACAATAGTTTTATTGTTTTCAATAAAATAACACAATAGAAAGCAACTGCTGTTTTTTTCTGGGCCAAGTAGGTACCAGAGACAACTGTGGAAAAGGTAGTGAACCTTTTCTACAGTTGATGTTGTTATTAGAATATTTTGCTACTTTTTGACTATAGTACTGACTACACTTGTAGAGTTTAAGACACACTAGGCAGTACACGCTTATTGAACGTCGTTTTTCAGTTCAGTGTATGAAAGGCTTTAAATCCACACCTTATCACCATTTAAAGCTGTATGCGCTCGCATTCTTTATTTTTAACCCACTTTAAAAAGAAAGAGGTTCTCAATTCGACTGTATTTTTGAGGTATTTTTTACCTCAGAACTTTTTTTAAGGTGAACCGATTTTGATGACTCTTTTTTTATTGGAATGCTGGTGCTTCTAATGTATTTCACTTCTGGTGGGACCAAAAACTTGATCAAGATGAGACCAGTAATTTTTGAGTTATCCTTAACAACGCGTATCTTCTTGACTACATTGATGAAGGCCTTAATTTTTGCTTTAAATGATTTCAAAACGGCTTATAGTTTTTTCAAATACGCCAAATTATTTTATTCTACCTACCTATACTAAGGTTATTCACACGACACCCAATCATTTCGAAGTTCATGTGTGCAAGAACCTTTATGATATGGGCCTGACAATCTGACATCTGGCTTGATTGTAGTCACCCTACTGAATAGTATTCTACGTTCGTGGGCGTCCGAGGAAATCCGTCCGTCAATCTTTTGACTGGGGTGTCCTGTTTCCCCCATCAAAGTCCTTTTCACCATGAGAAAACAATCCATCTTTGATTTCCTGAATTGAAAACTTGAATCATGATCTGAGTTTTTGGCCCTTGCCAATCCGCCTGCATATTTTTTTACAAATTAGTTTATGGTTATTTATCTTCTATAATATAAAAATGAATCGCAAAATGTGTTGGTAAGCGCATAACTCAACAACGCCTGGACCAATTTGGCCAAATCTTTTTTTAAAATGTTCGTTGAAGTTCAAGGATGGTTTTTACGGCGAGAAAAATTAGAATTATTGCTGAAAAAACCATAAAAATAGCCCTTTTCTTTTTCCCATACAAATGATTTGTAACTAAAACGTAGTCAATTTGAGCTTTATTGCTATGGTATAAAGTTCATATTCGCGGGCGAAGCCGCGGGGCGCATCTAGTTAGTAATAAATTTCGACAAATATCCCTATCGATCGAGACGTTTCGCAACCTATAAAAGGGAAAGTATCGACTATATGTATAATAATAATTCCGGACAGTCCACACAGCATCATCTAGCCCCAAGCTAAGCAGAGCTTGTGTTATGGATACTAGATGACTGATATACTTACTTAATACAATACATTACATAGAATAATAGGAATATCCCACCGAATTTCGACACGTTGCTAATTTTATTTTGAAAAACTTAGTTCGTAAAGTCATTATTTCGACTAAATATCATTAAGCGTTTTTCTGACTTTTTACTTGTTAAAATACCTTTTAACACACCCTACTGCGACATTGTGCATTTGTTCGATAGAAAATTATTTCGACAGAAACACAACTACCGTCGACATAATACCTACAGCTTTAAAATGTAATAAAAGTAATTGATATACTTGGAATAATAAAATTATAGGTAGGTCATAATAAAAACCCAAAATAAAAATCAGTCGAAGAGATGGTATTTCGAGAGTTTGCGTTGCCGAAAATGTTATGTCGAAATAATGCTTGCCGAATAAATTATGAACCTAAGTCGAAACAATGACTTGTCGAACTAAGTTTTTCGAAGTTAGCGACGTGTCTAAATAACATACTGTCGAAATTCAGTAGGAAACGCTGAATTTAACAATACATGACTGAATAGTTAAGTGTGTTCTGACGTACCTACACAGCTGAGAAAAGCCATGAGCGGAAGCTTAGTTATAAAATAACCTCTCGTTCCATTATCCCTGTGCTACATCAACACTGGTTCTATTTATAGAAGGTTGCGGTCGGACTCTGGTTTGGACTAATCGTGTTACTTAATAGTTTGTTAGTTAGGTATATATTAACAATGTTAATCCGTTGAATCCGCTTTTACGGTTCTCAAACAAGGAACCCTTCCGGTTTTCTATAGGTACTAATATTATAAAGAGGAAATATTTGTTTGTTTGAACTAGCTCCGAAACTATTGGACCGATTTGAAAAATTGTTTCACCATTAGAATCCTACATTATACCTGATGAACATTAGATGATAGTGCCCATGCGAAGCCGGGGCGGACCGCTAGTGTAAAATAAACCTGTCGTAGATTTGTTTATTTTCATCAATATCGTCGGTAGTGAAATTATTAAATGATTTCAAAGTTATGATTGTAACTTACAAATTCTAAAAAGCTCTGCTTAGCTTGGGCAAGATGATGTGTGAATTTTCCAGCATTATTAGTTTACATTAAATTCCTGAGTTTAAGCTAGGTTTTCAGCATCAATTAGTTGAACTCTCGATTTCCTAACCCGACTAGTTCATCGACCTACCCGATTGTAACAAGACATGTTCTGGCACCCTGCCAGAGCCGTCTCAGCATCACCGGTCATGGACTCTGCTGCGGTGAGGTGCAATCTGTTCAGAGTGGCCAGTAGTTTTGCACAATACCAAAATGAAACACGTTATCGTTTACTATCACTGAACATTCGCGTATAGTAGTAGTTACTAGTGACCCACCGCAAAGCAGCGGTATATGTTTAAACTAGCGACCCGCCCCGGCTTCGCACGGTTTTATTATACGTATAAACCTTCCTCTTGAATCACTCTATTTAAAAACCATACAACCAAAAAACCACATCAAAATCCGTTCCGTAGTTTTAAAGATTTAAGCATACATAGGGACCGAGAAAGCGACTTTTTTATACTATGCAGTGACAATAGCTTTTATATTAATATGTAAATGTTTCTTTTTATCTTATTTGGAAATGAACCTATGTCTAGGAGATGGAAGTTGTCACTACCACTATACTACTACATAGTTGTAAAGCTTCGGTAGTGTTATAGTTTTCTATATTACATAATATGTAAGTAGAGAGGTCGAATTCGTGTAGGTACAATGAAAAAATGCCATAATTAATTAAGTTAGGGAGATGTAAGAAGTATAATACAAAAAACTAAAACTAATTAATACTTTTTTCAAAATTTTTGTTTCTCTGTTTGGCTTCTTTCTACGAGATCTTTTTGTACGAGATAATCTCTGAGACGACTGGACCCATAATTTGTAATAGAAACCTATAAAAAGAACTTCGAGTATCATTGCTAGTTCAGTGACTTGAATTCACTGAGTCCTTAGGTATTGCAATACCCTATGATTTTCGAACTACTCCACTACCAACTCAACCAGTATACAGACTAATTAAACGCTCTCATCCCATCAAGCAAAGTAGCACTTAGAATGTTGTATAAATAGTAGCGAGTAGAAATGAAACTTGTTTCTTGCAATTTGTGTCAACGCGCAATGTATCTATCTGTCTCATTCATAATTTCCGGCCTTTCCTGAGATTGCAATTTATCCCGTAGCGTAGTTGAAAACTCGCTGCGATAAGATATGTTATCAACTGGTTTAGTGATCAAGATTTTTAGTTCTTACCATTGTCATAACATGATTTTTTTGTAAATATTCGCTTGTAATCAAAAAGTTTGCTTGTTTTGAGAGACTTTTGATGGGCATTTTCGTGCTTATCAAAATTACGTCGCAATCAAAACTTGTAATGCGCATTACCATGTGATTACAAGCGAAAAAATAATAAATCTAATTATAAGATTTTAAAAGCTCTAATTGCCTGGAGTTTCTCTTCTCCAACACGACATTTATTTACCTCGTTTACAATAGTAGCAGTATATTATAGTGTCTAGGGCTCAAACACAAAACTGCGAGCTCGCATCGCATCGTAAATATCTGCGAGCTCGCACGATAACGTCAGATCTCATTTGCATCGCGTATTCCTGTCATATTACGTCATACTTGGTGACCCCCCTTTTAGTCCGCTCTGAGACAACTTTAGCGAAAGAGCGCGGCGCCGGAGCCGCCTTCTTTGTGTTGTAAAAAAAAACTGCTTCAGTTCTCAACTCATAGTAATTTCGAGTAAAATAGTTCCCTTCAGAGTTCATAATCGTATTAAATGGATGAATCCAGAATCTTCTTTTTCTTTTATATCTATTTAACAATAACAGCAGTGCAATTGGACCGATTTATGCAAAAATGATCCAACCCACAACCTAGTCAATTTCGAGTTTTTTTAACCAATGTAATCAGAATAAGGTATATTTTAACATATCAAAGACTCACACCTCTATGTTCACAAATGTGGAAAATCCATATGATCCAACCCACAACTGTCATGTCGAAGACCATTTTTTAAAATGTATAAGTGTTTCATGCCACTTGAATCATTTTTGTGTTGCTTTTGTTACCCTAACATATAACCGTTCTAATTTGCTACAATGATTCAAACTATAATATTAAGCAGGTCCATCAGTTCAAAGAGCTCAGAAAGCTATAGAAAGAGCTATGCTCGGAGTTTCTCTGAAGGATAGGATTCGTAAAGAATACATCCGAAAGAGAACCAAAGTTGTTCGATACACATCGATCATCTAGCTTCCTCAACTAGGTAGCTGCCTCAGCAGGTCAGATTAACTAGGTAATTAGTACATACGTGACCGCGGAGGAAACGAGCGGTCTCTAGGTCAGCCAGCAGACAGTGCATCACTAGCAGCGATACCAACCGCACTCACTATCATCAGCATCATTAGTCGTAGTTTTACGTATATAAGTTGAATATAGCTTTTACCGACAAACTCGACTTTTACATCTACATCCCAGGATTAGCTAGCGGCTAATCCTTCATGGTCCTTCGAGCCGGATGGCATGAATCATCGCCCCCCGCGCCTCTCCCGCCGAGGGAGCCCTCCTCCAGGACCATGAAGGATTAGCCGCTAGCTAATCCTGGGATGTAGATGTAAAAGTCGAGTTTGTCGGTAAAAGCTATATTCAACTTACATACGTAAAACTACGACTAATGATGCTGATGATAGTGAGTGCGGTTGGTATCGCTGCTAGTGATGCACTGTCTGCTGGCTGACCTAGAGACCGCTCGTTTCCTCCGCGGTCACGTATGTACTAATTACCTAGTTAATCTGACCTGCTGAGGCAGCTACCTAGTTGAGGAAGCTAGATGATCGATGTGTATCGAACATACCATGAAGGATTAGCCGCTAGCTAATCCTGGGATGTTGATGTAAAAGTCGAGTTTGTCGGTAAAAGCTATATTCAACTTATATACGTAAAACTACGACTAATGATGCTGATGAAAGTGAGTGCGGTTGGTATCGCTGCTAGTGATGCACTGTCTGCTGAATGACCTAGAGACCGCTCGTTACCTCCGCGGTCACGTATGTACTAATTACCTAGTTAAGCTGACCTGCTGAGGCAGCTACCTAGTGTAGGAAGCTAGGTGATCGATGTGTATCGAACATACTCCCGAGGGCGAGGTCCGAGATGAGGATGAGATGAGGCGCTACAATTAGGGGTTAGTAATACATCGGTGATCAATATTGTCTTAAGCTAAATGAATGTTAGGACAATTTCTGATGATGATTACTAAACTATGTTTTCCCTATTGTATAATTAAAACTGATAGTCTGGATTGCTGCTTGCTGCTGGTTGTATGTATTGTGTCTCTATCACGTAAACTGGACCACCGCACGGTCCCACTGCTTCCGTGCTCTAGCGCGGGCCGCCTACGCGCACTAACTGCTCTGCTGGAGCCCCCCGCTCCCTCGGCGGGAGAGGCGCGGGGGTCGCGCGGCGCTGGCTCCGCAGCGCGCGCGGAAGACGCGCGGACGGCTCGTCGGCTTCTCCTCCACAGGAACACCAGAAACACTGCGATGACTGCTGCTGTGCTATATTGTGTGCTGGTGGCGGAATCGAAGGTTGTGAGTGTCACCTCCTGCTGCGTTGCTTCTTTCATCGCTCTGATTTGCTCCCCAAGTTGCTGTAGGTTGGTCCAATCTAGACCGTAAGCTTCAGTTGTCGCGATGAACGGTAAGGTGACATTAAAGCTGTATTGGAGCTATATTTATAAGTACCTAATGAATCCGATTTGAGTTGGAGCGTACTTACTTTGTTATTGATACGAATAGAGAATTACATTACGACCTTGAGCTGTGCTTAGTTTTCACAAGTGACTGAGCTCGGCTTTGCTGATTCGACGGACTCTGCTTCTACCACAGATGTTCGGGTCTTCCAAAGCTAAAGCTAGTGCTTCTGTTGCTGTTTGTGAGTTATCTGCAAAGCTTTATTCGAGTTCTCCAAACATCGTGTAGAGCCCACTGATTTGAGTCGCGTCGGGTTTTCGACCGCTCGCTAAAATGCTGATGGAGCGACAGCTAATTGTACTACATACTGTAATCATGTTTCACTCGTAATAGAAACATGTTACAATGGCCTTGACCTAATCACATGTTTACTTTATCAACATGGTATAACGACATATTGCTACTAATTTGTTTTAAGTTGATAATGCTACTGGACCAAATGATAGGTGCTCATATAAAGGATCCATGCTAATGCTAAGTTAATGTGCTGCTTATTTCCTAGATACTTGCTAAGTGTGCTTTATATTCCTAAATAAACTCCGTTTTCGCGTCCTATTCTCCCGATTTAAATGATTTTATTTTTACTTTAGGAAAAATATATGGATTAGAATGTTTTATTTTGCTACGTGATTTGACCTTGCTGCTAAGTACGCATTCTATGACACTGTTAAATTCATTGCGCTGTAAATATTTTATGTTATTATTTGCTGATCTAAGCTCGTGTAATGTGAGATGCACTGGCTGCTTTTGTTTACTAACAATAAAGGTCAACACCCGTTGTATCCACCCTACTACACGAGCTACTATAGTAAACGAGCTGTGACGATTTAGTAAATCTTCGATTATGATGCTGCTGTTATCGGAGATGTTACTAGCTACGTTTACGTGCTCCCTGACTTCTTCGTTACTAAGCTTCATAAGTTGCTGCTTTGTCATGAAGTTAGTCAACGTTAAGGAGGTAGGGCCTTGCCACCGCAACCGACGCTCTGTCAGCTGTGATGACGTCAGACCTCTGCTCGCTACGCTGTCAGCTGGATTCTCATTGCTGTTGAGATTATGCCCACAGACAATTTTCCTCATCCGGTTTTCTGTTAACGGCGCACAGTGCTCCGGAGAACTTTGAATCCAGCTGAACGTTTTAGTTGATGCGTCACAGAACCTGTATCGTTCGATGACGTCAACTTTTGGCTGCTCTAGACCCTGCTGTACGTTCGGACCTTGGTTATACCTCAGGTCGTTGAGGCTATGACCTGAAGTAGTTTTAGGTTGATGCGAGAGACATGCTAGCTCCGCCCTCTGATTGCTGCTACTTGAAGTCGCTAACTTCAATTGATAAGGCTGCTGATGTTCGCGTTTAATTTGTATATTTTCCTTAGCTAAGGATTGTTCCTTAACTAACCTATGCTCTAAAGGACTAACTGCTTTGCTTATTACTACTACAGAAGGTACCAGTACTTCCTTGATTACCGGTACCTGCGAGCCCTGGTCGATCGGTGCTCGCATCACCTGTTGGCTGCTATCTACTGCGGTAACTTTAACCAAAGCAGTCTCTAACAAATTCTCTGAATGCTCATCTCGCTGAGATGTAGTAACATTTCTGTTACTATGCTGCTCTTGTTGTTCTGAATGTTCTAAATCTAAATAATTTGCTGATTGAGATTCATTTACATAATAATCGTGTAATTTTTGTTCGTTATCTAAATCTGAAAATTTCCTGCAATCAGTTGATATGTGACCTGAATAATCGTATCGAGAACAATTAACTGCTGACGATGAGACATGCATTGATTTCGCAATTACGTGATTTTTACTGCTTTGACCTTCAATGTAATAAGGTTGATTTGTACGTTTTGAATGATCTTTGTGGACAGCTTCATTGAATAGATCCTTTTGCGATGCCCACTGCTTAGATTCGCCTGAGAAAGCGGGGCTTTCCATCTGAGGTGTGGTTCTATCGTGATACGACTCTGACCACATTCTCGAGCTTTGTAAAGCTTTTCTCAGGCGGTCGTAGATAAGCTCGTGTTTGTCGTAGTTGTTCTCGTACGTTTCGTCCTCGAACAACTCCAACATGATCTCCCAATGATAGTTGTCCACCACCGTCCAGCGAGTTTGTAAGTCTCGCAGGGCGTTATCGTACTCCCAGTATTCTCGGTAGGACTCTATCTCTATCTCTATGCCTTCTACAGTTCGCATAAAAGCTTTGAAATGAACGAACTGCCTGCGAAGCATGAGATCTATCTTGCTGCGGTTACCTATCTCCGCGTCTCGCAGAACACGAGAGCTAGGCGGTGCTGGCGCCGGGGTCCGCGGCTGATATCTGCCGCTATATGGACCTTCCGGCTGGCTTTCTCCGGGCTCAGAGATACCTAATTGCTGCTCTAGGTCTATGCAATACCTATCGATCTTCGTTTTTGCTGCTAGGTACGACTTGTAAGTATCCTTAAACTCAATTTCGGACCAATTACAATACTTATGACTATGTTTTTCGTAGTTGAATTTATACTCTCTCCAATACGATTCTAGGGCGTCTATTTGCCGTTTACCGTATTCGATCGTCTTACAGTCGTCACCATCCTTATTGAAATTAAAGAGGACCTTCAAAATCTTCTGCTCTAATTCAAATTGCCTTTTGTAATGAGCCTCCATATCGTCGGTGAACTTTGAATTAGTAAAAAGGAACGCTCTTACTTGAAAGCCGCGTGTCCTACGGCTGCTTCTATTGCTGGACTACCGATCGCAGTGCTGGCTGAAGAAGCTGCTGTGGCTGCGACTGCTCGATGCTGCTGGTTCGTCGCGGGGACGGCTCACTCCGGCGCGAGCGGTATGCTCACTGCTGCTGGGGCGCGAGCTGTATGCTCACTGCTGCTGGGGCGCGAGCGGTATGCTCACTGCTGCTGGGGCGCGAGCTGTATGCTCGCTGCTGCTGGGGCGCGAGCGGTATGCTCACTGCTGCTGGGGCGCGAGCGGTATGCTCACTGCTGCTGGGGCGCGAGCGGTATGCTCACTGCTGCTGGGGCGCGAGCGGTATGCTCACTGCTGCTGGGCCGCGAGCGGTATGCTCACTGCGGCTGGGGCGCGAGCGGTATGCTCACTGCTGCTGGGGCGCGAGCGGTATGCTCACTGCTGCTGGGGCGCGAGCGGTATGCTCACTGCTGCTGGGGCGCGAGCGGTATGCTCACTGCTGCTAGGGCGCGAGCGGTATGCTCACTGCTGCTGGGGCGCGAGCGGTATGCTCACTGCTGCTGGTTCGTCGCAGGGGCGGCTTGCTCCTTACGACTGCTGGTTCGTCGCAGGGGCGGCTTGTTCCTTACGACTGCTGGTTCGTCGCAGGGGCGGCTTGCTCCTAACGACTGCTGGTTCGTCGCAGGGGCGGCTTGCTCCTAACGACTGCTGCTGTCCTGACTGGGTAGCTCCTCCCGTCAGGTGCGGATGCTAGCTCTCGTAAGCTCGCTGATAAAGCTTAGATCGCTGAACTCCACGGGTTGCTGGTGCGTCCGAAGCTCACAGTACGACTCTTCACGATCGCGCTATGAGTTCTCGAACGGTATCTCGAAGAACCATGAAGATTTTTTCCTGGCTCGGAGACACCTTTTTGCTCGAAGGACCATGAAGGATTAGCCGCTAGCTAATCCTGGGATGTAGATGTAAAAGTCGAGTTTGTCGGTAAAAGCTATATTCAACTTATATACGTAAAACTACGACTAATGATGCTGATGATAGTGAGTGCGGTTGGTATCGCTGCTAGTGATGCACTGTCTGCTGAATGACCTAGAGACCGCTCGTTACCTCCGCGGTCACGTATGTACTAATTACCTAGTTAAGCTGACCTGCTGAGGCAGCTACCTAGTGTAGGAAGCTAGGTGATCGATGTGTATCGAACAAAAGTTATCGACATAGCTCAAATAATTAGCAAGCTGAAGTGGTGGCAGTGGGCCGGCTATATCTCGCGAAGAACCGACAACCGTTGGGGTAAACGTGTTCTTGAGTGGAGACCGAGACTTGGCAAACGTAGTATAGGACGCCCTCCGGCCAGGTGGGATGACGATCTGCGAAAGACTGCTGGCAGATGCTGGATGCCAAGCTGAAGACAGGGAGCTATGGCGCTCATTAAGGGAGGCCTATGTCCAGCAGTGGACTAATATAGGTTGATTATGATGATGATGATATAAAACAAGTTAAGATTTGACAAGTTAATATTTAAAATTGCTATTTCATCTAAGTACGTAAACGAAATAAAGTATATAAAGTTCAAAACACACAGAAGCCGGAGGAGTGGCGAAGGCGAAGGCGTGCCGGTTTTTCCTATGGCACCGCGTTCGCCACGGCCTGCGGTGTGTGTGTAGGCTTTCATAGGATTCCATAGAATACAACTCGCACGCCTTTGCCTCCGCCACGCCTCCGGCTTCTGTGTGTTTCGTACTTTAACGAAAAATAAATAAATAAAATAAAATAAGTACAGGGCCAGCAGATCTAATATTAGATACCAGATGATTGCATTGATTAATTTAAGAAACCGAAGGGAAGCTGCAATAATAGACGATGTAGATGGTTTATGTGATGAACCTTATTCTGATTTGGACGAGGAGTAGGGCCAATTTTGCTTGTTTTGTCTTTTAAAACACAAAAATGATTACTAATTTTTAACACACTTTGAATCATTTTTGCATTTTAATTTTTGCACCCTACATAGCTCTTTCCATACAAAATTAATTTTGTAATAATGATCCAGGCGCAAGTTTTCCCAATTATCTACTAAACTATTACAATTTATTCCTTATATTATTTATAGCAAAAAAGTTGAGTTTACATAGCATTAAATTAAATTAAAATAACAACATTTTGTATTACAAAGCTAGAGAAATACCGCCACAAACTTTAATATCGATTATCTCGAAATGAGGTTTGTGTGGGTTGGATCATTTTTGCTTAAATCGGTTCAATTATCTTTTTGGGATCCATCTTACGCTTCCTAAAAACACGTCCAATACGGCTGACTAAACTTGAAGGTATGGTTACCCTACAAAACGGTTCGCCGCACAAATTCGCATCGCAGAAATTCGCAAATCAAGTTCGTGTGACATCGCATCACATCGCATCGCATCGCACCAAATCGCACCAAATCGCAGTTTTGTGTGGGAGCCCTAAGTGGTAATGGATACGCCTCTCCAACCGAGAGCTATTCACTACTCCATAAGTACTGGGTAGGTAGGTACTTATAAGTTGACCGGCTCTACGGCGCAGTGAGCGAATATCCGTTTGTGAAAGAGGAGGTTGCTGGTTTGACTCCCACCTCGGGACAAATTTATTTGTTTTATCTGTAGATGTAAGTCAGGGTGTTTTCTATGAGTAATGAAAAATATGCATCTTTATAGTAATGTATTAGTTATATCAGTTATCTAGTACCCATAACACAAGCTCTGCTTAGCTTGGGGCTAGATGGAGCTGTCTAAATTGTCCAGCATTATTTATTTATAAGTAGCGATTGGCTGCACTCTAAGATTGAAAACCTTTCAATTGCATGAGAACATCAATATGTAATGGCTTAGCAGGGAAGATGTGTGGGCCGTTTTATAAGAGTTATATGCCTGAGTTACCAAACTCACATAAGCAGTTATATGCGTCCAATATAATAGTGCCTTCAGGTGGGTGATGGGGCTGCCGCGCTTCTGTAGCGCATCAGGCATGTTCGCGGAAGCGCGGGTCGATGGATTCGCTGCGATCCTGCGCAAGAGAACGGCGTCGCTGATGCGCAGGGTGCGTGGCAGCGCCAACAGCTACCTGGAGGTCATTCAGCACTGAACAAGGGTTCATGTTGGCTTTATTATTGACTGTGTTGTGTGACTTAAACCTACCATATCTGAAATAAATGTGATGTGATTTGATTTGTACGAACTTTAGAGCACACAATATCTTTGTCTATTCATTTTTGACCTGCAGAAGTAAGAAGTAACTGATACTACGTCTGTCACAGATAAAATAATATTGTTGCATATTTTGAAAGTCGCAAAATAATCGATATCAAGGTACCTTTCATCAGCATTATCCACTATTGCCCACTTGAATCATGAAATGAAAGTCTTATTCCAATAATTCCCTGCGCAGGAAATTTCTGGATTTTTTATCCTGATATCCCTCGATGACTCGGAAATTCCTCTTTCTGCGTCATCAAAGGGTTTGAGGCCTTTCGTGCGATTATTTATACCGTAAGTAGATGTACATAATAAAATGAAATGCAAAAAAACTAAATAACGATTTTAGAAATAACTAACCTCAAGTCGTTTAATTGTTTAGTCTGAAATGAATTTACAAAATTCGCTTACTAAGAACCTCACAATTACCTAGTTAATTAACTTAGTCTAAATTTTGTACCCGTGATGAGTTTTTATGAACTAAATTGAATAATAATAATAAAAAAATCATAAAACCATTTATTTATCTCACAAAGGTAAATTAAAATGCTTAGGGGGTAGATTTGAATTCTAGGTAAGTACCTTGCTTTAGAAGTTATAGGCAGATGAGTACATAATAATATTATGTAGGTAAGTGCCTATAATAGGAATATAAAACATAAGTTGTTAAATTAAACGTAAAGTAATTTGTTAGTAAATTAAATTTGTTTGAATGATAAGACATTTTCATAATTTCTCAGCACGAGTTTTTCCTGCAATTCTGATCTTGTTTTCCCAGTATTTAATCATGAAGAGACCTTTCTTCATAGAATATTATTTTTGCGTTCTTTTTTCCAACGGGATGCTGCTTATTGTACCGCTCTCTAATCTTATCTCTCGTGATTAATCCAGCGTCTTTGTTTTTCTGAGTCGTGCTCGCGACAGATGGGCCTAATTAACATTCGGCAAGGCTTTCTATATTTTTTAATTTCAATTTTTGCAAAGCGTGGGTCTTATCATATTTTTATTTATGAAGATGAATAAGGTACATTATTTTTGAAACATTTTTATATTCTCTTCTATAACGGAATATTTACATTGATATGTGATGTCTGGAGTTTACCTATATATCGGCATTGTTGCGGAAAATCATTCGTAACGCTTTAGGTGATTTTAGAATCAATACCACTTAAATTATTAATCATGAAGTACTTATAGAAAATAAAGTTTTTACAAATATTAATCATTTTATTCTATGACAATTCCATGAGCGTGTTTCCCGAAGAGACTCGTCCGAAGAAGAAGGTAGAAGTCCCCTCAGAGATTTAACCAGCTGATGACAACAAGTCAAATGCCATGACAAATTCATACACAGTCCATGTACTACGCCGTAGAGGGTCTCTACGCAGCTATGCCGTAGAATCCATACAGTCTATGTGCTACGCCGTAGAGTCTCTCTACGCAGCTATGCCGTAGAATCCATACAGTCTATGTGCTACGCCGTAGAGTCTCTCTACGCAGCTATACCGTAGAATCCATACAGTCTATGTGCTACGCCGTAGAGTCTCTCTACGCAGCTATGCCGTAGAATCCATACAGTCTATGTGCTACGCCATAGAGTCTCTCTACGCAGCTATACCGTAGAATCCATACAGTCTATGTGCTACGCCGTAGAGTCTCTCTACGCAGCTATGCCGTAGAATCCATACAGTCTATGTGCTACGCCGTAGAGTCTCTCTACGCAGCTATGCCGTAGAATCCATACAGTCTATGTGCTACGCCGTAGAGTCTCTCTACGCAGCTATGCCATAGAATCCATAAAGTCTATGTGCTACGCCGTAGAGTCTCTCTACGCAGCTATACCGTAGAACCCATACAGTCTATGTGCTACGCCGTAGAGTCTCTCTACGCAGCTATGCCGTAGAATCCATACAGTCTATGTGCTACGCCGTAGAGTGTCTCTACGCAGCTATGCCGTAGAATCCATACAGTCTATGTGCTACGCCGTAGAGTCTCTCTACGCAGCTATGCCGTAGAATCCATACAGTCTATGTGCTACGCCGTAGAGTCTCTCTACGCAGCTATGCCATAGAATCCATACAGTCTATATGCTGCGCCGTAGAGTCTCTCTACGCAGCTATACCGTAGAACCCATACAGTCTATGTGCTACGCCGTAGAGTCTCTCTACGCAGCTATGCCGTAGAATCCATACAGTCTATGTGCTACGCCGTAGAGTCTCTCTACGCAGCTATGCCATAGAATCCATACAGTCTATATGCTGCGCCGTAGAGTCTCTCTACGCAGCTATACCGTAGAACCCATACAGTCTATGTGCTACGCCGTAGAGTCTCTCTACGCAGCTATGCCGTAGAATCCATACAGTCTATGTGCTACGCCGTAGAGTGTCTCTACGCAGGCCGCTGAAGATCTACTACAAGCTCTGATGTGAACTCCGTAGAGTTTCGTCGTGCTACGGCGAATATCTTTTGTCTAAGAATTTATAGGTTTGAATTATTTACAGCTGATATCGTTTGAAGATTCTACTAGCTAGATGACTAAAATATAGCTATATATATACATAGTATATTTGTATATATAGTAGCTATATTTATCTATACTTATAATAAAACTGTAACAGGTCTAATTCTGTACATTGAAGATATTTTGAAAATTTTTTTTGGAGGGCACTCTATTATCGATACTCAAGCCAAAACTGTAATTTTTTTCATTCATGTCTGTCTGTCTGTCTGTCTGTATCGTAAACGCGCATCACGCCGAAACTACTTGATGGATTGAAATGAGTTTCATTTCAATCCATCAAGTAGTTTCGGCATGATTATAAGTCATATTACGAGGAAGGACATAGGATACTTCTTATCCCGGAATTCAGTAAGGTTGTCATGGGAGAGGGTATGAAAGTAAAATTCCTTTACCGCGCATCACGCCGAAACTGCTGAATGAGTTGGAATGAAACTCGGGACGATTTGAGATCATAGTACACGGAAGGACATGGGATACTTTTTATCCCGGAATTCGGGAAGGTTCCCCTGGGAGAGAGGGTGAAAGAAAAATTCTTTAACCACGCATCACGACGGAATTGAATGAATTCGAATGGAATTCGGGACGATTGAACATGGGATACTTGCAGTTTGATTTCAGATGCAGTGAGAAATTTTTGAAAACCCCTATAGCCCAGGGGAACCAAACTGAATTCCGGGATAAAATATATGGGCTATAAGGGTTTTAAAAAATTTCTACAAACTTTCGCGTTTATCTTAAACTGATAAACGCGAAAGTTTGTAAGTATGAATGGATAGATGGATGGATAGATTGATAGAAGGATGGATGTTTGTTACTCTTTCACGCAAAAACTGCTGAACGGATCTGGATGAAATTTGGCACAGAGATAGATTATAAGCTGGAATAAGAAAAAGGCTTTATTTTATCCCGAAAATCCCACGGGAAAGGGAATTACGCAAGTAAAGTCGCGAGTACCTCCAAATACTAATCATGCGCAGACGAAGTCGCGGGCACCAGCTAGTATACAAATAAAGTTGGACCCAAGCCTTTTCATAGGTCATGTTTTTTAAATATTTAAATTTATTAAATTTATTCGCAGCCCGTGGTCAAGGAGGGTTTCCTGATGAAGCAGACGCGCAGCTTCCAGCGATGGCAGCGTCGCTACTTCCGGCTGCGCGGGCGCACTTTGTACTACGCCAAGGAGAAGGACGTGAGTACGCTTGTTATTATTATTTAATGGAAATGGTCGAGCCTTTGGCCACTATCTCACGTAAGTGAAGATGACATGTGATCTAAGATGCAAGCTTTCCCAGAAGGAACTTATTCACTCTTGATTTAAAGACTCCGAGATCGTATTCCTACTTTTGCAAAATAAAGTTATTATTATTACTATTCTGGCGGGAAAACAGACGCAGGAAGCTCATTCCACTCTCTGGCCTTGCTAATTATGAAGATTGAGGAAATTTTTTTAGTTCGCCTTTCTGGAAAATCGATCAGGTACGGATGGCATTTTTAAGAGCGTCTTCTTGTCCGATGGTGGAAAGGAGAAGACGAAATAAGGTCGTGCAATGCCTGCGCACAGTCACCATCCTTAATGGCTTTCTATGCATAAGTCACACGTGAAAAAACTTACTGAAGTACTCTAGTCAAACCGTGACCAGTATAATTTTCATACTATCCTGGTCACGGATAACATGTTGAAACGTTGGGAAAGGTAAGTCTACCTTTCCCAACGTTTCAACATGTTATCCGTACCTGCTAATAGTTTTTATAATACATTTCGTCATTTGATGCAAACAGCGCAATATCGTGTACCAATAATCACGGGCGTTTTACCCCAGCTGTGGGTTAAACGCAGTTTCAGATGACAACAACAGTAATTTAGTTTTTTAACAACCCTTCGTATAAAATTTATGAATACACAACCTGTTGGGCAAAGAAAGAGAGATGGAGAAAGCAATTTTAATATTTTTTTATCTTAACCTGTACAGAGACTTCAGTATAGACTTGCTACTAAATCTAAAGTTTACATAAAACTCTCTCTAAGCATGTGTATCATTTAGCTAAGCCGAATACTACCCTGGCATGTGCTGTGAATAATTCTATCTGAATACCTTATCGTAACTTAGATTGTTATGTGTAAGATATACAGGGTTATAGGTGTTTAATGATTAACCTCGAAAAGGCGACTTGGGTAGATCAAGACTAACTATAACGGCCTTACCACAAAAAAAAGAAAAGACTTAGACACGTATTTAACAGTTGTTTAAAACGGTTTTGGATGACTTTTGCTAAACAACTGTTAAACACGTGTCTAAGTCGTGATTTTGTTTTTTGTGGTAAAGCCTTGTATGTTTGAACAAATGTTCGCTGATACTTAAGTAGTGCATAAGTTTCATATTCCCACGTGAATCTCTAATGAGTTTTTAATTAGTTTTCCACTCTTCTGGAATACTGTAACTGAGCGTATCGGCAACTGAGTGCAATTTCCTTACCTACCTTCCTTGGCCTAAATATTTTCCATTATCTAGGTACTGTCGTCTTGGCTCCCATATTTGCTTCAGATTGTATTTGAAAAGGTACAAGCACCATATATAAAACTCTTACGAGTTTTACATGTAGAATGGTTTTCTTGTCGAGGTTTTCCCTAAAGGCTTCTACGAATCAAATAAGAATAAAAGGAGCGCTTTTAAAAATGCTTCGATTATTTACTTTAGCTATCGTCTATAAGTAGATAAAAAAGCTTCCAATGATATTAATGGAACTCTCGGATTTTACGGTTACTACAACAGGGTTGTAGCTATTTTAGGGTTGTAAGTTGTTGTTTCGATTTTTCAATTTTCTTCTTTTGTTTTGTGATATGCCCGCGTTTTATTTCAGTAACAGCTTAGCCTGCGGCTAACTAGGCTAGATGAAATCTAAGCAATCATCACCCAGTTATAATGTACTTACCTATAGATAGAGGAACTCGACCCTCATCTGGGCATTATAGATAAGATAAGATATTCTTCATTTACCTAGCATTACATCGAAAAAAAAAACTAAAATTAATTAAAAACCCAACACCTACTAACTAAATAGACTTCCAAAAACTAGACTTACCTATCTTTGTTTATGACATTGATCCTGCGTTTTTCTGCAAAGCCAGAGTTATAACTGTAAATATGCGTAGAACCTAACATATTTAAACGCCATACTTACTATCTATACTAATAATAATAAACAAACAAGTAAGTAATCATAAATTATTTCTTTCTATAGATACAATCATAATGATCATAATGTCAAAAATGAATCATGTTGTAGGTACAATACAATTCAACTTAAAATTGTTAACACAAAAAATATATACAAAAAGAAGGAAATTACAATGCGTACTTTATACATATGTATGAGAGGAGATGAGGTTAATGTACCCCATGTAAAGCGTTAAAAAGTTATCGTTTGACACCTAATTAATTAAGGGTAATTTTAATTATAGTTGGCACTTGGCAGGATAACGGTACCCGGAGGACATAATACGTTATTTTAATATCGGAAAATAGGCGCGAAGCTGCGTGCAAATTCTAGTTACAAAATAAGTGTAAGTACACAGTAACACAATAAAAATTAAATTAAATTCCTCTATTTTAGATCCGTGATAAAAAAAAACAAAATATATGAGTATTTTGTCATGTAAACACAGTCAAGAATAAAAATAACGCTTAGCCTAGCTGTATTGCACATTTCGTTCACTTGGAAAAGAAGGAATATGAATCCCATATTTTCCCGCGTCTTTCCAATGACAGCTGACAGTTGACAGTTTAATTTTCCGAACTGACGTAAGTAGGGCGTTTGTCCGACACCACCGCCGAATGTAGCGACTTGGAAAATGTTTATGAAACCGGTAATATGTTACGTTCGTATCTTTGAGACGACTCGGACGATTTGTTTTGACTTGTGTCTGTTTCCAGTCTGTTGCTTTGAGGTTTCATTTTTGTTATTTGTTTTTCATGCGGCATACATAAATTACTCGTAGGTTAGGTATAGAAATAGTATAGAAATTTCATTATGCACTACGGTACCTACGTTCTTAGTCTCCTATCCACACGTAGCATTCATGCTGAGCCCCTTCCTAATTTAAACTACAGCCCTCATATACCTACTTACTGTACCTATTTCAAATATTTTTCTAACTGATGGATTGTAGTTAAAAATAAATACATTTTCTTTCTTTAAAAAAACAAAGACAAAGTCGTTTTCAATAAAATCACACATATTCTTTATCATCATCATCTTCCGCACCAATGATATTTCTGCTAGACATGCCTCGCCTAATGAGCGCCATAGCGCCCGGTCTTCAGCTTGCCACATCCAGCATCTGGTAGTTAGGATGAAGATCTGCGAAAGACTGCAAGCAGATAAAAACTCGGAAGTCTGAGCTCGGAAGTAGAGAATTAATGCTGAATCATTCAAAAATGTAGTGCGGAGCTAAGTAGAGACCATGTATAGGTAGGTACCTACTATAAGCAGGTACGTATTACTAGCTTTATTTATTTATCTAGTTTTTTAACTAGTTAACTTAATAATTGTTTATAGAAAACAATCAAGGTAGGTGATTCGTAATAAATACATCCAACAGAGATCCAAAGATATCTCAAAGAATTAGCAAGCTGAAGTAGCAGTGGGCAGGCCATAACGCGCGAAGAATCGACAACCGTTGGGGTAAACGTGTTCTTGAGTGGAGACCGCGACTTGGCAAACGTAGTGTACGACGCCCTAGGGCCAGGTGAGATGACGATCTGTGGGAGACTGCTGGCAGATGCTGGATGCGGCAAGCTGAAGACAGGGCGCTATGGCGTTCATTAGGGGAGGCCTATGTCCAGCTGTGGACTAATATAGGCTGATGATGATGATTCAAGGTAGAATTAAATTGTAAGAAGCGATACGCTTGATTCGGTGCGACTCTACAATCAAGTTTAAAGAAAGGTTTGGTTTCTTTAACGCAAGCATTGAATCAAGCGTATCGCTTCTTACAATTTAATTCTACCTTGATTACCTAATGCTTGTATCTGATTCTGATTGAATAGACTTATCCGGCTAGCTTTGATTAACAATAGCCCTTTGATATAACTAAATGCAATGGATTAAGTAATTAGATTTGATTGCTTGGATGACTGGGCATTTTCGTGATCACCTCGAGTAATCTATTTTACCAAGTTCTTTCTTAGGATGCCTACTTGTGTGCATTTTGCTTACGAAGGGACGTTGCATATCTATGACAATAAATCTTCAATGGAACTGCTTTTAAAACCTTTTTAGGTAACTCTAGCGTAAATAAAACATCCTCAATAGCAAATCTTACAAATGAACTTATGATTAGTTAATAAAATTCTAAAAAACAAAGAAGGTAGGAGTAAGTTTTTTCAGTACCTGTAACCTGATATGTTAGGTACATATCAGTCACCTGATATGTACCTAACATATCAGGTTACATGTCATGGTCACTTAGTCCAATTGCCCAAACAGCTACCGATCAATACTTTCTTAACATTAAATAAATAAAACATAAAATGAATTGAAAATTAACCAGACTTAGTTACTTATTGATATATATAACTAGCGGCGCCCCGCAGCGTCGCCCGCGTGTAAATATAAATAAATATATTCGACAAATATCATATTTTTACTTATTATCCTATTCCCGACGAAGACAAATCCAAAAACACAAAAATCAGAAAAATCGGTCCAGCCGTTTTCTAGTTATAAATGGTGTAACTAACACGACTTTCTTTTATACATAACTAGCGACCCGCCCCGGCTTTGCACGGTTTTATTATACGTATAAACCTTCCTCTTGAATCACTCTTTCAATGTAAAAAACCGCATCAAAATCCGTTGCGTAGTTTTAAAGATTAAAGCAGTCAAAGGGACAAAGGGAAATAGGGACAGAAAAAGCGACTTTGTTTTATATTATGTAGTGATGATGTTGGGTATAACAAAATAAAAGGCTAATAAATAAAAGAACAGTTCATAATACTTGTATGTGGAGTATTCCGTTCTGATCGAAAAACTACGCGCCATTTACCCAAGTAATGCTCCCCGAGGGCCTCAGATACCGATTGTCGTGAATATTTAAAACAACGGCTTTTTGTGAGAGTAGATGGCAGGAACGGCCTGAACAAGCTGTTGATAGTAAAATTTGAACGAGACAGATAATTTCCAGCCCAAAATGTATCCTCCGTCTCTTTTATTCTATCGTGGTATCGATACAAGTCGCTCCGGAGAAAGCGAGATGAAAGTACCCCGATGTTGTCTCTTTTGATGCTCTCTATTTATGTAATAGGCTATACAGGTACCGGAGACTGCTGGGCGCCGCTCGCTCGTTTGCTGAATTTCAGGCTCTTGCCTTCAGTCGCGCGGCAGGCGCCGCACTGAACGGACGTCTGAGCCAAGTCTCTTCGAACAACCTACCGTGCGATCACTAAAATCACAAAAACATTAATGAAAATAGCTATAAAAACTTTTCAGACGCAATAATCTATGCCTTGTTGACTGTAGTGAGTGTTGTATTTGTGTTTCAGCTTCTTTGACTGTGTTTGATGTTTTGTTACTTTGAACTGAACTGACCTGAATTTTATTTTGATACTGTTGCACAATTTTCGGTGGCGGAGAAGCTTTGATGTAAGTACGAATGTGTAAATTAATTTTAAACTGTGTTAATTCCGATTAGCTGCTCTATATTTGGAAGGCGGGCTACGACGGCTAGATGTACGGTCGACACAGAATAATTACATGATACAACCGACCTCAAAAAAAGAGGAGACTCTCAGTTCACTATTTTTTATTTATGTCAACTCTTTCTCTAGGTTTTGATGATTTTTTTCTTAATTTAAAGCTGAAACTTCTCGTGTGGTTCCATTTTAATTTAATCAAGATCCATCTAGTAGTTTTAGTTATAATTTTATTTAATGTTCAAAAAATGATATATTCTTTAAAATATTATTTAAAAAATGATATATAAAAAATGATATAGGTTTTTGAGTTTTCCTTAATAATGCGTGATATTTAAAATGAGTTGTTAGATTTCGTAAAAAATACTTCTAAAATTATTTATTTTAACGTTAAAGAGCTGCGGGTTTATAGTACTTTTGAAAAGCTGACCCTGTTTCTCTTCCGACCATTCCTGTCGTCAACTGTAAGTACCTCAATGTTGTTTTCTGGCATTGTTCATTGTTGATGGGCTGCTAGCACGATTAGTTATTTTACAAGTTATTTTAATGTCATAGGCAAGTAAATAAATAAAGCTGTAAATATTTTTACAAAGCATCACCGAGTCCAAAAGTAAGCAAAGGTGGTGTTTTCTATACTACATTATTTGTTGCGAATACTTGCGTATACTCTATATCTATCTATATTCATATTTTTTAATTTTAAATCATTTATTCTCAAAAAGACAAATATAACATGTCACTTACTTGAGAACAGGGTTTTTACTTAAAATTAGGTTTACATAAAAAAATGGTCGTTCAAAATTTACTCATTCAATGTGTTTATTTTTAGAGAAGTGAATCATCATTAATTATATGCTCAGTTAGTTTTTATTTAAACACATTGAATGATTCTTATTAATAGTTTTATTAAAAAGAGGAATGATTTGGAACTAAACTCCAAAACTACTGAACCGTTTTCAAAATTCGTCATCTATTGAATGATACATTATTATCATTAAGTAACAGGCTATATTTAATAGTACAAAAAAGGAATCCCTACTAAAACTTTAACTATGTAAATAATTAGTTTATTTACATTGTTAAAGTTTTTTTTATAGACCCCCAGTTTTTGGAGCATTTGTAGAATAAATTATGAAATTTAATACAACATGCAAAAAAGTACACCTCAATAACCCAGTTTTAAAGTTACAGAGAAAAAATAAAATAAAAATCGTTTTTTTTACTTTTTTCTAAAAAATATTGTTTTTACAACGCTTATGTATCGTATTTGTATTTTTTATTTATTTTATTAGCTAGGTAAACTATCTAGCTTTCAAATGAGACTACTTTGAATAAAATACACTATTAACTCAGAAAGAAACGAAGAAAAAACAAGATGAAGTCTTCTTTAAAAAAAATATTAAAACTGCTTTGTTTTTGAGACAGATAACATTTTTTTTATCCCGATTTTTATCGATAAATATGTGTCGTGTATCCGCACATTTCGTTTGATCAAGGTTCGACAAATCACATTGTATAAAACAAATTGGGCTAGTTATACCTGTTATAAGTCAAGAACGGTTGTACTTGATCTCTTGCTCACAGACGGTACTGAACCACTCTGTCTTAGGAGTTATGATGTTTGATTTCTTAGTTCGTCTTTATCCCAAATTGTGGAACAAACAACAGTTAGCTTTCCGCCCGAAGGAATAAAACTCTTATTCTTTGGAAACACCCAAATACGAAACAAATTATATCTGCAGATAAAATTATTATTTTATTATTAAGACACTTTATTTAGTTTCACTCTCGTTAAAAATACTACGTTATTATTATTAATCATGTTAATTAATTATACATTATTAACAATTAAAAAAGCGGCGGAATTAAACCGCAACCGTTACGTGTCAGTTAAAGCACAAGTTAATCCACCGCGTATTAGAGGTTATTTTTAATTGTAAAACATCATCAGTACCCCCTCCGTTACATGATCATCATTAAACATTTCAAAATTTGTCTCAAACTAAGAAACTACTAAGTTAAACGTACTCTGTGTCTTGTAGAATAAACCTTGCCCTTACCAGCCCTTGACAAACTAAATAACCTTTCGTCAGCACAAAGTTACTCGAAGAATAAGAAACACTAGTTAGTTAGTCTGTAATCGCAGACCAGAACTTAGCTAACGAAGCCTTGTTCCTTTGAAATTAATTGTTGGTTACGTTTTGGTGCAATTCGCCCAGTTCTCTTTAGGTTTAATGATATTTAGATGTTTATTTTTCATAAAAAAATATTTTGTAAGGATTTAGTCACAATGCTTATAATTAATGCTTAAATTATTATTGTAATAGCGACCCGCTATTATCAAGCTCAAAGCTAAGCAGAGCTTGCGTTATGGGTACACACACACTGTACAATACATTAGTACTTACATACTTATATTTTTTATAGTTATTTATTTATTTATAGATGTAATTTTGGCCGCTCATTGGCTATTTTGCTAATGATGACGAATAAAATTTTGGCGTGAGTAAAAAATAATAAAACAACTTCAAATTCTTGAAAGCAAAAAAGAAAACATTAATGTAGGTAGTAGAATTCAGAAAAATACATAAAACATCCAGAGCCCGGAACAAATAATTGCAGATCTTACAAACATTTGCCACAAGTAGGTGTATAGGCGTATGAAGTCAATTTTGCGGCTTGTCCATTTCGTGGTTACTCTGATTTGCGGTTAGTTCGATTTGCCGCGGGTCCAGTTAGAAAGTGGCCGTTGAGGATTCTCTTTTTAAATAAACTAGTTATTTTATTTGAACTCTGGTCGATAGCTAAGACCAAGTAGGTACCTTACGTTCCGTAAGGTAGACGGAGCATATGGTCACTGTCATCCTATAAGGCGATGTAGCCGATTTGATATTGTTTTGGTTTTGTTTGATACCGTACGGTGACACGTGAATGTCAGATTGAGAAAATGAAAATTTGTGTTTATGTTTTATTTGTAATTTTGTGTTTTATATATAATATTTAATCGAGAACTTAGTATATAATGACTTGTGTAGCTGTGGGTTGTAAAAGCCGTTTGGGATCTTTATGTGAAGATAAACGCAAGATATCTTTTCATCGGTAAGTCTATAATCGTGATAGACGCGGATATTACGCGGATATTACATGTATTTTCTTTGCAATATGTTGAATAGTTTTTTGTACATAGAATATAATAACTGTTTTACTACGTTATTTACAGCTCATTAGCAGTATAATTCTATAATTCACTAATATTAAAGTACAATACGATAAACTGACATCTGATGTACCATTTTGATGCCACCTAGTGAAGTACTGGTAGTTGTCGATAATTTATTGTCGATGAATGTCTAATACTGGTTGACAAAATGATGATTCAAAAGTAAATTGCCGTAGTTTGAGAATAATACCTACCTACCGAGATAGTGCTACGGTACCTACATGGACCGACTAAGTTGGAGTTAGAAATCAAAACTTGATTATGGTGTCGCTAGTAAGATCTAGGAGACTAAAGATTGCAATGTAGCTAGAAGTTCACAACTTATTCTTATCTTTCACTTCTAGATATACAAAATATCCAATAACAAAAGAAAAATGGAAACAAAACTTGAGAAGACATGTCTGGGAGCCATCATAGAATTCTCGTTAGTGTTTTTTACATTTCCATGTTTCGTGCCACAGAATTGGATATCAAAGGACTTACAAAAAAACTTTGAAAATAAAGGTTAAATGATAGCATCCAAGTGGTATCTAAGCACAAAATATTTCAGTTAAGTATAGTAGTATACGACGTGAAAATACTTTAAAAATAATTTCGTTTATGTTAATGTAACTAAGTACCTACCTAAGTTTTCTCACTGCTCATATCCTAAATAACGACGGCAAACAACCATCACCGCTTAACCCCATTTTAAATAAAAACATAATTATTATCAAGAAGATTTATCAAGTTTATGTAAGTTTTAACAAAATAACCTTAGTAGGTCTTTATTTATATACCTACAGGGTCAGGTACCGGTTAAGTCGATCTAGGTCCTTGAGGGGGTTGTAGTTTCAATCATTACCAGCTGATTGATTTAATCATTATTGACTCACATACTCCAAACTTAATACAAAACCCCACAAACACCCAAAAAATATAGGTGATTAATGAATATTGGTATATCTTTTCAAGTAAAATTACAGCTTGCGGATTTTAAACATAACTGAATTTATTATACTCTTTTATAATAATAATATATAATAATGCTGGATAATCCACAAAGCACCATCTAGCCCCAAAGTAAGCTACTCAAAGCTCGTGGTATGAGTACTAGATAACTGATTTATTAAATACATTATTATGCATAGATATACATTTTTATAGTACATTTATACCCAGACCAACGGAACATAGGTATATCTGCAGATCGTCCACAAATTTGTTCTGAGGGGTTTGATTCCCGAACCCGTAACCTCCTGCGTTGCAGGCGCACCTTTGCCCACCGCGCCACATCGGTCGTCATGATCAAATCAACATACAATGCAGCTGTTACAACAAACCTGCTTACTGAAATCATAATTTAATCGATAAGTACAGAATTTCACATCACTATTCTCACATTTCAGTAGAATGTCAGACAAGAATCAGATTGACCACATACGTATTTGAATGTAACTGAAACTGAACTGAAAAATTATATCTATCTTTTTTTTTCATATGGCATACTCCCAAAGAGCAAGAAGTCAAAACAGTGTCAAATGTTCGTTTTTATAATGTTACATCTAGTTACTATAATATAATCTTTGGTCGATAGATACAATATCAATATACAGGGTTACAGGAAAAGTCGTGCTAGATCCGTTAAGGGCGTGGAGTACCCATCATTCCTGACATATTTCACTATGAAACACCCTACCCTAAACTTAACTCTTTTCGAGATATTCGACTTTGAATTTTTTTATTGAAAATTGCCAATTTTTAGGCAATTAAATTTATTTTTGGTTATTTTGTGTATCTTATTATTATTATTATTGCATTTTTACATGTGTAATGAGATGCTTTAGGACGTCGATTATTAAAAAAGTGCATAAGTTAATTGAATAGACCGTAGTAGACAAATGAAAGTTAAGAAATAAGAATAAATATTAGAAAGTTTCTTTTTCTCTAAGGTATATCTAAAAAAAATATTATGGAAATTGTTCGGCAGATTTTTTTTAAAATATCTACGTTTCATCAGCTATCTAACGAGGTATAATAATCTAGGGTTTTATTCAAATGCATTGAAAAAAAATTAGTTTTATAGCCCACAGGGGAGAAGCAAAATTTATACTTAGCCCTAAAAAGTAAAATAAAACAATAGGTTAGCATGAAATGTCATTTATTCAAGGTTTTCACACAACTTTTTCTTATTCTACAGTTTTTGATGTTCAACATGGCCGCCTCTATTTCTGATACATTGTCGCATCCTTCTACGAAGA
Source organism: Eupithecia centaureata (assembly GCA_944547425.1). Classification (NCBI taxonomy): domain Eukaryota; kingdom Metazoa; phylum Arthropoda; class Insecta; order Lepidoptera; family Geometridae; genus Eupithecia; species Eupithecia centaureata. Next base: position 2,374,014 of record OX155679.1, read on the forward strand.
CCAGTCTTCACTACTCCAGTGGTCAACGTGGTCCTCATTTTATTTGCTGCATCCACAATCCTTTCTCTTAAGTCTTCCACAGACGAAATTGGATTCGGCTCGCTGTACAAAAGACTTTTCATGCACCCCCACACATGAAAATCCATGGGGATTAGGTCCGAACTTCTTGCTGGTCATGGCAACGGCCTCCCCTAATGAGCGCTGAGGCGCTCATTAGGGGAGGCCTATGTCCAAAAGCTGCACACAAGACTTTACATGCACCCCCACACATGAAAATCCATGGGGGTTATCCAAACAAATGGATAGGACGAGGTGGGCCGTTGCCATGACCAGCAAGAAGTTCGGACCTAATCCCCATGGATTTTCATGTGTGGGGGTGCATGAAAAGTCTTTTGTACAGCGAGCCGAATCCAATTTCGTCTGTGGAAGACTTAAGAGAAAGGATTGTGGATGCAGCAAATAAAATGAGGACCACGTTGACCACTGGAGTAGTGAAGACTGGTCTTCGTAGAAGGATGCGACAATGTATCAGAAATAGAGGCGGCCATGTTGAACATCAAAAACTGTAGAATAAGAAAAAGTTGTGTGAAAACCTTGAATAAATGACATTTCATGCTAACCTATTGTTTTATTTTACTTTTTAGGGCTAAGTATAAATTTTGCTTCTCCCCTGTGGGCTATAAAACTAATTTTTTTTCAATGCATTTGAATAAAACCCTAGATTATTATACCTCGTTAGATAGCTGATGAAACGTAGATATTTTAAAAAAAATCTGCCGAACAATTTCCATAATATTTTTTTTAGATATACCTTAGAGAAAAAGAAACTTTCTAATATTTATTCTTATTTCTTAACTTTCATTTGTCTACTACGGTCTATTCAATTAACTTATGCACTTTTTTAATAATCGACGTCCTAAAGCATCTCATTACACATGTAAAAATGCAATAATAATAATAATAAGATACACAAAATAACCAAAAATAAATTTAATTGCCTAAAAATTGGCAATTTTCAATAAAAAAATTCAAAGTCGAATATCTCGAAAAGAGTTAAGTTTAGGGTAGGGTGTTTCATAGTGAAATATGTCAGGAATGATGGGTACTCCACGCCCTTAACGGATCTAGCACGACTTTTCCTGTAACCCTGTATATTATAAAGGAAGAACTGAATGACTCAAAGTCTCACAGACAAGACACAACTTAAACCTCTGATGCCTTGAAATTTAGAGCGTCCATAGGCTTAGGATGAACGTGAAAAAATTATGTCTATGGTTTATTCCTTTTAGTGTATACTCAGAAAGGAATTTTTAAAATTCGCGTCCTATGAATTCTTATAAATTGGTTGAATTTGAAAAATGGTTTTATCTGAAATATTTTGTAGTATACTGCAACTGTTATGTAGTTTCCTAGCGTGAAATAAATAAACAGAATTGTTATGTTTAGTTCAGCTAGCAGCCCTAGACTCGATAGAACGTAGAGCTTTCAGACTTATTGGCGAGCAGTACCTTGAGGAAGCTAAGATCCAAAGTCTTGAACACCGCCGCAAGGTCGCTTGCCTCTCGATCTTTTATAGGTTACATTTCGGAGAATGCTCACAGGAACTTCACGACCTGATTCCACCATCTCCCTTCCACTCCAGGACGAGTTGGCGTACGGCGCATTACCACCCTTTCCTTGTGGATATCCCATCCACCCGAACTAAGCGGTTCTCCTCCACCTTTATCATTCGTACCGCTAAGGAATGGAATGCGCTGCCTGCTTCAGTTTTCCCGGCCAACTACAACCCGAGTATCTTCAAGACGAGAGTGAATAGGTGTCTTCTTGACTTTCGTGATACATCTTCAGCCACGTCATCACTTACCATCAGGTGAGACTGTGGTCAAACGAAGGTCTATTGTTAATAAAAAAAAAAAAAAAAGCGATTTCTAAAATTTTGCTAAAAAAGGGTACGTATGCATGAAATCAAACTAACTTTATTTTATACGCCACTACGTCGTTAAGTGTCCTTATCTATAGTAAAGTATAGGTACGAATTCTTAATGGACGGGAGCAAGATATCGTTACATCCATTAGCGTTAGGGCACTGTGAAAAATGAAAAATCCAATTTCTTTACCGAAAAACTCGATTCCCAAGACAATAACTCATCAGAACAGATCGGATTATTTAATATCTTCCTGGCTAAAATTAAATAGATTACTAATTAAAAAGGTTCTCGGCAGGCTTTTAAGTAAAGGCTATGATGGAAACCCAAACTTTTACATCAATTGTTGAAACTTCTGAAAGATTTCAGAATAAAGTAAAAAAATCTCTACCTACCAATTAGTACGAACTGAAATTTTATATAAAATTTGATAGATTTTTACGGACGATTAATGATCTAAGGTTCGTGATTTGTGGCGCGCAATCAGATAAAACTTCGTTGAGATTTATTCGAAATGTTTTTTTTGGTTTTGTACATTTATATCGGATAAAATTTGGAGATACCGTCCAATGATGTGATCACGGATATTTCTCTCATATATTAAAATAATACCTATGTTTCTGGTTTATTATACTACTACGAGAATTTATGTCTTCACGCCAACAAGATATATCCTATATCAACTTTAGGGTTATTGTTATTTATGTGTTTGGTTTGGTTGCTAAGATTTATTTCTTGGGATTGGTGACAGGATATAATAATTATTCCGGACATTCCACACACACAACATCATCTAGCCCCAAGCTAAGCAGAGCTTGTGTTATGGGTACTAGATGACTGATATACTTAATACAATACATTACATAGATAGATATTTTTTATTATACATAGAAAACACCCAGACCAACGGAACAAATTTCTGCAGATCGTACACAAATTTGTTCCAAGGCGGGAATCGAACCCGCAACCTCCTGCGTCGCAGGCGGACCTTCGCCCACCGCGCCACATCGGTCGTCAAAAGTCAAAAGGACAAGGTCTAACTAGATTCATTTATAAAATCACTCATTTTATAAAGATGAAAGGCAGTGCAGTTGATACGATCCGTTGATCTATAGATTTTTCGTTGGATACGTATATTTTTATGTTAATTATTTTATTTCAAAGGATGATTCTATAATGATCTCGAGGTAGTCCCTTATAAACTTTATTCCCAAAAGATTACAACTTATCTCGCGAAAACAGAAAACTGTTTATAAAAACGACATCAAAGTGTATTAGTTGGTAAAAACCATAAAGTGATACCTATTGTAAATCATCGATATCTATACAACGACATCGATAAAAGTACAAAACATCCAACATCTCTAAGTTTGAAACCGATCAGCCTTCAGAACTGACTCGACAATGCAGCCTTTGTGAAGACTCATTCAGTCAGCCAATCAGATATTGATCCGATAGCGATTTGACCTGTGCAAGCCATGAACAAAAAGGACTATGTAGACTAAGTATTCAATTGCCTTTGTAGTAGTATTGTTTGTAGTAAGTGCACCCACTACAAACTCAAATCTCTCTCTCTGGTTGCTGGAAAAGAAATCTTTTGAGAGTTAAGCTGGCATATGCCATAAACTGACTGGTTTTATCTTTATGTTTTTGTTCTATGTGTGCAATAAACGACAATCTATTCGCTAATTCTTTACATTGGCTGTCCCCTTCCAAGGCACCCTGCCTTTTGTTCTTTGCAGACTCTAACCCGGGCAATGGGCATATCCCTGGGAATAGCCCTTAAGGTGACAAATCTAAATCGAGCTGTGCTGCGCTGTACTGCGCTGTGCTGTGTTTGGTCAACTCGCTCGTCTAATATTTTAATGAGGATACAAACAAACCATGCTGTGCTGCGCTGTGCTGTGCTGCGTCAATATTAGTCGAGCGAGTTGACCAAACATAGCACAGCGCAGTACAGCGCAGCACAGCTCGATTTAGTTTTGTCACCCTTATACTTGAACGCCGTTGAACCACCACAAGATTAAAATATAATTTCCATTCAGCCTACTATTTTCCCATTCGTCCCACCGATATGACAAACGGAGTATCACGTTTCTAACTCTAGGGCAGTATATTATGTGAACTTCGTTTTGTAAATTAGATTAGATACATACTAATAATGCTGGAAAATCCACACAGCACCGTCTAGTCCTAAGCTAAGCAGAGCTTATATTTTGGGTACTACATGACATATATACTTAACTAGCGACCCGCCCCGGCTTCGCACGATTTTATTATAAGTATATAAACCTTTCTCTTGAATCACTCCATCTATTAAAAAAAAAACCGCATCAAAATCCGTTGCGTAGTTTTAAAGATTTAAGCAGTCAAAGGGACATGAAGACATAGGGACAGAGAAAGCGACTTTGTTTTATACTATGTAGTGAAACAATACTTTGCTTAGATAGGTTTTTTTGTATAGTTGTAGTAATGATTTTTTGACAAAGGTCGCAACAGTTTTTAAAACGTAAATTTTAAGACAATTGATATGACACTCTCATAAAGTAGTTTATGTTATATACCTATACGTGGGTATATAGTTTACATAGAAGTTTGATCAAGTTCCTACTGATGTTTTACTTTACTATTAACATATTTTTATATATTTAATCAAATTAAAGAACAGACTTATTAACGATTTATCAAAAAGAGCTACCCTGTCTGCTAAAGCAACTTTACTAACCAGACTAACCCTAATTGGTAGGTAGTTAATTAGCATGAACGTGTTGTTCAAAGATACACATGATTCGGGGAAGGTTGCTCTACCAATTAACCAAATAACCGATGTTTTCCGAACGCAGACATGTAGGTAGGCACCTATTTGATACATCTACCTTCCTCTGAAAACACAAACAAAAAGAGCCGTAAACTACCATCCTCTGAAAACACAAACATGTAGGCGTACAAAAAAGAGCCGTAAAATTTACAAAAATCGTATAGATAAGAGTGTCGGTATTGAACCTTTGTCATTTTTGTAATACGTTAGCAGTAATTGGAAAATAACGTAAAATACTAAAACATTTTTTTAACGGCTTGTTTTAAATACTCCAGGACTCAATTGGATCCCGCAGACTTTATTTGAGCGTAATCATAATACAATATTTTGTCGCTTTACTTATGTTGGTACAGTATTTTAATAAACAGGGGTTACTTACTCTTTATTTCACGTTTCCAGTTCAAATCATCATTTGAAAACGATTGTTTATCCAACCGTATAGAAACCACGCCTATCTATTATTCCTCACACAAAATTGGATTTAATAATGCATAGTAAGCTGAATTTCAGCGAGGTAAGCCTGGATTCCACGCGGGACCCCCCGCAACATGCCTGAAATTGCTCCTGTTATTAATTAATTTCCGAAACATGGGACTGGTACCAAAGCAGCCTTAGAGTCAGCTTACAACATCCACAATGAAGGATTTGTTAGATAATTTTCCTTGCGTTTCTGTTGCAATTTCCCACTTGCGTCAAATGTGCTGAAGAACTCCACAATTTTTTTTCAACAAGTGATTCATAATAATTTGCATAATGTTAAAAATGATGATTGATTTGGTTCACGCTTTTTCTCTTTTTTTCACGAAATGACAGGGCGAAGGGCGACGGCCCACTAAATTGATTTTAGAACCATATAGGAGTCCAAATGAGTATTTCGAAACCTAATAATATATCAATATGCTTTAGCGTTTTGATGCTTGGAGGTAAAAAAAGTTTGCGTCAACCACTTAAACGCTCGAAAAATATAGTCCACGACTCGCGAGCGATATAATGAGTTTAGTGGACACGCTCGACTCTGGCATTGGAGGTGTGAAATACCCGCTGACAGTCGTAGTGACAGATTGATGAATGCACTCGCAATGTGATGCATGCCGAGCGCGTCACTCGAGCGAAACGTCACAGGCATCGGTGGCGCGCTCGGCTACAGAGTCCAATGATTCGCTACAACTAGTCAATGTGGTGCAATCCGCAATCAATTTGTGCCAATTAATCACAATATTTATAAAGCAAACGATGCGGACAAACCGACTCGAGCAGCGGATTCCGCTACTATTGTACTAATAGTTATTTTGAGCGCTTAGGCTAGATAAATGACAACGAATTCCACTGAACTATAAAGTAAAATTCGACTAATGGTATATTTCGGAGGTAAGCGGATTTTTAATGATAAATGTCTTGGATAAAAAGCGACGAGCTAAGCGAGCGATGGATACTTAGGGTTCTTCAAAAGTATTTTAAGACATTTAAAGGATTGGCAACGTGCGTGTATACCTGATATTGCAGGCTTCTATAGGCTGTGGTAATCGCTTTCCATCAGGCGGGCCGCATACTTATTTACTACTTTGGTATATAAAAAAAATAAAATGTAGTGACGACGTATGTAACGTAGATTGTGTTTCTAGCAACGCTAACAGAAAGGCATTTGTCTAATCGTCAGCTAATACATTGGTTATCTAAAGCAAAATGCATTAATTATGGTCTGGTGGATTTTACTCAATTGTAGACTTCAATTTACTTATCTGAGTCGAATCGAGTAAAATCAATTTGCTCTTTAGTAAATTAAAACACCCAGTTGGCAAATTATTTTCACATTTTTTAATTCATAATTGAACCAATTTATGCAAAATTGTTCTTCATTTTATGACAAAACAAACAGTATTTTTTAAATAGGGTCATAATGAAATTGAGGGCAGGGTGCGGTTTATATGCTCTCGAGTGTAGGTAGCGTAAAAGATGTCATTAGTTGAGTACTTACTTGATACTTCGAAACATGAGATGAGTATTGTGAGAATCTTGTGCCTGTAGGTTTATGAAACCAGATTATACGTACCTAAATGTATTTTTTTCATTAAATATAGAGTTCCATTATCATACTTCGATGTGTTCTTAGACACCCTTTGCTTGGCTGATACTTTGTTTTATAATTATAATAAATGAAGTTTTCTCTTCATTCGTGTAGTTATAGAATGCACCCTCTTTTAATATAATAATGATGAATAGCATTCATTTTAATTAACTCGCTCATTTTAAAACATTAATTAAAACTTTGTAATTAATTTTCCCCAAAAGTTTACGATATCTACCATTATTCATTATTATTGTTCGTAATACTGTTCATATTATGGTCCGTGTCTGAAACTCTGAACTCTAAAGCTCCTCTATTTAAGAACAAAAACTGTTTTTAATGCTACATTATTTGAAAATATTTGTTAAAGATTTTTAGGAGCTCTGATATTGCTTGCAAACTCACTGCTCTCTCATTTCTTACAACGTTTTCTGCCTAGAGTCTGTTGTTTGTTATTTCCTTGCATTGGGTTATGCTCCCGGTCTAGTTATAACTGTGTGGATTGTCCAGCGTATTATGTTTATTATTTATTTAATGTGCAATTTTAAATCGTATCTCCTCGCATTACATATTATATTTTATTCAATATGTAGGAAAGCTCCATGTTATTATACAATACGACCCTGTATACATATAAATGGCAGATCTTCTCAGATGAGATCGATGCTAGGGCCTCGCTTACCAACTGGTAACGAAACTTACCAAGTGAAGTAAGGTTTGCTGGAAGAGAATTCTATTTAGGGTTAAGTTCGCCTTTGCCATAACTTATCTAGATTACCTTGTCTATGTTTTATTTGTGCAATAAAATAAAGTGCAAAGGGAGTAAAACATCAACTCTTCGAAAAATTCGAAGAAAAATATTTAAATCCATCTGTAATACATAGGTTTGGTACATTTAAATATATTTGAATAGAGACATATTTGTATGAGTCCTTTCTCAGGTAAGGTGTCAACAAATGCCAGCAACTCGTTCACCATTAACTTGCACTGGTCACAGTGTACATCATCTGAGGTTTTACTATTTCGGTAATTAATTAATATATAAGTTTATATATGTATTTTATATTATTAATATTACAATTAATAATATAAAATATAAAGTTTAATATTATATATAGGTAATTCGGTAGTTATTTCAGTAATAAATTAATAAAAAAAGAAACCAACGTTAGGCAAATGTTAGCATAAAAGTGAAATTCAAATCAAAAGAGAATTCAAGAAAATGTGTTAGAACTAATAATTTGAATTAAAATTTCATAGAAACTATTGTTTAAATTTCACTCAAACTCTGCCTGAGTCAGAGAGAGTTTATAGTAAACTTAGTTTGATCACAGAGATAAGATTTCACTACGGAAAATTTTGCATACACACCGACCCGTCACTTTCAGAATTATTCCAACACTTTTTAATAATGAGTTACTTTCGCATTTATAATAATACTAGCGACCCGCCCCGGCTTCGCACAGTTTTATTATACGTATAAACCTTCCTCTTGAATCACTCTATTTATTAAAAACCCCATCAAAATCCGTTGCGTATTTTATAAGATTTAAGCAGTCAAAGGGACATAAGGATATAGGGACATAGGGACAGAAGAAGCGACTTGTTTTTATACTATGTAGTGATAGTAGAGATTGTCGGTAAGAGTTAACAAACTTGCAAATATCCGCATTTCTATTATTATCATGATTATTCCTATATGGGTCATGTATGCAGACTTCGTATGGCATTCAAAGTTTTAAAATATTCATGGCTTGAGTTCGGGAGATAGCACTCTGTAAACTTGGCCCAAGTTGCGGCATGCGAAGGAGATTAATAACGTCCCGCGGGACCAAATTGGTACCCGTTTGAAGGGTGGCTTCGGAATAAATAATGGTTAGTCCATCTATAGTACCCGAGAACAGCATGATTTAGAGTACTTACGTACTATTTATTTGTTTTGTTATATAGGGATACTGGCATCTAACAATAGAAAGCACTTTCCCACGATTTCGGCCCTTAAGGGGTCGGCGGATGGATGAACTCCCCTTACAAATGGAATACCAAAATAATTTGTGTTTTTTGTATTTGAATGAGTATTTATCTATGCTCCTCAGTAGTTTTTTAGTCAAAGTTATGTGGTCAACTGGACCCACGGGTCCAGTAACGAGTCTAGGAAGTATTTTGCTCGGGTTTTCTTATCTTCATAGTTTAGAATTCATTGAAGAATTTTCGTTCAATAATTGCATTTCAGTGTTTCTCGCTACACTCGACACATTTTCCAAACAACCGCTGAAACCGTAAAACCATTTTAGCCGTAACGATGCCATGGCATTCCTGAAACCCAAAAATAATCACAGTAAATGTCAACACTTGAAGGTTATTGAGAGGCTTATTCTCGGAGTACATTAAAATAACTACAGGTAGGATTATTAACGAAGAAACTTACTATCAAAAAGTATAACTAGTATTTACAATATAAATAATTGATCTAACTGTAGACTTTTCTTCGGGTCACGCGTCGTCGTATCGATCAGACGCTCAGATATATTTTTTTACCATGAAAATTGCAAGAGTTTACATCCATAGCTTATAATGCAGGAAAGACTAGCTTTCTTAAATCTTTATTCCTCACTAGATAAGGCAAGGTCTGCTTAGCTTGGGGTTAGATGATGTTGTGAATTATCCAGTATGATTAATTTATTTATAATGTGAGGAAATGTTAAAATACATTTCATTGTAAACTTTCCTTTATTGTCAAGCTGTTTACAAGCGGGAAAATTCATGTTAATAAGGGTTTTATTGCATTTTGCAACCAAGAAGTGCATAAATCTGAAAACTAGACTACTATAAGCTACTTTAAGAATACTAAGAATAGAACTAAAAGCGGAACCAGCATAGTAGTCACTGCTTATAATAAAACCATTGCTTTTCCTTGAATCCAAGCAGTGGAAAGCTAGCAGTTATAACATTGTGAATTCAAATGTTATGTTATAACATTGTTACGAGTTCTCTATTATGTTGACGAAGGTCGTAAAGCTCGTTTAGCTATCTACATAACCATGGGCAATAGGAAACGTAACTACTACGAATAGAAACGCGATAATTTCAGTGCTTACTCATAAATAAAATAGGATACAAAATAGAAGTGCTCCCTCTCTGGGATACAATCAACTAATCACTATTCCTTGATGGTGCCTAATAATTTTAAACAGAATCCAAATAAAGAGGATAGTTTCTCAATGAGTAATTTCATGTAACTATATTCACTGATTACCTTAAAACGCCTGAAACGATTCGGATTTTCTGTACAAGCGATTTTAGACATTACCAATAAAAAAAATGAACTACATCAATGATAATTTCTTGTTCAACAATTACTTATTGATGTTTACCTCCTTTTTCATTTATTTATAGTTTTTTAAAATACGTATATTACTGACTCATCAAATGGAATTAATAAAATATGTTAGACAAACTGCACAGCATCATCTAGCCCCAAAATATAGAGCTTGAAAATTGATCGGCAAACTTAATACATTTCAAAAATATAAATACAATTGCTTTTGTTGACAATGTTCTTGATTATCTTAAGCAATATTTGAAGCCACCTTTTGAGTAAAAAATACTTGTAAGTAATAGGTTTCGCTAGAATCCTTCATGTTACAAAACCTTACCGTAAAAACATTTTGGTTTTTACAAATAATATAAAAACAAAAAGTTACAAAAAATTAAAAAAATATATTAAAATTTCAAAAAATAGTAGCTGCTTAGTTCACACCATGTGGAAATTTAACGGATTCTAACCACGAAGGAGCACAACATAGCTAATCTTTTAATATTGAATTAGCCAACTGGTTTCACTTAATTTCTCTTGGGAATCAATGAATTAAATATTTAGCTAGGTACTTATTGTAGCGGGTATTATGCACTAGGTTACTCACAAATTAATATAACAAAGTAAAGGAGAGCAGATGCCTTTAACCCATATATGCCCAGAAAGATTTAGGTCTCCGATTTTCATAATTTTTGCATATGTTGTTGCTAATGGAATATTATAAGACCCATATTTTTTTATTTTGAGTTTCAGTTACTGAAAGTGCCTTTTTTTTGAAGGGTCGCTATCGACCCCGCGGGCAAATAACTATCTGATAATAGTGGAAAAGGTAGGGGTCAATCAAACGCAGTATGTTATTTTTACACGCCCGTTTTATATTTTTACTAATGTATTAATACCTATGTTCAATAGTTAGGAAGATTTACTTCCTAATCCAAAAATTCGGTAATCCGAATAAATAAAATTAACAATATACCTAGCTTAGGAATCACATAATAAAACTACGAAATAACTATGCTAATTTCGCAAAGCATTTGTCAGGAAGATTAAATAAATATCTAAATAGACCTCAACGTTTTAAAGACCTTCGTTTTCACCCAAACTTTCCAGGATATCTACTATTTCATTGTTAGATAGAATTCGGCGTGACCTTAGAAAAAAAGACAACATTCGGTATCATATCTGCCCAGAGGGTCGGTAGTGACTCATCAAAATATTCGGTCTAATAACAGAGTGAAAAACATATTATTATCAAAATTTTGTACGTACGTATCTAGAGTATTATATTTACTTTTCTAATCATTCAAAAACAGAAACTAAAATCCTTATAAATAAATAGTTATTTACGGTTTTGTCTCAGCCGGTGCAAAAATTTCGCCATAAAAATCAAGTCATAACTTTCACCACAACTATTCAACTGAAATTGAGCTTTTTTGATGTAAAATTTGCTTCAGGTGATTAGCTATTTTATCATAAAATGCGTAAATGGCGTTAAACACATTTTCTTATGTATAATTTTCAATTTCGAGGCATCCAAGCGGGAGAAGAAAGTTTGGGTCGTTTTCGTGCTTTTGGGCATATATGGGTTAAGGTTAAATTTTAAAAGCTCCTCATGTATTTACAACTGCATTTTCGATTCATGCTTTCTTCTTTGGGTCTCTATAAAGGCTGAGAGCTACTTGGGACAATGTTATAAAAGCACTCTATTTTGAACTTTGTTGCGGGGGTAGTATAAAAGCTAAATTATAAATAGATATTTGAGCTTAAATATTATAAAAAGACAGTTCTAAACCTACAAAATACATGGTAAGAATTTATTTTGGCATAAAATGGAATCTAAATGATGTCCATAACGTACGACAATGTACCCATCTATCTATCGACATATAATATTCTACGGTAACAAATTATAAACACCATGCTTTCAGTCAATACCTGTAGGATCATAGAATTGGTTTAAAAAACCCTCTATTTACCTGTTTACGAGTGAAATACAATTAGAACGGAACCATACACGTGGGTGTGCCTTATGCTGCTATCAGAATCTGCAAATGTAGAAATAACACGCCCCACGGGACTTGAATAAACGGGCGTGCAGGTGCTCTAGGGTTGTACTACTGTAAAATTAATTAATATAATTATATAATAGGCCACATCTTCACAATTACGTGAGATAGTGGCCAAAAGCTCGACCATATCCAATAAAAAAAAAACAACTGTTAAACAGGTGTCTAAGTCGTCACTTTTTTTTGTGGCAAGGTCCTTTACCTTTATACGCGTTCTTGATAGTCGATGTTCTTCCATTCTCTCGACATGATAATTGAAAGAGGATAAATACATTTTCGGATTTCACGTCCGCGAGATGACGAATAAGTCGCTGTTTCGGATACTGTTCTCTAGAAATATGTATTCTTTATCTATATATATAAATCAATTGCTGTTTGTTAGTCGCGTTAAAACTCGGGAACGCCTGAATAGATTTATCTTATCTTGGTCTTGAAATGTTCGTGGAGGTCTAGCGAAGGTTTAAAAGGTGATAAAAATTCGAATAATTGCCGGGAAAACCCGGGCGAAGCCGCGGGGTGCAACTAGTTAATGATAAAGATATATTTATTTATTTATATAGATTTATTTATTCGATTTATAAAACCTTTTATTAGGTGATTAAATAAAAGTTGGTTGATAAATATTTCGCCTTCGGATCGTAGAAGCAGCCCTTATGTAGAGGGTAAGTAACTGCCGTAGCTATTGTTAAACATTGATCGTTCAACAATCGACACGGGAAACTAACTGAATTGCGCCGTTTCGCAATCAGCCTAGCCATTCCACATACGGGCTGACTCTACGATCCGGGGCGACGGCGACAGACTGATAGAATCTATCTGAGTAGGTATCTAATTTATATACCTTCAACACATTTCTAAGATATAAGCTTTCTGAAATGCATTGTGACACGCGGAAGGAAAGAGAAAATATCTATGTCTTAAATAATGGCATGTAATTCGTGGCAACCCTAGCACCACGTGTAGGCTCGTTCCCAACGGTCCCGTAGAACCGAGGCTTCTCCGTTCAATTTCTGTAATTGTAGCGATGGCCCCGCACTTTGAATGTATAATACACAGTGCTAACGAGCTTTGGTATGCCTATGTTAGTACGCATAACAGTAATTAAGATATGACTCGTCTTGCTTAATGTTGTTGGCACCAGTTTGAGATCACCTACTAGTACATACTAAGACCTGTGACATTGTACAAATACTGATTTCATCATCATCAACCCAGTCTAAATCTGGACATAGGCCTCCCCTAATGAGTGTCATAGAGCCCTGCCTTCAGTTTGGTTGTCGCATCCAGCATCTGCCGGGAGTCTTTCGCTTACTTTGTTTCTATTATTTTATGGTATTATTCTTTATTTTATTTTTATTTTAATACTATTATTTTTGTTATTTTATTTGTTTCTTGCGCCTGCCCTCGGCGCGACTGGGATAAAAAGTGAGAATGATTTACCATGCTAAACTTATAAGTTTTATACTAAGTACTTTTCCATGGAAAAATTTACTAGAGTAATCTTCTTTACTTTTATAATTTATTGGCTCGATAAAAATCGAATATTCCGTAAGTGCCGACATTTTTCGAGCGACAGATCCCATCTTTATTATTGAAAAGTAGCTACGAAATAATATATCGGTTTTATTTAGTCTTCATTCACTCACCAACAGGTGTCGACAGACAATGACAGATCTTATACATAGGTGTTCACCTCAGACTATAGAACGTGTTCACCTGCCACGAAGGCAATAAATGCGTGGAATGAGTACCTATATGTACCTTATATAGTTTATCACCTCAATAATTTATCATTGTAGACCTCGTAGTCAAAATTTAAAATATTATCACCACCCTTTGTTTACTGTTATAGAAGAGAAACGTAGTAATTGCTTTATGAAAAAGTTTCCGTGCACAATTTTCACAGTACCTATGTCTTTTACAGACACGCGATGTACAGTTTTCAAAATACGTCCACAGCCGGATCAATCTCAGACTGACATTGTCAGTTCTTAAAAGAGCTTTATTCAATTTTTTGGCTGTATTGTTTATTCAGGATTCTGTTTATCCCTTTCCTTTGTGCTCGGCAACGGACAACAAAAGATGAGTAGAAATGAAAATTAAAAGTAATAAAATCTTTATTAAGATGATATCAAAAATCCATTAATTTTCAAATATAGATCAGTAATATATTTGAAAATTAATGGATTTTGGTATGCAAGAATGGATTAATTGGTCTGTTTGTTTTCGGATAGTAATTTATATTCATCGAAATTTCATTCACATTACATCACAGAGAGTCGCGCGCGGGCGCATGGTACAGCCACACGCGTTTGGTTATTGTTTGACCCTTAACCGGTTCTAGCGGCTCGGCCGCCGAGTGCGCTAGGCACGCGCGTTCGCGCGCTAATCTATTACAATGAACAGTTTTGCGATTTTACATAGTGATATTGAAGAGGATAATGACATGATACTGAGGGATGACATGGAGATGGAAAATGGAGTTGGCGAGATTACAAGCGAGAGAAGGAGCATGGAGAATTTAAGTGAGAATATTGTAGAAAATGTGGAAATACCTACTAAGAGGAAATTATTGGAAATATTAGAGGAAGGCTCGGAAGAATGGAATGAGTGTATGGCGAGGTCTAAAAAATTCTCCCGTGGTCGCTTAGAGAATGGCGAGTCTATCAGATTCTCGATGACTAATACCGAAGTTTGTCTGACTGGCTCCGAAGCACTACCTCGACAGTTCGGATTGGCGAAAATGTTGAAGATGGAAAACATTAAAAATGTATTTAAAGTAAAATACCTTAACTCTTTCAAGGCTTTAATTCAATTTAATGACGAGGAAAGTGCTGATGTTTTATTAAAATGCAAGTCTTTTAATGAAAATGGACTAAAATGCCAAAGACCTATGGAAATAGACCGATCATATGGTGTCATTCAAAATATTGATCTCGAACTGACTGAAGAGGAAATCCAGCAACAGATAAACAGCCAGGTGGAAATTTTAGCCGTAAAAAGATTAAAACGCAAGAATACATACGATGGGCATTGGGAACTATGTGAATCGGTGAGATTATGCTTTGATGGACCATCTTTACCCGCATATGTCTTTATCTATGACACTAGAGTGAAAGTAAGTCCCTATACTTACCCAGTCACGCAATGCTCACGTTGTTGGCGATTTGGTCACACAATAAGAATGTGTCCATCTGTCAAGATTATTTGCCCTAAATGCACAAAACATCATGCAAACTGCGAGACGACTCTTTTTAAATGCAACAATTGCATGGGAAAGCACATGGCCATGGCAAAAGTGTGCCCAGCCTATCATAAGGAAAGACGAATTAGAGAGTTAATGGCAGAGTTTAATTGCTCATATAAAAAAGCCCTTACTATTTACGTTCCACCGTCGTCACCTCACGCAAGAGATAGTGCATTGATGAACGAATATCCACGTTTACCAAACACGCCAGTAGAAATGCCTTCTTTAAGATCTAGGCACACCGACCTACCAAATATGGAGACAAACAGCTCTACATCGTACGCTCAAAAAGTAAAAGTTACCGAAAGAAGCTCAAAGAAGAAAGAGGCTGCGTCGAAACAAAAAAGAAACAAAACACGTTTGTATAGAGAACTAGATGAAGACTCTATTGAAAGTGACGTAGCAGGTAATGGAAGCGAAGATATAGAAACGAGTAAAGTAAATGATGGGAAGAAATTTGAATTTAAGGGGAAAATATCATGGAACCTTCTATTCAAAAAACTTAAGACATCATTATTTGATTTGAACATCTCTTGGGAAGACAAGATTAAAGGCTGTGGAAGAATTTTGTTTGATGCTCTAATATCTTTTATCATGCAGTTTATAGATGAACAGCCTTGTTGTAATTTCATAAAACAATTATGGATTACAACCAGCCAAAACTTATTGTAAATGTGCTACAATGGAACGCTCGAAGCATTCGCCCCAAAAAAGTCGAGTTTGAAACGCTACTTAGTCAGGAGAAGATACATATTGCTGTACTATGTGAAACTTGGCTTGACCCGAATTGTGAATTTAGTGTTAGTGGATACAAGGTGTTTAGACTAGATCGAGATGATGAACACGGTGGTGTGGCAATCTTGGTCCATAATTCTATTAAAGCTCATCAATTCGAAGTCAACCTCTCGAACCCACAGATCGAAACATTAGGCATCAAGGTATCTAACTGTCAACACTTAGAAAAAATTTATTCGATATATTGCCCACCATCTGCTAGAACTAACCAAAGTGATTGGGACCAAATGTTCAATTTATCTGCTAGCCGGTCTCTAATAATTGGCGATTTTAACGGCCATCATAGCATTTGGTCAAGTAAAACTGACACAAGAGGAAACCAGATCTTTGATTCTATTATGGACAGTAATTATACATGCTTAAATGATGGCACGCATACTAGGTTTACTTTATCAAATGACAGAGTACAACGTTCTTCTCCTGATCTGTCTCTAGCATCTGTTGATATTGCTCTTAATTTCAGTTGGAAAGTTTTAAATGAAAACTTGGGTAGTGACCATCTAATCATTAAACTTGAAACTAGTATTAGCGTAATAAATAATACTAAAAAGAAGCGTAACTTTAAAAAAGCTGATTGGTTAAAATATAAAACAACTATTGAGAGAGAACTTTTGAATTACATTTCTCCAAATGATAACCAATTAGCTTATGATACATTCATTGAACTTATCAACAAAGCAGCTGACATGGCTATCCCTTATATTAAAATTTGTGAAAACCCTCTTCAACAAAAGAAATTCACTCCGAAATCGTATTGGAATCAGGATATTTCTAATGCTGTAGCCAATCGAAGGCGTGCGCTTGCTATTTTTAGAAGAAACCCTACTCCAGACAACTTAAGTGAGCTTCAAATTAAAATAAGAGCTGCACAAAAATTGATCAGATCAGCTAAGTGTAAATCGTGGCAGGGTTTTTGTGATGGTATCGACAATGTGACATCTGCCAGAGATATGTGGACCAAAATGAGATGGCTCAAAGGTAATAAATCACCTAAATCTGATATTACACGCGAAGCGGCTGAATCATTACTAGGGAGCCTGGCGCCTGATTTTGTAAATCCTCCTGCTCCCACATTTTCTAGTGAGAACTCTCTATTATCCTCTCCGGTTACGGTACATGAACTTGCAAACACGATTAAAGATACCGATACTGCACCAGGCTTTGATAATATCTCATACACAATGATAAAGAACCTTCCAGATGAAGCCAAACATATACTTGTATCTTTATATAATAGATTCATCTGCTGCGGCTTTGTTCCGCAACAATGGAGAGAGGTTAAAATAGTTCCTATACCGAAAACGAATGCTGGTAATAGTCCCTTTGTGACGTGTTTTAGACCTATAGCCTTGTTATCTTGTCCGTGCAAGATACTTCATACGATTCTCACACGCAGACTCGAGTGGTACCTGGAGCGAAATGGCTCCTTCTCTGACGAAACAGTAGGCTTCAGAAGAGCGAAGTCTTGTATGGACAATTTGACAAGATTGGTTTCTCGAATCCAATCGGGATTTAGTAGAGGTGTAGCAACTGTGGGCTGCTTTGTTGATATTGACAACGCTTATAATAACGTTAATATTTCAAGTCTTTTGCATGTGTTGGATAATCTTGGAGTGGGTAAATTACTGTGCAATTACCTCTGGCAATTTTTACACTCTAGAAAATTACTTATCGAGCTATACGATGGCCAATTGAGCAGGATTACAGGAACAGGTATTGCTCAAGGGGACCCTATTTCTTCACTATTATTCAACGCTACAACAATAGGTATTTGTAAAAACCAGGATCAAGTCTTCATTTCTCAATATGCTGATGATTTCGTACTTTATACCAGCCATTCTAATTTATCAGAAGCAGTATCTCTAATTCAAAATTCTTTACACACACTAAATAACGGTTTATCGCTTTTAGGATTAGGTATTTCCCACAAGAAAACAAAAGTATGTGTATTTTCTAGACCATATACTAGGAACATAGATAGATTTAACATAGACTTATTCATTAATGATGTTCGCATCGAACAAGCTCATTGTATTAAATATTTAGGTATGTGGTTAGATAGAAGTTTAACATGGGGGAAACACATAAATGAAACAATAGACAAGATTAGTAAGTTTATAAATGTATTTAAAGTCCTTTCAGGTTCTAAATGGGGTATACATCCAAAACATATACGACGGCTTTATATTTCGATTATTAGAAGCAGGCTAGATTATGGCTGTTTTCTATATGGCACTAGCACGAAAAGTCGCTTATACAGGCTGGATAAAGTACAAAATCAGGCGATGAGAGTGGTCGGTGGTTTCATTAAAACTACACCCATCCATGTCATGGAAAGTGAATTATGTATCCAACCATTATTTGTTCGAAGAACATATCTAGCAGCTAAGTTTTGGCTCAGGTCAAACTCAACAATGGATAGTCTGACTATTAATGTTTTGGTTGAACTGGAGCAACAATGTCGCGGAGATTATTGGGTTAGGAAAAAAACAGGAAATATTGTAACGTACCTATGCATTCTGAAGCTAAAATGTTACTTTACGCTTTGGATATTTGGATAAGCAGTTTCGATTTATTTAAAAATATTAAAACGACAATAAGTGGGCTAACACAATCAAAGAAGCGCGTAGGGATTGTTAACCTACATAATTTATACTGCGAGTACCTACATGATAACTTTAGCTCACACTACCAGTTGTATACGGATGGGTCAAAGGATGATTCGGGATGTGGGTCGGCTTTTGTCGACCCTCAGTCAGATGTCTCCGCTAGATTTCATATAAAAGCAGATATCTCAATAATGCACTGCGAATTAATAGCCATTTCGGAGGCATTGTCATACGCGACATCATTGGAGTACAATAAGTTTATTATCTTATCCGACTCCAAGAGCGCGCTTTTACATTTGGCTCGGCTCCCCTCGAGTTGTCGAGGTCTTCCGATAGCCTATACTATCCTTAGAACTATCCGTCAACTTTGCACTTCTGGTAAAGAGGTAATTATACAGTGGGTACCATCTCATGTAGGTATAGCGGGCAACGAGGAGGCTGACCGTGCCGCTAGACAAGCGATAAGCGATGGAATCACATATACGTGCCTACCTATTCATGGCGAGCTGTTGACAGGTGTTCGAATATCATGTAGGCAGCTGTGGCATGAATATTTTGATGAACGCTCGTTAACAAAAGGAATTTGGTACAAATCCATCCAAGCTCGGCCTCCCCGTTGTCCGTGGTTTGATGAAGATGTAATGAGTAGGAAAAATATTGTAATAATTATGAGGCTGCGTTCCGGACACATTCCGTCGAATAAATTCAAGTTTTTAATGAAATTCACTGATTCTCCAAATTGCCCAGAATGTAACATGGTAGAAGACATACACCATGTTTTGACGGAGTGTGTCCGGAACGAGGCACAACGACAAGACATCAGATGTTTATATGATTTTAGCGTAGGTATCTGTAATAGCATTTTGTCTTCCCCGTACTCCGAGGAAGCCAAAATGCTAGTTAAGCTTTATCTGCGAATTGTTTAGGTAAGTATAAGTAAGAAGTGTAAATATTAATATTTTTGTTGTGTTTGTGTTTTTTGCCATGTTTTTATTATGTAATGATCTCATATGGGAGTGACATAGTCACTATGTGACAAAACTCCAATTAAATAAATAAAGATAAAAAAAAAAAAAATTACATCACAGAAACATTTCATTTGCTCCTAGGGAAATCCCTAGGATCAAATGAAATGTTTATTTGTTAATAACACAATATGTCAGATCTTTTGACTATTTAGTAAATAATTGTATTCAAAGCTCTTTGGATATTCATCCTTTAGCTAACGTCACCAAATTAAAATTACTTGGTATCTGAAATTATGTAGGCACTAAAGTATACTTACTTGATACTGATCTTAGTGTCACTATATCGTGTGGGATGTAAAGGCGTATCAGTTTCCAGCATAGAAACAAGATTTAATTAATTTACGTACATTTACAAGTACTGGTACATAACTTTTGATTAATTGCTTATCTTCGTCTAAGGCCAGGTTCCTACAAGACTCGGATTGGATTGAGGCTACGACAACGTTGAGGTACCTTTCTTCTTCACCACCATTTCATCCATTTCCCTATTGAAATTGTTCAAGGACGCTATCATCATCATCGTAGCCTTTTATCCGTATTCTTTTTATCATCCGCTGCTCTAGCAGAGCAACGGGTGATAATAAGAAAAAGGCTGGCAAAAAACTATAGGCATCTATACCTATAGCTTATGCCACCCTCAAATAGCATGCTAGAGGCTCAGACTATCGGTAAATGGCTCATCTTGAAATACTTAGTCAGGGTGATACGTAGATGCGAGGCTGCTTTAGTGAAGATATATTATTTGCCTTCAATTCCTGTTTCGTGGAAATACACCTTAACTTAGAATCCGTCTGATATGTATCTGACAGGATCATACTTCCTTTACCTTTGACATAATATCTCTGCGCAATGTTACTAAGTCACGAAAACAATTATAAAGTTTGACTAGGTAAACTGACTGGATGGCAATTTATCTTAAACAACTTCGCAAGGAATCTACGCATTTTGCGGTTAACAAAGTTCACAAGCGAATAAAACCGCAACGTTTTGGTTCCGCTCCATTCAGATTTGTAGAGAAGATATTATGCTTATACAAAGTGAATAAAGACATACTTTTGTTCCCAATATAAGAACAAAAAACTGTCTTTATATATAGTTTAGTGGGCTCTTGTCAAATAAATGTTTTCTATGAATGCGGTCAATGCGGGGTCCAAGCTTGACCTTCCAAAATAACTCGAACTAGATCTTCCGAAGTTAGAGATCCCGGGCAATGGAAAGTCCCGGGTGGGTTCCTTCAAGGGTCGCTTTTCATAAATACAAGATGCCTAAGCCTTTGCCCTTGAACTCGTACCTTCATTTGTTAATTCGTTCGTGGCATGTCAATTGAAAACGTCGTGTTGTTGTGGTCTAAATGTTGTCGTAGATATGAACCGCAACACTTTCACACAATACAAAAATATGCATTCAAATTATATTAACTAATAAATTAGAAAAATTATATTAATTAAAAATTAATAAATTTTACTCATTAGATATAAATGTATTTTAAATTGACGGCAAATGATAGGGAGAGATAGCTCGCGGACCACTCACTCGATTCTTGCGCTAAGAAAATGTTTTTAAAATGTATAGTTATAAAAGTTATGAGTTTAGCAAATAAGTATTTGTATTTTTGTTTTTGTGTTACGTGGAAGCATTGTTATATGTCTAAATAACGATTATTCTAATTGTATGCGGCCCGTGCGGGTATTGTTGTATGTACTGGTATGTGCTGTGACCTTTAGGCCTTGTTTTCACCTGGTTCCTAAGAGAGCGAATGCTCGTTCACACGTATAATGAAAGCATCTGAGGTGAACGAATACCTGCATAGGTATATTTAGGTATGCTTAAGTAATCAGTAGAACTGAACACTCAAAGGGACAAATGACAACATTGCTAAATCAAATACAATACACGATACCTTATTGTACACTGACAAAATGATATTGAAATCACACATTCAGAATGGGCAGCCTTGTCGCTTAGAAGCGGTCTATTTCAGGTAACCTTTGGATGGAAACAATCTACAATCCCTGTCCTTAAAACCTGAATAAACAAGAAATAAGTAATAACAAAGTTTAGGCTAGGCAAGAACAGAGAAAAATGTCGGACGACCGCGTAAACACAACGCATAAAAATATTATGCGTTGTCGTAGTGTGTGAGGTAGTTGAACAAAAGTAAATTTCTAAAGAATATTCTTAGCAAGAAGTACCTTTCCTTTCTTTACACTAGAAAAATGGAAGAAATTGTTTCTGATAAAAAAATAGATTCAACGGTATATTTGGTGTTTCACCGTTCCTTTTGTAACAACAAATCAGAAGGTTCTTTATTCGGCTGTATGTTTTTGATAGGCGCTTGATATAATTAAACAAAGCGTCGGAAAAGAAAGAGCATTTTTGATTTGGGCTGTTCAATTGGGATAAGTAAATACTTGTCTATTTTAACCTACTTGTTTTATCGCGCAATCTAGTAATATGTATATCCAATAGTAGGTACTCTCTGAATAATATTGCATGTAATGGTACTCTGGATAATAGCAATGGTTTAGCGAATTGTTTGGAGCTCCTGCAGCTTGCTCTGATGATAACAATGTCGTAAAATATGTTCCACCAATATACTTTGATTTTGTAACTCAAATATTTACAAAAAATATCTAGGTATGTTTTTCAATCGTGGTATAATAAGTTGAACTGTAAAAGCTCACGATCGGAGTAGATTCGCTCCAGTTTCCAGTAACTTTCAGTACCTTCTGGACCCTCGTTATAAATCACTTGTTCTCCGAACTTTGTGGTTAAGTTTTACATTTATCCCGAGGCCCTCTCTGTAGCCGTCATTTTTGAAGGCCCTTAGGTTTGAGAGTTCGCAGGAAGTTTTTAGTATAATTTCGGTAACTTTGGGGATGTTTTTAGTGACATGGATTCGAGCTTGTATAGACAGCTAAAGTAGAGTTTAGAAAGGAGGCCTACTTGGAAACTTAAACTAGAGTTTAAAAAGCAGGCCTATTTGCCAGTGTACTTAAAAATTATAGATGATAGAAATAATAGAAATTTTCATTGAAAATAAAAAATAAAAAAGATATTTTTTTGTCAGTTTTCAACGAATATATCGAGGTACGTATATAAAACAAGACCCGTCAAGTGCGAGCGTGACTCGCGAGCCGAGGCATACAAATAAGTTATTTCTTGTCAATTATACAAATACGGCGCCCGTGGCATCACCCGCGTGAAAATTTATGAAATGTACGCCGTTGTTTTATTCTATGCAGGCCTTTGTTTAGAACTACGTCTATTCAATTGGCGTGAAGAGGTAACAAACAAACATCCATCCATTCAAACTTTCGCATTTATAATATTTATGTGATAACTGATAAGGTACTGTGATTAGGTACCACACTAGTTAGAGTCTACGATACTTTTGTTTTACTTGATGAAGTTCTTTTTCTAACTTATCCTCTTTTTGGACATTTTTCAAAAACTACTTACTGCAGACTTCAACTTCTACAAATCTATCTGTAAATTGACATATTCCCGGAAGGTTCGGATACGGGGTCTTACATGCAAAAGGCGAAAGTAAAATGTTTCAAGTTATTTGGAACTCAGTTATTTTAGGGGAAAGTACCAAATTTTAGGGGTTCTAAGATTGAAAAAAAAAAGATTTCTGTGATTTTTAGAATATTTTTATGAGTATGAAGCCTAAACACATTTTAAAAACATACTACAAAAAACCGATAAGTTCCTACCTTTTATCTGATACCCGTTTCATAAAGTAGCAGTATTTCAAAAGGACTTTTTTGATCATTTTTCAAAACCCTTCATACAGACTTCTATAATTTTGCTGTTAAATATAGATCCAGCACAAACTCTCTATACTTTATATAACATTTTTTTTCTTGCTGCGTGCGCCTGTGTTTCGCATCACAAATGAACTGTAATCTTCAGCTTCCACTTTAGGGCAGCTGAGCAACAAGTGAGTCTCGACTTACAACTTAATGACTGTGTCTGAGAGGAACCATTTACTTGTCCACTCAAATAGAACAGAAAGCTTTTTGGCCAGACATGATGCATTCATCTGACGTCAGTCTAAAATCAACACACACATACATGTCTTGCTTACTGTTTGTATTGTTGTTACGATGTTGTTATTTCTATTCTATTATATCCAACAACTTCATAATAACCCCATTTTATGCAGTTTTTTTCAAGAAGTTAGAGAAATGTTGAGAACCCTATCAATCATTCACTTGTAAGGTATTGTTGTTATGAATAAAAGTATTATTCTATTCTTTCAACAACTTTATAACGACTCCATAATGAATGAATCTTTAAGGAGTTTATTTTAAGATAAATGATGAGAATCCTATCAATCCATTTACTTATAAGTAAAGTCATTGAGCCATGTATTTACGGCTTGGTTAGTAAAGAAATGTACAAAGGAGGGTCAGATCCTCCGTAAGGCGATTCTTTCCACGTGAACTCCCACGTCTCTCTAACAAGCATTCTCAGCGTGTTCTCAACTAATTGTTGCTATTATACTCTGGCTTTTGGCTAACTGGAACTTTGTAGCTTCTAACTCTTCAAAGCAATTCGCAACCGACTTTGAACTTTGCAAAGCCGCAGAAAAGATTGCTTTTTGATTGTGTCGGTTTGGTTATAAAGTTTTCTTGGGTTTGGCTGACGAAATAAAGGAGAGAGAGCTAAATCACGGTATGAAGTGAGCACAAGTCTGAGAATGAAAATGAATGTCTGCTTTATCGAAACACTAGCAGCCCGCGGCTTTGCTTGCTTTGTTTCTATGGAAGCGTCTCAAGGCTATTCCAATCCCATGGGAATTGATTTATGTGATAAAAAGTATCCTATATGTTATTCGAGGGTTAGCACTACTGTTGCAGGGTTAAGCTCGCCTATGACTAATCCTGTTATACAGGGTGTCCCATAATGAGTCGATAACCTGAAAGGTGCTTATGCGCCAAGTCAAGGCCAATCAGAAACACTTTTTATTTTTTTTCTAACTTGACCCGTTCGGAAAATATTTAATATTTTGTAAATTTTGAAAAATTTGTACCTTTGTTTACATTTTTGGACTTTGTGCCTCCAATTTTAATTTTCTTTTAATTTTTATTTTTGGAATATACTAAAGAAAAACAGTTTTTTTGAACACCGTAAGAAATATTTTGGTAACTAGAACCAGTAATTTTCAAGGCAGGTTTAAAGTAGAAAATTTTAATTTTTCATATTTTTATGCAAAGTTTGAGCTGCTGTGGTTAAAAAAAAAGATAAGGAAACCTAAGATGCCAGGTACTTTAAAAACATGTCCATTTCAAGAGCTTCCTAAAATGATAATAAACGTTGAAATTTTGTAGGGTAAACAACTGAGATATTGCTACTTTTGTGCCCAAAGGGGCCAAAGCTACTAAAAATAATAATGAACCAACACATCAATAAAATATCTTTTTCGCCTTACTCGTTCTAAAATGGTTACTTAGCTTCTTAAAAATAGTGAGGGAAATCTATTTTTGCTGATTCATGCTGTAAAATAGGAAATATTTTGATAAATAATAAACAATAATCTAGCCGAAAGTAAAGAGAGTTTGTGTTATGAGTACGAATTTGGTGGTATGAATTTGGAAAGAAGATTCCAACTGCATTCAAACTACAGAATGACGGGTGTCCAGTACACTAAGTCGTTCAGGAACGGCGTTATTGAGATTCAGCGTATCCAAACAGATAGGTTACGCGTGGTGGCGCTTCCCAGTGGCCAGCGCGGTAGCTGGACTTGAACCCATTGGATTTCTTTTACTGGGGCAACTTGAAGGAACTGGTGTACAACAAACCTATTCCCTAAATACTATAACTTAATTTCATTTCATTTATTATAACTTAATATAACTTCGAAGTCGAGTCTAAAACGATGCGGAAAAAATAAACCCATATTAGTCCACTGCTGGACATAAGTCTCCCCTAATGAGCGCCATAGCGCCCTGTCTTCAGCTTGACGTATCCAGCATCTGCCAGCAGGCTTTCGCAGATCATCATCCTACCTGGCCGGAGGTCGTTCTACACTACGTTTACCAAGTCACGGTCTCCACTGAAGAACACGTTTACCCCAACGGTTGTCGGTTCTTCATGAGATATAGCCGGCCCACTGCCACTTCAGCTTGCTAATTCTTTGAGCTATGTCGATAACTTTGGTTCTCTGTCGGATGTATTCATTACTAATCCTATCCTTCAGAGAAACTCCGAGCATAGCTCTTTCCATAGCTCGCTGAGCGACTTTGAACTAGTGAAGCAGCCCTACCGTGAGTGTCCACGTCTCAGCTCCGTAGGTCATCAGGGGTAGGACGCACTGATTGACAACTTTCGTTTTCAAACATTTGTGTTTTAAGTAGCAAAGTAACCGTTTTAGAAGAGAAAGAGAATGGCGAAAAAGATATTTTTTTGATGTGTTGGTTCATTATTATTTTTAGTAGCATTGGCCCCTTTTGGCACAAAAGTAGCAATATCTCAGTTTTTTACCCTACAAAATTTCAACGTTTATTATCATTTTAGGAAGCTCTTGAAATGGACATGTTTTTAAAGTACCTGGCATCTTAGGTTTCCTTATCTTTTTTTTAACCACAGCAGCTCAAACTTTGCATAAAAATATGAAAAATTAAAATTTTCTACTTTAAACCTGCCTTGAAAATTACTGGTCTTAGTTACCAAAATATTTCTTACGGTGTTCAAAAAAGCTGTTTTTCTTTAGTATATTCCAAAAAAAAAAATTAAAAGAAAATTAAAATTGGAGGCACAAAGTCCAAAAATGTAAACAAAGATACAAATTTTTCAAAATTTACAAAATATTAAATATTTTCCGAACGGTTCAAGTTAGAAAAAAAAATAAAAGTGTTTCTGATTGGCCTTGACTTGGCGCATAAGCACCTTTCAGGTTATCCACTCATTATGGGACACCCTGTATAAGATCACACGATGTATTACCACTATCACTATATAGTATAAAACAAAGTCGCTTTTTCTGTCCCTATGTCCCTATATCCTTATGTCCCTTTGAATGCTTAAATCTTTAAAACTACGCAACGGATTTTGATGTGATTTTTTTTAATAGATAGAGTGTTTCAAGAAGAAGGTTTATATGTATAATAAAACCGTGCGAAGCCGGGCGGGTCGCTAGTTTTGTACAAAAAAGAATTCCAGAACAATACGTAACAAGACGGGATAAAGTTGTGTATGTTTGTTTATCCTTCTTAATCCAATAAAGGGTAACAAAAACTAATAGGACGCTATTAATTCCCAGGTTGAACGTAATTAAGTCTATTCCTAAGCTAGCACGTGTTTCACATTAAATATTATAACTACTGCTTTTAAGCTTTATGCGCTTTGACATAAGAATGTAAATATAGTTCTGGTGCTTATTAGTCATAAAACTACCCGTTTTATGATCTTGAAGAGTCGAGTTAGTAGGTTGAAACTCTATGTGTTTGTGAAATATTTAAATTATACCGTTTATTCCGACTCCTTTAACGTCGATTCCCGCTACGTCAAGTCATTTAACGCAGAGCGCCGCCTGATTACCGGCACGTGCGTCGAGTCATTTAATGCAGAGCGCCGCTGTCTGATTACAAGCACGTCGACAACGGTTCAACATTTAGGGCTCCCACACAAAACTGCGATGCGATGCGATGTGATGCGATGTCATACGAACTTGAGATGCGAATTTCTGCGATGCGATTTTGTGCGGCGAACCGTTTGGTAGGGTAACCATACCTTCAAGTTTAGTCAGCCGTATTGGACGTGTTTTTAGGAAGCGTAAGATGGATCGCAAAAAGATTATTGCACTGCTGTTATTGTTAAATAGATATAAAACAAAAAGAAGATTCAGGGTTCATCCATTTGTTACGATTATGAACACTGAAGGGAACTATTTTACTCGAAAGTACTATGGGTTGAGAACTGAAGAAGATATTTTTTTTTTACAACACAAAGAAGGCGGCTCATGTGCCGCGCGTCTTTCTCTAAAGTTGTCTCAGAGCGGACTAAAAGGGGGGTCACCAAGTATGACGTAATATGGCAGGAGTTTGCGATGCAAATGAGATCGGACGTTATCGTGCGAGTTCGCAGATATTTGCGATGCGATGCGAGTTCGCAGTTTTGTGTGGGAGCCCTTAGGTATGCGTTCTCTGACGTCAAGTTTTTGATAGCGAGGTTCATAACGTAGCGCTCTAGAGGTATAGTTTTTCATCGTCCAGATAGGTACAGTCGGCAGCCTACTTTATCTCACCTAATTTCTTACACAAGATGTTCGATGTTTCGATGCTGTTACCTTTTCACGTCGAAACAACTAAACGGATCGGCCTGAAATTTTATAGAGATGTACCTAGTTAGATGTAGTTAGAGTAGACAAGGAATTAAATATAGGGTTTTCAGTTCATATACATATACAGTAACATAGATTTGTGTTTGTACGGTCAGCAAATATTTGATTTTGTAGAGGTACCTATCAATTGATCCTCGAACTCAATACCATTGGAAGAGAAGAAATGTATTTTTAGTGAGTTACAATAAGTGAACCCAATTTGATAGAGTCGTTTTCTTTGTCAGCCGATTGGATTATTCAAGTCGAATGACTTATTACGCAGGCCACATACGTTCATGTCTACAAGAACCAATGCATGATGGCGCGTCAAGTCTATATAGGAGAAATAAGTTTGCGTCAATTATTTTGCATGATTGAGAGCTTGAATGCATGACAGATGACTTGAAGACTAGAAATGTGACGGCTTTAAGCCTTTTCTTTCTTCCATTCTGAAACGTATCTGATTGTTTAATTTAACATGACAGCCGTGAACTTTTATATTGACGCCGTGCAGCATATTTATATTATTTTATTATTCAATAATTATGCACGCTGTACGAAAACAATGATCGTTTATGGATATTCTGCACTAGAAGCAGCATCAAGCTACATTCATACTTGTGGGTGGATATCACTACATAGTATAAAACAAAGCCGCTTTCTCTGTCCCTATATCTTTATGTCCCTTTAAATGCTTAAATCTTTAAAACTACGCAACGTATTTTGATGCGGCTTTTTAATATAGATAGAGTGATTCAAGAGGAAAGTTTATACGTATAATAAAACCGCACGAAGCCGGGGCGGTCGCTAGTAAATAAATAAAATAAATAATGCTGGACAATCCACACAGCACCATCTAACCCCAAAGTAAGCTACTCAAAGCTTATTTTATTTGTACCATAACTGATAATTATGTTTAATACATTGAATACATAGAAATATTTTTTTTCCATACATATAAAACACCCAGACTAACGAAACAAATTTCTGCATATCGTACGCAAATTTGGTTCGAGGCGGGAATCCAACCCACAACCTCCTGCGTCGCGGTCGCAGGCGGACCTTCGCCCGCGCCACTGAGGTCGTCGGATTTGATCGTGTGTGGCCCGCCGTTACCCGAGCGAGTCTATTTGCGTTGAATGGGATGTCGATTGGCTCTCGGCTCTCAAAGCCTACAGTAGCAGCTGAAGTGCTCCAGGAGAACAAACAGATGAGTCAGTGTTGGCTCCAGTTGAGATGGAGTGTTTGGAAGGGTTTGAACTGAGGAGCTTAGCTATACCATTTATTTCAAGTTATATTACGAAGTTGAAGTACGAAGCTGAAAAAGTACAAAAAAGATTACATTACATAAGACAAGTACAATGATCACAAGTATGATGATGACAAGTATGATGTCTTATCGCTTAGAAGAGATCTCTTTCAGGCAATCTTTGGATGGAAAATATTATATTAATTTACGAAAGGCCCCTGCCTTTCTTGTGCATAAATTAGGTACCTATATTTTAAAATATACCTAAATTTAAAAAAAAGAACTATGTTTCCCAAATAGGTATTCTAGCTGCCTGCAGTTTTTCGCAGATAACCATCCCACCTATTCGGGTTTATAAAATACTAGCTGGTGCTCGCGACTTCGTCTGCGCAGGATAACTATTTCGCGTATAGTCGCGGTTTCACCCGCTTAATTCCCGTTCCCGTGGGGATTCCGGGTTAAAATATATAAAATGTGATATTCCAGACTATAATCTATCTCTGTGCCAAATTTCATCCAGATCCGTTCAGTAGTTTTTGCGTGAAAGAGTAACAAACATCCATCCATCCATCCATATATCCATCTATCCATCCATTCTTACAAAGTTTTGCGTTTATAATATTAGTAGGATTTTTTTATTTTTCCTATTCGTGTTCTTTTAAACGCATGTTACCCTGTAGAAGTAATAAAACTTACCTACCGTGCAAGTTTTACGAGACTGGGCTACAAAATCTAAAATACTATAAGTTGCTCTAGAATTCCCTTTGAATTATTCACTTTGAATGAAATTAAAAACACTTATTTCCCTTTTATATATTAGGTTTTTAAAATGTTTGATATCCGTATAATAATGGTTTTCTGTGGGTAATTATGGCCTTATAGAAATAAACGGTATTGATTTCGATTCACCAAAAATAGAGAAAGCTATGGCAGATATTTTATTCATTTGCTTTATAACTTGTGAACCAAGCCACCCATGATACAAAATGTTGACCTGTAATTATTCCACTAGCGAAATAAATCAACTCATTTATTTTTTATTCTTTGATGTGTAATTTTAGGTTACTGTATATCCTTTATATTTAGGGCTGTTTGTATTTGACCTCGTTGTATGTTACGAATGTTTTACACAATACTTCGTATGAAAGAAATGAGAGCTGGTAATATTTTTTCAGGCTAGATTATAAACCGTATACTTTATCACTGAAGGTTCCATAGTAAAAAACATTTTTTATTCGAAACTCGATTCTGCCCGTGGCTTCAACGCGTTCCTTCAGGATAAAAAGTAAACTATAAATGAATCCCAGCGTATTCTATCCAAATTACAGACCAATTCATTCAGTAATATTGTCGTGATTAGGTAACAAACCTGTAAACAACCGCAATATGAATCTGCAACGGTTACATAGACGTCAACGACGGACAGACAGACAGACAGATAGACACCGTGTTGACTAGAATCCCAGAAGGTCCCATTTTCAACCTTTGGTGCTGGACCCAAATAATAACCGACACTCATGAAACCTTCTAAAACCCCTACCCATAGATAGAGAAATAGTAAACACTTTACTGCACACTTAAATAAAAATAAAAATATACAATAAAATTACTTGGACTAAGTGGCAATTGGCGGTCTTATCGCTCAAGAGCGATCTCTACCAGACAACCTTGGTTGGATAGAATCATTAGATAGTAAGGGGATCTGTGTGTGTGAGTACCTACCCTACATTTATTATATGTAACTAATTTTATGATTTTTATGACACTTTTTTATAACACTTTCTGTGTTTATATAAATTGTACATAACAGAATACTAAAAACAAATCAAAATTTGATAGCACTGAGGCAAGCCACAATTCATGATGTTTGACAAAATTTGATTCGACGCTCACTTCTCGACCCCTTTTAATCCGCTTGTTCGAAGGGCGACGAAAACCTTTGACCCTTCTCAGTTGGATCTTAAAGTCGGAGATTAAAGTGAAAACAAAATGTATGATTTTTTGCTGTCGAGGGTTCAAAAGCTTTTGAACGGATCAAGAGAACGGTATAGCTTTAGCTTTCTTAATGTATTTTACTACTGAACATTTACAGAGAGCCGTTTTGTCTTTAAGTAAGCAGATAAAACAGACTAAATATGTATCAGATAATATTTAGTCTATCTAATAAAGTTTTGGTCTCTAAAATTATCTTTTGTTAGTTTGTTTTAATGTTCTAATAGTTTATGTCCAAAGAAAATTAGAAGTACAATTTAAGAATGGAAGCAAATTAGAATTCAAATCAAGCTCAAGTGATCCTTATAAATAATACCAAGACGCTGGCTGCTTTTACCTGCGCTTAATGTTTGTTGGTAGAAAACAAATTCATATTTTTGTGAATTCTTTATGCATAAACCTAAAAACCCTAAATTAATGGAAATGTCTCTATTATATTATTTAAACATTACTGTATTTCCGAACTTAATATATGGGTAGGGTACAGTAAGGACCCGATCTTTTATCGACTAGACAACACGATCTGTGCTTAGATGAAATCTATTTAGCATAGCGTGTAGGAAGATTACGTTCGCGGCTCGAGAAAGTAATTTTCTATTGAAAAGGCGGTAACAAAAGTCGGCTGATTGTGGCCACGTGACCTACTTCTGGCACACTTGCATGTAGACCAAGAGCAGAAAGAGTTTTCTGACGTCATATTCATTTGACAGAGGGAGGAACAGTCAAAATGATTTAGATTTGGATAACCTGTCCAAGCATCCCTTGACTATCTTTTTTGAAGTAATTTTTAAGTATTTTTTTTTTATTTTTTTTTTGTATTTATTTTTTTATTTATTTTTCAAAAAAAAAACAGTACATTTCCTTACAACATTTCTGCCAAACTGTGTAGCAGTTTGTCGGCAGTAGCTCTCGTGGACAATGAGTACATAATTATTGTACTTAACTTATCTAACTTATCACTTATGTACTAAATAAAGATAGATAATTATAGTTTTGTTTAAATTTTGAAGCAAAAACATTTATGGACAGTAGTTTTACATCTTAAAAAAAAAAGAAATTTTAGAAATTTTACAAGGAGGAGCATGAAAGTTGAGAACATTTACACAACAAGTAATCAAATTTTAAAAATTACTGACATTCCATATAAATGCTTTCAACCCCTATGGACACAGCGATATATAATGCTTTTTCAAGATAGTTTTGAGCGAGTTTTTACTTGTTGCACTGTTACCTAAGTTATGCGGGAGCTCATTTATAATAGTTGGCGTTAAGAAACGCCTCTCACGTCTTCCATAATAGTTTCGCACTTTAGGTACAACCAGCTTAGGTATCTTAGATCCACGGGTAGGGTACGCATACTCCCTTTCCCTTCTATGATCATTACTGTTGTACTGCTCAAGCATGATAGCAACTTTAACTTTGGATTCTACTGGTAGTATGTTACATATCTTAAATAATCTTTCGTAATTTTTTTCTAGGGACATTTTTATGCTTTTATCTACCAGTAGTTTGAGTAATCGGATTTGCAAGTTTTTAATTTTGTTTAAGTATGAAGGGAAAGTGAGTCCGTACGCACCCAACCCGTACCCGTATTTAAGTCCACATTTGCCCTTCTCTTGACCCATTATTGTATTATAGTTTAAAATGTCCTTTATCTTAAGTGCTTATTTTATATAAGCCTTATGGGATAAAGTTATTAAGGATTAATAAGTTGGGGAAAGCTCTTACCCAACTGTAGGCAGACTTAATATTGAAAAACTCACTATAAATTCGAGAAGATGTTGTGTTTGTGACAAAACTTTCACAAACACAACATCTTCTCGATTGGAAACATGATGTAAGTTTTACATTTTTAGCTCTTTAACCTCTGCCCTGCGGCTTTTTGCGGTTTTTTTGTAAAATGGAGCATCAAAGGTTCTGAATTCAAATGAAAAACTTTCAACGGGGAGTTGTATCTCAGATAAAGATTTGTTTAGAACATCTAAAGAGACAAAAATAAGGTTTACTTAGATAGATGAATTTATCTAACTTAGTTTATCTAACTTAGTATAGTTTATCACCATGGTTCTCTTATTAGTAGGTACATTTTATTATGAAAATGAAATAAATTATCTTAAGACACATACGTAATCTTTGTTTATATGTTTTTTTTGGTTAATTTTATTTATCCATCTGAATGAAGATTATTTATCAAATAAGGAAAATCTGCTGGCCATATGTATACATTATTAGTTTTTGGTATATTTAGTTATATTTTGTTGTAGAGACTTATAATTTATAACATTGTTATTTTTAATTCTTTAACTCTACCATGATATGAGGTTATCTTACTTTTCTGATATGAGATAACGGATAAAAGCCATTCAATATTTTTTTTTAATGACGCTATGAACAAACAAAGTTAATCTTTAATTCTTTATTGCACAAATAAAAATCTAGACAAGGCAAGAAAATATTAGAACTAGATAAGTTATGGCACAGGCGAGCTTAACTCTAAAACGAGTTCGTTTGTTCTTTTCCAGCAAACCTTATTGGGAGAGAGTCAAGTTAGAATAGTGGGTACCTACGTGCCTTATCTACTATCCTTATAATATAATAATGCTACCTTTAAAATTATATTTTAAATGAGAATGAAACTGTAAAATTTCATCTCGCAAACTGGTCCGCTTTGTTTGACCCTTAACCAGCTCTTGTATTTAGACCCTTGTGTTTCCATAAAGGCGTTTTTTGTTGCAGAAAACAGTATTTCAAATGGCGCGGGACTTGACAGCGGTTTCAAATGAATAATTCAAGTTCATAATTAACCGACTGTTATTAATTAAAGTTTCGTTCTGGCAAGGTTGTTGACCGAGAGGTTTAGGTACCTATTGCGTTGTGTCTAGGTCTGGCCTCAGTGTTCTAGACTACTGCGCCTTACTATTGCAATATATTCAGAACGAGCTTTTACCTTAAAACTAAAAGGTCTCTAAGGACACTAACCAAGGAATATTTTAGATCAAAAACAATTTACATGGATCCATAAATTTTATCCATTAAACACATTTTCTCTTTACAAATAATTTAATAAGGACCCAACAACGAGCTGTCGGTGACCTCTGTAGCGGGAATCGAACCCAAAATCTACGGCGCAGGTAGATTCGCCCGCTGGTCTACTGTAGACCGCAGATTTGCGGGTTCGATTCCCGCTTCGGAACTGCTCTTCTCACAAATATTTATACGATCTTCAAGAGTCCTGGGTTTATTAATATATAGTACCTCTATAATAAATGTTATCGTAGGTATTGTACATAATATGTATTTAGCATATTAGATAGGTATCTACCTCTACATTATACATTATACCCAAGCTCTGCTTAGCTTGGGGCTAGATGATGCTTTGTGAATTGTCCAGATTTGTTATCATTATTACCTAGCAGCGATATATCGAATTTGTTTAAAGGAATAACTGCGCTGCAAAAACCATCGCCAACAATGACCATGCGTGCATAAAATTTAAATAAATAACATTAAATTGGTGTAATTGGTCGTAATGTCAATAATTATATTCAATATCGAGGTGGAATAAATAGTTTTACGGCCAATAAAGCATATTTAATTAGGGACATAGAGCCGTAATCAGGTGAACGTAGAGTTACTGCGATGTCTCAAATTGGTCGTAAAAGTTTTATGCGTGATGACGGCACGCTCTGGGCCAAACTGGGCCAATGGATCAGTTTTTCGGTCTTATTCTTTTGCGGGTCGTAAAGGGTTAAACATTTAAAGGGAATTATTTATACGGTTCTTAAAGAATTATAGTAATTGATTTTGAATTTAATTTGATAGCCGCCTCAGTGTACATGCACTGCTTATACTTCTGATAATCCAAATCAAGTAGAGTTGCTTAAAAATTTTCATATTCTTGTTAACTCGCAATTTTTTTTGTTCTAGGACATTGCTTTATTTGGCAGTGAGACATGAATCTCTCCGACCGTATAAACCTACCGAACCTTAAACTATCAAATAGTTTAGTTAAAGTATTATAAAATACTTACCGGAATTGACAAGAAAATTAAGCAGCCCAAAACTAAAAATTTGTGATAGGTAGCTTACTTAACCCTTTCCAGCTTCACCCTAAAACTGACATCCCAAAAATTTTCTGACCAGTGATCTCGGAACAATAAAACAATCTTAAAATCCCGGGATTCCTCTGCGGGCCTCCGTTCCACTTTTGTAATTCAATTCCCGTGTAGCGGGCGATTGACGTAAACCTCGTTTGGAGATGATAGGTTTCCTCTTTATAGGTTTTATTGTTGCCACAACAACGGAACGATACTAGATATACTTAGCCACAGTCACTATCAGTGAATGCTTACTCTTTGTCGTTATTTTATGCTCTATAGAAAATTAAATAATGCTGGACAATCCACACTGCATCATAATATAGTCCTAAGCTTAGCAGAGGTTGTGTTATGGTTACTAAATCACTGATTTGCTTAATATTTTTTTAATTTATCATTTTTGTTCGTAAATAAATAAATAATCATAATAAATAATGCTGGACAATCCACACAGCACCATCTAGCCCCAAAGTAAGCTACTCAAAGCTTGTGTTATGGGTACAAGATAACTGATGTATTTAATACATTATATGCATATATAGATAATTTTTATTTTATATATATATTAAACACGCAGACCAACGGAACAAATTTCTGAAGATCGTACACAAATTTGTTCCGAGGCGGGAATCGAACCCGCAACCTCCTGCGTCGCAGGCGGACCTTCGCCCACCGCGCCACATCGGTGGTCAATGCATACATACATATTATATACCTACAAAGTTTTGATAAGAATATGAACAAAGCAACATAAAAACGTTTATACCTACATACAAGTTTAATTGAACTGAACATTCAGCGTCAAAATCTTTTGTTTTGGTGTTTGAAAGCAAACCCGTAGCCAAAAGCTAGTCTCGCCTTAAACAAGGCCAACGGACGTACGGTCACATTCCGACATTGACTAACATATGGGAAGCTTCCACATAAAACACTGTACATTTGTATTTTATTTTATTACTTCGCCGTTCATTACACGATACCTGTTTGCATTGGCGTATCTAGGGCTATTTTTAGGGGGGCCTGGGCCACTAGTAAAAAATAATAATGAAATAAAATAAAATTTATTATTTCAGGCAAAAAGACACATAATATCACATTTAAAAGTCATACAAATACACAATAAATTAAAAAAAAAATACAAAATTAAAGCTAAGAACAAATAAACGAGAGAAGAGGATCATACATTTTCGAAATGTAGGAACTTTATATACCTAACCCTGACTCAGCCTAAAATGTATAGTAAACTTGAAAATTCCTTTTCAAGCAGTGAATAAACTTTATCAGCAACGAAAATTACTATCAAGGAATAGAAAAATTAAAACTAGCGTCTGGTCGATGCGACGCGTGACCCGAGAGCTGGTGAGTATCTGGCGCAGCGCATCAGCATTGCCATACAGCGTGGTAATGCAGCCAGCGTCCTTTAGACTGTTTGCAACCATCTGCAGTTAGCTCAATGTTTTAATAATTTCTCAATATCTCCGCTGTAATTATTTGATATCATTCCCCCCGCCTCTATATAAGACTATGCCTGTTTGTTGCCGTTTCTTAGAACAATTTTACTAATACAAATTGTTTTCGAAAGATGTATGCGCGTTGAAAAACAAGTGATAAAAATGTCAGTCGGTCTTTACGTAGAATAAATAAGGTTAAAACGTCGGAACTTTACACCGCTTTTGAGGCACCTTCTTAAATTCAGTTCTGAAATCTAATATATTTATTGTAAACAAGGATATATAAAATTAAAATTTTAATACTTGAAATTGCAAGAGGAGGATTCCAAAGATTCAACGGTTATTTTGTTATAAGGGTACCAAATGCTTAAAACGGGACTCTTACAATGATTCGCTATCCGTCAGTCTGTCTGTCCCTCTCTCAACAGGCTTTCTCATAATATGTGATAGTTAGACGGTTGACATTTTTCAGATGATGTATTTATGTTGTAGCTAGAACAAAAATACTTAAAAGAATTTAAGGGGCTTCCCATACAATATACAAATTCTTGGAGTTTTATAGAAAATTATACGGAACCCTTCAATATCAGTAGCGTCGATGAAATCGCAGCAGTGTGTAAGATCGTATTCGTTTTTGTACAAAATGAGTTTAAAAAAAGAAAGATATATTCATTCATTTTTAATTTAATTAATTATAACGATGAATTTTAAGTTATTTTTTAGCGCGTCAAAGGGGTTCGTGTTCAGGCTAAACCTCTATTTATCTAAGCATTCTTGTAATGACATGAAACAACTGAATTTAAAAGTAAATGATATTTATCTGAATTGGATAGGCTTAAGCCGATTCTACGTCAGTAAATATGGAAAGGCTCGAGGCACGACATCTACGTGATCGAGTGACTAAGGCTGTGTCCCCAGTAGGCAAAAGGTGAGCAGCCGACTGAGTTTGCGGCGTATCAGTTCAGTACGACTTTCTATATATTTTAAATTGAGTGTTCACAGTTTGCTAGTTTGCGCTCACTGTACGCAGTTTGCAGCGATACGTGCGCCGACTGTCTCAGTTAGCGGCCGACTCGCAGGTTCCAATGCTTGCGATACGCACGCAAACTGATCTGAGTTTGTAGCTGTTCGCCACAAATTTGCGGCTCACTCAGTCGGCCGCTCACATTTTGCCTACTGGGGAAACAGCCTAAGTGCCTCGGTAGGCTCATTTGCATTCGTAAGCAGGATAACCAATTCCACCGAATAAACTTGGAGTTTCATAACTCGGTTATTGTAAGCTGATCTTCAGAATTACTTGGCGCGAACAATGCTTAAAATTATGCATTTCGCGTGAAATGTTTTAAGGATTAGAATTTCACAAATGAACGCGGACTCTGTTGGAATTTAAATTAAACCAGGTTTTCGCTCTGGTATTGTTTTGAGATTCTTTGTAAATCATGTTGAATTATAATTATAACTGGTATTATTGCGTAGTACCTTTTTGGTGATGATTATTATTTGATTATGGTGAGTATTTATTAACTAGGCAGGTATTTATAAAAGCTGCTCATAATTAATTCACAGCGATCATTCCGAGATATTTACAAAAAGACAAATTGCAAGAACTAAAAAATATCAGGATCTACGTATAACAATGGCCAAAATTTTCTTGCTAGAGTATATTAAATCGAATAATTTTCCATTTTCTTTGGTCAACAAGATTTTCCTCGTGGTCCTACTATGTCCCACTAGTTGGACCACGAGGTCGCCTATTTCCTTATAGTCTTACTGCGGATTTTACTGATTAAATGATGAATTTTCATGTTCTCATTATGTCACAAGTACAGTCATACCCAATTATTGTAGATTACTATTTTGTTCTATTTATTGTGTTCAAATAAATAGAACAAAATAGAATAAATATTAGAAATATTAGAATAGAATAAAACATTATTAGAAATATTAGAATAGAATAAAACATTAATATAAACAATTAATGTTTTATTCGCCTTGAATAGGTACAATAATACGAATAGGTATTTTTAAAATAAATAATGCTGGAAAACTAACAATAATAAATAATTATTGGCAATTCAAACCGCATCATCTAGCCCAACCAAATCTAAGCAGAGCTTGTGTTATGAGTACCTACTAGATGACTGCTTTACATAATACAAACAAACGATGGATGTTTATTATCATAGCACAACATTCGACCTTCCTACTTGGCGCCTATCTTAAAATAACCACCAGTTCACACGATGAGGTAAACCCCATTACTACTGCGAGCATAGTCTTCTTCAGTCGAGAGGGCATAGACCCGGCTTTATTATTAGTTTGGATTGTTTATTTTACAATAAATAGTACGATGCTGCCGGTGCCTGAGTCTGGACTATGACCGAAAGGTTAATATTAACTACATTTATTTGACGACCGATGTGGTGCGGCGGGCGAAGCTCTGACTGCGATGCAGGAGTTTGCGGGTTCGATTCCCCCCTTGGGTCAAATATTTGTACTTACAGTCTGTTAATATTTGTTCCAAAGTTCTGGCTGTTACTTATATCTAATAAAATAAATCTATCTATGTAATGTACCTTTTGTATTAAGCATATCATAAATCTAGCACCCATAACACAAGTTCTGCTTAGCTTGGGGTTACGTTACACGACGACGTTGTGTAGATTTTTCAGCATTTATTTATATTATTATATAATTCCTATGAATGTTCTGAGAAAACTGTATTTTTTATTAAAGACTTTAATAAAAAAAACAAAGGCTGTGTAAATCTGCCTTTACCTCTACAAATTTAACTTAGGTTGGTAACAAATTTTAATAAATTAGAGAATCAAACAAACAAGGCAAATATATCTCAGGTATAATAAAGCTATGAAATTTAAAACAGTTGATGATGAATTTAACAATAGTAGTACAAACAATAGCTAATACATCTCAAACATACCGTAACTCTCAACTCTCCAAACTGGACGGTACTAACTTCTGCTTGTGCCATGTACTCGTATTATTGTATTGGTACGAACTATACGTGCGTTATGGCCGCATACTCGTAGTTCTACCAACAAGCGTGCATTACTTGTGCTTCAACTATTTCTGGGTGCATTGTATGAGTGGGCAAATAGAATACTTCTACATATCTCGCTTTCACATTGGAAATTTTTATGTTGATGGCATTTTAAATTGAACACTATACATAAAAACAATATACAAGAGTTTAATTATATATCCCAGCAGGTACATACAGCATCACGAATAAGAAACATCCTGAACCGTAGATGTCTTGCACAGGGGTTTTCTTATTGGTGACGCTGTCTGTACACAATTCGTTTTTTTGCAGTGGTCAAAATATTCAGTGAACGATTAAAAGTAACAGTCAAGTGACTAATTATGTAACTTACCTTTCAGTCTATTGTTGAGTATCTAGGTAGCATTAAACATATTAAAACATGCAGAATACTTACATTCCTTCTAATGAGTCATCATCATCATCATCATTTTTTTTTTATTAATATCCCATTAGTCAGAAGAAGTTTTTTTAACAATTATCTTACCTCATACGAACCTACGTAGGTGCCCTATGTAATATTCAGCGAGCTAACATTTGAAACCTGATATCGAATTGGGTTACGCGGCCCGGAATAACATAATATCTATCAACCTTTTGTGCCCGGGCAAACCGAATACCCGGTCACAGGTGCATGAATGACCGGGTCACAGCATCAGCTCCAATTTGTACTACTTCTAAGATTGTGTTCTCAAATGTTTTTGAAACTTCTAAAATTGTTTTCATGCCTATTGATAAATATTCCCTAGTTACAGGAAGACAGATTACTTACACTACGCCTCACTACCTACTCTAGACGAAAAACGTTTTCCAGGTGACCTCAATACTACGATCTAAAATTTCAAGATACGACCAAACTCTTTCAAGATACTTAATATATTCACTAAAATTATCTGCCATCCTTAAAAACGGATACATTACAAAAAGAACCGCAGAAGTTAAAAACGGTATAGCGGTGTATTTTGTAGAGAAGCTGTCAAAATATCATCATAAATCGTGGATAACTCGAGATCTTATAGCATTTCGTAACTGGAAATGTTAGGCACACTTGGCTATCATATTGGATCACTCAATTTATGAAGTTTCCTGTTTTGATCGGATCGTTATTTGAGATAGTCTAACACGAACTGATTTGTCAGATGGGAGATTTCTCTGGTTTCATTCCGAAGACTGAATGT
Organism: Eupithecia centaureata; assembly: GCA_944547425.1. Classification (NCBI taxonomy): domain Eukaryota; kingdom Metazoa; phylum Arthropoda; class Insecta; order Lepidoptera; family Geometridae; genus Eupithecia; species Eupithecia centaureata. The sequence goes on from OX155679.1 coordinate 2,415,240, forward strand.
TTTATCCCGCTGAAAATTTCCTCTTATAATTTATAGTAATTAATAATTTAAAAATCATTTTTAAACATTTTTTAATTCTACAATTATTTAAGGTCTTCTCTAAGACCATTAAAAGTCTTGGTTAGGTGTTCTAGGGCACTTAGTATGATAGTTTCTCAGTCATCGATCTATGCTAGAGTAACTTTCATGCCATAGAAATCTACGTATGGCAATGCTGATGTGTTGCGCCAGATACTCACCAGCTCTCGGGTCATGCGTCGCATCGACCAGACGCTCAGGTAATTTTTTTAAAACCCAGGAAAGCCTGATAGTTATTGTATATTATTTACTTCGATGATCCATCTATCTATCGAAGTATAATACAACAAGACAAACAAATCTTCGTTAGGTAAGCATAAAAATCCTATTATTATTGGTATTGTAATGGTCCATCCAGCAGTAGGTATGCAAATATAACTCAGGTTAATTGGCAGAGTGTCCCATCGGGGGCACGGTGAACAAATAGCACATTAATAGGTGGAAATGGGAACGCGTCTCCATTATGCCGAACCACATCATAATGTTCCATTAGGGAAATAGGCGTCGCCAGACTGTTTCATTTTATGATGTGACATCTATGTTGAGTGCTTGGTTTGAGTCTACCGAATTTGGTTTTGACTGTCTTCATTTCTAAATGGTGTACGTTTTGTGTTCAAAAGAGATTTTCAAAGACGTTTTTTAAGTAAACATTGCGAATAATAATCGTTTTTCAAAATGACTTGTTTAGGACAAAGACATGTTTAGGAACTATGTCGAATAATTTATATATCGTTAAATTACATATAAGTCCTAGTAATTATTTTAATATTAGTTGTTTTTCAATCTAGGGGTGGTAAAAAAATAACAAATATTCAATTGTACGTTACCGAATACAAGAATATTTTTCGAATCTCATTGTACTAGAAAAACAATACAATTTTGTTAGCCTTACAGGTCTGGAAAAAGATAAAATAATAAATGAAAAACCCTTTCATTCAAAATGAACAGAATTCTCTTATAATATTTTTACAAGTAAGCTGGAGAAATATCAAGCAACATTTGATTTCTAAATTAACATTTCTGGGTCAATCGTTAGATGATGTGAAATTTTTTTCAATTCTGATATAAAACCGTATTTTTCATTGTAGCTCTATACAAATGATAGACAATGAAATAAAAATCCCGTGATAATGGTCCTTTAAAGCCTCGGCAATGATATCACAGTCCATTAACATTTTATAGGCAGCTTTTACTTAAAACAACTTTTAATTAGGTTTATGGATATCTACAGTAATGAGCTTTTAAACACGATCGAACAATAGTAACTGTAGGTAGCCTAAGCTCAGTTTTTTATGTTAAGTGCACTTTCATTTCATTTAATAGAAACTGGTATGGGTTTGCATTAACATTAAATGGATATAGCATTAAGTATAATTGAACATTCCATAAAGATTGATGTCAATTACAGTGGCAAAAATCTTTAGATTCTTGACTTCGTAGACTAAAAGTTTTTTATTTTATGGAGTTTTTAATCTGCAAATGAATCAACCAAAGTCATCAGTTAAATGTTTGTACCATCTGCGAATAATTGTTCCGAGGTTTTGTTTTGTTTTTAATTAGGAAACAAACAGTTAATATAATAAAAATTCTGGGTGTTATCGATGTATGATAAAAAATATCTATCGAAATATTGTAATAAGTATATCAGTCATCTAGTACCCATAACACAAGCTCTGCTTAGCTTGGGGCTAGATGATGCTGTGTGAATTGTCCAGCAGCATTTATTTTGTTTATATTTATTTAAAGTATAATTAAATTGTTATGTCCAAACTTCGTTTTAGTCGCACATAAACTCATGTTTGAAATTCTTGAACATAAACTCCCTTTAATGTTAAAGAAGGTCTACAAAGACCTGTCACGCCTTTTGCCATAGGGCAGGTCTTAATGGGCTGCTCTGAGTGAAGATAGAAGCACCCTCTTTTTAGGTAATTAAATGGTAATGGTATACAGTAATAATCATAATATATTCAGTATTTTTTTCCACTGGGGTAAATATATTATAATATTCATATCGTGTAATTCTAAATCATGAATATTTTATAAATAATAATAATAAAGGAATAGAAAAATTACAACTAGTATTTACAATTGAAACCATTGAGCTAACTGCAGACGGTTGCAAACAGTCTAAAGGTAGCTCAATTGATCCATGTCAATACCAGTAAATATAATAAAGTCATTTTATTTCGGATAATATAGAACAAGTAGTCAATCTTATTCTAAGGTCCATATCAATTTTTACTTTAAAACTAAAGTATTTATTATAATATTTAAATAAAAAAATCTTTTTGTATTTACTTACTTATGTTTATATTTTTCATCTCGGGCTGTTCCAGATTTAGATCGCGAGAGAGGACGGCAAGAATAAAGAAAAACTGTTGGACAAAAAGGCCTAAAAATTGGTTTTCAACTACAAATAAACGTAGTAGGTTATTAATCTTTTGATCCGTATGAAATGTGAATACAATTTTGTAGCTTACCTCCTAACGAGCGTATAAAATTGGGGCTTTAGGTCAGATAATCTGGTGGGTGATACGAAATAAACGTTTTACAGGCTTTACCCATGGATTCGGGATTGATGAAGGTACATTGAATTTTCATATCCATGCATATTGAGTTGATTTGGAAATGCTAAAATTGTTACCAAGCAGTATGGGGAAGAGAGGTAATGTTAGATTATTTTATTTATTTAGTACTTACCTATTTTATTTAGGGGAAACATCGATTTTATATTATCTCATTAAATACAGTATTTAGCACTAAGGTGATTCATTGATAGGTTCTTACAAATAGCATAACATTAAAATACACATCTAACCTTTTCTTTTTGCGGTAGAGGCAGAAAAAAAATTAGATTACTCGTTAGGATATTATGTGTATTTTTTCTTTCGTCAATTATACATGAAATGATGAAGATTTCACCCGTTAAAATTTCGTGTGACGTCACAAACCGTTTTTAGCGGCTACTGACGTCACAACAAAAAAATAATAACTTAAATCTAACTGACCAATATTAAAAAAACAAATATCATTTTATTAATAGTTCAAACCAATATTTTTTCTAAAATCTAACTGACGGACTAAATCGAAAAATATTTCTAACCAGGAAACTACCCTATTATGCGAGCATGCATCTACGACAGATTTATAAAATGCGTTATTAAAAATACCTACATAACTAGTTGACTTGGGACTTCCACAATTTTATCTATTATAATCTTTATTTTTTTACTCATACTTATTATAAAACTCGGGCAATGACTTATCTGAGCTTGTACCTATTATGATACCTATATGGATAGCAAGTTGTTCAAGATCCTTATAAAGTTAAAGTTCAAGTAAAACAAGATCTCAGAAATGAATTATTCCCTCCGTCCGCTCTCGAGATAATACGCCACGTAGATAACGTATACGTTTTCCGAGAACTTCATAGAGGCAACGTACTACGAGTTCAGGGCGCGTAAAATGGGAACACGTGACATGGACGTCTGTTGTAGATCCTTAGGCTGTGTCCCCAGTAGGCAAACGGTGAGCAGCCGACTGAGTTTGCGGCGTATCAGTTCAGTACGCCCTTCCATATACTTTAAATTGAGTATTCACAGTTTGCTAGTTTGCGCTCACTGTCCGCAGTTTGCACGCAGTTTGCAGCGATACGTGCGCCGACTGTCTCAGTTAGCGGCCGACTTGCAGGTTTCAATGCTTGCGATACGCACGCAAACTGATCTGAGTTTGTAGCTGTTCGCCACAAATTTGCGGCTCACTCAGTCGGCCGCTCACAGTTTGCCTACTGGGGACACAGCCTTATAGTATCTGCAGAGTGCTGATAATATGTATTTGTTTGATAGCGAGTAGACATTGACCAGAAGAAAAATAATTGCAATACTAATGCAGTAAGTACTTTGCTAGTAAAGTAAACAAGTATTTTCAAGTGCAAAGCTTCGCCCGCCGAAAAACCTGATATGGCGCGGCGGGCGATGTTCTATCTGCGACGCAGGAGGTTGCGGATTCGATTCCCGACTTGAACAATGTTTGAACGATCTGTGTATACACATAATACATATACACCGTTCTCGTTCTGGGCCCTTGTTCTGGGTAAAAAAATATCTACAGATCATACTAACACTTGTCTCGAGGCCAGCCTCGGACCCGCAACCTTTTGAATCATAACATAAGCTAGCCCTCTACGCCCGTAGCGCGTGAACAAAACAACGTGCAAAAAAACTTTTCTATCTACACCCCACGGCTTCGCAGGCGTTGTTTCTATGGAAACGTTATTAAGGTTATTTCACATATCTAGAAATCTGTTTCTATGTGTCCATGGGTTAAAAAGGTAGTTTAGAGCAACACATATTCAAAATTTCTACTCTGTTTATTCGGTGTTTTCGGCGTATTACATCTAATAAACGTCCATCTATTCATCTATACATCCAAACTAGCATTAATAATTTATTAATGTGATTTCTTAACCGGGAAAAACTTAATGATGAGAGGAATTTCTTGCATTTGAAACTTAGCTTACTGGGTATATCCCTAGCCTTTCTAATAATAATGACCTTATCATTTTATCGCTAGCTAAATCCACCCCGTAACATTTTCCCTTACATCCATCCATTTACGCTCGGAAATTAGAACGGTATCAGGCTAGCAACCGAAAGCCGACCGGTGATTTATCAGAACCGTCGGTGCCAGGCAGGTTTCTTTGACGACTCGCTAAGTTACTTTACTGAACAATACTAATATTATAAACTAGTATCTGTTCGCAGCTTCACACCCGTTGTGAATGGAAACGTTTCAATGCTATTTCTATTCCATGGGAACAAATTTATATGATGAAAAGTAGCCCATGTTTTATTTCAGGGCTAGGCGTCTATTCTAAATTTCAGCCGGTCCGTTTACTAGTTTGTATAAATGGATCTTACAAACTTTCGGGTTTTAATATAAGTATGGGAAAGTTTGGATGTTTACCTTTGATAACCTATGTAGTACTGCGGAATTATAAGCTTTTATTCAAAAAAACAATCCTCTAAACGTAATGCGGTTACGTAATTTCGTTTATTATGACCTGCCTCAGGGTCTAACATCAGGACCCTGGTCAGGTCATCATCCAGACCAGTGCTTGGGAAGATATATCCAACAAATCAAAACTTTCGTTTATTATTCTACTGTCATTGAATTTGTACAAGAAGGTTTGCCAAAATTCAGGTCAATCGAGAATGATGGTCTTATATTCAGGTGTAAGATCTTTCCCACACATATGTACATATTTACATACTAACAGGGCAAGCTATATTTTAAAAACAAGTTGTTAAAACACAATTTCCTGGCGTCAGCAAAATTTACATTTACTTATTTAAATAACTTTCTTGTTTTCTTCCGTACATCGAGGAGGCCGCGAAGAAGTCGAAACGAAAGTTTTGATTAAATTTGTTGTATTTCCTCGATTTTCTTGTTTCTGTTAGTAATCGAGCTTGTTTTATGAGGTGGAGAATAAAATTTGCCTATTTTTGAGCCGAGTGGTCTAATTGTTTATTCATAGAGTCCACATTTCTTCACATTTGCCCACCTAAATTTAAGCTTAATCTAATACCTACTTATTTTTTAACATAAAATTTAATCGAGAATTTTTAGATTTTGTATATGAAAATCGCTGCATTCACACTAAGTGAGTTGCATCAACTATCAGTAAATAACTAATTGTCAAAATTTTTATCTATAAAGAAAGAAATAAAGGAGAAAGAAAGAAAATTCATTTATTTGGCCCTTTACATATTAGGTAGGTACATATACACATATACAAGAAGAAGAAACACAAAAATAATAAAAATTAGAATAGTGAGGCTATTTACATAAGGGGCCAAAAAGGTCCCTGTCTCAGCATAATGCCTAAAAGGCTTACTGTTTTATAAATTATTTCTAAGATAAAAAAGCTTGTGACATGTTTTTGAAATCAAAAACTAACAACCTAACGAGGAGAATATTTCTTATTCACCTCTTTTTACTACTTTAAATATGTAAGTGAACAAAATTCAAAGTTATCATTTTAATTCCTAGTTTTAATTATTAACTTGTATTTTATAACGTGCCCAAGAAGTATAAGAAAAAAAAGCACTTTGAGTACCTATGGCAAAAAATAGACATAGACGTAAAAGATGAAAGGAAAAACCCGATACCTTGTATTCAGTTTTGCAAACAAAGCTGTTCTGAAAGCTGAGCCGGCGTGGCATGTGTGCTTAGGATTCACTGCGAAACGTAAGCACTCTCGCGTTTGCAGCGCTGAGCTCTTTGGAAACTCTTCAATGCAATGAAATTGAAGGTGAAAATATAGCAAAATCTTTGGGTATGTTTGATTTTAATTATTTAGTTAGATAGAACTGTGTTTTAAAATTATTTTTTTCTTTGTTAATGTTAATCGCAAGGTTTCCGTCGACCAAAGTGTCAGTTACCGGATTTATTTAATTTTTTTATGTTACTTAAACATTTTCTTATGTACACTTTTTGTTCCCTGTGAACTGAACCCTCAAAAAAACATGGTTTTTCGGAGACTCGGTTTTGTACATTAAGTTAGTGTGGAATACTCAGTTTGCAAGCCCGACACGCACTTGGCCAAAATCGGATTTGATTTTGGCCAAGTGCGTGTCGGGCGTGCTGATGTCAAGATCAAAAATCAGCATCAGCATCCACTGATGTGTCAAAAACGGCATCAGCATTAACCCTGGTTTGAACCGTAGCCTGCTACGGCATAGCAAAGAAGTGTGTGAAGCTACGAATTGCTACGACGTTCAAGCGTAGACGTTCTACAATGTTTCAACGTAGACGCTCTACGACAGCTTTACGAAAACATTTCAATATGTTTCCAAGAAATCTCATATTGTTTGTTCAGTACTGCAGAGGTTCAATTTGTATGCAAAATACCCGAAACAGCTGGCTGGTGGCTCGGAGCAGGTGTCGCCATGTTTACACGCCCCCAGCGACCCTAGCGAGCAGATTTAAACTTGAGCTTGCTTGTGTTTCGGGAGAGAAATCTACGTTGTCTCAGCTAGAGCAACAATAAATATGTAAAGCTCTTCGGGCCAAGACAGAATACCTAAAGAGCTCTACACACTATTCAGTTTTTTGAAATAAATTAGCTATAATAGTTTTGTTCAATGTTTTTTCCTGTTTTTTATGTGTTTTTGCCATAATATTATGTCTTCTTTATGTCGCCACACCAGGACCTATCTAAAAATCAGTGCAGCTACTAGTTGTAAAGTGTCGTGTTATCATTATAGGTACAAATAAAGTTATTTTCTTAACTTTTTAATGGTTTATAATTATAAAAATATGCAATTTTCCCTTTCCTAAAACCGCTCTTAGCGAGGAAAGACAATTTAGCGAGAAAACAAGATATTATCCTGACGTTTGCCGAAACCTTTTAAGTACAAAGGTACCTATATCAAAGTTGCCTTCCTACTGAGAACGAATTCCTTTCTCCTGTAAAGCTTTTCGTTCGGAGAATTCGCTTTGACTTTGGATAATTTCAGCTGAATTTAATTCCTTAAACAGACAACCTTTAATCATGCTTGTAATTCTATTATATAATTATATACGCTGTTTGACATATGACTACACACTGTATGTTATAAGACTATACGCCATCTGAAATAAGATTAGGTATACCCGTCTGATAGAAGACTATACGCCGTCTGATGGAAGACTTTATGCCATTTGATTTTTATGATACATGGCATCTGATAAAGTATAAAACTTTATCTAGTATTTTATCAACCGGTTTCACAAAAATTAGGAGGATTTCAATTCGACTGTTTTATGTGTTAGAAGTTGAAGTGAACTCGTCGCTCAAGTTCCATAGTTAACCCGTTTCGTACATACATAATAGACCATAATAAAGAAGAGTATTCTTTTATTACTAACTAAAATAATATTCGTCTGTATTTTGCAAGTAACGCTTTGATTTGGGAGGCGATGAAGGGTTGGCACGGTATATTCCGCACATTTTTGTCTGCTACGAAAATCGACTTCAAATATACTGCAAGATATAAGAGTATGGCTGAGGTTCTTAAGCTTAAATCATAGAAGTGTTATCTTAGCTTCAAATCTGTTCTGTCTGTAGGTATTAATTAAAAATTGCACCAACACGCTATATAATTAGTATCTAATTATTGTGTCGGAATTTTAGCACATAAAGCAAACTCAGATAATCTACTAAATTAATAATAAATTATAACTAGCTAATAAATTCAAACGCGTGTATTAAACAAATATATGTAACTCAGGTAAATTCATAAAATAATTCAGGTAGATACCTAAAGATCCAATTTTACATTATCTACTTACGTCGATGTCATTTAAACTGATTGTCCTTATATCATTCTAGAGGTAGATAGATGTGTTTGAACCGTTGCGTAGTTTTAAAGATCTTAGTATACTTATGAACAGACAGACAGAGGGAAGCTACTTTGTGTTATACTATGTATTGATAGTGATCTACCTACTTTGATATCTGTTTTTTTTATTGTGCTGTGTTTGAGAGTCAAATAATTGATCTATCTGATAGCTCTCTCTTATAACTTGAACCCCAGCACGTTAAGGCCAAGGTTAGTGCCTACTCATTGCCAAGGTTACTATTGGTGAACTCACGAACGTGCGTCGACTTCAAATGGTATCCTGGCTTTTTATCGCGGCTGTATCATGGAGTGTTTACTACGGATCTTGGATGTTGAAGGGTTTTTTCTGTTGGTTAGGTTAGCCTTTTTATTCAGGTTGTATACAAAATAACACAGGAAAAGCAACAAAAGAACAGTAACAGTGAGTATTTAAGGTAAACATATTAGTTAAGTAAGCATAAGCTTACGTTTTTCTTTAACATTGACATTATAATTTATAATGTTTATGTTTTTTATATGTTTCTTATAATTTTACCATCGAGCAGATAACTACTCAATTGTAAAATTGTGTAGGAGGTAATCTAGAAGAGTTCTTGTGAAGTAGAAGTGTTCTTGTGTAGTAATTTTCTGTAGATTACTACAAGTAAATTCTAGAACGTGAGTACAAATATGAAAAGTAATTAAAGCAAAATAACCAAATATAATATAAATAGGCATCTACCTTCTTATAAAGCATTCGCCTTAGTAACAGGTACTCGTAGTAGTCAGCGCTCACCCAGGGCTGTTGCTCTTGGAAATAATATAAGGTGTTTTAAAAACTATAAAATGACTTAAAATTGTTTAAAATGAGAACATCATCAATATATTTAAAAATAAGTAGGAGCACATAAAAATATCCATCTTTTAAATAAAAAATGCATCATCAAATAAATCGATACGATCATTACAATTACTAAGGATAACTTAAAACCTACTTGTGAAGTCCTCGTTAATTTTTCAAACACTTTAGAATACATTTGAATTGAGATTCTCCACCTTTTTTGAAGTTGTTTGAAAAGTCCTTATAACACTTGTACCTTGTTAGGATAATGAGAAATATTAGAGTATGCTGTGTTTTTTGAATTCAGTACGGACACAAAATTAATTCAAGGTATAATTTTTTTCCTTTCCGAATCTTTTTTTTCCGACATTCTCAAAGGTAATACAGGAGTAAACCTGTATTTCATATATATTATTCCATTAAAAGTTAGATGATTGTTATTATTAAATCGTAAAAACCTTCATAGGCCCGCTCCTAAATGAATGCCCCTGGCTTAGCAACCACCGTTCTAATATAAGACGTTTTTACTTTTGTTCCCTTAGCGTTGTAATTAGTCTCCCACAAATGGTTCTCCCACAAATATAACATTTTTCAGCGTTTTTACAGGCCAATTAACTTTTGCCTTTTCAATAGGAACCTTTTAGTAGCTACTTACCTATTTATTACAACGGTTTTTGAAGCCCTTGTTTTCGAGTTCCCTCCGTTCCCGTTTAAATAATAAAAATAAATACTAAACCTCCCGGCATGGTCTTGTAAAGCAGCTTTTGCTAGGTGTTATTTATTATAGAAATATAACAATAATGGCACGAAATATTGCGCTATACTGGTAAAATATTGCGCTAAAATTCTGTGACAGTCACGTAACAACAAACTAGCGATTCAGCGAATACAAATGTTTTGTCGTTACTTAGGCAACCATCCTGAGCATTTTCTAGCTTAGCAGTTTAAAAGCTTCACATAATGGGACAATAGGACCATAAAAGGACCCTTTAAGTTTAAGCTGCGGGATTAACCTATTTAAACTTGGAGAGATTCTAAAATTGCGCTGTAAAATTACCTGTCCACCGCATTTACGGATAAGAATTACCTACAAAGGAATGTGAAATTAGGAAAGGAAAAGTCGCGGGACTTTAGATTTTACCGGTATAAATTTGTAGTAATTATTCTGTTGAATAATATTTGTTGTTTTTGTAGTTAATAAGGCAACTCCTTAATTTAATTAAAATCTGTTTCCCTGATTTTCAACTGTTGTGCTGATTAGGTAAACAAAGTTGTTTATGTTGACTGAAACAATCAAGGGATAACAAACAAATAGATGCTTGTTTTTCGCATGAGAAAGCAGAAAATCAGCTGAAGTTTCTTTGACCTTATTTCAGTGCGTGTCAACTATAACAAGCTTGAAGTTATTGATTAGATTTGAAACTATACAGTAGTGTAGCTCTTTGCATTCATTTCCGTAGAAAAACACCCGACCTCATGACACATTTTACCGCAGCGTACAATACATTATAGTAAAGCTCCCAATCCACTATGACGCATGGATACGTAACGCACGTTAGCTAAATGGATTTATTTGACAAGCTCGGGCTATAATAAAAAGCCCAAGAGATGCTAGTCTCGAGTTTTTGTATTTTTGTAGCAGTTTGATTAAATCTTTGAGACTTGGCTTTAATCGAAAAATGAGTGGGATTTCCAAGAACTGAACGGCAAATACGGACCTTTCTTAAAGTAAAGTAAGTAAAGTAAAAAATCATTTACTTAGCTTTACATCATTTATTTACTTCTTCTTACAAGGAAAATAAAAGACTGCGTTGGGCACCACTCTTACCCTAATTATAATTAAGGATTCATACATTGAGTGTCCATGACGTAGGTGATTAGATTTTAAGGGATCGTAGAGCAGCGGTAGTGTCAGAGGTTATTTTTTATCATAAACCTTAACAGCCTCTACCACCTTTCTAGATTCTAGTTTGTAATTCATAAGCTACGAATACTTTCTAAGTAAGCATGTTTAGATCGCTAGCTACAGTTGGTCGACACCTTCACTGTCCTAGCTCTAGTTACCCATTCGGCCCGGTAAAGGCATTAGAAACACCGTGCATAATTTATCAGAAGCTCCTACTACGTTAGGAGTTACCAGCTTTCCAGGCACTCAGGACTTTAATTTGCTGAATGACTTTGAATTTTCAGAGGGGCTCGTAGAGTCTTTTGTCGTTTAAATCTGCAAAAGGGAAAAGTATGCTAATTGGGAAGAAATACAAGAAACATGTTGCAGGATGTTAATTAAAAATTTAGTGGGTACTGTCAGCATCAAAATAGCTGAACATTAATACATTTTGAGAGAACAATCCTAGTCTTCGTCAGTTTCTACTTAGATACAAGAATTTAGAATTTAATATAGGTAACCTAAGTTTTGGACCAATCTAAGTTTGGAAACGGGGATTAGATGCGGCACTAGATTGGACTGGATCGAAAATACCATTGTACTTACTTTGAAGAAGTTTGGATTAGTTCCAGCAGTTTATCTATCGATACTAGGAAAATAAATTATTTGAGTAGACAGTTAAGAAATTTATCAAATCTCCATCTTATCTTTTATCTTATCACTATCCCTACTTCTGGGCAATATGTTTCTTAGTTGATGATACTTAATTTTTTTTTAAATAAATCTACGTAAGATATTTTAAAATTAAGTAATTAAGATTTTATACTAACTATGAGAGTTAAAAACCCGTATCTCTCACTTTTTTTTTAACTACGTGGGTGTCTGTTCTTGCTTAGGTAATTCTAGGTCTTTCACCTAGGCCCTGAATGCTTTATTTTAATCTACAATATTGCCCCATAAAAGTATGTAAACCAGGTATTGTAGAGCCGAAAAAATCAATAAAACCTACTTTGTTTTTTTTTCAGCCCTGTAGAGCATCCTAGTAATTGTATTTTGTATCTTGACACATACACACACTAAAGCCCTAAAAATAACACGATCGCGTAAAGGCATATGAAATATCAAAGATGTATTATCGGAACGTAGTAATTGATCTTAGTGAAATATATGTATATAATAATAATAATATCAAAATGGCGGCTCCTCAAGTTTGACATTTATGTTTGTTTCGAATTTCAAATTCCATTAAAGTTGAGGTGTCAATGTCACGCACACAATACCCGTCAGCCAAGACAAACAAGAAGTTGGACGTATGGCGTATCTACTTTTGATCTACTTAACGTATACATGCTTGTAGTAGTTGCCACTCATGATTCAGTTTTGACAGGTTAACAATTAGGGAAAGTGTCAACATCTTGGTGAGAGTCGAGGGAGTCGAGCGGTTAGAGTCGCGTCATAGTTGTCATTTAAAATCATTTGTAGTACTAATTCCAATTGAGAATATATGTATGTCACTAAAGACAAATTCTGGCTGAAAAATGTGCTGCTCTGGCGTTTCCGCGGCCTTATCGGTGGCATTATCGGCCATAGCACATATTAAATTACAACGGTTTATTTTATATGGTGGACTAAGGTATATATTTTATATGAGACATAAGTTTTAAGTATTTTACATCCTGTACTTGACTATTGTTGCCTGAAATAAAAGATTTATTTATTATTTATTAAAAAAAATATAATAAATTATCTTTGTTAATAAATGCTACAACATTTGATTTACATACTTACAGAATATTTTGTTATAAGTACAAATATAGAGTCCTTAAGATGTTTTTTTTGGAGAACAAATCAGTACTACACTGAACAAAAACAGAAAATGTAAGAGAGACGTATTTGTGAAGCCTATTTTTTTTTTGTTCGTTCACAAGTTAGTTAAGAAGCGATAAGGTATGAAATAAGGCATTTCATTTCTTAGCTCTTCTTAAATGCCTATTAATTATTAATCTTTTGTGCTGAGCCATCTGAACCCAAAATAATATCACGAATATTAAACTCTTTGAAATATTTTTCAAAGCTCTTATAACTTTCTCAAAGACATTTTTTCGCGAGCAATCATGTACCAAGTAACTTAACCTACAACAAAGGGTACGGTAGCTAATATCAATTTTGTCTAACCACTGCCGCCGGTTTCGATCGCAGATTAAACTAATTGGGTTGATTTTAGAACAAGTTTAGTTGACCTGTCTGTCAAAACATTATTCGACGACCTTTGTGGCACAGCAGTAGAATGGCTACCTGCGACGCAGAAGGTTGCGGATTCGAATCCCACCTCGAGACAAATATTTGTACGATATGCAGTCAGATCAGATTGGTCTGGGTGTTTTCTATGTAAAAATATAATTATTTTTGTGTAGACTATTATATTAGGGAAATCAGTTACCTCGTAACCATAACACAAGCTCTGCTTAGCGTGGGGCTAGATGATCCCGTGTGGACCGTTCAAAATGATTAATCACTACATAGTATAAAACAAAGTCGCTTTCTCTGTCCCTATGTCCCTATGTATGCTTAAATCTTTAAAACTACGCAACGGATTTTGATGCGTTTTTTTTTATAGATAGAGTGATTCAAGAGGAAGGTTTATACATATAAAAAACCGTTTGATGCTGGGGCGGGTCGCTAGTTAGTTATAATCTCTTAGCAGTCGCTAAGTGTTTATTAAGTTTTTGAAGAATGCAACGCCAAGCGCATTTATGGATGGCTGTTATCTTTTTCGCCAAAACCACTAAACAGATTAGGAAGATGCGGTTATATGAGTATTTAGATATAGATATGTTACCTTACCTTACGGTCTAATTTAGGTAAGAATGGAAGAATATGTATTGAACTAGGAAATGAGTTACATTTTTTTTCCCTTATCGACTTTTGTCTAAGTTTCCAAACATATCAATGCGTTGCCCTGCAGTTAACATCTCCACAAAGAAGCTTGTAATTAGTACATTTACAACATTTAAAATCGTTACAAATCACGGGACGCTCGAATAAATTAAAATGGACGCTGAAGACCCTTTCTCCTCTGAAGCGAAAAGGGAATCGCACGGTCGTTTTCCCGCTACGGGTCGAGATCTCGCGACTCCAGCCGCCACAGCCTCTTGAGCTAATGCTGAGACACCAGGACCGGTGCTTACCTAGTGTGAGAGGGCTACATACGAATCCTACTTATATTATAAACGCAAATGTTTGTATGGATGTTTGTTACTCTTTCACGCAAAAACTCTTTCACTCTTTACTCTTTCACGCACCTAGGTAGGTACTGAAATAATCGGGCTAAATAAAATTAAAAGGATGTATTTATATTCATAAAATAAAACAGGCTACTTATATTTAAATACAAAGAAAGAAGAACTTTTGAAATAATAGCGTTATGAGCTAATTGGCAGATGGGAGCGAAATGCTCCACCTTTAAGCCCCTACAAAAAGAGGGGCGATTAGTTTGACGCCTGTCTCTTTCAGTGGCCTTGTAGTTCACATAGGGACGAATCAATTTGGGTTAAGTTTTTTTTATCTGAAAGGTGTATTAATCGAGAGTTCTTACCTAATAAGTTAGAAGAAACTTCAGCGGATGTTATGTTGGTTTAAAGACATCAACAAAAGAATTGAAACAAATGAATTTTTTCAACTAGTATTTACAGTTGAAACAATTGAGCTAACCGTAGTTTAAAATTATATCGTCGAATAAGTTTTCTTACAATTTTATAAGTTTTTCTCAATAAATTTTATACTTTTTCTTTGTACTACTCTAAACTCAGATATCTTGTCGTTGTTACAGAGCCAGCTTTGGGATGAGTTTGAACTAGAGGACGCCACCTTCGCAGAGTGCAGCATCAACAACGCCAATAACAGCTTTCAGGTAACTAACTTATTAGTTTGATTGAAGACCTTGTTTCATTATTTACAACTTGCTTTGGATTATTTTGATAGGATATGATAGAACCTATGCTTAAGAGGGCGCGTTAGCTTATTTTTTTGACAAAATTTACCTTGATAGGATCCATAGGACCCCTTGGGTAAAAACTTAAATTACATAAAATTCAATAGTATTTTCTCTGTCTCCTCTGTATATACATGACTTGGAAAAAATGCGATAAAAATAAATCATGAAACAGCACTGTTTGGCAATTTAGTCGAGATCTAAGAAACCCTGTGGTGTATTGAAATTACTTGTATTTTGATTGATAGGCTATTATTAATAACATCATCATCATCATCATCATCAACCTATATTAGTCCACTGCTGGACATAGGCCTCCCCCAATGAGCGCCATAGCGCCCTGTCTTCAGCTTGACGCATCCAGCATCTGCCAGCAGTCTTTCGCAGATCGTCATCCCACCTGGCCGGAGGGCGTCCTACGCTACGTTTACCGAGTCGCGGTCTCCACTCAAGAACACGTTTACCCCAACGGTTGTCAGTTCTTCGCGAGATATGGCCGGCCCATTGCCACTTCAGCTTGCTAATTCTTTGAGCTATGTCGATAACTTTGGTTCTCTGTCGGATGTATTCGTTACGAATTCTATCCTTCAGAGAGACTCCGAGCATAGCTCTTTCCATAGCTCGCTGGGCGACTTTGAACTGGTGGACCAGCCCTACCGTGAGTGTCCACGTCTCAGCTCCGTAGGTCATTACGGGTAGGACGCACTGATTGAAAACTTTCGTTTTCAAACATTGCGGTATGGATGAAGAGAAGACTTGACGTAGTTTCCCAAATGCTGCCCAGCCTAGCTGGATCCTCCTCTTGGCCTCCTTCTCAAAATTGTTTTTACCTAGCTGTACAATCTGCCCAAGGTAAGTATACTCGGAAACAATTTCAAGAAGGTGACCATCTACGACGATCGGTCCCGGAACAATGTGGCCATTGATCATGACTTTGGTTTTATCCAAATTCATGCCAAGACCGATACATCGCGAGGCTGAAGCTAGGCCGTCCAGCATGTGGGTCAGCTCCTCTAGCGACTCCGCCATTACGACTATGTCATCAGCGAATCGCAGGTGTGAGATGTAATCGCCGTTTATGTTAATGCCCTTACCTTTCCAGTCCAGCGTCTTAAACATATCTTCCAATGCGCTCGTGAACAGTTTCGGGGATATGACATCCCCCTGTCTCACTCCTCTGCGCAATTGGATAGGTTTAGACTGCTGGTCCTGTACTTGTACACTCATAGTGGCAGTTTCATAGAGACACCTCAGCACTTCGATGTAACGATAGTCTACTTGGCATCGCTGTAAGGATTCCAGAACAGCCCAGGTTTCAACAGAGTCAAGGGCTTTCTCATAGTCCACAAAAGCGAGACACAGGGGCTGATTATACTCTTCGGACTTCTGTATAATTTGCCTCACCGTGTGTATGTGGTCTATGGTGCCATATCCTCCGCGGAACCCGGCCTGTTCTGGTGGCTGGAACTCGTCAAGTCTCCTGGCGAGACGATTCGTGATCACTCGTGAGAACAGCTTATAGATGTGGCTCAGGAGTGTGATGGGTCTGTAATTTTTAAGGAGAGTTTTATCACCCTTCTTAAAAAAGAGCACCACCAAACTCCCGCTCCACGCCTTAGGAGTTCTCCCACTGTGGAGGACGGTATTGAAGAGGTGTTGTAGCTCCTGTATAACGGAGGCTCCTCCTGCCTTCAGAAGCTCTGAAGTTATACCGTCCTCACCCGGGGCTTTTCCATTTTTAAGCTGCCTCAAAGCTAACACGATTTCGTCTTGACTGATGTCTGGCAGTTCGTCGGTGTAGTGGCGTGTCAGGGTGGCTCTAGAATCAAGGTCGTCTCGTCGGGAACGAGGGGCATGTGCAGTATACAGACGGCCATAAAAATCCTCTATCTCGGCTGAAATCTCCGGTTTCGACAGTACGGTCCTCCCATCGTGCGTTTTAAGCTTCGTTAGGTGGCTCCTGCCAAGCTGCTGAGTGAATACTTTGGACCCTCGGTTTCGCTCTATCGCCTCTTCAATGAGGCGTGTGTTGGAGCTCCGAAGGTCGCGCCGTACCATCTTCGCAATTTGCTTGTTCAGGTCTGACCTCTCTGCCGAAGACACTTGGGTGGTTTCCCGTCTTCTTGTCATCAGATCCAGAGTCTCATCCGAGAGTTTGGACTTCTTGCCAGTTCGCTGTTTTTTGCAGAACTTGATGCCCTCATCCCTCAACGTTTTGACCAGATTGTGTAGGCTCTCGTCAGCGTCATCAGTGGGTTCCAAGGCAACAAATCTTTCTCCGAGTAGCTGCTCGAACTTCTCGGTGCCCGCCATGATTTGGATTGGATTTGGTCGGAGCGTGGACTTCATCAGACGGTGTCTTTCAAGCTTCAAGTTGATATTCAGAGTGCCTCGGAGCATTCGGTGATCAGATCCGGTATTGAACCTGTTGATCACTGAGACATCTCTGAATATGTGCTTGCTATCCGTCATGATGAAGTCGATCTCATTTTTAGTCACAGTGTCGGGGCTTTGCCACGTCCACTTCCTTTGAGGCTGTTTCTTAAAGAAGGAGTTCATTAAGAACAGTCCCTCTTTCTCAAGGAAGTTGACAAGCATTTGCCCCCTGTGATTCCTGATTCCATAACCATGCGGGCCTATTCGGGATTCATTGCCAGTCTGGATTCCCACCTTGCCGTTAAAGTCCCCCATAACAACGTTGAAGTGAGCCTTAGTGGTGTTGTGTAAGGCTTTGGATATGTCTTCGTACATATCCTCCACTTCATCGTCCGAGTGTGCCGAGGTCGGTGCGTAGACCTGAATTACCTTCATGCTATACCGCTTGGAAAGCCGAAGGATCAGGTACGCTACCCTGGTCGACACACTGGAGATTTCTTGAACGTTGCTAGAGAGGGCCTTATTGACGAGGAAACCCACTCCACCCTGGGATGTTTTATCACCCTCACGAAAGTAGAGAAGATGGCCTGAGTCTAGGGTTACGGTGTCCTCCCCCTCTCTACGGACTTCACATAACCCGAGAACATGCCATTTAATGTTCTCTAACTCCACTTCCAACTGCGCTAAATGATGGTCAAGCCTCAGAGTGCGTCCGTTAAACGTTGCCAGGGTCATTCCAGTAAGCGTGTGGTAGCCTAAATACCGGTGATTCTTAGCACCCCCTGCCCCGCCGTTACCATGACCGCTACCATGGCCAGGAATAGCGAGGCGGCCGGGTACTGGGGGCCATTTTTTGGCGTTTCCTATCATTTCGGGGGTAATGCCCATAATCCCCACGCTGGGCATGCGGGTTGGGGATCGCAGTCTGATGATGAGGTTGTTCTAGAGGGGTGCTGCTGCCCACCCCCCGGTATATCCCTTAGTCGCCTCTTACGACACCCACGGGAAGAGTTGGGGTAATGCTATTCTAAGCCGGCACCACACGGCATATTAATAACAGCCGCTAGGTAATTCAGTATAGAATGATGATGATCCGTCAACGGTCTGTCAATATTCTTAACCCAATCTGTGATTCACTGATAGGTAACTGAACAGTGACTTTAAAGATAAATTAAACTTAAACTGAAGTAAAACTAAAAACACCTGAATCACTACTGCACTGAAGGCTGAACAATATGTTTAAGTAAAACCTGTGCCTAATAGAAAAGGTTTCATGCCAACGACCCTACCCTTTGGGACTTGCTGATTTGCAAAAAATACAATGGAGTAACCCTTAGGCCCTAAATAATTACAGAGTGATGTGGGTTGCCCGCTCTCCGTCAAATTAATAATTCAGGTAAGATTATTTCAGTTGGAAGCCTTGTGATGCTTTATTTACTTTAATGGGTAGCGGTGACCTATTAGGTTTTTGACCCTTTTTAAGAAGAAATAATTCTCAATCTCAACTATTTTAAAACGAAGCTCTTAAAAGATATTTCAATGAACAAGTTTATTTATCCACTAAGGACATCATTTTTGAGGACCTCTCTTAATGCTGTCATTCTAAGTTCAGTCAGTGCCGTTTTTATCAACATTCAAAGAATTCCTTTTATGAAAATTAAATTAAGTAAGAGTTTCCTTGAACTCCTCTTTTTCCCTGTAGAAGCTATTATTCAGGTATGAATTATGTAGAGTAATGTTGGGATCATCCCAAACCGCATGTCATAAGCCGGGGCCTGCCGGAATGAACTCTGGCCCAGTTTTCAGAGTTGTGTGAATTACTGTCATGTCACGAAGGCTTAGTGTCGGGTGACCCTTTTACGTATTGTTAGCTGCTTATTTGTTACTACGTCTAGTTCAAAAGCGAGTTCTAAGTCTGGGGACGAAAGTTGCCTTTTGTTAAAAATGGATTCACTGCCGATTCACTGCACTTTTGCGTAAATGTAGTATTTTTTATCATAAGACATTACAGTTTCTTAATAGCATGCAGAAATCGTCAGGATTTATGGGTACCTGCCTTAATCTACAAATGAATCGCTTATCTATGAAAACCTCACTGAACGATATCCAATAGCTTTTCACTACGACTATACCAGAGTGTTAGAGTAACTTAACCTCTAAAATAGAATATGATCGGTTCAACGAAATAAAAATAAAACAATTTTGCATAAGTGATTTATTCATGTGGAAGAAACTACTGACGCAGCGACGCGCGTCAAAAATGTCAACGTTGAAACCAGGCTATCAATCTTTCCGTGAAAATAGCACCGCACACACATAGTAGAGTTTTTTAAAACTTAGGATTCTACGAGACTATACCATCATCAAAGAAAAGCAAATAAGAACCAAGTGATCGTACAGTGACCTGAAAAAAAAACTCAAATTATCACACTCACCTCATTTCAAAATACCTGCAAGCGATGAAGGTTCTACTAAATCAAATTAAAAATGGAACACTAAAAGCAACCCTTGTACGGCTCCTAAATTCTGGTTACTGTCACCAAAAATGGGTTACTTAGCGAGAGCTTAGTCACTGGCCCGGGTCAGTACAAACTCGCGTGTAATCTGTCGGGTCCATTATGTCCTGTCATGTCATTGGGGCGAGCCCTCCCGGGCCCGGGCGTCGTGACATGCTACACGTTACCAGCTTTTAGAGACGGACTTTCTAGAAACTTCCTTCTATCTACTGCGCCGATGCTTCTGAGTTTAAAAGATAAGAGAACTGGTATATATATGAACCCGCTGATTCGCACTCATTGTTTCAGTGGAAACATTTTAAGACTACTTATTAAAGAGTGTTGTTTTGAATTGTAAATTTTTTTGTTTTTAATATAACTAACATCAAATAATTAAAAAACTAGCTGCGCCCCGCGGCTTGATTTGCGTGAAAGTTGAATAAAAGTAGAGCCTTAGTTTTATTCCAGGCCTAAATATATATACATTTTTAATTTCAGCCCGGTCCTAGTTGAAAATGTTATAATTCAACACAATTTTGTCTAAACTTGACATGCGTTACGTTTAATAGTCACCATAAAAAGTGAACCATCGCATCGTCACGTTTACTGGGTATAATCTCCATTTTCTCGTTTCTTACTCTAATCCACTTCGTAGATGAACAAAGTCTTTTACCGCAAAGACAGCTGCGACCTCAGGGTTCACAATATTATAGTCCCAACAAGTACTATAAGAATAATAAGAAAATGTATTTAGCTCACAGATATTACTTAAACACACTTCTAACTTTCTTAGTTGTTTCATTGTATAGTCATAATCATAAAGCCTTTATGCACTGAAATAAGTGTCAAAATTTCCTTTTATAATTAAGTAGGCACCTATTACAATTAATTTCTAAATTAAATTAAATCTTTAACTAAAAGCAAATAAAAACAAACTTAAGACCACATAAAAACTTTATTAAACAAACAACTGAGAACACCAGAGCAGTCTCATAAGCAATTATTATTTTTCTTATTACCTAATTATTAACGTAACATAATTATTGTTGTTATTTCGGGTATAGAATAAATAAATAAATAATTCTTAATCCAACACACAATCCAAACCGCATCTAGCCCCAAAGTAAGCTACTCAACGCTTGTGTTATGGGTAGGTACTAGAATACTGATACATTTAATACATTATATACATAAAAAAATGCCTGTCGGCTGACTACAACATACCCCAGCGAGATTTTGAAGCACAAACTACCCACAGTAATAATCCTACACAATAATCCGGCCGTAGAACATCATTACATTAGGTCACATCTGACCCGCGCCTGTCATTACACAAATGAGGGTAGAATGACACACGTGACATGGTCCCAATGAGGAACATTACACGCATTGAATGTTGGGCACGTTTGTGAATAAGAATAGTCTAGTTAGCGGTTTACTGCTGGTTAAATGAAATCAGTGTGTCCGAGGTGATTTTCATTGGCGAGAACCAATTAGCAAGTAGTGGTAAAAGCATAATAGGTGTGTTATTATTATTGTGGGAAGAGTTCTATATACCTACCCATGACAAAAATAATAACAAAAGTAATAAAGACATGCGTTGTCTATAAATAAGATGACTCAGAACATTAATAATCTGTCTTACACTAACGTAAATAAGCATGATTTCCACAAAAAAAGAACTCTTAATGTATAAACAGTTTGTTTTTAAACAGTACATAATAAAGGTTTAAAATATAAAATTTACATTAATATTTATCTTAGTTATGATACTATTAGCTAGCACTATTATATGTATTTAACCTGGTTCACCCCACTACTAAGCAAACCTCCTGACTTTTTAGACACAGAACAGATTTAATTTTATTTTATTAAGTTAAAAAGAAAATCTACAGCTATCTCAATTTAAATTGATCAAAAAATGGTAAAAATAGGTAATTAAAGATTTTCACGTATAGCAACAATATAATTAAAATGATGTTATTTATATTGTTGCTTAGGCTTAAAAAAAAGCTCAACAAAAATGCAAAACAAAATGGCGTAGAACAATAAACTGTGAACTAAAGTTAATGTAGGTAGACCTAAATACTACCTACGTCGTTATTAAACAAAGAACTTAAAGTCGGTTTATTATTTTTAAATCACTCCAAACTTATAAAGCAAGAACCACTAGTGCGAATAAAATGAAATCGTGACCGGTGGGTGAAATACATTGTATAGTTACCTTAATTTCAGCAGGCAGGAAGGCTTTAATTAATTACCGCAGAACGGGGTCACATCTCACCATAGCAGGTAGTTACGCTAAACGGTGACCTGGCAAATATTTATCAAAGTGCGTGAACTGGGTCGCGGCCGCTTAGTGAAAAATTGGCAAAGATGCGAAAAACATTCGACCCCGTAACGAGCCAAAAACATGACCCGTTTAGAAAAAAAAACATTTTCTTTTATGGACCTAATTAAACCATTACAGTACGGAGGGTTCCATACCTCTAAAAAATGAAACACCTATAGGACACACTTCGTTGACAAGACCATTTGTTACCAAGAAAAGAAAATTATGACGATTTCTCACATTTAAATCCGGTTTTCAGTTTTTTGTGGAAAATAAACATTTTTTGCAGCAGTTTTTTTTTGAAGGAAGAGAACTTACATCGAGTGAAAGAGACATGAAAGCATATGTCAATGGTCCCAATAAGAGAGAGTGAAAAGGTCCAATCGTAAGGATTGGTTGGTCGGAAATTGGTGGTATGATGAGCGTGCATGTGACGCGTGACATCCATTTTGTGTGACGTCACTGATGGATCTGAATTTGTGAAAGCTTTTACCTTCATTAGAAGCGACTAATGAAAATGTATGTTGTGGTTTTTACGCGGATTTTAGTCGCGCGACATGTCGTTATCCATATCAATCTTCACAAAAGCATTGTTTAGGTTTTAAGAACTTTATTTTTCTCATAAAAACATTAAAGTTCAGTTAAAATGAGATAAATTAAAACAGTGAATACGCCCGCCATCTGAGGTTAACTTTCAAAATTTTACTAAAATTTCATCTGAATAACTAAAGTCGTTCCTGAGATAGTAAATAACAAACATTCATACAGATTTTCACATTTATTACAATAGGATGATAGTAATATACGTTTTCCGTCCGAAAGCATGTATTTTTTTGGTTTTAATCGTGAATCTTCCGTCCTCTAAGGGAAAATAACTGATCGACATCTGAGTGAATGATCACTTCCGTACTACACTGCCGGCGATCATTTTTCAACCGACTGCGAAAAAGGAAGAGGTTCTCAATCCGACTGTATTTCGCTTTATGTGTGTTACCTACATACTACTAGATACCTACATTATAACTGTTTTCGACGTAAATTAATTTCGATGATGCTTTCTTATTTAAAGGTGGGCTTCTCGTGAGGTCTCATTAAAATAAATAAATGAATATTTACGGACAGTCCACCCAGCATCATCTAGCCCCAAGCTAAGCAGAGCTTGTGTTATGGGTACTAGATGACTGATATACTTAATACAATTCATTACATAGATAGATATTTTTTATTATACATAGAAAAAACCCAGAACAACGGAACACATTTCTGCAGATCGTACACAAATTTGTTCCGAGGCGGGAATCGAACCCGCAACCTCCTGCGTCGCAGGCGGACCTTCGCCCACCGCACCACATCGGTCGTCAATTTATACTTGATCAAGACATGATCAGTAGGTACCTACCTCGTTATTGACTTATCCTTAATAATGAGTGATAAATTTGAAGCAGGTTGTTTATTTTTGTAAAAAAAAACATAATAATAAAAGTGTATAAAAACGAAAGACTACGTTTCGATGAATCGACAAGGATTTTCACTGAAATATAAATGTACCTAAACGCTGCTCAGTCGGTTGACTACCGTTTTTAAAGTACGGTTATCAACAAGAAACTCTTAGGGCTCCCACACAAAACTGCGATTTGGTGCGATGCAATGCGATTTGATGCGATTTGATGCGATGTCACACGAACTTGATTTGCGAATTTCTGCGATGCGAATTTGTGCGGCGAACCGTTTTGTAGGGTAACCATATCTTCAAGTTTAGTCCGCCGTATTGGACGTGTTTTTAGGAAGCGTAAGATGGATCCCAAAAAGATAATTGAACCGATTTAAGCAAAAATGATCCAACCCACACAAACCTCATTTCGAGATAATCGATATTTAAGTTTGTGGCGGTATTTCTCTAGCTTTGTAATACAAAATGTTGTTATTTTAATTTAATTTAATGCTATGTAAACTCAACTTTTTTGCTATAAATAATATAAAGAATAAATTGTAATAGTTTAGTAGATAATTGGGAAAACTTGCGCCTGGATCATTATTACAATATTAATTTTGTATGGAAAGAGCTATGTAGGGTGCAAAAATTAAAATGCAAAAATGATTCAAAGTGTGTTAAAAATTAGTAATCATTTTTGTGTTTTAAAAGACAAAACAAACAAAATTGGCCCTACTCCTCGTCCAAATCAGAATAAGGTTCATCACATAAACCATCTACATCGTCTATTATTGCAGCTTCCCTTCGGTTTCTTAAATTAATCAATGCAATCATCTGGTATCTAATATTAGATCTGCTGGCCCTGTACTTATTTTATTTTATTTATTTATTTTTCGTTAAAGTACGAAACACAGAAGCCGGAGGCGTGGCGGAGGCAAAGGCGTGCGAGTTGTATTCTATGGAATCCTATGAAAGCCTACACACACACCACAGGCCGTGGCGAACGCGGTGCCATAGGAAAAACCGGCACGCCTTCGCCTTCGCCACTCCTCCGGCTTCTGTGTGTTTTGAACTTTATATACTTTATTTCGTTTACGTACTTAGATGAAATAGCAATATTAAATATTAACTTGTCAAATCTTAACTTGTTTTATATCATCATCATCATAATCAACCTATATTAGTCCACTGCTGGACATAGGCCTCCCTTAATGAGCGCCATAGCTCCCTGTCTTCAGCTTGGCATCCAGCATCTGCCAGCAGTCTTTCGCAGATCGTCATCCCACCTGGCCGGAGGGCGTCCTATACTACGTTTGCCAAGTCTCGGTCTCCACTCAAGAACACGTTTACCCCAACGGTTGTCGGTTCTTCGCGAGATATAGCCGGCCCACTGCCACCACTTCAGCTTGCTAATTATTTGAGCTATGTCGATAACTTTGGTTCTCTTTCGGATGTATTCTTTACGAATCCTATCCTTCAGAGAAACTCCGAGCATAGCTCTTTCTATAGCTTTCTGAGCTCTTTGAACTGATGGACCAGCTTAATATTATAGTTTGAATCATTGTAGCAAATTAGAACGGTTATATGTTAGGGTAACAAAAGCAACACAAAAATGATTCAAGTGGCATGAAACACTTATACATTTTAAAAAATGGTCTTCGACATGACAGTTGTGGGTTGGATCATATGGATTTTCCACATTTGTGAACATAGAGGTGTGAGTCTTTGATATGTTAAAATATACCTTATTCTGATTACATTGGTTAAAAAAAACTCGAAATTGACTAGGTTGTGGGTTGGATCATTTTTGCATAAATCGGTCCAATTGCACTGCTGTTATTGTTAAATAGATATAAAAGAAAAAGAAGATTCTGGATTCATCCATTTAATACGATTATGAACTCTGAAGGGAACTATTTTACTCGAAATTACTATGAGTTGAGAACTGAAGCAGTTTTTTTTTACAACACAAAGAAGGCGGCTCAGGCGCCGCGCTCTTTCGCTAAAGTTGTCTCAGAGCGGACTAAAAGGGGGGTCACCAAGTATGACGTAATATGACAGGAATGCGCGATGCAAATGAGATCGGACGTTATCGTGCGAGCTCGCAGATATTTACGATGCGATGCGAGCTCGCAGTTTTGTGTTTGAGCCCTTATAGTTATGTCTTGTAGTTTTGCAATACCCATATTGTCCATCTATCTGTCTCTCTATCCTTAGATTTCCTGGTTTAGCCTTAGTAAAGAGATACTATTTCGGTCAACCCTGTGGTATCTTGTCTAACCATAACACGTCAGGAAAGAGGTACGTATCAAACTCAGTCGGCGGTTTAACGGGTTAGTTTATGAGTTGTTAAAATTAAATCCGGAATGACTATGGACTTCAGAGGTCCTGGCGCCGGCAGTTAAGAGTTATGACGCTTGAAAATCGACGCGTTTTATCCCACTTCTGATATGGAGTCGATTTAGTGGCTGGGGAAAGTGACACTTAAACCGCAGTGTGTTGTCGACCCTGATTTGCCCCAGTTTCGCAACAAATGGCTTGTACTTGTCATACTATGTACACATTTGAAATATTTCCTATTAACAATAATAATCGCTTCTCTAAATTTAAGGTATGACAAAACTTTTTCGCTCTGCGTGAATCGAGTCGAGTTTTACTCATAAACCATTTACTGCACTTAAGAACGCCTAAGCTTTTAGCCGTGGCCGTGAGTTACAAATAATATTGTAAACAAGCGTGTTTTAATGAACAGATACGACGGCAATATAAAATTAAAAATGAAATTATGCTTTTACTTATACAAAGTTTGAATATAAAATGATTAAATTGGCTCTTCACTGTAGCCAAGAGCTTTTGTTCTTAAGTTAGTTATGCCTTCATAGCCTGTTTGATAAACAAATTTTCTTGAAATTGTCTACATGGTAAGAAATAATGACTTAGTCTAAATCAAGTTCAAATCTAATAAAATTCAAGAAAAATTTAAAAAAAGTTCAAAAAAGTAGTAAGTATAGTAAAATAAAAAAGGAATTATTATTTTTGTTGTGGACCCTGTTTGTGATCCTATTCAATTATTATCAATTACTTACCTAAAAATATAATGTTACGGTCAATATAAATAGTACATACTAGAACTAAGTACTGTATACTACGTACTGTATACATGTAGGTACTGTTCTCCTATTGTTCGAACCTACATTCGTGTAGGTAGCAGCAAATTGCGGCGCGCTTTCTGGCCTCGGCATTCGTTAGTGATGTGGAAACGTGAACAAAAAACAAATATTTTGAAGTTTTTACAACAACGACAAACCGACTTCGATATTATGTATCATACATTATCATAGTTTTTTTCTAGTTATGCGGGATATTAATAGTTATCCTTCGGGAATAAAGTTATTATGGGAAAACTCCCACAATTTTCTTTATAAAACCAAAAGAATAAGGAGAAAAACAAGCAACATATATAAAACGTACAGCAACTGAACATTTTTCAGCAAAGTAACTACTATCAAAAACTATAAAATTTGAACCAATTTCAAGTTTATATTTAATTATATCAGTTATCCATAACAAAAACTCTCCTTATCCCATGGGGCAAGGTTATGCAGTGCAGACTGTCCAGCATTAACTAATTATCTCTAACATTAATTACGAGTTGCCTTTTGTTGACGAAGTTCAGAATGTTTAGGTAGCCGTGCTTCCCTGGTCACAGTCACGAGATAAAGTATAATAAAGTGTAAGACAAAGCTGTCCCAATTTCAAAAGAAGTTCTAATATTCTACAGGATGCAAACTCATCTCAACTTTCTACAGGATCAACTCAGAGAAATATATTTTTCGTTCAAAATCTTACCTACTAATATTAATAATGGTGTAGGTTTGATCGAGTTTACCGATATTTTCAGGCTTTTCTTTTTCGTTACGAATCTCAGAAACCAAACCAACCACTTAGTAAAAGAATATTTTCGTATATGTTTAATAATGTATGATGGATGGTCTTCACAACCTTCGCACAACGAATATCAAAATAATATTAGCATCTGCAAAGATAAATGTATCATTTATATTCTTCCTTTATTTTATAAGGTTCTTTATGATCTACATTTTAAAGAGTGAGATTGAGAATAACTGCATCTATCATGCTGTCTCGCTCAGCTGTGTTATACTTTGTAGTGACATAAAACACACTAGTGGTACCTAACCTATCATATAAACTAGTGTAAAAATAAAGCCTTGTCTAATCTATATCTATAATAATAAAATTATATCTATTGTTTTTAATAAGGTTGCCTGGAAGAAATTGCTTTCAGCAATAAGGCCGCCTGTTGTACCGTTTAATTATTTATAAGATTAGATATAAGTTAATTCTAGTATTGTTTTATTTTCAAAAAGGTACAATAAAGTGTTCATTCATTCATTCATTCTAACGTTTCACGTACATCACTAGGGGTGTACATATATACTAGGGGAGCCCAAGGAGCTAAATGGGGATTTATGGGTAGATTTTAAGTACTATTCTGATTGGCAACCCTAGACGCGCGACCTTATTAAAAAGGTCTTGTATTTGATGAAGGTACTCAACAGGGTGCAAGGAATCCACCGTATGTTAATCTGCCGCGCTCTAGTAAATCCCGAAATCCCTCTCCCCTACAAGCCTTCAAGCCAACGCAGAAGAAGCTTCGAGAAATCCCTCCTGACATAAAGAATAGAGCAGTTTCTTAGTTCAAACTTGCTGCGATCCGCGGCTTTACCCGCGTTAAAATGGATGAAAAGTACCCTAGGTATGTTTATTCTAGGCCTAAAACTATGTCGTTTCATAATTTCAGCCTGATCCGTTCAGTACTTTTGGTGTGAACAAACTTCCATCCATCCATCGTGTGATGTTGATTACGTACCTGGTTACAATCAGCCAGCATCGAAACCAAGTATAATGTTATACCTTGTAGATTTAAAGGTTGTTCTCTAATATAGGATAAATAAATAACAAGTTAATGTTAAAGCTACAAAAGTGTCGGACCCGCAGCGTGATATATTATTATTGCCATTTGGTTTAGATAAAACTTGATTACCTTAAACAGGTGCTAAGCAGTGTTTATGCTCTCTCTGAAATATTATAGCAACAGAAGAAAAGGCAAAACTTATAAGCTATTGTTTTTTGTAGTTAGAGATGGGAGGTTTATCAATAATAGACCAGGGTAGATAGGTTTTGAAACAAATTAAATAATAGTAGGATGAAACCTATTGGAAAATTAGGAGAATGTAGTAAAAATTTAAGGAAAAATAATTTACGGGCGATCTCAGGTCGGGAAGGGGTAGGGGGTGAGTTTTAGGGTAAAACGGTCAAACTCGATTTCCGGCAGAACTACAAGTCCTATGGAAAAAAGTCAAAGTGCAAAGTTGTAGGTAATAAAAAGATCTACTATTTTTGTCAGCACACTTTTTTCACATAACCTCAAAATACATGAGAAAAATTCAAAAAATCAACTTTTTGGTTCTTAGATCGCCCGTAAATTATATTTCCTTAAATTTTTACTACATTCTCCTCATTTTCCAATGGGTTTCATCCTACTATTATTTTATTTCGTTTTTCATCATTTGAAAGGCTTGTACCCTGGTCTATAAGGGGATAAGAAGGTATTATTTATGTGCTTACTAACATTATTCATCATTATCATCAGCCTATATCAGTCTACTGCTTTACATAGGCCTCCCCTAATGAGCGCCATAGGTAACATAATTATTGTGCTTAATTTATAGACGTTATTCCAACACAAAAAGGTTTATAGTTAGGCTTAAATACATCCCTGATAAATTTATACATAGACGGAGGAAAAATCTTTTTGTTTGTGTAGGTATAGAATGATTTTGATGCTGACAGAACTTGCCAAAGAAAACAATGAAAACAGAATTTTATTCTGTAACTGAGTTTTATTGTTTTAGTTTTCATAGCTCACATTTTCTTAAATTCTAGCTAGAGACGCGGCAGTGTGCCAGCCAAATTAAGAATCAGAAGAGTCGCTTATATTTTCTGTAATATATTCATTCATACACAAGAAATAGTGTTTATTTTGACACTCATGTAAATAAGACAACATTAACCTTAATAAGATTATTAAACTAAGATAAGAGACTTGAAAAGTTATTAGTCTTTTCAAATACCTGAAAAATAAACAATAAAACTGCAAAAATATAATACACATATAATAGATATTTATAATATTCTATAACAGCCCCTGCTGATGGAACACATTACTAAGATCTTAAATCGGCAAAGTTTTCAAACAAACAGCCCCGTTTTCATATTTACCTTTGTTGTGTTCACTTTACAGCTTCAGATATGCGAAACAGAGGTAATAAAACCTTTTTAGAAAGACTGTTTCGTAGACAGACGAATGTACAAACGTATGGGAACTCATTAAAACAACAATAGCTGCGATCAAAGAGTTGTAACTACTGTTACTCCTTGAGACGTAGAAGCTGGCCAGCGGTAGAATCCTGCTAAACAATCGGTTCACTATGATAACGGTAGCTTCGTCTCGAAGAATCCATAAGAAAAAATAAATTCCAGATAGGAATCGGAATACATACTGATATAAACATAATTTATCATAAATAACAAGCTTTCAAAATTATGTTGGCCGTAAATTAACATAAAATTAATTAATTGTATGTGTGCTGTGCATAGTAAATAAATTGAAAATTTATTAATTTAATAATAGGCAGAGCGCAGAACTCGTCTACAGAGTAAAAATAACTCTTAGACCCATACGAAAAATTCGTATCCTAAGAGATGCGGCCTTATCTATGGTGGAATAACAAAACGTGATAATTGCCATTATACGACGATACTTTTGTCATAGTGTAGCGATTAGTTGAGCAGAAAAGGGGGCTTGTTCACTCGTCTTATAATATAACGTACCTATCAAAGTGTAATGGGCGATGGCAGATGTTAGGAGCTTAGCGGCGCGCTCAGTGACCGGGAAATATCGTTGTCAAGCCAACCAGTTGAGTTGTTTCCCACGTCGAAACTACCTATAATGTTTAATCGAGCCAGGTAAGTGTACGGGGGGGGGGGGGGGTACCAAGGCTCTCCGGGTTTTTTTTTAATTTTCTGAGCATCTGGTCGATGCGACGCGTGACCCGAGAGCTGGTGAGTATCTCAGCGCATCAGCATTGCCATACAGCGTGGTATTGCAGCCAGTGTCTTGGGAACGCTTCCGACTGATATTGACATGGATCAGAATGATTAAAATTTATCATTATTAAGTTAAATAAGAACGAAAATAATTTAGCATGACAATTTCGTTTCAGTCGTACGTTAAACTTTTATTTCGCGACAATATTCATGGGATAGTGTTATGTGACGTGATTTTAATAGAAACTGTGACGCTGTGGGTAACCTCAATAAAACTCTATTAATATAGAGAAGACAATGAATGTTTGAGAATTAAATGGTGTTGAAGAGCACGAGATAACGTCAGTGTGTCTATTTTAGCGTCAAATATTACTGTTTGGGTTCTAAAGTACTTTTAATTGTTATTTTGCGTCACAACTTTATGGCCCGGCCCGAAATGCGAATAAAAACCGCACTGTTTCTAATTCTACAACATTTTAAAATCTTTTTTCATAATGAATGCCTAATGATCATGTCTCTCAGTATTGTATAAACTTAGTTTTTAATTAGTCTATCTAAGACAGGCGAAAGCCATACTGCCTTAAACTTAGTTATATTTTAAACAGACTCGCGGCGGAACGCATGGCAATCAATTGGTCCCTTCATCATCGGCTGGGCGTAGGCCTACTGTCGATTATGCTATCGGCCCTAACACAACATAAAAAACTATAAAAGTGTTCCATTTTCAAAAACATTGTGAGTAAACTCGTTCAAACGCGTGTCAACCAAAGTTCAAAACTGCAGTTGTTGAGTTTACAAAATACTCTTCACTCGTGTGAACTATTACTACACAACGTGTGCATGAAAAGAGGTTATTTTTGGAGCTTTTGTGCTGTAAACTTTGGGAATGTGAAATAAACGACGATAAATGAAGCGAATGAAGCGTGTTTTCACAATATCCTAATAATACTTTTAAGTTAAGCAATACGATTGGTTCATTTCTTACGTTTGTTATTCAAGAAATTATTTGCAATAGATGGATTCAAATGAACATAAATACTTCGTGGGATTGCGCAATAGAATCTACTCCCAAACAACACAATCATAAAACAAAGGAGAGTAACTTTGTAATGTCGCTGTCGGGATGGGTAGGTAATGTACCTATGTATCTACGATTGCGGTACCTTTCAGTACGTACATTTAATCAATTTCTGACATATCAATCACTATTCTAATAAGTCCCTTGTCAACTTTAGCTACGCCTTTGTCAGCGATAGTTTGAGCAATGCTAATATTTGGAAAGAACAAACAAACTCCCTCTCAGATCACAAAGTCAGTCACAGTACTTATATTATTGGATCTAGACAAAAGTTCAGCTAGTTACATAAACACAAATGAACAGAACTATTACTTAGATTTTATATTTGATTACGTTCTGAATAAAATGGCCGAAATATCAATAAACGACACTTTAAAATTCGAAGTCAAAGATTTCGAAGATTTCAGGATGGCTTCTCTTGAATCTTAATAATTAGAATTTATAGATCCTATGTCGATAAAGACATTTATGATAAGAACAGAAAACCACATGATAACAACCAAGTTATTAAGTTTAAACGGGGTGAATGTATTTTGCAAACTTTTGCATTCTGTAGAAGTGATCGAAGTTCGGTCGGTTGCCGCATAATTTTTATTCCTCCGCAATGTTACCGCACTGAAATGTGGGTCAGTTGATGGATTTGCTTAAAAGCCTATTTAGTTAGACCAACCTGTGCGATGTTCGAAAGTCGATTAAAATTTACATTACAAACTGCTACTATGATACATAGTTGATTATAGATGATACATATTATATATTTATAGCTTTATTGCACAATTGAAAACTTTTAAATAATTGAACAGGAAGATAATAATAATTTTAACTAAAGTGGCACAATCGGCTGCACTGCCGCTTAGAGCAATCTCTCCCAAGCGACCTTGGGATGTACAGGATCGTTTAGTTTCAAAACTGACGGTGGCGTACGAACTGGTGACAGTTTATGTAATTAGAGGTAAATTTTTACCAAAACCATTTTTACTATAAACAGGAACTAAACAGTAAAAAGAGATAAAAAAAATATACTTGTGTAACAATACAACGAATATGGTAGAGGGGTGATATGGTTTATTATTTTGGGCGGACGACGCAATAGCGTCTGTTGAATTTTGGCAGTTATCAATGGAACACTTAATTATACCCGTCAGGCTTGATTTTTCCTTAACACATTCACTGCCCAGCCACAGTAGTGTAGGGTATAGAGTGTGTAGAGATAGACTCGAAAATAACTAGATAACTGCCAAACAACCGCTTCCGCGCAACTTTTTCTCGGCCTACGGCGTACCTAATTAGGCGCACCATAATCCCAGCCATACAGCCTGTCCAGATAGGGCGCTTTACGCGCGCTTTACGCGCGAGTGCCCTCGCGCGTTTCAATTTATATTGCGTCCAGATGCGGCGTTTTACGCGCGCTCCACTGTTCGCCCGAGTATTTCGACTCGCGCGTAGCACGCGCGAGTCGAGAGTCCAGCGCTTTACGCGCGTAAAGCGCCCTATCTGGACAGGCTGATATTATGTTAATAGCATTGACGCTGAATGAAACCTACCTACTGCAACTTTCCTTTATAATTTATGAGCAGCTAAGAATTAACTCCCTTTCTCTCCCTTTACCTTCCCTCCCGGCTATTTTATTAGGTTTCGGTTTTCCACATGGGTTCAGTCTGGGTTTTTAGCGCGACGGATTAGAATTCATAATAATGTCTGTTTTATTGCGAGATCAATACTAGTCATTTTAGTAAACGAATTCAGCTGAAGTGGCGTGTTGCCTCTCATAAAATTATAATTATACGGTGTATAATTTATAACTATGTCATTACAAGCTTGAAAAGCTGATCCTTGGTTTCGATTGCGGATGTCTGAAATGTTTTTGAATTTTGTATATTTTCATTAAAAATAAAATAATTTTTTGGCCCAGTTTGGCTCCGAAAAGAAACGTCTGTAATGTAGGATTTTTATGGATAGACATTTTCAGAGTATACTGATAAAATAATAAATTAAAAACACGTGTTTCTGGAATTTTGAAAACATTAATGAAAAAAAGTAGAATAATTTGAAGCGAGTGGATACCTCGCTCACACATAAATTTCTTAATATGATAAGCCTTACATCCTGTCCAGATAGGGCGCTTTACGCGCGCTTTACGCGCGAGTGCCCTCGCGCGTTTCAATTTATATTGCGTCCAGATGCGGCGTTTTACGCGCGCTCCACTGTTCGCCCGAGTATTTCGACTCGCGCGTAGCACGCGCGAGTCGAGAGTCCAGCGCTTTACGCGCGTAAAGCGCCCTATCTGGACAGGCTGTTACCTAGTCAAGTATTTTCAGGCTTACAATGACCAAAGTCGTTATAAGTAGCCCGTATGCATTATACAGGATAAAGTAGCCAAGTATGCATTATACAGGGTGCTTCGAGCAGGATTATCTCTAACAGCCGGATGGGGCCTGCAGATAAGGCTCATTTTCCGTGGTTATGGCGCATGTAGATAGGCTTTATGGGCTGCTGCTGCGTAGTCTGCTTACTTGATAACCATTAGCAAATGAACTTAGCATAAAAATTAGTGTTAAGTATATGGGTAAGTACTTCGCACTAAATCCGATTTTGGATTTTTTGTGTCGTACGGAGGTACGCTCTTTGGACACATATTTTTTATTTTTACGTAACTACCGCTCCCTAGGAGGCGTGCTATAAATTTCTGAAATTTGACAAATAAATTTCCATGCGGGCGAAGCCGCGGGGCGTAACTAGTAGTAAGATAAATGCGAAAGTAACTTTAAAAGTCTATCTATTACGCTTTGATGCCTAAACTATTGAACTTTTTTAAAATCGAATTTGGTACAGAGATAGCCTAGAGCCACTTTTTACGTAGGGCTACTTTTTAATGCGAAAAGGGGTTGTAAGGGGTTTAAATAAATGAGGATGAAGTTTGTATGGAAGTTTCGTCATTTTTGTAGCTAGAAAATAAAATTAATTTTTTAGTCTTTTGATTAGATACAAATAAACATGATATTCAAAGTTTATAAAAAATTTACCCTCAATGGTAAAATAATAGTAAAATAAAATAGGGGATAAAAGTTTGTATGGAAATATGCAAAATTTATGCGACTTCCAAAGTCACTATTCCACGCGGTCAAAGTCGCGGGCACAGCTAGTACATAATAAATACAATTCCCTGTGTCACAATAGGCCACAACTTTATCTGGGCCAATGACGTAGTTTGGTTTATCAGAAAATCTTATTGGTGATTCTAGGTAGATTCGACGTCAAAAATCATTGAATTTTCTCTTACAATTTTCTCGGTTCAGCAATTTTCGACGTCGACACACGTCACACAATGCTAATAATAAATTATGCACCGTATGCGTAAAGCAGTGTCTTACGTCACAGCCTTATTGAATCTGATCGCATCTAGAATATCTCACGAGCAAAGCGGAAGGGAAAAGGGAGTCTAGAATCCTGCTACAAGGATTTAATAACTCCCGAAACTAAAACCGCTTTATTCACACGAAGAATACTCTACTTTTTACTGTTTCTGCAAAAACATAGTAAAAGTTTTGAAAACTTGTTTCGCGCCAGTTAGATTTTTTTTCCACCTTCAGAACAGAGGTTATATTATGAGTTCGAATTTCGAATAATTTATGGATCAAAAGTCACACATACATTTTGATGTTCCGAATTCAATCTCTCTATTCTCTTGGAAATATTATACAAGGGAGTAACGCGTTTTGATTTTGGAATCTCAAATAATGTATGGAAATAGCTAAGTACCTATTGACGAATCAGACTCACACTAAGAGATCGCATAAGGGCACTAGGGTTGTGTGGAAGAGAAAAGGTCGCCGTTTATGCTTCCTCCATTCCTAGCATTTCTGTATTTATTCGGTTTCCTGTCTTTGTGTTGTATAATAAAATGTCATCTATCTATTTTAATTTGTTTGAACTGAAGATTTATTCGATTTGTTTAGTTAAACCCCTTTTTAGCCGATAGGGCTATAATGACTTATTGGATAGCGTTACATAGCGTATTAATTTTCATACTATAATATGTATGAAAATGTATTAACCATAAGTAGGTGAAATTATTCACTCGATAATCCTCTGGTACTGAAATTTGCATGCAAATTACAAACGGGCTAATTAACATAGCTTGCGCAACATACATCAACACGATTTAACGCATCAATAGGCCTCCACGATAGGCCTGTTTGGTTCTATTTACACAGGCATTGTAGCGTGTACTCCGGCCAAGATCAGTTCGTTCTATTTTAAACCCTATCTCCATATTGATTGTGTTCAATAGGCTGTAACATGTGTTGGGGTGCGGGAATACCGTAGGCCTTAGTATCTACCTCTACTTCGTTCTATAGATGTAGATCTTTTCAACTCTATGCAGTCGTGAAATGCTTGCAAGAATCCAAATATCTTTACGGCTGAATGTGCATTACCCCCGAATACTCAAATACAACCCAGATTTAAGCACGTAGTAAGAGAGCGAAAGAAATCCAGAAATCCCTATTTGGAATTTATTCAAGCGCAGCAGGTGAATCTGATCATAAACATAAGGTAACACTCATAGTGTGTTTTTCGTTATACACCGGAAGTCTATATTCTGCACAGTTTCCATGGACATTTTGCGCGCGAAATTTTCAACTGAGACTTGATTCCATGCAATAGTATGCTATATTTTGTCCTCAGGTGATAACACAAAGCCGCTGCCTGGTGCTGTGTGCCGAGAACCGCAACGAGATGGAGGCCTGGGCGGGGGCCATCCGAGGCGCCCTACACCGGGGCGCCGACGTGGCGGACCTCGTCGCCAGCCTGTCCTCCGGAGACCACCACTGGTGAGCGAGTGTGTGTGAGTGGAGGCCTAGGCGGGGGCCGCGGTTCCCATGTGTCCTTTCTATAGCACCGTTATTGGTGATGGTGCCCTGAACCTTTGATACTTTTATAAACAGCCTCTTCCACACGTCTATAGAAACGTGCCAGGCCGGACATGCTCAAGCTCATTACGTGGAATCCACGTTCCACCTAATGGGTCGGAGGTGGATCGTCCGGGTCGCACCAGAAAGACTGCGCAATGACTGAGTTGAAAGAATGAGTGCTTGGCAGTTTATGGAGCCTACGAGGCTTGGAAATTTTCACGATATACTTACGACATCCGCCGCTTTTAAAATCCAACTGACTAGTGTAGTCTCTATATAAAAAAAACCGTTAAATAGGTAAAACATCATTCAAAGTTATTAAAAAACTTTAAACTTTCCTTTTGTTTATTCATTCCCTTTTCCGACTAAAACTGCGAGAAGTCAAAAATAGAAATCTAAGAAACGTTGATCAGCATTGATTGAGTTTGTTTAGGATGAAATTAATTAGCTGAGAGCGAAATAAGACGAAATAGTATTATTAGTCTGTCGCGTCGGGGCACTTACAAATACCTTCATAATTTTATTCGACTCTAATACCTATCATAATAATTTTGATGACTGCATCACAATAGGCTTCAGATAAGCTAAGAGAAGCCTAATCTAATTCATATTAGATTAATTTATTCACAGCGCTTTTGAATTCATTGATTTGACACCGCCTGGACACCTCCTGGACACCTCCTGGATGCTCTCCATCATCCTCTGGACACCTCCTGGATGCTCTCCATCATCCTCTGGACACCTCCTGGATGCTCTCCATCATCCTCTGGACACCTCCTGGATGCTCTCCATCATCCTCTGGACACCTCCTGGATGCTCTCCATCATCCTCTGGACACCTCCTGGATGCTCTCCATCAACCTCTGGATGCTCTCCATCATCCTCTGGATGCTCTCCATCATCCTCTGGATGCTCTTCATCATCCTCTGGACACCTCCTGGATGTTCTCCATCATCCTCTGGACACCTCCTGGATGCTCTCCATCATCCTCTGGACACCTCCTGGATGCTCTCCATCATCCTCTGGACACCTCCTGGGGGCTCTCCATCATCCTCTGGATGCTCTCCATCATCCTCTGGATGCTCTCCATCATCCTCTGGATGCTCTCCATCATCCTCTGCATGCTCTCCATCATCCTCTGGATGCTCCATCATCCTGGACACCCTCCATCATCCTGGACACCTCCTGGATGCTCTCCATCATCCTGAACACCTCCTGGACACCTCTTGGACACCTCCTGGACACCTCCTGGACACCTCCTGGATGCTCTCCATCATCCTCTGGACACCTCCTGGATACTCTATCATCCTCTGGATGCTCTCCATCATCCTCTGGACACCTCCTGGATGCTCTCCATCATCCCCTGGATGCTCTCCATCATCCTCTGGATGCTCTCCATCATCTTCTGCATGCTCTCCATCATCCTCTGGATGTTCCATCATCCTGGACACCCTCCATCATCCTGGACACCTCCTGGATGCTCTCCATCATCCTGGACACCTCCTGGATGCTCTCCATCATCCTCTGGACACCTCCTGGATGCTCTCCATCATCCTCTGGACACCTCCTGGATGCTCTCCATCATCCCCTGGACACGTCCTGGATGCTCTCCATCATCCTCTGGATGCTCTCCATCATCCTCTGGATGCTCTCCATCATCCTCTGGACACCTCCTGGATGCTCTCCATCATCCTCTGGACACCTCCTGGATGCTCTCCATCATCCTCTGGACACCTCCTGGATGCTCTCCATCATCCCCTGGATGCTCTCCATCATCCCCTGGATGCTCTCCGTCATCCCCTGGATGCTCTCCATCATCCCCTGGATGCTCTCCATCATCCTCTGGATGCTCTCCATCATCCTCTGGATGCTCTCCATCATCCTCTGGATGCTCTCCATCATCCTCTGGATGCTCTCCATCATCCTCTGGATGCTCTCCATCATCCTCTGCATGCTCTCCATCATCCTCTGGATGCTCCATCATCCTGGACACTCTCCATCATCCTGGACACCCTCCATCATCCTAGACACCTCCTGGATGCTCTCCATCATCCTGGACACCTCCTGGATGCTCTCCATCATCCTGAACACCTCCTGGACACCTCTTGGACACCTCCTGGACACCTCCTGGACACCTCCTGGATGCTCTCCATCATCCTCTGGACACCTCCTGGATACTCTATCATCCTCTGGATGCTCTCCATCATCCTCTGGACACCTCCTTGATGCTCTCCATCATCCCCTGGATGCTCTCCATCATCCCCTGGATGCTCTCCATCATCCCCTGGATGCTCTCCATCATCCCCTGGATGCTCTCCGTCATCCCCTGGATGCTCTCCATCATCCCCTGGATGCTCTCCATCATCCTCTGGATGCTCTCCATCATCCTCTGGATGCTCTCCATCATCCTCTGGATGCTCTCCATCATCCTCTGGATGCTCTCCATCATCCTCTGGATGCTCTCCATCATCCTCTGGATGCTCTCCATCATCCTCTGCATGCTCTCCATCATCCTCTGGATGCTCCATCATCCTGGACACTCTCCATCATCCTGGACACCCTCCATCATCCTAGACACCTCCTGGATGCTCTCCATCATCCTGGACACCTCCTGGATGCTCTCCATCATCCTGAACACCTCCTGGACACCTCTTGGACACCTCCTGGACACCTCCTGGACACCTCCTGGATGCTCTCCATCATCCTCTGGACACCTCCTGGATACTCTATCATCCTCTGGATGCTCTCCATCATCCTCTGGACACCTCCTTGATGCTCTCCATCATCCCCTGGATGCTCTCCATCATCCCCTGGATGCTCTCCATCATCCCCTGGATGCTCTCCATCATCCCCTGGATGCTCTCCATCATCCTCTGGATGCTCTCCATCATCCTCTGGATGCTCTCCATCCTCTGGATGCTCTCCATCATCCTCTGGATGCGCCATCATCCTGGACACCCTCCATCATCCTGGACACCTCCTGGATGCTCTCCATCATCCTCTGGACACCTCCTGGATGCTCTCCATCATCCTCTGGACACCTCCTGGATGCTCTCCATCATCCTCTGGATGCTCTCCATCATCCTCTGGATGCTCCATCATCCTGGACACCCTCCATCATCCTGGACACCTCCTGGATGCTCCATCATCCTGGACACCTCCTGGATGCTCCATCATCCTGGACACCTCCTGGATGCTCTCCATCATCCTAGACACCTCCTGGACACCTCTTGGACACCTCCTGGACACCTCCTGGATGCTCTCCATCATCCTCTGGACACCTCCTGGATGCTCTCCATCATCCTCTGGACACCTCCTGGATGCTCTCCATCATCCTCTGGACACCTCCTGGATGCTCTCTGTAGCGACATCTAGCATGATGTGAGCTGAACTAAAATGAAAAATGAAATAACAAAAATTCTGAGTGCAAAAAGAGGATCACGTGACCATTATTCCTAGATCGCGCAAGCGTTGGTTTCTACAACATCTAGCCTATATAGAACTTTCCGACATCAACTGTTGGTCGAAAGACCCCGGGTAAGTGGGCCAGATGGGCCGACCCGGTACAGGGAAGATCTTCTCCTGTAACTATTTGGGGGAATTCCACCTTTGACCCCCAAACTGGTGACCTCCGTCGTGCCAGCCGTCGACTACCTCGGACGATTCTTGCCGACACCCGACGACTGGATTTCTCAACTCGATTCCTTCAACGACCAGCGCAGCACTCCAGCCATCAACGATCATCATCATCGTCAGCAGCAGAGCACTCCAGCCATCAATGATCATCATCATCAGCAGCAAAATCTACCTTCATCTCCTCTCTCTCCCTCAAGTTTACCTTCCGGACCAGCATCATCCCTCAGCCTCCGCAGATCCATCGCAGCCGCCCCGACTTCCTGGTTCTGCAGGCTTCTCCCCTCCTCGATAACGCTTCGTGGAGTTCCTCAGCGGCATCATCTGGGCATACAGTCTCGACTCACCGAAGACTCACCCGGAGCACTGCACCGCGCTTCATCCCGACTCACCGTGGACCGTCTCGACTCACCGCAGACTACAAGCGCCGCGCTTCATCCCGACTCACCGTGGATACGTCTCGACTCACCGCAGACAAGCGCTCTCCCGTCCCCAACCTGCTCATCGCACCAGTCTCGACTCACTGAAGACTACGATGAGCTAAGATGGACAACACTGGATATGTTGATAACAAAAAAGACATATCGACCTTCGGTCTGGAAAGGGAGTGATGTAGCGACATCTAGCATGATGTGAGCTGAACTAAAATGAAATAACAAAATTCTGAGTGCAAAAAGTAGATCACGTCGGGGTCACCAGTTGTAGGGGTGAGGTGTAGGTGTGGTAGGTAGTAGGTGTAGTAGCTACCTTGTAGATGGTGATGGGTGCGGTCGAGTAATAAGTCCAACACAGTTTCACAGTTTATAGTTTATATTGTTCCACAAACACACAACACTACATAAATGAAGAAGGAGAGAAAAGGTACAGTTGAAGAATAGTTTATAAGAGATAGGCGACAGTAGAAAGCAAGGCACATAAACAAAGATCAGCGTGTTGCGCGGGCGCATTGAATAAGCGAAACAAGTAACCGCGCGTGAGGCTCCATACGACTGCCGGGCCGCGGTCAGCTGAGATCGCGAGGCGCGGCGCGCGGGGCGCGGTGACGAACCCGTCCGACTACCTGGCTCGTGACGTCAGGCCGGCCGCTCGGTGGACAAATAATCTATTGTTTCCATTACACGATATTTTTGCCGGCATATCTCCGACAGTACATAAATGATATTATTTTATAGTGTTTTTAAAGCTTGTAA
Organism: Eupithecia centaureata; assembly: GCA_944547425.1. Classification (NCBI taxonomy): domain Eukaryota; kingdom Metazoa; phylum Arthropoda; class Insecta; order Lepidoptera; family Geometridae; genus Eupithecia; species Eupithecia centaureata. The sequence goes on from OX155679.1 coordinate 2,456,977, forward strand.
ATATTTAGCATTAAGTAAATAAAATAATAAGAAGTTATGTAGATTTAAGAATAAATATTTAATTAAGATATCATTATCATCATCATTAAGAAGAAGTAAGTAAAGTAATATTAAGTTTGTAAATATAATAAATGTAAACAAATAGATTTAAGTAAAATGTAAATAAATAAATTTATTTATTTATGCACACTTATTTACTTGTACATAATAATATTTGCAGTTTACTTATCTACTTAAATTTATTTATTTACATTTTACTTAAATCTATTTGCTTACATTTACTATATTTACAAACTTAATATTACTTTACTTACTTCTTCTTAATGATGATGATAATGATATCTTAATTAAATATTTATTCTTAAATCTACATAACTTCTTATTATTTTATTTACTTAATGCTAAATATTTACAAGCTTTAAAAACACTATAAAATAATATCATTTATGTACTGTCGGAGATATGCCGGCAAAAATATCGTGTAATGGAAACAATAGATTATTTGTCCACCGAGCGGCCGGCCTGACGTCACGAGCCAGGTAGTCGGACGGGTTCGTCACCGCGCCCCGCGCGCCGCGCCTCGCGATCTCAGCTGACCGCGGCCCGGCAGTCGTATGGAGCCTCACGCGCGGTTACTTGTTTCGCTTATTCAATGCGCCCGCGCAACACGCTGATCTTTGTTTATGTGCCTTGCTTTCTACTGTCGCCTATCTCTTATAAACTATTCTTCAACTGTACCTTTTCTCTCCTTCTTCATTTATGTAGTGTTGTGTGTTTGTGGAACAATATAAACTATAAACTGTGAAACTGTGTTGGACTTATTACTCGACCGCACCCATCACCATCTACAAGGTAGCTACTACACCTACTACCTACCACACCTACACCTCACCCCTACACTCTCCATCATCCTCTGGATGCTCTCCATCATCCTCTGGATGCTCTCCATCATCCTCTGGATGCTCTCCATCATCCTCTGGATGCTCTCCATCATCCTCTGGATAATCTCCATCATCCTCTGGATGCTCTCCATCATCCTCTGGATGCTCTCCATCATCCTCTGGATGCTCTCCATCATCCTCTGCATGCTCTCCATCATCCTCTGGATGCTCCATCATCCTGGACACCTTCCATCATCCTGGACACCCTCCATCATCCTGGACACCTCCTGGATGCTCTCCATCATCCTGGACACCTCCTGGTCACCTCTTGGACACCTCTCCATCATCCTCTGGACACCTCCTGGATACTCTATCATCCTCTGGATGCTCTCCATCATCCCCTGGATGCTCTCCATCATCCCCAGGATGCTCATCATCATCCTGGACACCTCCTGGACACCTCTTGGACACCTCCTGGATACCACCTGGACACCTCCTGGATGCTCTATCATCCTCTGGATGCTCTCCATCATCCTCTGGACACCTCCTGGATGCTCTCCATCATCCCCTGGATGCTCTCCATCATCCTCTGGACACCTCCTGGATGCTCTCCATCATCCTCTGGACACCTCCTGGATGCTCTCCATCATCCTCTGGATGCTCTCCATCATCCTCTGGATGCTCTCCATCATCCTCTGGATGCTCTCCATCATCCTCTGGATGCTCCATCATCCTGGACACCCTCCATCATCCTGGACACCCTCCATCATCCTGGACACCCTCCATCATCCTGGACACCTCCTGGATGCTCTCCATCATCCTGGACACCTCCTGGACACCTCTTGGACACCTCCTGGACACCTCCTGGACACCTCCTGGATGCTCTCCATCATCCTCTGGACACCTCCTGGTTGCTCTATCATCCTCTGGATGCTCTCCATCATCCTCTGGACATCTCCTGGATGCTCTCCATCATCCCCTGGATTACGGTTTTACGGTTTTAGAAATTTATTTCTCAAAAGAATATATACATTCACTTATAGAGAAATACAGGTTTATCTTATGTAAAACATGCAGAACAGACTTAACTATAGGTAGGTAAATTAACAGTATTTAAATTTCGTACGTACTTAATTACTATTTTAGGTAAATAATGTGTATCCAATAACAACACAAAAAAGGTCCATCTATCTATACTTAAATGTATTGCCTAACGTTGTATGGAAATAATCCAGATTCACTTAGTTCAACAATAGTTAAATAAAAGCGGGTAGATTGTTTCTTCGCATTAACCAAAACCAAGACAATGCAAGTTAACAATAGCAGCTGCTTGTTCTCGGTTCTATTACGTGTCAATTAGCTGTTGCTTTGATGTTGGTTATTGGTAATTTGATTGTTGTAGGTTTGGACGACATGGTGATTATTAATTATTATTAAACTATTTCTGTAAGTGGGTGAGTGTTGTGGAATTAGATTGTTTATTATATATATATTTTTTTTAATTTAGTATGAATATTAACTATAACAGTATTTTATTAGTATAGATATCATATTATGTTTTAATGAGTTAAATTCCAAGTCAGTTTATGAAAAATGTTTTATTTATCTTGTAGTTTTTATTTATTGTTATTATTATTTTTGATGCATCGTGAAGCGTTCTTAAATTCGGAAAAATCCTGTGAAATATAGTTTTTAAGTTTCTTCTTAAACAATTTAATGAATTACTTTCTTTGATGTTATTTGATAATTTATTGTATAGGTCGGCTCCCTCGTATAATATAGTCTTCTTACCATAGTTTGTTCTGGGTGTTTGGAGTACTAGATCATTTGGTCGCCTAAGTGAACGCTTAATGTTAGTTTGTGACTTTTTAGTGAAAGATATTTGGGTATGTATTTTATTATTAAGTATTTTCCGTATCAATACACATGTATTAAATTTATAAATTTGAGATAGGGTCATAAGATTAGTTTCTTTGTAAACTTTAGACGTTGGCGTTAGGTAATCATAATGAAAGAGTAACTTGATTATTTTATTTTGCGAAGTTTGTAGAATTTTTAAATTTAGTTTAGCAGCACAGCCCCAGACCTCTATTAAATAATTAATGTGGGATTTTATAAGGGAGTTATAGATGGTATATCTCACGGATTTGGGGAAGCAGCGAACTGTACCACGAAGCGCACCCATGAGAGATGACAATTTCGAAGAGACTTTTTTGATGTGATGTTTCCAGGTAAGATGACTATCAAGGGTTAATCCAAGGTATTTTTCTTTGTTTACTTTGTTTATCGGGGTATTGTTGATGGTGAGTGGTTGAAAGTCAGTAATTCTTTTATTTTTCGCGCTGAAAATCATATAATTTGTTTTAGTTATATTGATCGTTAGTAGATTGTATTGGAACCAAGTATTAAGAATATTAAGGTCGTTTTGAGCATCTTCTATAATAAGGAAGTTTCCAATTTCACAAAAATAAAAACTAATTATGTAAGTTTTAGGGCATATATATTACAATAAATATGGTGAAAGAATTATTTTGATAACTTGAAAAATGACAAAGTTATTCCACTTTTACTGAATCAAAAACGAATTAGAAAATAAGCGGTAGGCATTTGGCCTGTGACGTCATAAGTTCCCGCGGGTCAACGGCACAGGTGGGGGGAAAGCGCTTTTCGACTGTTTCGAGTGTTTCATCGTTATTTTTCTCATAGTAAGTACATGGAACGTGGTGTGGGCGAGTGTCTATGTAAAGTATATTAATTTATTTCATATAGATACGATTTATTATATATTTATTTATTATACATAGATTTATTATCGACTTTTCTGAACATAATTTAAGTAATAAGTTAAATTATGTACTTATATTATAAGTTATTATAATAATGATAGATAATATTATTATATTCTGTTTATATAAGTTTTTATTTTCCATTTATATATTTAGGTACCTAGCGATAAGACCGCCCTTTATAATTATGTAGACTTAGTATGTAGTATTTTTATGTTCTCTTTTCTTTCTTTGTGTGGTAGGTTTAAGTATAATAAAGTGTTTTCTATTCTATTCTAATTTATGTAGATTACTAGCATCTGCCCGCGGCTTCGCACGCGTTTTTGCTATGAAAACGTCTAAAGGCTATTTCTATTGCATGGGAACTGATTTATAGGATGAAAAGTAGCTTACGTGTTATTCCAGGGCTAAAACTACTTAAGTCTATTCCGAATTTCAGCTCGATCAATTTAGTAGTTTTTGTGTGAAAGAGGAACAAACATCCATACATTCATAATATTAAGTTAGGATTTAAAAAGAAACTTTTAAAGCTGTAGATCTGCTCGAGAAAGCTACGGTAATTTCTCTCACAATAATTTAAGTAGTCATTGGTACATGAAATAGGTACATAATCATATACTGTATTCGAAAAGTTAATCACCTGTACAAGTTTCGACGCTAAAATCCGGCCGTATACTTTTGCCTAATATTCGGCTATTCGATCAGGGGGCTCGCCGAATATTCGGTATACCTACTGCCAAATAGATTTTTCGTTGCAATCCTAGAAATAAATCTATCCCTTACATTTAACCTACGCCGTCCTTGTCTTTTATTTCCAATGTTTTCCGGAAGCTATATCTATCTCTGTCATTCCCACTTGACTCTGTTCTTCCTTACGATTCGTTCGAGAACCTTGGCATACCTACCTATGCTTGAAAGTCTAGAACGTTCATAAGATACTGGATTATTCTTTGGATTTCTGCTCATTCCCAAAAGGTCTTCAATGTTCGACTATCAAGGCGAAGAAAATAACCCTTATTAACACAAAGGAAGGTAGGTACATAAATTGATCTAGGTAGGTATAACAAACAGATCGTTGTAGAGATATCGCGTAGGTAGGTATAGGTACTACCTGCTCTATTCTGGGTATGATGATAACATTGATAACTGAAAATTATGTAGGTAAGATTTTGAACTCTAGGTATAGGCATAAGAATAAATAATAACTATACCTACTTATTCTTATGTTATAGGTAACCAAATCTTAACAAAAATACAAGCTAGGTATATTAAAACTATGTAAACGTTGTCCTGCACAGATTCCACAACGGTAATAAATATTCGTTCCGTCTTGGTTTAGGATTTTAGATTTGTTTGAGGTTACCGCGCATAGAAACTACTAGACTCGAGCGGAGTTATGACGTCATGACGTTGTTGAGCGGCCGCGCGCCGAGAAGTTTTAGAGCGGACGGGAAAAGTATCATAACTTCGTCATTTATGAAGATAATTGAAAAAAAAATTCAGTTGGCTTTATTGCAAGTATAGTATTATTTTTTTACATATAAACAAAAAAATCGGAAACTTCCTTATTGAGCTGATTTCACTTCCATAATAAAACAGGCACGTGTCATCGGCATATAAAGATATGTCACCTTTAAGTCCTAGTTCACTTATATTGTTTATGTAAATCAAAAACAGTAGTGGGCCCAAGATTGAGCCCTGTGGAACGCCATAAGTAATTCTTTTTGAGGTACTTTGAGTATTGCCGATTTTGACGATTTGATTTCTGTTAGTTAGGTATGATTCTATTGTTTTAAGCGCAGTATCTCTTATTCCTATTCCATGTAACTTTTCCAAGAGCAATTTGTGGCTTATAGTGTCAAAAGCCTTCCTTAAGTCGATAAATACTCCTACGGCTATTTGTTTTTGATCTATTTTGGTTTTTAGGGTTGTTACGAGGTCAATGCAGGCGGAAAGAGTATTTGACAGAGGGCGGAAGCCATATTGCTTAGGGAATAGAAGTTTGTTGGAGTTAAGATACTGTTCCAGCCGATTGTAAATTACTTTCTCCAGTATTTTAGACATAACGGGAAGCACAGAAATAGGACGAAAATTACTTACATCAGTTTTGTTCCCAGTTTTAAATATCGGGCTTACTTTGGCTATTTTTAGTGAATCTGGGAAACTTCCATTTATCATGCAACTATTAAAACATTCAACAAGAGGAATAACTATAACATCTTTAACACACTTAACAGCTTTAGAACTTATTCCGTCTAGCCCGGTACTCGTGTTTGGATTTAGATTATCTATAATTTTGCTAATTTCATCAGGTGTGGTAGGAGCTAGGTCGAGTAGATTCGGTGAAGTGTCATCATTTGACCTTTTAAACAATTCCATATACGCCTTGTTGTTGTGGTACTCTTTTGGGATGTCATTGGCTAAGTTTTCTCCTATGTTAGCAAAGAAAGAGTTGAAATGCTCACATATATCTGAAACGGCAGTGATGGGTCCTGTAATTGTTTCAAGTTTATCAGGAACAAAGCTAGTTTTCTTCTTATTAGCACTTAAGTCGTTAATGAGTTTCCACATTTTAAGTGGTTTATCTTTGCAATTTTCGAAAAGCTTTTGATAGTAATCTTTTTTAGTGGTTTGTATGCTTTCTTTGACTTTCTTTTTTAATCTTAAATATGTTTCTATATCTTTTGTCTCTTCTGGTAGTGTTCTCATTAGTTTATAGCCTAGTTGATTTCTTTCATTTATTGTCTGTATTAGTTCCTTGTTAATCCAGTCTTTGCGTAAAGGATTTTGTATTTTGATTTTTAATATCTGAGTGTTGCTTATTTCTTCCTTTATTGTTTGTTCTATTTGTTCGTAATCGTTGTTGCATTGTGTCAGATTTCTCTTTTCCAATTGATCGGTATTGAATCTTCTTGTTTTTTTCTGCTTTGTATTCTTGTATTTCTAGGTAAACATGCTTGTGATCTGATATTAGTGATTCAACGATGGCAGTGTGGAATGTATTGTTTTTTATGTTGGAACAGACATGATCAAGAATGGTTTTAGTAGTAGAAGTCTCTCTGGTACAATATGTTTGATCGATTTTGTTTAGTACAATGAATCCATTTTCTTTAAGCATTCGTTTATAGTCTGACGTAGTGTGGCTTCTTTTTAGTAGATTATAGTTAAAATCACCAAATACAACCACTCTTTTGCGTCTTAGCAATTGTCGTGAGTATGTCTCCAAAAAATCTTGATGGTTAGTTCTTTCTGGTTTGTATATAGCGCCAATATCCAAACAAAATTTTTTGAAATGTATCCATAGAAAGTGGTTGTCGTTTTCGGAAAAAGATTCTATCAGATAGTGGTTAAAATCATTGTGAGCAAAGATGGATACACCCCCTCCTCTGCCAGAACTGCGGTAGTTATAATAATGGGTTTAGTTGGGTAAAATAATGCGCTCCGCTTCCAAATCTGACTTTATCCATGTTTCTGTTAGAATAATTACATGAATTATTTGATTGGTGGACTGAACAATACATCTTAGCTCGTCGATCTTTCCTGGCTTCATAATACTGCGAATGTTGGCGTACAGAAACTTCAGGGCTTTTGGGTGCTGGTCTAGGTCAGTATGGTTGCTCGCTAATTGGTATGTTATATTATTTGCAGTGACTTCGTTTGTATTAGCTTCTATTGTGGTGGGTTGGAGTTTTTTGATGGCGCTTTTACTATTTTTGGGACACCTTTTACATATTTTATTATTAGGTCTTTTTCACCTGCTTCGGTCCGGCGCTTCAGATTTTCTCTCAATTGTTGCATATTCTTCTTCTGATATGGTGTCTCGTCGGAGTAAATTCTCACAGATGATAGTTCTCTATTTATTGTAGATTTATTGCGCAGGATTGTCTTTGCTGCTCCAGGAGTCTCAAAGCAGGCTTTTAAAGGACGAGATTTACCGTCGGCGTATTTACCAAGTCTAATGACTTTTGTTGGTTGTACGGGATTAGAAACAGCTAGTTGCAAAACTTTGTTAAGTTCAGCGTTATCGTGGTTACGCCTTTCTTCAATATTGCTGGACTGGATTTCGTCTATACCAGTTACAATTATGTTTCTCTCCCTTTGGGAGCGTTCATGGATTTCAGAGACCATGTTATCAAAGTTAAGGTTCTCAGAGCAGCTGGAGCCTGCTGTGATTTTTAATGCTTGGATATCGTCTTCGATGGCTTTTAACTTAAGTTCGGTGTTAGCTTTGAAGTCTGAGACCTTCGATATTTCTTCTTTGAGTTGAACTTGTTCTGCTGCTAGTTGCTCTGTGGTAGTTTTAATTTGAGAAATATGGTCTCTAATAAGTGAGACGTCTTGTGATATAGAGTTTAGTTTTTCAGTTTGAGATTCAGCTAATCCAGAAATCATAGACATGATTCTTTTTTCGAACATGTCGAATCTTGACGTAAGGTCGTCATGCGGTTGTTTTCTTTTGCTCCTAAGTGTAATTTTTTGGCCTTCAGACTCAAACAACTGTAGGTTCCTCAGATCAGGTTGTGAACCACCGGCTCTGCTGTCGTCACTACCAGTTTCCATAGTGATTTTACTGTCACGATACGTAATAGATCACTTTAGTGTTCAAGGTCAGCTACTCACAGAACCACTGTCGAGTTTGCAGTACCGTCGGTGCCGAGTTTGGTTAGAAATAATAAATGTCCGAAGTCACATCACTTTTCAATCTAAATATAGCTTTATTGGCTTTAACACAGGGTCGTATTTTACTTAAAGGATATTTAAATATTTTAGTATAGTTTCCAACACACGTCCGCTCTGCACGAAGCGCAGCGAGTCTCTCTGGATTCTCTCCATCATCCTCTGAACACCTCCTGGATGCTCTCCATCATCCTCTGGACACCTCCTGGATGCTCTCCATCATCCTCTGGACACCTCCTGGATGCTCTCCATCATCCTCTGGATGCTCTCCATCATCCTCTGGATGCTCTCCATCATCCTCTGGATGCTCTCCATCATCCTCTGGATGCTCTCCATCATCCTCTGGATGCTCTCCATCATCCTCTGCATGCTCTCCATCATCCTCTGGATGCTCCATCATCCTGGACACCCTCCATCATCCTGGACACCCTCCATCATCCTGGACACCTCCTGGATGCTCTCCATCATCCTGGACACCTCCTGGATGCTCTCCATCATCCTGAACACCTCCTGGACACCTCTTGGACACCTCCTGGACACCTCCTGGACACCTCCTGGATGCTCTCCATCATCCTCTGGACACCTCCTGGATACTCTATCATCCTCTGGATGCTCTCCATCATCCTCTGGACACCTCCTGGATGCTCTCCATCATCCCCTGGATGCTCTCCATCATCCCCTGGATGCTCTCCATCATCCCCTGGATGCTCTCCATCATCCTCTGGATGCTCTCCATCATCCTCTGGATGCTCTCCATCATCCTCTGGATGCTCCATCATCCTGGACACCCTCCATCATCCTGGACACCTCCTGGATGCTCTCCATCATCCTCTGGACACCTCCTGGATGCTCTCCATCATCCTTTGGATGCTCTCCATCATATCTGGATGCTCCATCATCCTGGACACCCTCCATCATCCTGGACACCTCCTGGATGCTCTCCATCATCCTGGACACCTCCTGGATGCTCTCCATCATCCTGGACACCTCCTGGACACCTCTTGGACACCTCCTGGACACCTCCTGGACACCTCTTGGATGCTCTCCATCATCCTCTGGACACCTCCTGGATGCTCTATCATCCTCTGGATGCTCTCCATCATCCTCTGGACACCTCCTGGATGCTCTCCATCATCCCCTGGATGCTCTCCATCATCCCCTGGATGCTCTCCATCATCCCCTGGATGCTCTCCATCATCCCCTGGATGCTCTCCATCATCCCCTGGATGCTCTCCATCATCCCCTGGATGCTCTCCATCATCCCCTGGATGCTCTCCATCATCCTCTGGATGCTCTCCATCATCCTCTGGATGCTCTCCATCATCCTCTGGATGCTCCATCATCCTGGACACCCTCCATCATCCTGGACACCTCCTGGATGCTCTCCATCATCCTCTGGACACCTCCTGGATGCTCTCCAACATCCTCTGGACACCTCCTGGATGCTCTCCATCATCCCCTGGATGCTCTCCATCATCCCCTGGATGCTCTCCATCATCCCCTGGATGCTCTCCATCATCCCCTGGATGCTCTCCATCATCCCCTGGATGCTCTCCATCATCCCCTGGATGCTCTCCATCATCCCCTGGATGCTCTCCATCATCCTCTGGATGCTCTCCATCATCCCCTGGATGCTCTCCATCATCCCCTGGATGCTCTCCATCATCCCCTGGATGCTCTCCATCATCCCCTGGATGCTCTCCATCATCCCCTGGATGCTCTCCATCATCCCCTGGATGCTCTCCATCATCCTCTGGATGCTCTCCATCATCCTCTGGATGCTCTCCATCATCCTCTGGATGCTCCATCATCCTGGACACCCTCCATCATCCTGGACACCTCCTGGATGCTCTCCATCATCCTCTGGACACCTCCTGGATGCTCTCCAACATCCTCTGGACACCTCCTGGATGCTCTCCATCATCCCCTGGATGCTCTCCATCATCCCCTGGATGCTCTCCATCATCCCCTGGATGCTCTCCATCATCCCCTGGATGCTCTCCATCATCCCCTGGATGCTCTCCATCATCCCCTGGATGCTCTCCATCATCCCCTGGATGCTCTCCATCATCCCCTGGATGCTCTCCATCATCCTCTGGATGCTCTCCATCATCCTCTGGATGCTCTCCATCATCCTCTGGATGCTCCATCATCCTGGACACCCTCCATCATCCTGGACACCTCCTGGATGCTCTCCATCATCCTCTGGACACCTCCTGGATGCTCTCCAACATCCTCTGGACACCTCCTGGATGCTCTCCATCATCCTCTGGACACCTCCTGGATGCTCTCCATCATCCTCTGGACACCTCCTGGATGCTCTCCATCATCCTCTGGACACCTCCTGGATGCTCTCCATCATCCTCTGGATGCTCTCCATCATCCTCTGGATGCTCTCCATCATCCTCTGGATGCTCCATCATCCTGGACACCCTCCATCATCCTGGACACCTCCTGGATGCTCTCCATCATCCTGGACACCTCCTGGATGCTCTCCATCATCCTGGACACCTCCTGGACACCTCTTGGACACCTCCTGGACACCTCCTGGACACCTCCTGGATGCTCTCCATCATCCTCTGGACACCTCCTGGATGCTCTCCATCATCCTCTGGACACCTCCTGGATGCTCTCCATCATCCTCTGGACATCTCCTGGATGCTCTCCATCATCCTCTGGATGCTCTCCATCATCCTCTGGATGCTCTCCATCATCCTCTGGATGCTCTCCATCATCCTCTGGACACCTCCTGGATGTTCTCCATCATCCTCTGGACACCTCCTGGATGCTCTCCATCATCCTCTGGATGCTCTCCATCATCCTCTGGATGCTCTCCATCATCCTCTGGATGCTCTCCATCATCCTCTGGATGCTCTCCATCATCCTCTGGATGCTCTCCATCATCCTCTGGATGCTCTCCATCATCCTCTGGATGCTCTCCATCATCCTCTGGATGCTCTCCATCATCCTCTGGACACCTCCTGGATGCTCTCCGTCATCCTGGACGCTCTCCGTCATCCTGGACGCTCTCCGTCATCCTGGACGCTCTCCGTCATCCTGGACACCTCCTGGATGCTCTCCGTCATTGGATTCATACTTATTTTGGAAAGTAGTTTTTTGTACTAGGTATGGTATACGCCCTTTAGAACCAGAAATAACGATATGAGCAGAGCAATCACGTCGAACCTTCACGTCAATAACGAATTGTCGACTTTATCGATACTTATGACGTCAGCACTTTATCAAGCCCTATCGTAATCAAAGGTTTTTAGATTTTGTACAATATATCTGTGAATTCTCCATTTAGCAGTCTAATCTGGTGCGGCGGCAGATCTGGCCGAGGATCTCAAGAGGCGCAAATATGCAGGTCTCGACAGAACCTACGCATTTGCTCCCCTTGGATTCGAGACCCTAGGTCCGTGGGGTACCGAGGCTCTCCGGGTTTTTAAAAAATTATCTGAGCGTCTGGTCGATGCGACGCGTGACCCGAGAGCTGGTGAATATCTGGCTCAGCGCATCAGCATTGCCATACAGCGTGGTAATGCAGCCAGTGTCTTGGGGACGCTTCCGACTGGTATTGACATGGATCAATTGAGCTACCTTTAGACTGTTTGCAACCGTCTGCAGTTAGCTCAATGGTTTCAATTGTAAATACTAGTTGTAATTTTTCTATTCCTTGCTTGTAATTTTCGTTGTTAATAAAAATCTGTAATTTATTTGATGATACGTCCAAAGGGAAACATATTATTTAACATTACAATAGGACTTTTCTCTCATTTTCAAACAAAAAATAACGAAATTATGATATTGAACAATGCTATAAAATAGTCAATATTTACCGGTGAAACGGGTAATTATGAGGGTTGTTTCCTTGTGTAACATCACATTCCGCCACTGAACATGTCACCATCGTTGCACATTAAGATTTATTGTTTTATTCGTTAGTTATTTCACAAAATTTACATATATAAATTTTTCTTTCAATTTGCCGGAACGATATGCGATGATATTCTTTCAAATTATGTCTCCTGAAAAAATAGTTTCACTATCTCTTTTTCTCTCGCGGAGATGGGGTTTTGACAAATACCTCTCGCTCTCACGCGTTGTTGGTCTTTTGAACGTAGTGAAAAAATGTTAAGTCTATGATTCAAACAGTTGCGAGATAACTCTTTGTGGAAATCGGATTGCTCTTTGTCAATTATCATATCAGCATAAAAATAAAAAAAATAGTGGGCGTTTGACTGGTCCAAGCTCTGTTGGAAAACAACTTTCAAAATGTGACGTCAATTGCTCGATCTTGTACGATTCTTTCAAAAGAGTTTTTTATTCGATTGTAAAAAAATAGTATTATTTATTTAAGTTAAATTATCAAATAGGTAGTTCATGTTCAAATTAACTTAAATATATTCAAGGTCAACAGGCTTTCTAGTGTTGATAATATTGAAATACAACACTATAGTGAAGGCAATCTATTTCATCCAAATCAATATTCAATGGTCCTGATTTCTAGGGCTTTCACGCCTAGTTTTCTGTAATATTTTCTCAGCTTATTTTTTTTAAAATGTGTATGCCAATTAATACAAAATGGCTAATTTCGGTATCACGGGAAAATCATAGACATAATTTTAGAGCTTCCTTTCTTCGCCAGTTATTAAATTACCTACGACGTTCAATCTATTGAAACTATGTTGGCGTTGATTGTAAGAAACCCTATTTTGGATTTGATTAAATGACTATTGCCTGCTTAATTGATCAACTCAAAATCGTTTATTAGAGGTAAAATGACTTGCTCTAGACTGTTTGGATGCAGATTTTATTTTTTGTGATATAGGTATTAAATACTACATGGAGCAAACTGTCCGTATCAACTAACATGGTGTGTTTTGCCGGATTTTGTTCTTTTTGGTACATGAGATTTATTTAATCAGATTTTGTCTACAGATTCTACTTCTATTACCTTTGACGAAAAAAAAAATACGGTTTTATTTACCATACATAAACCTACACTAATATATACATATCAATTTCGATAGATACCTAAATAAGTGGGTTACATTGTATTCGATTTAGAAAATCGAGACATTTCTCCAATACCATGTAACTTCATTCTCCTGAAGTGATTCAAGTAACCCAATCCGTACGTCTCGTATATACGTGAGGTTTCCTAATGGTTTGTTTATTTCTATCTCCAAAAACAAATGTAGGAAACGAGGGCTCGAGCTCTCGATAAAATTGAGATATGGCCGGGACTCCACTGTTATCTTGCGCAGTAAATTCTAGAAATCGAAGACACTTTTATGAATGCAGAGTATTAGAAATTTGTGTTTGAAAGTACCTTTTGGAAGCTCACTAAAGTTTTGTCCACCTATTACATACCCACCACTCAAAGTCGTTCAACGAGCTATGGAAAGAGTTGTCCTCGGGGTTTCCATGAAGGATAGGATTCGTATATTCTGAAAGAGAACTAAAGTTATCGTCATAGCTCAAATAATTAGCAAACTGAAGTGGCAGGGGGTCGACTATTATTCATCATTTTATTCGTCTCTTTTCCGTATTGAATTTGAACGTTTTTCCGTGCTGAGTATTCTATTTGTTATTATTTTAGTGGCTATCTTGCTAGTGTATTTGTTAAGTTTTGACATAAAAATTACTTGGTTTACAAAAAATAATCTTGTTTTCAAGAGCCGTGTATGAAGGTATCCTATCAGTTCTTTTGTACTCTCTCGAGACGAAGAATGCGTATTGTTCTCATTCAAGAAACATGAACTCGATTTACAACAATGAGCGAGTACCTTTTGTTACAAAAATATGATAAGAATTCTGTTCGATTTGAGTTCAATTTCTATAGGTTAAATTGTTCTATGGGTTTCCGTTTGATACTCGAGTTCTATATGTGTCATCATAACTTTTTTCTAGAAGAACTGATTTTGATTATTCTTGATTTATTTGAAAGCTGATACTTCTTGTGTGGTCCTACATAAATTTAATCAAAATCTCACCAGTTTTTGAGTTGTCCTTAATTATGCGTCTTTAAAGCTTATTGATATTTTTTGCAAGATCAACATAATAATAATATAATAATAGTAATGCTGGATAATTCATACAACATCATCTAGACCCAAACTAAGCAGAGCTTGTATTATAGGTAGATACTAGATGACTGATATACCTACTTAATACATTACCTACAAGGAGATTATCTTTTATTGTATATAGAAAATAACCAATATGTCACAATCCTATATCTCATACTAACCTAGTACATATGTCCGTCAGGTACGCGGCCACACACGCGCGCCCCACCTTCTGCAACGTGTGCCGCGAGCCGCTGGGCGCGCTCGGCACTGCGCACGCGCTGGCCTGCGAACTCTGCAAGTTCAAGGCGCACAAGCGCTGCGCCGCGCGCGCGCCTCCCTCCTGCAAGTGGAGCACGCTGGCCTCTGTGGGACCGCACGTCGTCGAGGATGCTGAAGGGGTTAGTTACTCTAGCTAGCTAAAACTAAGAGTCATAATAGCATAGCACGTGACTATGCAAGTTCAAGGCGCACAAGCGCTGCGCGAGCGTCGCCCTCCTGCAAGTGGAGCATGCTGGCCTCTGTGGGACCGCACGTCGTCGAGGATGCTGAAGGGGTTAGTTACTCTAGCTAGCTAAAACTAAGAGTCATAATAGCATAGCACGTGACTATGCAAGTTCAAGGCGCACAAGCGCTGCGCGAGCGCCGCCCTCCTGCAAGTGGAGCACGCTGGCCTCTGTGGGACCGCATGTCGTCGACGATGCTGAAGGGTTAAGTTACTCTAGCTAGCTAAAACTAAGAGCCATAATAGCATAGCAGGGTAAGTTACTCTAGCTAGCTCAAACTAAGAGTCATAATAGCATAGCATGTGACTATGTATATTCAAGGCGCACAAGCGCTGCGGAGCGCGCGCCGCCATCTTGCAAGTAGAGCACGCTGGCCTCTGTGGGACCGCATGTCGGGATGATGGGTTAGGTAAGCTACTCCAGCTGGAGATAGTCAAGTCTGCTGTCAAGCAAGTGGACATAAGCTGGCAAAGATAATTATGGTACCAAAGAACAAGTCATGTAAGTACAACGTCACGAATAAGTAACTGCGTAACGCAGGGGCGTTACGCGGATCTCGGATGACAGCGGCTTAGTTATTTGTGACCTACATTTTCAGGGAGCAATATTATTTACATCGAAATCATTAAAACCCATGTTTACGCGTCCTTGATCGAAACCCTTTAATATTAAATCACTTGAATTCATCCTAACGGGTAATGTCGACCGTTGGTTCCGGAGGCGTATGATTCAATAACAATCCTGGATTACCCATCGACGCACTTTTATTATGGCTATTGAGTTCAAATTGGCTTGACGCTAGTGGCTACTGACCTTTGTTTACTTTCAGTGATAGTAATACTTTTCATTATCTTTAAAAAACAGAAATAGACTTAACTTACCTTGCTCTATTTTATACATTGGATAAAAACTGCTGACCCTAAAAACAAATAATGCCGGACAATTCCCACAACATCATCTAAAGCCTCGAGCTTAGCAGAGCTTATGGTATGGGTGCTAGAAAACTGATATTCTTAAAAATGGTAATACACAGATACCTAGATATTTTGTCCCTTGAACAAATATCTGCAGATGGTAGAAATATTTTCTCAGGGCGGGATTCGAACCGGAAACCTCCTGCGTCGCAGGCGTACCCTCACCCACTACGTCACTGTAGTCGTCGCCTCGCCGGTTATGTGCAGTGTACATAACTAAGGGCACAAACTAAAAATATTTAAAGTTTACATTCAAAACCAACAGTTATATAAAGCTATTTCAAATTAATACCATTCTAAAAGAGTAGGTATTCATACATTCTATATGAGAAATGCACTTTTCGATACTAAATTATATTCTCGTCTGTTGAATCTTGCTTCTATTTACGGATCTGACCTTTCTATTTCAGGATAGTGGTATCAAATTCAATTTAAGTTCTGAAATAGGCTCTTAACATTTAGTTGTGGTACACAAATAACCGTAGAGTCAAGTAGAGTCTACGGAAGTGCCTTAAAACCATTAGGGTTTCGGCAATGTCAAAGCTTATTGCATTATGTGAACCTATTCCTACATTATGCTTTGCAGGGTTCATTTATCGTAAAGAGTTACACTACGCTTCTATTAACAGTTCGCATAAATGGAAAAAATAGGCTAGGTCCTTAATTCCAGCGTATTTATTGTGCATCTGTAAGAACTGTTTTCTATACTGATTTCTTGATTCTTTTTTTATTTGAAAGAAAAAAGAAAAGAAAGAAAGAAAACACGTTTATTGGTTCGCAGCTTAAAAACTAGGTAGGTAGTTAGATACTATTAACATAAACACATATACCTACCTATGAACTAATTAATAATAACCTACCTACTGTTTGTTATTGAATAACAGCAGGCGTAGTCAGCGAACCAATAGGGCCCGTCTCAGCATAATGTTGCTCCACACAGAGTTGAGCAACGCTGGTTTTCTGACGGGACCTTTGATTTGGCGCGTGTTATCATTTGAAAGCTGTTGCTTTTCACGATTCCTTGTAAATTCGATCAAGATCTGATGATTTGTTTTTAAGATAATCATTTTATTGACTTTGACCACATTGATGATGATCTAATTTTTGTTTTAAGAATTTGAAGTCCTTTTATAGTTGTTTTTAACACCTCATATTACATACATTTAAAAAAGCAACCATAGCACTAATACTTATTTTAGGCGGGAATCGAACCCACAACCTACTTCCTCTCAGACCATCGTCCGACGCGCCATATCAATCGTTTAAATACAACTTCAAAGATAAATATTTGCCCGAACTTTATTCATTTATTTTAACTATTTCCTTTTAATATTCTTGCAGTTTACTCAAACAAAATTAAGTCTTCTCAATTAAGTTCTTTAAGATCACTTTTTAACCCTTTCCAAGCAATTTTGTTGCAGGTCAACGATCAGGATAGTATTCCACTGAGTTGAATAAAACCATTTGTTTCAAGATCACAGATCTAATGGCGTATCTATGTACGATGTGAATTTTGTATGAGCTGTGAGAGGCATTCTCCTCACTAAGCTATTACATTCACTTATTCTCTTTGGGCAGTCAGCTGAAAACTTAGGTATAAAGAAAAAGTTTCGGCAAATATATTTCTCAGAATTACTTGTTTTCCCATTATGGTATTAGAATTTGCGAAGGTTGTTTTTTTAAGAAATTGATATCGAAAGTAGTTTCATGTTCCTTTTAAGTAAGAAAGGAATAACTTTATTTATTTAGGCTTACAAAATAAGCACTAAGACAAGTCAAATTTTAAGTTAATGTTAAACATAGCTATCTCTTCTTTTTGCTTCATTAAAAGCACACCAAGGCCGTTTTGACTTGCAAATAGACATTTTACCTAGATTTTAATTACATACCTGTTGTTTTTGATTATTGTTTGTTTTGTCTTTAAAATTGTTGTATAGGTAACACAAGCATTGCTTAGATTGTTGCTAGATGACGTTGTGTTTGTTTTTTATGTTAGCCTGTCTGTACTGTCTCAAAGGCCTTCTTTTTGTGAATTGTCCAGTTTTATTTTTTATAGTAGTATTGTGTCGACAAACTGACAAAAGAATGAAGCGAAGGGAAAATCAATTATCACTTTATTTCTTATGTTATCTTGATAATTATTTACTTATAGTATTAAATTTGACTTGTCTAAGTGCTTATTTTGTAAGCCTGAAGAAATATTTATGGAACCAACTAGAATTACTGAAACCTCAGCAAAATGCATAGATAATATATTTGTTTGCCAAAATGATAAAATTGTAAGTAAAAATATAATCAGCAATTTAAAATCAGACCACTTAGGTCAACTCATAAAAATGAACATTCAATTGAAAAATTATAATTATTGTAAAAAGAACATAAAATATATACCAGTAACCACACATCGATTTGATCAGTTTAAATTGGATTGGGACTCTAAACCAGCACCTAACTACTCATACAACAACCCAAATGAGTCGTATAGCAGTTTTTTCAACAAATTCACCTATGCGTTCAATTCAATATTTACACCCAGGTCGATGGTGGTCTCTGAGAAACTTAACTTTAGCGAGTGGGCAACAGTAGGTATACATAAAAGTAGACAAAAGTTGTATGAACTGTATAGTGAAAAACAATACAATTTTAGTGAGGAGTTTAAAGAAAAAGTTAAAAATTATTCAAAATTGTTTCGGAAAGTTTGTCAAATTGCAAAGTCAAATTATATTAGCTCAAAAATTCGAAATAGTGAAAATGTAATCAAATCAACTTGGAAAATAATAAATAGTGAGACTGGAACGGTTAGTAACTATACTAATGATTACAATTTAAAAATTAATAACTCTTCAATCAAAAATGATGTTGAAGTAGCCCAAGCATTTGAAAACTTTTTTACTAATATTCCAATCTCTACTACTAAGTGTCTTAACTCTTCTCAAGTAATCGCTGAGTCTCTACTTATATAAAATGTACCTAAATGCGAAAATAAATTTAATTTCAATCATGTTGATGACAAAGATATAATTAAAGCCTTTAAACTTTTAAATATTAAGAAAACTGCAGATCTCTGGGGCATTTCTGTTAAAATTATTAAACCTTTGATTGATATAATTGCACCAGATTTAGCTTTCATATTCAATGAGTCCATTGATTGTGGCGTATTTCCTGATCTAATGAAACATAGTAAAATAACTCCACTGTTTAAATCGGGTAGTAGGTCTGACCCCACCAACTTTAGACCGATATCAGTACTGCCTACATTCAGCAAAGTTTTTGAAAAACTTATTTTACATCAATTGCTCAGGCATTTCAATGGCAATGACCTGCTACATTGTAAGCAATTCGGGTTTACTCGAGGCAGGTCAACTACTGATGCTGGTGTAGAGTTGGTATCACATATTTTTGATGCTTGGGAGAAGTCGCAAGACGCTTTAGGCGTCTTTTGCGACTTGTCAAAAGCATTCGATTGTGTACACCATGAGACATTAATCAGGAAACTACATCACTATGGAATAAATGACACCTCTTTGGATCTTCTTTCATCTTACTTAAGTGACAGGATACAAAGAGTTGACATTAATGGGAAACGGTCTTCGGGGTCTGTAGTTACTATGGGTGTACCGCAGGGGTCTATCCTCGGTCCTTTCCTGTTTTTAGTTTATATTAACGACCTGCCTGATCTTGTAAAGAATAATCACGAGATTGTATTATTTGCTGATGATACTTCTTTAATTTTTAAAATGAAAAGACAAACTACAAATTTCGACGATGTGAATAATGCAATCTCAAAAGTTGTCCACTGGTTTAGCGTCAATAATCTTTTGCTTAACGAAACCAAAACGAAATGTATTAGATTTATTCTACCTAATGTGAAACAAGTTAAGGCTGATGTAAACGTGAAAGGAGAAATTTTAGACATTGTAGAAAGTACCGTATTCTTAGGAATCACTCTAGATAGTAAGCTTCAATGGGGCCCACACATAGATAAGCTATCGAAGAGACTCAGTTCTGCAGCATATGCAGTCAAAAAAATCCGTCAATTTACAGACGTGGATACTTCTAGACTTGTTTATTTCAGCTACTTCCATAGTATTATGTCTTATGGTATACTACTGTGGGGGAACGCTGCAGACATTAACACCGTATTTGTGCTGCAGAAGAGGGCTGTTCGTGCAATCTATAATATGGGTCCCAGAGAATCCCTCCGCAATAAATTCAAAGAAATAAACATAATGACAGTACCATGTCAATATATTTATGAAAACTTGTTGTACACTCATAAAAATATCAATAGGTTCACTAAAAATAGCGACATACATAATGTAAATACTAGAAATAAGAATAAACTCGCTTTGCCCACAACTAGATTAAACAAAGTTAATGTATCTTTCAAAGGGCAATGTATACGCTTCTACAACAAAACTCCAAGTGAGTTGCAAAAATTATCGATAAATAAATTCAAACAAATTATCAAAACTATTCTTTGTAAAAAGGCTTACTATAAAATATCTGATTATTTAGATGATAAAAAAGCTTGGGACGAGTTTTGCTCCAACTCTAAAACTAACAACCTAACAAGGTAAAGGTTTCTTGTTCGCTTCTTTACTTTACCTAAATAGACCGAAGTGAACAATAATCAAAGTGAGCACTTTATTTCATAATTTCAATTATTTTTTAACATGTATTTTGTGACGTGTCCAAATGTCCTGTAAGGTTTTAAGGAAATAAAGCACTTTGAATTTTGAATTTTGAATTTTGAATAAAGATATTGATTTACTGAAATCTGAAGTTACAAATAAAGTTTATCTAAACTTTATCTATCTTTGTTTTGACTCCTAGCTACCTATGTTTATTATCTTTTAAATTAATGTAAAGACATAGATAACAGTAGGGATATTTAAATTCATTATATTCGTTTCCGTAACCGAAACGTCAAATTTGAATTCGATTCCATTTCCGTCAGGTCTTTAGAACGCTATTTTGATTTCATATCCAAACTAAGGAACTAAGGATCCAAATTCAAATGGCAAAAGTTTGCATTCGAATTAGATTCCATTTCCGTCAGATTTTTAGAACGCTATTTTGATTTCATATCCAAACTAAGGAACTAAGGATCTAAATTCAAATGGCAATAAAATTCGAATACGGTCTTTTAAAATAGAAATTATAGTCAAAAGTTTCCAGTATCGAATCCGAAGAGCTTCCCGATGAATTAAAATACCCCTCCTTGTCAAAATATCTACATCAAAATATCCCCCTTGGTGTAAGATCACCATGAAGACACTCGTTCAAAGTAAATCGCCTGAACTTGATCGAGTTTAACGTTTACATCTAATCCAAACTATTCGCCTTAGAAACTTCTAAATGAGCTATTTGACTAAATGGCGAGAACGTAAGCGAATCCATTATGACTGACGGTAACAGATGAGCTTAGAGTTGGTGATAGATAGCTTCAATGTTATTATAGAAATGCCTTCTTAACTTTAAGATCACCGATTTAACTTCTTGCGTTAAGGTAGACCTAAGGTATAATCATCATCATCATCATCATCAACCAGTTGTGTGGAACACAGCTATTTGGGTCACTTGGAAGAGATTTTAATAATAAATAATACTGGATAATCCACACAGTATCATCTAGCCACAATATAAGAGCTAGTGTTATGGGTACAAGATAACTGAAAAACTAATTAAAATACCAGAATTCACCGCTTTGTAGATGCTGAATGCAGCTATAGACCAGACAGCTAACGTGGCTGGTCTCATTTGAACGAATTAACGCGATGGTAGTAACGCTCGACGTATTTTCCGTCAGATATATATCAATCTTAAGGTGCCACAATTCTTTCCTGAGCTGCAGCCAACAAGTTGTAACCGTTTTGTTGTCACCATTTTTTTTGTTTTGTAAATGTACTTTTAAGTTATCTTGTTGATTAAATACTATATTTATCTAAAACTAGCGCCCCGGCTCCGCACTTTTTCTTGAACAACTCTATCATTTAAAAAAACCGCAAAAAAAATCCGTTGCGTATTTTTAAAGATCTAAGCAACATAGGGACAGACAGACGGCTGGAAGCAACTTTATACAACGAGACGAACTACGTAGTGACATAAATGTTTTGTTCCAGAACATCATCATGCCTCACCAGTGGCTGGAAGGGAACCTGCCCGTGGCCGCCAAGTGTGACGTCTGCGACAAGACCTGCGGCTCTGTTCTAAGGTACTAAGCTCTAAGGTATCTCTGAGGTACTATAATCTAGAGATTAGTACAGAAGGTACCAATCTCTTAGGTACTATTCTCTAACGTACTAATCTCTTAGGCTTCGTCCTAATTGGGAGCGATCGTACGATGACACGATGCGTTCTCGTCGTGCGATGAGTTCAAACATACAGATTTCATCAGAGTGTCGCAACGTGAACCTCGCAAGTAATCGTACGAGCACATAAAATGCTTAATAACGATCGTACGATGCCTTTGATCGTGCGATCATAATCAAAGTAACAGATCTCTTTTAAGTGTCCTAATCGGTTACCTACGCGATGCGTTGACGCGCAAGGGGCGCGGGACGAACGCGGACGGCATCACACGATGGACATCGCGCGATCTATTAGGACACCTGTTAGGTCATCGCACGACCACTTTGATCGTGAGATGACAAACGCATCGCGCCATCGTACGATCGCTCCCAATTAGGACGCCGCCTTTGGTACTAATCTCTTAGGTACTAATCTTCAAGGTACTAATTTCTGAGGTACTAAACTTTATCAAAGGTACCTGTCACGTCCACAGCTGGACATAATCGCCACATTAACCGATCAACAACTAATTCTATATTTTTTTTAAATAGAAAACCCACTAATTACGTGCCTTCTTGTTTTAGTATAATAGGTACAATAAAAAATAAGTTATTTGTATACGTACTAGTTATTATTTTCTTTGTCATAAAAGTGTTACCGTGTACTTCATATTTACTTTTTGACTATCCTTATGCCAGCATCCATTTCTCAGAACCTAACTAATCGCAGTCGGTGAGGTAATTCTACCTCCATTTTCCCTTAGACTCGAACCTTTCATCCGTAATCCACTCGGTACACTGTCAGATGGATACTGTAGGTTACGAAGTTACGTGGTCTGGTTCTAATATAGGGTTTGAGTAACATGTTGCCTGATCTGCTGCCTTATTGTCTAACTTGAAATTAATTGTCAGTTAAATTTAAATGTCAACCAGTGGTAGAATCTAAGTCCAGTTTCAATGTCAAAAATGACTCGATCTCGATTATCAGTTGATTTAGAAAACAAGGCTGTGATCTGTTTTTCGTATTATTTCAGTAATTTTTATGTGAAAGTTTGAAATAAGCCTTTGCTGCTTATACACTTACCTAATCATGAATACACATCACATTTCCTGAATATTGTTAAAATAAGAAACCTTAATTTTCTGTAGTACTAAACTAAATTTATTATGTTAAAATGAATGTACTACGCAAATGATAATTCAACCTTCAATTCTATTTTCCTTGAAATGAACTCATTTAATAAATCTGAAGTACATAGTTTCCTTCCTAAGTTAATTCTTTATCGGGTGCTCGACCACGGATACTGCCTTAAGTATTGCAGAAATAAATGCACTTTGCGGATCGCCGCTCTATCTCGGAGCTTCTCTCGATGAAATCGAATCGCCTTATTTATCACACTCCGTTGCATTTTGAAGTTAACGAAATCTCGTTGGTTTTATTAATCTCCGGTGTATGATATTAATTTGTTTTATACTCTGATCTGAAAAATCATAGATATTTCTTGAAAACTTAACATGATTAAATGAAAACTGAACAAAAACTGATAAGAAAAACGGACAACAGCAGGGCAACAGAAAGCAAACAACTAAAAACCAAAACCAAATCTTCAACAACGCATAATTGCTCAAGCACAGTGAAAAAGGTGCATGTTCGAGTTCAAGAACGAATAGACCAAAGAATGATGAATGAATACAGTACAAACCAAGAATTGTTAGGAGGTCCTGCAGTTTGCCAATCACATTAAATTCCTACAGATCCTAGCATGTTTGCAACGCCGCCGCGCCGTAGCAGTTTCCTACGCCGTAGCAGTTTGCTACGCCGTAGAGCCCATCACTAGCTATCACCTCTAAACTCGTCCATTTATTTTCTTTTTGACACATGCACGACTGTGTGGTTTCCTGATTGTTGACAGATGAATTAAAAAAGGCCGAATGAAATAATGAATAAAGTATTCGTAAACAGGGACTAAAAAGAAGGGAGACAACGATTGTTTTAGTCAATTCCATCATGAAAATTTATAATGAAAATTATAGTTTACCACAAAACTCTGAGTATCTTACTATAAATCTTGAAAACGTGTCTTATCTCGCGAGCACAAGCAAGTAGCAAATGAAACAACAATAAGAATAATATATTTTTATACTATATTCGGTAAGTATTATTAAATAGTCATTTAGACGCCTGATTAATAATACCCTTAAATAAAGCATTAGAACATGACCAATTGGTTATCACTCGAGCTGTCAAAAGAAGAGAAATGCGTGGACGGAATGTAACTCAGTTTACGCTACAAAATACATCTCATTGTGGTAAAATATAGAGCTCATTTCCGCTCGGTAACAGTTTGACAGGGAATGAATGAACTGTGTGTTACGTTGACAGTTGTTTTGCGAACATGTGTTCAGGACTTTAGATGTACAATTTTGACTTCTAAAATCTTTAAGCGGAATGTTGAATGAAAGTGCGTTGTATTTGCAACCCAGAGCAGAAATTTAATTTTTTGGCTCGATTTTGCTAAAGCTTCAGGTATTTGAGTATTATTTGACAGTAGGATTTACGCCATATCTCGCGAAGAACCGACAACCGTTGGGGTAAACGTGTTCTTGAGTGGAGACCGCGACTCGGTTAACGTAGCGTAGGACGCCCTCCGGCCAGGTGGGATGACGATCTGCGAAAGACTACTGGCAGATGCTGGATGCGTTAAGCTGAAGACAGGGCGCTATGGCGCTCATTGGGGGAGGCCTATGTCCAGCAGTGGACTAATATAGGTTGATGATGATGATGATGATGAGGATTTACGCATACCAGTCGTTTTTCGCTGCAGCTTTAGTTTATATAATTCAGTTTATAATATATCCCAGGGTTTCATGACTTAAATTGAATCAGCAGAACAAAAACGCCTATTTACTACTGAATGTTTATGACTATTTATAATACTTGTAATAATTATAGTAGGTTAGATAACTATTCTAAGAATAAGCAAGCTGAAGTGGCAGTCAGCCAGCCATATCTCGCAAACTAACAAGCGCTAGATAAACGTGTTCTTGAGTGGAGACTGCGATTCGTCAAACGCCTAGGGCGCCCTCTGGCTAGGCGGGATGACGATCTGCGAAAGACTGCAGGCGGACGCTGGATGCGGCAAACTGAAGACAGGGTGCTATGTCCAGCGGTGGACTAATATAGATTGATGACGAATTATTCAAATGAATTGACAATTTTTGCGTGGGTCTTAACATATTTATCGATTCCACGCGCAGTTTATTATACATATTTCAAAATACTAAAGCGGCATTTATGTAGAGAGACATGTAGACGATACATTTTTACTGTTTTTTTTAACCATAATACTAAAAATAATAAACATTTTGAAACAAATATCTAAATGGTAGATTTTTCCTTATTGTACCAATTTTTTTAGTGTTTTTTTATAAGTATCTAGTGTATGTTTATGCGTGTTTTGTACTTTGCAAGGAGTAAATAAATGTATGCCTGTATCTTTCCGAGCCGATACAAAAGCTAGTTTAGGATTAAATTTCAAAAAAGACAACAAAGTCCTGTATTTTTTACCTGACTGGCTCATGCACAAAGAGGAAAGCTTAAGAATTCTTTGATCCTGTTTTGTCGCTGCAGGTTATTGTACAACACACAAAAGAGTATTTTGTGTGTTTTCATGCTTGCGCATAAAACGTCGAAGTACACGTTCATTCTATTATAAAAACGGGCTTCACAAAATACCTATAGCTTTTATACAAGCTTCCAAAGGTGAGCTTTCTTTGTTCACGAACTATGCACAATTGCACACACAGAGTGGAAAATGCAGTTTTTATTTTACCGTGCCTGTTTATTAATTTACCTGCTGAAAATTTACTTTGTTTGCGAATTCACTACTCAAACAACCCACACAAAAGTAACTCTAAATTTCTTTGTTGCGTGGGATGTACAGTAGTTCCATGTTATGTTTGATATATTCAACAAACTTAAAAGAAATATGAATCAAATCTTACAAAACAATACTAACAAACTAAGTCTTGACAAAATTGTCAAACTGAGTCTTGCAAAACGTATGTTTGCTTTTTACTAGTTCGATAATTGAAATTGTTTTTCTTTTCTGTTAAGTGTTATAATTTTTAATCCATCTGGTTACGGTAATCATAAATAATATGTTAATAAAGTCCATAGTTAGATGTAAAATGGAAATAGATTTTCAAAGTTACCGAACCATCCAGACGGCCCGAACTCGGCCGCCATTAGAATAACATTTATTTTTCTGTCGGGGCCCTGTCCATTGCACACTTCCCCCTCTCCTCTCTTTCCACCTTTACGGCTATTTACAGAGGTTTTAGAATAACTGGCCGAGGTTAGAATAAATATAATGTTGTCTGCTTTATATAAGGTTGTTTTTGTCTGTGTTGTTTTCTCGGCTGTGATATTATCGTCACTCAAATTAGTAATAATAAGCCTACAAATTGTAAAATTGTAAATATGTGAAGAACAAGATGAACGCCAAATTCACCACACCAAACTTCATTTGACATTTTTTTTTCTAAATAATTTTAAATCTTAAAGAACGTTTTCGGCTACCTTTTTTTAAGCAATGAAAAACGAGTGTGGTAGAGGTAAACCGGTCGAGGTAAATAACTCCAATCAAGCAACCATTAAATTTTATTATTTAATTTGATGATTGATTCGCTGAGAAACCACAATGCAAGAATTACATTAAATTCTAATGAAATTTACACTATTGTTGTAATTGTAAACTATGATTTCTTGATTGTTTCATCAAGAAATTATAGCTTACGTGGACGATATCATCATTATCAACCTATATTAGTCCACTGCTAGACATAGAACTCCTCTAATGAGCGTCTTAGCGCCCTGTCTTCAGCTTGCGGCATCCAGCAATGCTTGCAATCTTTCGCAGATCGTATTCCCACCAGGGCTTTATAAGTAGGTCTTTATCTTTGATTGATGGTAAAAGCAAAAGAAAACTATTATCCTACTTCACCGCTCTCTTTGCGATATAAATCTACTGCTTCTAGTTAGCTAATTGCAAACACTTTCGATTTCCCCCGTGAACTGTGCTCGTGGCGGGATATTTAACTTTGTTACTTGTTTCCTGTCATGAAGACTTATTAGCCTGCGATGGTGGATTAGTTCAGAAAGTTGTTGAAACAATGTTGGAGGGAAGTAGAATAAAGTTTTATAAGCTCAAATTTTATTTTTATTTAGACATTTCAAGACTAAGACCTAACTAACAAATGAAAAAGGACGGAAATTTATGCATAAGTTGTTCGCTTATACGACCTATTCGTGATGTGACGTCGTATAAGGGAGGCTTATGTCCAGCGGTGGACGTTTCGAGAACGTGATGATGATGATGATTCTTAAGTCTTCTCCCAAAATCAATCAACAGTAGACTTATCAAAACTCATTTTAATTAAATATACTTGTCAATCTTTTGGTAAATTAACTTTAATTAAAAAATTTCCAAGCACAACCCATTCAAAATGTAGCAAAAAGTTACTAAGCCTGAAAAGTGTAGTTTTAAAAGAAAATTCTTGAGAACAAAGGGATGAATAAGCCCGCATTGTCTGCCAAGCGCCCAGCCCCCGGATAGCGGGCGATTTGTATCTCTTTACCGGGAATGCACGGTCCCAGTGGGTTTTACAATAGGCTATCTGAAATCAGCAATTTTGATATCTTTTCACAAGCGCAAGCTCGCAGCCAAAATTGCTTACAGATTTGTTCAATACAGAATCAGTAGTTCCTGAGATAGATTCTTACTTAGTTATGGTTATGGAACTGTTTTAGGTTTAAAGCTGTGAGTAATGAACTATCTTTTATCTACATATCTCTAGCTCAAAACAATAAACTAACAAACCTTACCTGTTTATAATACGAGTTTATTGTGTAATATTAGAATCGGTACCAACGTAAAAATTTACGTTTTCAAAATATTCTTGCGTCTTGTTAATCTTTTATTCAAATTTTATAAACACGAAAAAATATTGCTATAGGCGAAACTCAACCCTATCCTGAACAAAATTAGGAACTTCAGCTTGAACGTCGGATAGAATGATACGTCCAATCAAAAAGAACTTGAACATTTGTCGATCCGAATCAATATAGCTATCTACAATCGAGCAAGGTCCTGTAAAGCCCTTTGAAACT
The DNA here is from genome assembly GCA_944547425.1 of Eupithecia centaureata. Classification (NCBI taxonomy): domain Eukaryota; kingdom Metazoa; phylum Arthropoda; class Insecta; order Lepidoptera; family Geometridae; genus Eupithecia; species Eupithecia centaureata. The sequence continues at coordinate 2,485,340 of OX155679.1, forward strand.
CCCCGTCAATGACAGCGGCTCCGGGAAATTGCAGACGAATTGCACACTCGAGCGTGGTCGGGAACTGTCGAATAACGGCTTTATACGGAATTGGGTATTAAGTTGGCTACACTGTGACGTCTTGTTAGGAACTATTCTGCGAATGGTTTTTGGGATACCGTTCTCAATGTAACATTTTTAGTTATTTGTTTCACCGGTTTTTTTTTTAGTATTCTACGATTGTTAACATAATTTAACTGACTTTGAATATTTTTGTATTAATAGTATTATGAAAACGAAATGTTCATCTCTTTGATCTGAGAAGCTATTATTAAAATATCTACACTAAATTTAGTGAAAAACATAGTTTTCCTGAAATTCATATGGCAAAAAGTGGAATCCTGATGGAAATAAAAACAATTATTGAAACCAACTTCTGAAAACTTATAAATTTTAAGCGTAAATAGTAAAAAGTTTAACAAAACTAAAAATAAACTGAAATAAAAATCATGAAAACAGCTATAATATTTTTAAAATGTCAATGAAAAATGCCCCAAAACTGTCGAAAGAAAAGGCAAACAAAATTCAATCAGACCCGCCAAATTAGATTCTTGTCAAAGAGTAAATAAAATTATGCTAACATTCCGCTGTTTATTTGGCAAATTATAATATAGACTATGTTTGACTTTTTCTAACGAGATGAGAAAGATTTCATTTTGATATTTTATAATAAATGGGTTGAATTTTCAAATTATTTTGGACTAACGGACGCGACAGATCCTTTCCTAAAATCCCATAAAAGGCACTTTCAGATTTTCCCGAATTCACCAACTTTGCGATAAACTTTTACGATTTATCTTTTACCTAAGTCGTTAATTGGACTTTTAAACATCCAGTTAATGCGTAATCTATTTTGTTAAATTCTTGCTCAAACAAGATCCGTGGAGTGCGACTGTGATACGTCCCGAGGGTTTCGAACTTTTATCATTTAACTTAATGAAAGCTATAGGGAGTTTTTATTAATGTACATATATAAGCATCGCTGTATTCGTCCTGTAAAATATTCATCCATATCATATATGAAATGTATGTACAAATAGTAGGTACATACATTTCTTGAAGGTAATAATGTGTACCGTTTATAAACATTTGAATTAAAGAGGAGGAGTGAAGAATAATAATCATTATCTCGACTTTTTCTAATATTCAATATGTATAAATAATCAAGAATTTTTCCATACAACAGGGTTTCCAACAAGATACTTATATACGTACATATACTATAATTAAAAAAACATATTTTTACATAATTTGGAGTTTTTGCAAATATAAAAAAAAAGAAATTTATTTAACTTAGATCGGTTCTTTTAGCTGAACTTTTACTTCTACTTCGATATTTTATACGAAACATCTATCTATAAAAACTTTCCCACTAAGTGGGTAGTTGTAGATATTCTTTAAAAGCTCTTCGCATTTCCTCCAATTATCTAAAGTGCTGGTCATTTTGCAGGAGAATTCCCCCAGTGTTGCCATTGTTGCGAGTGCTTTCCAATTTGCATTCTTACAGACAAGATAATATAATTCCTTTCTGACTTTTATAAAAGGAACTTTCCATCTATTGAGGATAGGTAATGAATACACTACAGCCGCATGTGTGGGTTGTGTAATTTCCAAACCAGTGTTATGCTGATTGGTGCCAAAACTTGCGCTGTTTGTGGTTTTAAAAGGCCGTGTGCTACAATTTCATTGCTGTTTTTAGACATTAGATTACTCACACATTATAGGTAGGTAGGTTTCGATTCCCGCCATGGGACTAATGTAAATACGATCTTCAAATATTTTTCTCAGTGATCTGGATGGTTTCTACCTATGATAAAAACATATCTGTATAGTAGGTATTAAGTAAATCAGTCGTCTAGTAGATACCCATAACACAAGCTCTGCTTAGCTCGGGGTAGGTGATGCTGTGGGGATACTGGATTGTCCAGAATTTATGCGTTATTCACACCATATTATAGACTATACATACGCACACAGATCTTAAGGGGCCGGCCATAAATTAACCCCATACATAATACAATCCGACGATCCTATCCATATCAAGTTGTCTTACAGAGATCGCTCTTGAGTGATAAGACTGCCAATTTTACATAATAATAAAATAAAACTTTATTTTCAATTGTTTCTATCGCATAGATAGCTAATTTTTTTAGTTATTTTTTATTAATTTAGTTCTAATTTTTCTATTCCTTGCTTGTAATTGTCATTTTTTTTAATATACTAAGAAAACATCATGAACACCCGGAATGTACATGCGTCCCATGGCAGGAACAGAACCCGCAACCTCATGCGTCGCAGGGTCTGCTTCACCGACCGCGCGACAGTGTCTAAGTAAAGATCGTAAAGTATGTAAGAGAATAGTTAATTTTTGCAAACGAGGCTATATCTAGTTATTATCTAATATTAAATACTTTATTTCTGAAACATAATTACCTAGATCACATAGCTCACTAGTATATACAATTATTGCCAGCATTCTGGGTACTTTGCCTTCTGGTGACGGCTTAGATTTTTAAGAGTTTGTTATCTAATATGTATTATCTAATATATATTCGAATGAAACAGAGATTGTAAACAATTTTGCATATTTGAGCCATGACATAGTCTATCATTTAGAATTCCGTCTTGAACTTTGATTCGTTCTGCTACACGAAGTTAATAAAACTGCCGAGATTACGTAGGTAGGGATCTACCTACAGTACATTCGCTGGAGGTAATTTAAAACTCCTAATTACTTTCGCGAAAGTCTCTCAAACATGAAAACTAAATAGCTGTAGCGTTGTGTCCTTTATCAAAGCCATCGTATCTGATGTCAGGTACTTTTGATTACTTGCCAAGTATTCGCTTTCGGACAAAAGTTTTATGTTATAGGATATTTTGATAAGGAATCTTGCAGACATACCTATGTTTTTCTACCGACTTTAAAAATGGAGTAAAAAAAAAAATACATAATACAAAATACAAAATAATTTATTTAGAATAGATTACAAAGATAAGTAGGGTACAACCTTAGGGTACAACAATGAACGATGAGGTCGCAAAAGTTAAAAACTGTGGAGCGACCTCATCGCCCGCCTCCTAGGCACAACATAAATTATGTGTTGAAAATTTTACAGTTAGTAAAGTAAGAACTAATAAATTAATTAACTTAGTAGGTCCTTAATTCGAATGTTCATATATATGAATGATTTGAATCATATTCCTTTTATTTATGTGTATCAGGTCCATCATCATTTTTTCCCAGACGAACCGATTTCGATAGTTCTTTTATCGGAATTCTCAATGGAACGCTTAGCTCTATTCTAGAAAAAATAAAGTGACTGTGCTGTGTGTCGCAGCAGCAAAAAGGACTCGACTCAGCATTAATAATAATACGGGCGAAATGGACATCTATATCAGTAATACCTAATATATTTGTTAAATAAGAAAAAAACTTTGTTATTCGCGTTGAGAACAACACAGTCAACACTCTACATTTCTTATCAAAGTTCATAACAGGCCTAAAACTGCTTGTAACATAAATCGCGTAAATTGACCTTGAGTTTGAAGCTGTATTTATCATACCTAATCAGCTTAGCAGTCATAACATTGAACGGATCTGTTAAATCAATATTATTGTTTGCTTCTCTTCGATGGGAGAAACGTTAAGGCGCAAACAGCTAAGAAATACGGAAATAGAGTTTGGTGGCCACCAAAGGCAACTTCGTATCTCCTTCTAAACTAGACAAAATGAAACTACTTCAGATGCATTACAAAATAGCTTATAATTGGTTTAACAAACCGTATGAGCGAATTTTGGAAATTCCTCTGTGCCACTTTAGGTGCTGGTTTGCGCCTTAAGTTGAATAACTAAAGGATCAAAATAACTGATTTTGGAAAAACTCGCCTTATCTACAGGGAGGAGGAATTCTCAATTGTTTTTGTAATTACAGTGTAAGGATTACCTATTTGAAAATTTATATAAAAGTTAATTTTACTCCCAAAATATTTGGTTTTTTGGGCATTCATCCACAAAATGAGTGCCAAAATTTTATTTTATTTTCTTTATGTTAAGTTCAACTGACAAGTAATATTTCTATTCTTCGCTAATTAATTTTTTATGATTTTATTTAAGTATATTAAGAATATATACAATCGATTATATTTATAAAGAAATTGTAATCGATTAATATGTTATTTTCGGTAAACAATTTGTAATACTAATCAAACTTAGTACTTAGACTTTAAAATTACTTTACTTTTGGAATAACATCAAATTGATTTATTTTGTGAAAGCGGCGTTTTCATTTTACATGCTAACAAAAAGTAATACAGATTGTGTTACTGTAACGGCGTTTTACTAACTTTATTTAAACCGCGATAAAAAGTAAGACAGTTTGAGTTACTATAGCAAACTATAATTTAATTTGTAACTAGCCGCCGTGGCCTGAAATTCAAATTACTATACAATAAACTAAAGTGCATCATATTTAGTTCCATTCCAAGTAAGATTTATTACTTAGTGAGAAAGTACCGAAACATAAAAAAATTAAATACGTAGGCAGGGACCTTATTTTTCTTAGTTCTTATTACGAGTATTCCTGCTGTAAAAATACTTGCTCAACATAAAGTACCCTGCTCTAAGTAGAATGACAAGACAAGGTACTAAAGTGCATACATCTTAGAGCAGTCGACGAACTTCTGAACAAACTTTTAGTAGTTTTTCACATCGTAATGCCACTTAGGAAGTTTTACACACGACTACCCGCCTCTCGACATCCACTAGAACTAGACAGAACTAACGCTGACAAATTGTAGAGCTCTCATGTGCCTTATGCCTTAGCAAGCTCGTTTCTAAAGTTGTCTATGCAGTTTTCTTGTGTTATAAATATAGAAGTGACACTCTGGTCCCTATTCAGATAAACTAATCGCTTCGCTATGACAATGGCATTTTGTACAAAATTACACAAATTGGTATTCTGCCAGTTGAAAGATGCAAGCAGCTCGCAACGGCTGTGTGACGTGTGTCTATATTTTAACGTACAAATTGCAGTTTAAATCTTAATCTTGCTTGTATCTATATGATTTGAAGTTTATTAAATGTTTCTCTTCTGTATGATCACTGTTGGATGAAACATAAAAATTTACACCTGAGTTCACTTACACTTGCTGACGTTAAGAACTAAGTAGGTATGCGAAAGATGAATCAGGATTAGGAAGATCCTTGTCGCATACAGACTATTACAGACCAGACCCAGGGCATTGAAGTGAACTCCGGTTAGCGAGTAAGTTTCTCAAGCCCTTAATCTAGATAAATGGTACCTATTTTGAACCCGGTCATGTGCTTACATTTAGAGGTGAGATAGGTTTAAGAGCAATGCTAAATGAGGCTCTTTTCATAAAATAAAACCCCTAGTTTTATTTCATTGTTCTCACCATTTAATGAAAATTGGGCGGTTGAGCGCATATTCTATGCACAATGGGAACGAGTTTCTGCTTTCAGTGTGCATTTCAGTGCGGAGCGGTGTAGGTTTTAACCGTTTTCAAAATAAATATCGCGTGTGGCGAGCGAAAGTTTTATTGAAAACTATCTATTTACTACCGTTCCCAGTCTATTCCACAAAATCACACTATGAAGAACCAGACATTTTCTTTATAAATAAATAGGATTAAGTTGAAATCTACGAACGTGTGGGTTGTTGAGCATTACTTATTTAATTAATATATTAAGAAATGGCCGGGAAAACGCAGATCCTTCCCATATTCATAGACACAGCTCGCTTCTGATTAATATTGCTAATGTTATGAAAGTCCGACACGACCTAGCGTGCGCCCATGACCCTGATCAAAATACTACGTACCTATACTATTACATTTCTGTGCTTACGCACGCGAGCATTAATCATGATGAATTATATCTTTTCTATGTAGATGAATGTCCTTTTTGAGCCACAATGCCCGAGGAAAAATCACTACATAGTATAAAACAAAGTCGCTTTCTCTATCCCTATGTCCCTTTGAACGCTTAAATCTTTAAAACTACGCAACGGATTTTGATGCGGTTTTTTTTAATAGATAGAGTGATTCAAGAGAAAGGTTTATACATATAATAAAACCGTGCGAAGCCGGGGCAGGTCGCTAGTATATATATATATTTTTTGGATTTCTATCTATTAACATATCATCTTCATTTGGTCAAGAAGCCGCAACATGATCCATTCTACGATAACGTAATTAAAAAAACAACGTAATACGATGTAATTAGTCAAAAACAATGCTTTATCTCGTTAAATTCACTGACTTTGCTCTCTCTTTCGTATTAAAGTTGACCGTTCGCGATGGCCACGACGACAATACGCAACAATAATAAAATAATAATAGTTAACTTTCAAGTTAATTAACAGGAACATACTTTTCGATTGTTAAACAAGCCCTTTCTATTTTGGTCTTATTTTGTCACGGGCCTCTCACTCTGGTTCTTAAGTTATACGTAAGATAATATTTAAGTTTTTTATTTTCCTTTTTGAGGTCGCCCTCATTTGGCCAGTCTAAATAATCAAAATAATCAAAATAAATATATTAATTTATCATTAAGGGTGGATCTGGAACGGGATATTAAGGGCAAAATGGACTTTTGATACTTACAAGAAACAGGAATGATTAGCATCAAAAAAGTTTTTGTTAAACATTACCTTTTTTTGCTGACTCTACTTTGCTGTTCAAAATATCTGAAAAAGTTAGGGATGGCCTCCTAGTACCCTTTTTCTGTAACTATAACGGTTAAGGTACCTACCTGCCCTTAATGTCCCGTCTTAAATATCGACTCTATATAGCAAAATAAGATCAGCATATCGTCAGCTATTTTATTTTTAATGGATTGTGTTTCTCTTTCAGACTACAAGACTTCAGATGCATGTGGTGCCGTAAATGCGTGCACGCGGCGTGCAAGCCCAGCTGGTGCGCCGCGTGCTCGCTGGGCCCCGCGCGCGCCTCAGTCGTGCCTCCCACGAGGCTGCACTCCGTGGGACCTGATGATGCTTGGGTGAAGGACCGACCGCCGAATGCCTCGCCGCTCATCGTCTTTGTCAACTCAAGATCAGGTAGGCACAACCTGATGATGCTTCATAGACCGCCGAATGCCTCGCCGCTCATCGTCTTTGTCAACTCAAGATCAGGTAGGCACAACCTGATGATGCTTCATAGACCGCCGAATGCCTCGCCGCTCATCGTCTTTGTCAACTCAAGATCAGGTAGGCACAACCTAATGATGTAATAGACCGCCGAATGCCTCGTCGCTCGTCGTCTTTGTCAACTCAAGATCAGGTAGGCATGCCCTGATGATGCCCGGGTGAAGGACCGACCGCCGAATGCCTCGCCGCTCATCGTCATTGTCAACTCAAGATCAGGTAGGCATGCCCTGATGATGCCCGGGTGAAGGACCGACCGCCGAATGCCTCGCCGCTCATCGTCATTGTCAACTCAAGATCAGGTAGGCATGCCCTGATGATGCCTGGGTGAAGGACCGACCGCCGAATGCCTCGCCGCTCATCGTCATTGTCAACTCAAGATCAGGTAGGCATGCCCTGATGATGCCTGGGTGAAGGACCGACCGCCGAATGCCTCGCCGCTCATCGTCATTGTCAACTCAAGATCAGGTAGGCATGCCCTGATGATGCCTGGGTGAAGGACCGACCGCCGAATGCCTCGCCGCTCATCGTCATTGTCAACTCAAGATCAGGTAGGAACAACCTGATGATATGTTCTCATAGGTTTGCGTGTTGCAGTGCGTAGGTAAAGACGACACTGCTCAGAGCGTACTGTCAGTCTTGCTACACGTGCAGGCTATGGATCAAGCATACGCAGAAAACCTGAAACGCTACTCATCGTCTTTGTCAACTCAAAACCAGAAAGGGCTCGCTTTTGCTCTCCGTTAAGCATTTTCACTACGGCGCAATCTTTCGCCTTTTTGATATTAGTAGGATAGATAGCGAAAATGGTAAAATTACGTAAATTACAATACTGCAACTTTTTATGAAAATCCTATATTAAATTTTACAAAATTTATAAACGATGGACCGCAACAATATTGCCTCGTTAGTGAAGGCGCCGCAAGCTCTGAACCGACCAGTGGTTTACAAATTTATGGCTAGTCTTCAAACGAAATTTCCTGCAGAAACTGGCAAAACCATGGAAAGCAATTTGCTTTATGTACGGAAAACGACGCACAATGAGCCGTTCAGCACAAACCATGCTTTAAAAACTGATTCGTGCTGCATTCTTACTTTGGGGCTAGATGGTTCTGTGTGGATTGTCCAGCATTATTTATTTATTATTTATTTATTCTTTAACGTTTAAGGGTTTAATGTATTTACCAAGATACCCTTTCTTCGACAGTAGGCCCTTATCTCTAAGAGTGATTTATGACGTAACTGATGACTTGCCAAAGTTTTTTGATCGAGCTTGCATGTGACACTCGAGAGCGAACTACTGGTTAGAAAAAATAGGGGAAGAACAATATCGCTTTTAATCTTTTTTCCGCAAACGTGTTACAAAATATCTATGGTTCTGATATTTCAGTAGTCGCTTTCCAACTAGCGTGGAATGGAACTCGAGCGTCGATGCATGCAATTTCTTTGTGATCATAATAAAGTGTTATAAATATTTATGTACGGGTATTTATCGCGTTTATTTACCTCGGTACTCACGATCACGGTATAACCGTGACCACGACAGTGTGTAAACCTGTCGAAACGTCGGGAAAAATAGGTAAATAAACGCGATAAATACCCGTACATAAATATTTATAATAATGTGTTCCGCGTAAGTTTCAAAAACTTCATAATTAAGTGCTTTCTGTTGATTAAGCAATGCAATAAAAATAGAATCTATCAGGCAAAAATTGTATTAGTGGCCTGCGTACACTAAGTTCGGAACGAGGGAAACCTCATGCGCGTTCCATCTATCCGCGCTACCAAACTTACGTGTAGACTTCGTGTAGATGTACAGGGCTGGCAGCTCGATCTGGCATGACGACGTGAGCGCTCGTTTCACAGTTTGGTGCACGCATCTCGCGTGAACGCTAATAAACAAATATTGGTTTGTAGCGTCGTCGAAGCAAAGCTACGGATAACACGGATTTAATTCTAGCGCCAGTCTAGCAACAGCAGTCGAAACTCTCGAAAAATAATGTAGATGCATATTTCGCATCGTTTGCCAAAATATGTTAGATTTACCGACTTTTCAAACCGGGGACACATTTTTAGTCTTCATCAGCACTACAGTTTGATCCACTGTCCAAACGTCATGATCCATCCGCATCCATTCGGAACGCAGGCCCAGATATGTTTCGAGCTTTAGTGTTCAGGCCGCTTTTCAGGAAATAAAGGCGGAAATAATAACGCAAAATGGGGTGAAAATACCGTGTACATTTTTATAGCTTCGGGAGTTTCTGGTACAATACAAGGCTTATACTGGCACGTGGTGTGGCTTGTCTGGACGTGTATTTTAAAAGCTGGGGATTTTTGTACCTGACGAAGTGATTTAATGGAATTGATTTCACTCATCACAAAAATTCTTTTATTCAGGATATTCTGATGGCATTATTCTCGATTTAAGGTGACCTTTTTTACCAAATATTTTTGCGGGTTATACAATATTTAAGTACGCGTTTGTTATGAGAGACTGTGGATAAGCATAAGGCAAAATTTTATTTATTAAGACAAAAAACCTTACCTAAAATTAAGAAAGAAGCCATCAGAATGTCCTGAATAAAAAAAAGTTAATTGAGTCTTGTATTTTCAGATTTTGTGGAAATTTCTAAGAGTTTATTCATCTGATTGAGGATCTTAGAAGTTTTATAAAAGCTATAAAATATCAGATTATTTAGAGGATTAAAATGTTTAGTACGAGTTCCAACTCGAAAACTAAGAACCAACACGGAAAATATTTCATGTTCGCTTCTTTACCTACTTTACCTTAAAAAGATTAAAGAGAAATCAAGTGAGCACTTTATGTCCTAGTTTTAGTTCAGTACCTATTTATAACATTAATTTTACGACGTGTTCAAAAGTCCTGTAAGGTCTAAAGGAAATAAAGCAGTTTGACTGTTCTTTTAAAATTAAATAAAAGACAACCAAGGAGTCAAGTTCTTTCTTTTTATACAGGAGACAACTTTCTTTTTATACAGGAGACAACCAAGGAGTAAAGTTCTCTTCCTTAAAAACGAAACAACCAAGGAATCAAGTTCTTTCTTTTTAAATAGGAAACAACCAAGGAGTCATGGTCTTTCTTTTTAAACAGGAGACAACCAAGGAGTTAAGTTCTTTCTTTTTAAATAGGAAACAACCAAGGAGTCAAGTTATTTCTTTTTAAACAAGAGAACCAAGGATTCAAGTTCTTTCTTTTTAAATAGGAAACAACCAAGGAGTCAATATCTTTCTTTTTAAACAGGAGACAACCAAGGCGTCAAGTTCCTGCGTCGCTTCCGTCAGCTCCTGAACCCTGCCCAGGTGTTCGAGCTGAGCGGAGCCGGTCCGAGGCTGGGCTTGAGGCTGTTCCGGCACTTCGCGCCCATCAGGGTGCTGGTGTGCTCGGGGGACGGCTCTGTGGGCTGGGTGCTGCAGGAGGTCGACAAGCTGGAGATGCACGTGAGTTCTATAGGTTCTTTGAACGAAGTCTGTACTTAGGTTATTCGTTTTTATAGTTCTTACAGTTAGGGAAACTCTTCAGGTACTTATTTATTTATTTATTTATGTATTTATTTTATTACACAAAATCCACAGCTCTTAAAAATAAATTACAACTAATCTTATAGTTTAACCTACAGCCAATAAAGGATTTACATTTTATGAATTTAACCTAAATATAAACTATCACTAAATCTACAAATTACATCTAAATAGTTGAATTTACTATTAATTATTACTTTTATAAAAGTTAAACCAAAATTCACAAGGCTTTAAGAAAAACAGCAGAAAACATACTAGGTACACTAATTACCCACCAATAGTAAAAGTAACGTATTTTACATTTATCACATGATGAATACCTTAAACATAATATGTTTTTATCATTATATACACTCACATATATCAATGCCATCATACCTCTACCTATAATGTATAAAAATACGTTTTATCATACATAATTATTAAATGTATTTTAAGGGAATTATGAAATTGTAAACTTGTATTCATTGTATAATAATATTGCCAGTTAATTGTTATAAATAAAGCGAAGTTAAAAATGTCTGACAAGCAAAAACCTAAGAAGTAAGCTAACTAATACCTGATTAAACCAAACCACCGAATGAACCACCAAATTTAAATTTGAATTTAATTACCTACCTATGTGTGAGTGAGTTTGACCCCACCCCGTTCTTCTGATTGTAATTTTTTAGATCCGTTTCATTTAAAATCTGAAGTATCTCGCGTTTGAATCCTAATTTGCTAGAGTTAAAGATATCAGTATCATAAAACATTTTATTATAACATGTCTGTAGTCGTTTGACAAGTGAGTGGTGCGCATAGTTAGATGCAGATTTAGACACGGCAAAAAGTTTAGTTTTGGTATGCCTTGTGCGCTTTTTAGGTACTTCAAAGCACAAAATCTTTGAAAGCAGCATCATGCAATCTATGTAGCCGTTACATAAACCGTGGAGGAGAGACATGTCTGCTAGTTTACGTCGATTTCCGAGGCTACTTAACTTATGATACTGACATGATTCCCAATAATCAACAGTAGGCCCATAACCACGGTAACATCGGTAATTGAGGTGCTTTATAAATTTGCTCTGAATGCATTCTATGCCTTGGGTATAAATCAGGTATTGCGGGTTCCATACTGAACTACAATACTCTAGAATACTTCGCACGTACGAGAAATACAAAATTTTCAGGCAACCAATGTCTGAAAAGGGACGACTGACCCTTAGAATAAAACCCAGACTTTTATATGCTTTATTTACAATACAATCAACATGATTTGAAAAAGAAAGCTTGGCGTCCATTACCACCCCAAGGTCTCTTATAGAGTCTGCTCTAGCTATTTTGATGCCGTTTATTTGATATTCAAATTGTGACGGGAGCTTTTTCCTGGTAAACGACACAAAAGAACATTTGCAGACATTAATAGTGAGGCGATTTTCGGTGTAGTATACGGCCAACCTGTCCAGATCAGATTGTAGGTTCAAGGAATCAGAAATATTTTGAATCCTCATAAAAATCTTGGTGTCGTCCGCGTACATTAGGTACCGCGCATATTTCAAGCATGATCCGATATCATATAAGTACGAAGCGTATAGGAGAGGCCCTAATATGGAGCCTTGCGGCACTCCAGAGGGTATGGAGATGTAGTCTGAACAGAAGCCACCAACAACCACCGCTTGAGAGCGATTGCGCAGATAAGACTCCATCCATCTCAACAAGTTCCCACGAATACCGAGATTACAGAGCTTATGGAGGAGTATGATGTGGTCTACACGATCGAAAGCTTTTTCGAAGTCTGTGTAGACCACATCCACTTGAGACCCTCCATCCATACTATTGGCAACGTAATCAACAAAGACTCCTAAGTTTGTGTTTGTAGAGCGACCCTTCATAAACCCATGTTGTTCCTCTGGAATTGCAGTTGATATAAATGGGTATAAATATCTATTTTTTTATTGGAAATGGTCGACGTTTTGGCCACGGTTTATGTACCTCTGTATTTATTAGGGGGGGCCTATGTCTAGCAGTAGATTAATATATGCTGATGATGTATTAATGTAGGTAATCTCAATAGCACGGTAGGCGAAGATCCGCCTGCGACGAAGATGGTTGCGGCTTCGATTCCCGCCTTGTAACTAATGTTTATACGATCTGCAAATATTTGTTCCGGGGTTGGTTAGATGTTTTCTTTCTATAATAAAAAATATCTATCTATGTATTGTATTAAGTATATCAGTCATCTATTACCTATAACACAAGCTCTGCTTAGCTTCGGACTAAATGACGCTGTAAATTTTCCAGCATTATTTATTGCTGGATGCTTCAAGCTGAAGACAGGGCTCTAAAGCGCTCATTAGGCCTATGTTCAGCAGTGGACTAAGGTTGCTGATGTTAATGATTTAATATTTGAACAGCGTCAGGTGCAAACGGCGGTCTTACCGCTGGGCACGGGCAACGACCTCGCGCGCGTGCTGGGATGGGGCGCGTCCTGCGACGACGCGGCGAACCTACAGCAGCTCATCGAGCGATACGAGCGCGCTTCCACCAAGATGCTGGACAGGTGCGTCTCAGCCACAACTCTGGGTCACCTTCCTGAGAGAGCGAGATAAAACATCGCAATAACACACGGCCTGAGAGAGAGAGACGAATGATTCAAATGGATTTCTGTTTTTTTAGACATTTCCATTTGACTTTAATAATATACTAGCGACCCACTCCGGCTTCTCCCGGTCTTTATTATACGTATAAACCTGCCTCTTGAATCACTCTGTCTATTAAAAAAAATTGCATCAAAATCCGTTGCGTAGTTACGCTAAAACGCCCTAAATAAAGAACCAATCGACTTGATTTTGGAATAGAGTTGAAAGGAGCGTAACAAAGGCTACTTTTTGTAAGGACATTTAGTAGCCTATGTTACGCTCTCGGAGATCTTTATCAATTTCATCATTTTCATTTTATTCTTTACAATTTCTTCTTTTTATTCTTTACTATTACTATTTTCTTCTTTATTTCCTATTATCATTATCATATAAATTATAAATTCATATTATTAGAGATCGTTATCATCAAATTATAATTCGAATTAAACGCGGTGAAACTGCGGTGCTAGTAGTAATAACTTTGTTTTCTATCTTATCTGATGCAGGTGGTCAATAATGACGTTCGAGAGGTCGCTGACCGCCCCGCCGCCGCCCCCCGCGCCCCCCGACTTGCAGGAGGAGGGGCCGCTGCTCAAGAACTTGCAGGAGATCATGCAGGTAACGTCCTTTGTATCGAAGGTCATACTTTTACCTAGATGTAGGTAGTCCTTTGTATTGAAGGTCATACTTTTACCTAGATGTAGGTAGTCCTTTGTATTGAAGGTCATACTTTTACCTAGATGTAGGTAGTCCTTTGTATTGAAGGTCATGCTTTTACCTAGATTTAGGTAGTCCTTTGTATCGAAGGTCATACTTTTCCCTAGATGTAGGTAGTCCTTTGTATCGAAGGTCATACTTTTACCTAGATGTAGGTAGTCCTTTGTATTGAAGGTCATGCTTTTACCTAGATTTAGGTAGTCCTTTGTATCGAAGGTCATACTTTTCCCTAGATGTAGGTAGTCCTTTGTATCGAAGGTCATACTTTTACCTAGATGTAGGTAGTCCTTTGTATCGAAGGTCATAGTTTTACCTAGGTAAAGGTACCCTACCTCCTCAGACGATTAACACTCAAAGACGACTCAAGTGACGGAATCGGAGACCAGTCCAGTCCACCAACTTACTCTTTCTCGCCATTGTAGCCCTGCTGTGCGATTACGCTAAGCCCTCCCGCAATGGGCGGATGGTTCCTATCCATCCGCCCATTGCGGGAGGGCTTAGACTGGTTATAAACGACCTTTTTTTGTAAACCTAAATATATAATTTTTAATGATAAGTTTCGTGACCACTCTCGAGAACAGATAAAAGACGTGGCTCAGGAGTGTGATGAGTCTGAAGTTTTTAAGGAGGTTTTTATCGCCCTTCTTAAAAAAGAGCACCACCAGACCCCCGCTCCACGCCTTAGGAGTTCTCCCACTATGAAGGACGGTATTAAAGAGGTTCTTTAGCTCCTGTATAACGGGGGCTCTTGCCTCCATTTGTGTACAATATAGGCTAATGATGATGATATAGTTGATGTCTATTATTCCGTTGTTGATACAGGCTGGTGAGATCAGCCAAACAATAAGCTCGTCCCTCCGCGCGGGCTGCCTCCGTCTCGCTCTAGCGGGCGAGAGGGCGGGCGGCGGGGCGGCGCGCGCGGCACACCGCCTGCGTCGCGCGCTATCGTTGCTACTGCATGCGCGGACGCATCTGGCGCACGACCATGCATCTTGCAAGTGAGTATACCTACACTTGCTATGCAACCTCATGCGCACTACCATGCATCTTGCAAGTGAGTATACCTACACTTGCTATGCAACCTCATGCGCACGACCATGCATCTTGCAAGTGAGTATACCTACACTTGCTATACAACCTCATGCGCACGACCGTGCATCTTGCAAGTGAGTATACCTACACTTGCTATACAACCTCATGCGCACGACCATGCATCTTGCAAGTGAGTATACCTACACTTGTTATACAACCTCATGCGCACGACCATGCATCTTGCAAGTGAGTATACCTACACTCTCTCTACAACCTCATGCGCACGACCATGCATCTTGCAAGTGAGTATACCTACACATGCTATACAACCTCATGCGCACGACCATGCATCTTGCAAGTGAGTATACCTACACTCGCTATACAACCTCATGCGCACGACCATGCATCTTGCAAGTGAGTATACCTACACTCGCTATACAACCTCATGCGCACGACCATGCATCTTGCAAGTGAGTATACCTACACTCGCTATACAACCTCATCAATCACAGACAGAATCTGCGCCACAACCTTTTGTTGTGCACCTACAAGCAGTCTAGCGAAAGACTTGGAGTGAGCGATTCATCCTTCTTTGTATATACAGTTTAGATGGATTGCAAGTTAGAAAGAAGAAAGAAAATCCATTTATTTGACCCATTTATCAAGATAGAATTTTAATTTCAAGTTTTTTTTTGTTAAACCTAGTAGAAACTGGGAGCCGCTGGAGACGACGAGTGATAGCGAGCCCGAGGCTCAACCCGCTGCTGAGAAGGGCAGCATCGAAAAGACTGAAAAGGTAACCCTACCATAACCTCCCAAAGATAAAGTCTATCCAGAAAAAGTAATTCAGTGAACCTTTGTTACTATAATAACTGACTGGTGTATTAGTTTTGAAAGTACCTCGTGTTGATTTGAAGATAATGTTGAAGAATTTTTAAACATTTGCAATTAGTTGCACTAAGTATAATGATTTTTTATCAGGTTAGTTATTGCGTACCTTGTATTCTCAGACTATTTGTATTTAATTTTCCCTAGGTTTTATTTGCGTTTCAGCGATCATATACACGAGGCGACACATAATAACGATAATTTATCGAGTATTTTCGATACCTACGCCAGAAATACCTGATAAATGATCGTTCTATTGTTATAGAGGATGTTAATGATATTGTAAGTTTCTTCAAAGAATTGGCTGTTAACGGCATAATGTTTCAGGAGCAGCTGAACTGGGCGGCGCGCGGCTGCGTCCTAGCCAGCCGTGCGGATAGCGTGCGGCGAGCGCTGCGGTCTCTAGTGAGGACTCTGTCGCAGTTCTATCCACAGGTTAGTCTCTTGCATCTCAACTAGGTATACATTGTTTATATTTGGAGGTTTCTTGATTACTCAGCGGTCCAAATTTGATTTCGAATGAGTCGCCAGGTTTACAACGCGGGGTCTTAAAAGGTTCCAGGTTCTCAAAATGAATTCTTCCTTTGAAACAATTTCCCGGCCAACTAGGTACAACCCGAGTATCTTCAAGACGAAAGTGAATAGGTGTCTTCTAGACTTTCGTGATACATCTTCGGCCACGTCGTCACTTACCATCAGGTGATATTGTGGCCAAACGAAGGTCTAGTGTTGAAAAAAAAACTATGATTGCGATAGTGGGTCTTGGTCTTTGTCTCGCAGTAGAGAATATCAAATGGCTATGAATCTTTTTTTATAATTAAGTCCTTTGATAGACCACAATCTACCCTGTTGGAAACTAACGGCCACATCCATAGAAAAACAGCAGCAATAGATTGTGTTTCATTTGCTTTATATTATTATTTCTTTTATTAACTACCAAATTCTCAGCAGGTTCAGGCGGAGTCCTCGTCGTGCGAGTCGGCGGCCGAGGGCGCCAACGAGGTCCCCGAAGTGTGCGCCGCCGCGCCCGCCATGGCCGAGCTGTCTCTGCCCGTGCCTCGTGCCTTCGCGGACAGCCGCCGCTCCTCGGCTGCCTCCGCCGTTTCCGCCGCTTCTATGCAACCTGATCAGTAAGTATGCAGCTACGGACTATAGTGGTCAATACAAAAAGAGTCTTCGAGTCCCGCTACTCGACATTGAGGAGTGCAAGAGAACGAACGTTCACAACCTATGCGGTGGAACGTGGTGTTTGTGTAGGTACTTGAACTGCTTATGCAACGTACGTAACATAGCATCACACTATGTCCTAACTTACTATATCAATCAGCTGTTCTCTCAATGTGAAATGTCTGGTCCACACCCACGTGCAAATCGTGCCTGATGAATCAACAAGGTAACTTATTGTTTTTGTAATCGTTTAGGTGCTAATAGTTTCCTGTTGTTCCACAGCATTCCAGATGTAGATGAAGACATAGCTAAGCTGATAAGCTCCAACCCCGCGGATCAGTTTTCGCTGGACGTAGACCGTGCGGGCGGCAGCAAAGCCAGCTCCGCCTCTCCACAGGACAGGCTCTCGCTGTCCAACCTCTCCTCCTGTGATACAAGCTCCTGCAAGAACCTCCTCCGCCCGGACACCGACAGGGGAACCTACAGTAGCACCCTCACTATACCCAATCTCATCATCTCAGACGACAGCGATGACAAACGCGACTCCATCATACAGGGAGACACATACGAGTCGGACCAAATTACCATTATAGATATCGATAAACCGTATACGGACGACCATTACCAAGACCTTAGCGCGAGGGAAACCCCGGCAAGCGGAGACTGCACGCCTGATAGAAGGCTTTCTAGTGTAGACTTGGAGATAGATGCTAGTAGCTCTGAAGGGTCCAACATTAGCGATGATTATAGTTTAATGTCTGAGGTTATAGATGGGAAGCCTGATGACGATGAAGGGGGTGTAATAGGACACATTGATTCCCCAGATGAAACTACCTATGCTAATTCAGAAACCTTGCATGGTGAATCAATCATGGATGATATTAGTTCCATGCTCGGACAGGATGTCCTTATGGCCATGATGGGCAAAAATGGAGAAAACGAAACGTATACGGATGACACGACGTTGTTCACTTCTGATACGGCATCGGACATTACCTTAGATAGTAGAAATCCAAGCTTGCAAAAGAACAACGAGACCAAATTAAAATACATATCGAAAATAAAGAAACCAAAAGAAGCAGAGGTTGAAAAATTCGGCTTTGAGAATAAAGTATTCTATATCGAAAACGCAACGAAAGTAGAGGAACAGATAAAGTATTGTAGTCTAGCGCACTTTGAGGAGGGCAGTGACATTGCTAGGAAGTCTTTTAGGAAGCAGCTTCGAAAAAGTTTAAAGAAACGAATAGCCGACGACTCAAGTTTGAAAAGTTTATTGCCTAAAACAGCTGAAGAAAATAGTAAGCCTGAGGAGCCAATAAACTTGCCCACCCAAGAAAATTTGGATTCACCAGTAAAAAGCTTGCAGCAGTCAACAGAAGGAGGGCAATCATTTCCTTGCGTAAGCGTTGTGGTTGAACCCCCATCTCCCTCACACAGTGACGAAAAGAAAAGCATAAAGAACTGCGTAAGCAGGATGGCAACAGTTTTGAACGATATATTCGATCAAGCAACAGACACTTTGAGCGTCAACTCACCAGAGCCAAGCGTAGGCACATCAAGAGAGCGAAGACAGTCAGATAACCCGAAGCTTTTGGGTTCAGATCCTGAATACGGTCAATTTCTCAGTTGTTCCCCAGCGGCGACGAGACGAATATCCTGTGGCAGTCTTTTCAAGCCTGGAGAAGATAAGTAAGTATTTGCTTAAAACATTTTCCATCCCAATGCTTGTTGTTCTTTCCATGTTTCCGAAAATATATTCAAAAATCTCACAGGAATCATCTCCATAATCTTGTTTTAATAGCACTCAAGGGCCGGAGTGTTTTGTCCGCAAACTCTCGACGTAAGCACCCGGCAGTCAAGGAATCTATTCAATGGGGTTGTTACTGCTTATATTATGATAAGGGGCTGTTTTTTCTTTGATTATTGCGTAGGGAATAAATTAGCCATTTCGGTGTCTTGGTTTCGTGTTTTCCTGGTAGCCTGTAAACATTGGAACCACAATAAAAATATCATTGGGTCATCATTATTTACGAGATTGTTTTTGTACGATCATAAAAATTGAATTGGTTTACTTTTTACCCAAGTTATTTGATCTATGTTTTTTTGCAGCAGGCTTTCAACGTCAGTTTCCTCAATTTGGGGTGAGGGTGGGCAATCAAATGCAGGGAACACAGCGTCTAGACTCGAAGTTAACCAAGAAAAGGCGAAGAAATTGCCTATTATCAATCCTCTAGTGCAGCTTCCTGCTTGGCCTCACGTCACCCAAGGCTTCATCAGCCAATGCCTTCTGGCCAATGCTGACGCTCTATGCGCTGCTGTCAGTCCACTGATGGACCCTGACGAGACGCTGCTCGAAGGGTTCTATGAAAGAGCTGTGATGAACAACTATTTTGGCATTGGTATCGATGCGAAGATCACCCTAGATTTCCATAACAAGAGGGAAGAACACCCGGAGAAATGCCGATCTAGAGCTAGGAACTACATGTGGTATGGAGTTCTTGGGTCTAAGGAGTGGGTGAACAGGACTTATAGGTGAGTTGATTTTTATTTACTTGCAAAATACGACTACGATGCAAGCAAATATCTAACCTCCTTACTGCTAATAAGTCTCTCAGTTTTAACTAAGAAGAAATAACAACTTTAATTTTAACTTTAAACCATGTTAAATAAAACGTTGTTATTTCATAAATTGAAATAAGCCAGAGTGACAAATAACGCTGTCTTAGTTTTATGTTATCAGACTATTTTGAATAAGTGGATAAGTCTTTACCAGACTCCTATACGACCTACCTACTTAACTGGCGCCCAACGTGGGGCATTTTACCGAGTGTTCGTCATTGAATGACATCAAAATATTACTAAAGACTCAATAGGTACTCCTGTAAAGCACCGCATTGGGATGTGTTTAATTAGTAACATTCGATTAACTTCATCCGATTCTCACATACCTACTGCCTCAGATACGCATACCGCATGAAAGCTCTGAATTAGTTACTAGGAAATTACTAGATTAATTGAACCGTTTTAGTGTCAGTCAAATGCAAATCTACTTACTCAATTAACAAGGCGGATAAGCTAATTACCTACTAGCTAATAGCTTCTTTGGCCTGACTGAGCTGATAATCTACTGAGTATTAGCAGAGCACACATAATCAAACTACCATCAGTTTTATTAGGTATATTGGTCAATTTAAAACGATTTTCTGTCTCTAGTCTGTAGTTTTGAATTATTCTGGTAGCATAATATTGAAAAAAAAACAGAAACATAGATACTGTTTTAACGACAGAAAAAAAAACAATTGAATGAAAGTTACTTTACTCTTTCTTATGAAAAATGTAAGACATTAACGAAAACAATATCCATCTCTTTCTACCGTACAGGCACCTCGGCCAACGCGTGCAGTTAGAGTGCGACGGGCAGAGGATACCTCTACCGGAGCTGCAAGGGATAGTGGTTCTGAACATCTCTTCTTTTATGGGCGGCACCAACTTTTGGGGAGGCACTCGTGGTGATGACCTCTTTCTGGCGCCGTCATTTGATGACCGAATTCTGGAGGTGAGCAAGTCTGTCACTTTATTGTTTGAAGTCAAGTAGGTTTTTAGAGCGATTATGCCGCGCTTGGCACCTTAGAGTTCATTTCACTTTGATCACTTCACTTTGATTACTTCACTTCGACTTCGTTAAAAGTTTTAAAACATCACGTGAGTACTTAGATCTACTTGAACTTTTCGTCAAAACCTCTCTACTAAATTAAAAATCCTTTGATCAAGAAAGTAGGTACTACCTACGCGGTTGACAGCTGACAAACTCCCGAAATCTCTAGAAATCCATGAAATTTTATCGTCAGAGATCTGACATCTTCCCCTATTAATCAGTGTACCCCTTTGTGGATTGAATAATTGATTGAGCCGAAACGTCGACCGCGAAACTGGACAATTAAAAATTTTACAGCCTGAAGTCTCTATAGAAATAGCTCGTTATTTTTAAAGCCACTCAAATGAATGTTCTCTTTTATACCGTCTTTCCTATTATGGATTCAAGGCATCCATTCGCACGTAGGCTTTTATTTGGATTTCTTGAGGCTTAGGTCTTTGTTCAGTCTTTCTGTATGGGCTCTAGTAGCACTTAGTCGGGGAATATAGCTGTTGGACCGTAAAATGTGGGTTTTTGAAGTGAAAACTGTTATTTTCTTTCTTGTAGTGTATCTTAAAATGATATGTGCCCAAAAACACTATAAAAATGTAAAAGAATAGCTCTAAGAATAGCTACGAGTATAAGCTCTGATCATACAATGATCATTGTTTCCACGGGACATATAGCGTATAATGGAAAGAAAGCACTTTGAATATTGATTTTTTAAAGAGGCACAGTAGTATTTTATCTTCATAATATGATAGTACCTAGGTATATACCTTCTTATCGAGGCAGCATCGAGTGAAAAGTAAAGCAAGGTTATTGCCACGCATAGAAAATGGGTATTTTGTGGTTCCCCTATCTTTATTAATGTAAAACGAATGAACCTACGATTATATAATAATTACGTAACTTAAGTCACTTGGTTATCATATACCTTAACTTTAGTTTGATGTTTAAACATAATAGTTACAAATTTTATCGAGAACCTCCTTAATAAAAATTATCTGAACGTCTGGTCGAAGCTACGACGCGTATCTCGAAAACAGCTATAGCGGGGCAATGCAGCCAGCATCTTGTTGATGCTTTCAACTTTTATCTATATGGATTAGGTACCTCTACATTGTCTGCAGTTAGGTCTATTGTAAATAGGCATTGGTTTAATTATGTTTCCATTTGATTAAAATTTACTAAAATTGTCTTGAATGTAGTTTCACTTCATAATACCGAAAATACAAACACAAAACGTTTATTAAAAATAATATGTGATACAATGGTGTTGATCGATCGAAAAGACAATCTTAAACGATTGATAATTGCATTACAGGTTGTAGCAGTGTTCGGTTCAGCTCAGATGGCGGCGTCCCGCCTGATCAACCTTCAGAAGCACAGGATAGCGCAGTGCAGAGCCGTTCAGATCAACATATTGGGCGAGGAGTGTGTGCCAGTGCAGGTAAATATGAACCTACAGAGGATTGATGTAGGGTACAAATCAGACAGATTATGATGTTTAATTGGTTGTTGTTTTTAAGGTTATTATAGCATCAAACTAGTAACTTCTTACTTCATTCTTGTTTCTCATTATTGACTAGGGAGGACACGGTTAAGATCGAGTTGTAGATGGTAAACAAATCAAGAAACCTTCTCGAAACCTGAAATATTTAATAAATAATGCTGGACAATCCACACAGCATCATCTAGCCTCAAAGCTAAGCAGAGCTTGTGTTATGGGTAGTTCTATGACTAATATACTTAATACAATACATTACATAAATTATTTTGTTCATTTATAGAAAACACCCAGAATTCCGGAAAAATTTTTGCATCGAACAAACATAGTGTCCCAATGCGGGAAACGATCCCGAAACCTCCTGCGTCGCAGTCGCGCGCCGCGCCACATCAATCGTCAATATTCCTTGCACTATGAAAAATAAACAGCTACTTGATCATCATCGAACACGATGCGTCGTGACGTAGAAAAATTTACCTTCCAGTTTTTACAACACCGCTGGAGTTTCACTCTTAACTTCATAACAATAACATCATCTTTCCCTTGCAGGTGGACGGAGAAGCATGGCTCCAACCTCCCGGCTGTGTCAGGATCATCCACAAGAACCGCTCGCAGATGCTCTGTCGCTCACGTGCTCTTGAGACCAGCCTCAGGCATGTATCAAGGTGGTTCTCTGGCCTTGGATCTTAGCGTCATAGCTAGACCACCTTAGCGTAGCCCATGTCACATACATCGTGGAGGTCTTGTTAAATTTGTTGATGCTGGAGCGTGTTTATCGATAAATCGTCAATTACTGATTTTGTTGTCCGTAATCGCGCTCATGAATCTGCTTATGTCGCTCAGAAATAATCTAAAAACCATGTCTACGATATAAACGAGTAATGAAAGCGAGTGTTGGAATGTAAATTGTCTTAATAAATAAGTAAATTATTCGTATTATAAGCGAGAAAAGGGCTCGCGTCGTGCTCTCTGTGTAAGGCGATGTGATTCAGCCAGTCATTTATTTGAACACCAAAACGTCAGCGATCTGTGTAGATAAGCAGAGTACTGTCTCAACTCTAGCTCAACCAATATCCAGCACAGTTAAATATTCATAGCTAAGTGGTTTATTTACTGTGTTCATACTGTGTTAGACACTTCCCGCTTACTCACTTAGCTCTTGCAAGAGCTCTCTTAAGTGGTATAGTTTTCACTATTTTTCTGAGCGGGTTTAGCTGATTCAGCATCGATAAATTTAGTGAAACTCTAAATCACCAACACAGACTGTTTACATTAAAAAAATTAAAGGGTTAATTACGAACCTTGTTTCACAGACTGTTCTGTCCATAAACTCTTTCTTTAGAGTGAAACCGAGAAGCTTTTTTAGTGAAAAATCATTTAAAACCCAAAACTACCTACACTTTTCTTAGTTCCTAATCTTCACCGAGTTTCATAACAAAGTATCTAGCTCGTGTTATGTGCTTTTGAGCTTTAGATAGAATAGATCGTGTTGTGAATTAGTGATCATTTTTTTAGGTACCTCAATTGACATGTTCTACAGTATTTGCCTAGCTAATTCGCATTTAATCAAACGTTACAAAAATCTCTAAGTCAAAAAATCATAGTGCATAAGCCCTCGCACTCTGAGTAATATCTGAATAAGACTTGAACCATTCGCACGTAGTATTCCGGAAATAACCATCAATTTGGTGGTTGCTTTACTCCGTGGAGTGGCGTGGTTAGCGCATCCCGTAATGAGGGCGCCCCCTTCCCTCATTACGGGATGCACTAACCAACTGCGCCACGCCACGGAGTAAAGCTATGTGAAGCCCATAGAGATAGCGGAGTACATCGGAAAGAAAGCCGGAGTTAAATTGAGGGTCGAGAAGCTGGACTCTCGTCATAACGTAAGCTTCAGCTCATTTATGGTGAGGGTCCCGACGGAGATGTTAAAGACCTTCATGAGCCCTGACTTCTGGCCGAAAGGGGTGAAGTTCCGGCGGTTCAAGGGCCGCTATGTACTTTAGCTTTAAGGTATATATTGATATGGACCGTAGAATAAGTTATTTAAGATCTGTCTACTTGTTCTCATGTTGTCCGAAATAAATGAATTTATTATTATTATTAAAGCAACCACCAAGTTGATGGTTATTTCCGAAATTACTGCAGTCTTCAAGTCTTTAGTGTGGAATAAGTGCCGACTATTCTCAAGCTAAGCGTATATAATTTACAGAGGGAACCCTCAATACTTCCTAAGAACTTCCCTATGCTTGCCTCCAGGACCTGGGACGAGAAGCAACAGCTAAAGGCTCACTCCCACGGCGGCGCCGCCGGCTCGCGCGCCTCCCTTAGCCTCACGGAGAGCGCTCAACTGCTGGTGTTGTTGGACGATATCAATACGCTGGTCAAGCATGTGAGTTGTCTTGTATTGTAACATCAACAGGTAGCCATCCGCAGTTGGTCAAGAGCCGCAAGAGTTGTGCCATAATACATTCACATCAGAAACTAATGAAACTAGTGAATTGTTGTTTCATCGCTCGTTGCGGATCGCTAGATGGTTTGTCACTATGGTTTAGTTGCGATGAAAGAGTTTTCGGCAGAACTTTAAATGGTCTCATTGGATCAATTGCCGCGAAAATGCACATTCATCACTCGTTTTTTTCTGTTAAGCTGATGTTAGCTCTGCTTAGCTTGTAATAACTTAGGGCTAGATGATGCTGTGTGGATTATCCAGCATTATTTATCTGTATCTATTGTAAAAAAATCCCCCTTTTAAATATCTCTCAATATAATGGACTAATATGAACTGCTTTATCTTAATACCTTCCGTTTCTCATTTCAACAACTTCTCACAGGTAAAACTATCGTGCATCAGTGAGAGCGGCGTCACGGGAGTGTCACGGGCAGTCGCGACGGCCAGGAGGGTGGCTTCGCAAGCTGATGCGCTGCAGGACTCGGATGGGAGGCTGCTGCCGGCGCCGCAGCTCAGGCGACTGCTCGCTACCTTGGTAAGTGTCGCAGGTCTAGCTGGATAGAAGCAGATTAGGCCTAAATATGCGAGAAGCTAGTCTATCTTAAGAACTTAGATAAAGACATTTTGCAAGAGCACCATTCCCTTCAGACTGCTGTCTTTCCTCAAGAGTTTGATTTATTGGACACAGAGCAAAATCTAAATTAAAATCAATAACGATAAGTTTAACAGGCTCATAAATACAGATAAAACAATAACACTACCGAAGCTTTACAACTGTGTTTGTAAACGCCCATCTCTTAGACATAGGTTTTTTTCTTAATAAGTTCTAAAGAAATAATTTCATATTAGTAAAAGTACTTACTATAGCAATTTTAACTAGTATATTAGCACTAGTTACTAGTACAGCCAGTGCGAATGCTTCAAAAGCATACACACTGACTAAATTAACCTTTCCTAAAACACTCATTGAATTTGAAACGCTAATGTCTGCACCTTCAGCGATTAGATATGTTGTTAGCATTAATGCCCCCGATTATGCCACTTTAGTTGTAATTAGTATTAAGATTCTCTGAAAAATTTTTTATGGTACAATAAAGCAATTGTCAATCTATCTTCAGGTGGAAAGCTGCCACGAGTTGATCGACAGCGGAGGGATGGCGGGGGCAGCTGCCTCCGCCGCCGCGTCCATACGGACCCACTTAGCCAGAGTGGAGCTACACGACGGACATGCTTACTTGCAGACTGATGAGGTAAAGGACAAGTACATCCAGCACCGCTCTCGCACATCACAAAAATAAGCATTCAAATATAGTTTTAAATTCGTCAGCTTTAGATACATTTTAAAGTGACAAAATGGCTTGCCGATACTTTTAAGCAATTGGCTTGCGAGCTGTAGTATGTTGTCTGATGCCGTCAATATAAAATGCACATTTTCGTGCTAAGCGGCAGTGATGCGGTCTAAATTGCGACAACCTCAAGGATACTGTTTGGGAGTTATTGAACTCTTTTGTTTTTTGGATACCATAGGCTTTCTGGTTGTCTTCTGATGTGTTTAAATCGAGGAAGATTAAAATCTGAACGTTTAAAACAAAGCGTCACTTGTTAATAGTTATGATATTAGAAGATTGGTTTCATGCTATAATTTCGATAATAGAAATATTTTTGAGATTTGTTTGCAAATATTAACAAACATATTTTTGTCCCCTGCACCACCCCAGTCTGTAGTCACTAGATCTAGACCCCGCCGACCTTATCGTAGAATGTCTTTGGATGGAATAAGGCTATATTTCTAGCAGAAATGGTAAATTCTCTCAATAACCGAGTAAACCCCATTACATTTTCATTTACCTCGCTTGGTCCACTGATAAAAAATACCTAACCACAGTTTGTATTGTTCTTCCCAAGTCTGACAAAAGCTTTGACTTACAAGTTACAAGCAAATTGAACTTTCCTAAAACCTATTTGCAGTAATTTCTGACCAGTCTGATAACTTTCTAAAACTCCTCGATCCCTCATTTGTCCCTTATCCTCCCAGATTCCCAAGAAAGGAGGCAGTCGGTGGCTGCGCGGCCGGCGATCAGTCTCCGAAGGACCAGCATCCAACCAGGTCAAGTCTTGGGGGGTCAAGGAGGTGCAAGCCTGGCTCGAGAGCCTCTCATTGGGAGAATACAGCGAGGCGTTTGCGAAGCATGACGTCACGGGGAAGGAGCTACTCTCACTAGCTAGGAGGGACCTGAGGGACCTCGGGGTCACGAAGGTGGGGCACGTCAAGAGGATCCTGCAGGCTGTGAAGGAACTGCAGTGACGACGGCGAGGCCGCTCCGAGGGAGGTGGCCTATAGATTGATGCTCTGGTTTTACTTGTGAGCGAACTGGACTTGTCCGGATAGGACAATCTTTTGTTTCCAGTGTTTACCTGTTAATGTCAGATGTCCTTGTTGTATTGAATTTGCGAGTCTTGCATTGAGGGTAATGACCAGAATTTTTACCTTTTACGTAACTTTAAAAGCGAAGATCACAATCACACACGCATAAAACTATAAAATTAATCGCTACAGTTATATGAATATCTTTACCGTTGCTGTTTAAAAACTTGTGAGTGTGGATTTGAAAGACAGTTTAGTCTACTTCTGTATCATAGAAATAAAGTCGATAGGACTTATTTATTTTCTCAACCTCAGAATTGATTTTGTGGTATTCCAGTAATGGTATCTTAACTGTGCTGTTATTCTTCACTATTCTATTTGTATATCTTTCTAGAGTAGTTATATGTATATTATGAAACCTTCTGTGATTTATTAATGTTAAATGTTTCTCTTCATTTGTACATAGTTATCTTCGTTTGAATATGTCATACTTATAAAATTTTATTATAGAATATCAATAAATAAAAAATCTAAACCTTAAGTAAAATCAGAGTTTCAAATTCGAAGTTGTGTCTTTTGTGTATAGTTAAATATAAAAAAATATGAAATGAGCGCACTTATGAAATGCAAAAATGGCGAAATGGGGATTTTATTGGCGCTCATAACCAATAAAATAATTTAAATTTCTAATCGAAAACCGGTATTATTCATATGTACGGCAAGAATGCCCTATCCACCAAAGGTTTATATAATGTAGGATCGAAAATTCGTTCTCACGAAATCAACGAATACTTCTTGATTTTATATTATTTCATCCGTTTCGTGACATGTGTACTAAGTATTTGAAAAATATACCTAGAAGGTACTTATTCCCATACTAAATATAGGTACGATTTACGTTATTAAATTCATGAAAAAAACTACTAAATTAAAAAAATACTGAGATATTTAATAGAGTCCAAATATGAGAATAGACTCTTTTTAGTAAAAGGTTTTTGAGATCTTTAATCGAAAAGTAAGATAACGTGTTATGAACCGACGTCGTGGGGAACAGAGTGCGCGAATTTATTAGATAATCAATATTACGCGTTCCGTTACACGTAAATAAAATATTTCACTTGTATCTTGAAACCACCTTGTATTTTGTCATACTTGTATATTATTTCCTGAAAACTATGTTTGATGTAAATAAACAGGGGAAATATTTTCAAAGCACTTTTAAGAGCAATTTTTCAACCTCTTTATAATCCTATACTCTGCCATACCAGTTAGCACCGATCCAACATATTTGTGTATTGTTGTGAATAACGAATTTACTCTTCATGACATATTTTTACTGATTCAAATTTTTCTTGAAAATACGTTGGTAACTATAACTTGAATAACGATATCAAAACATACTTTACAGAAACTTAGACTAGATAGAAAATACCTTCATATAAATAGAAAATGCTGATTAGGACGAGCGAAACCAAAATTGAGGAAAGCGACTTACTTACTTTTAAAAAATTACTTTTAAAATTATAAATAACAGTTTTCTTCTCGTCTTAGAAGCAGCACAGATTTAGCCCAGGTTTTATGTAGATTGTGCAACATTTCCAAAATATTGTAAAATAGCATAGGAATAAAACACAAAAACCCATAAAAATAATTGTTAGAAATATAGAAAAAACCTATCCAAAGAATGTAGAGAAATAAGCCTATTACCAGTGTAGAAAAAAGTAAACCAACCTAATATTAGCAGTTTGACTAAACATAAAAAAAATATCTTCATCGTTGTGTCGTAGCCCCAACTTGTATAAATTAAATTCCTCGAATTTAGTGTCATAAAAATATATAACTCAAACACAGTAACCCAAGTATATGCACAATAATCTAATAGGTTAGATTTGTCTGGTAATCAATATGAACAAGATGGAATGTCTGTATATTTGTGGCATATAATTATGCAGTAGTGATACTACTGTGATCTCGCGTATTTCCTCGAATATATATTTAGTTAGAAAACTACGACCACGTTGGATGTTTTGAATGGAACGTACCTACCTAATCAATATGTGAAAAAATATTACTCGAGATTTGATGGCCTAATCATGATACCTAGACCATACCTTCGACATTTTATCTATATACTTATAACTTTATGTGAATAAAAATAAAAGGTATTTGGTTTCAAATGGTGAAATATACTAAGTCACGGACATTGTCCAAATCTTTTTCAGAAAACGTATGTACCTATGTATATTTTGTTGTTGTGTTATATAATGAATTAGAGCATTACATACAACGTGGTCCCAGTTCCTTGAAATGATCTGCCTTATAAATGTTTTTATATCGTGTATCTCTATCTTGGATAATAATATATGTGTATATGTATAAGAATAGCAATCTATTTATAATGTAACTGTTTACTATACTTGTTCTATTTATATACGTTGTAATCTAGTGAGTATGTCTACCGCTATCGCGGGTCTTATGCCTTAGTTCAATAGAATCTGTAAGTAAACCTATTTTAAAGATAAAAAAATTCAAATGCTATATTACTTCTTGTCTGTCCTTTGATTGTTTTCATAATAAACGAGCAAAACTATCCATAGTGTAGAAATTTAAATATTATGAAAGTCGCTCTTTATTCTATGGAATATTTTGTTAATATACCTAGGCTCGATATAATAAATAAGTTCTTCCTAAAGTTAACGAGAAATTCTAAATTTGACTAGTGATAGGTAAAAAATTGGTAATTTATTGGAAAAATATTTTTACCCGTCTCTATAAAGTATTTTGTTCGTGTATTTATAAATATACCATCTATTTATATACTTTTCTTCGAATAACGAGTATAAATGTTTATGTCTATTATATAATCGTATAATTCTATAACTTTTACTCCATCTTAGATATTATAAGTTGCATAAGAGATATTTTCTTTGTAAATTTAATCATATCAATATTTAAGGTCAGTTTTTTAATATATTTCTCATTAAATAATGATTCTTTATGATATTTTAATTAATAAGCATCGATTTTCGCTTCGGTTTTCTACTTATGTGTCGTTGTGTCAACCGTTATTTATAAATTTGGTGATTTTTTATTAATCCTATAGAACTTTACAAGTGAATCTAGTAAATTGCAGAAGAAGGTTTTCCGTCTTTAATGCCAGTCGAGTTTAAAATGCCTGCATGGCTGTATATACTAACAAAAAAAGTCACCAAATCTGATGATAAGTTATAATTATTAAGGAATGTCTTCTACGAAAAGCTAATCAGACAATTTTGTCAGAAGAGTTAATCGACGAAGCTGCTAATTACCCGATTATCTTTCGAAAAACACCCTAAGGCTAGTGTTCACCAAAAGATAATCGGACAATTAGGCAGCTTTGTCTGTTTACTTTGACGTTTGATGTATAACAACTTGTTTTAAATCTAAACAATCGTTTTAAATTTGACCATTTTTGTTAGTGAACTTGATTATAAGTGTCTAGTCATTATTATCAGTATGTTCCTGCTGGAAGTTGTGAAAATTAAGTACATTGTCTAATATAAGTTATTTTATTTAGTTTTAGAATCCGCTATATTTATTGCTGTGGTCCTCCTAAGTCCAATAAACGTTAAGTAAATATGTATTTACAGTATGTACATCAAATGCTTATAATGTAATGTATACGAATGGTATCAATTAGGTTATGGAAGACCAAAGCTGAATGTTTCAAAGTTCTAAAAATATACTTACCTTAAAAAAATTCAAATTACTTATAATTTTTCGGATTTACGGCAATCATAGCAACGAGGAGCTACAAGTATATTGCTACTTTGAGCTCTACACGTACGTATGCAATCGTAGCCATATTGCTACGAGTAGCTACACGCGTAGGCAATCGTAGCGGTATTGCTACGAGTAGCTACACGCGTAGGCAATCGTAGCGGTATTGCTACGAAACGCTACATGCTAAAATGCTCGTAGCACTATTGCTACGAGTAGCTACACGTGTAGGCAATCGTAGCAAATCGTAGCGGTATTGCTACGAAACGCTACATTATGCTAAAATGCTCGTAGCGCTATTGCTACGAGTATCTACACGCGTAGGCAATCGTAGCGGTATTGCTACGAAACGCTACATGCTAAAATGCTCGTAGCACTATTGCAATGAGTAGCTACACGCGTAGGCAATCGTAGCCAATCGTAGCGGTATTGCTACGAAACGCTACATGGTAAAATGCTCGTACCGCTATTGCTACGAGTAGCTACGCTCGTAGTTAATCGTAACGATATTGCTATAACGAAACAGGCAGGCAATAATTGACATACCATAATATTTTATTTTCAACGTTCCTTAGTAAGTTAGATGTTAAGTTGTTTTACATGCTCAATTTAATTTTAGAAATGTGTGTATTTGTTTTGAATGTTTTATGGATGTACGCGCGTTTTTTAAAACTAATATTCTACTGAAAAAACATTGGCAAATATTTTTCACTAATATTTTTCCAATTCATCACACATTTTGTGATCCACGGCCACGGCTTTCTATCGAATCACATTTATGAAATGTTTAAAAAATGTGCAAACAACATCCAATTGAAGCTTGTGTTGTATTTCGAGACATCTGAATTAATAAATTTAATAGAATCAATAATTAATATGGATAACTATTGTTCTTGATATTTTCTGTCGGTATTTATATTTGGGAATTCAATAAATTATATTGTTACTCGATCGATTTGCTGATTTCATTTTACTAAAACCCCAACGTGAATTTCCTACGTTCCTTATTATCCCGGGAACAATAAAATTTTATTATTTTTAAATCTCTATTTAACCCTGTTTTAAGCCTTTTTTACCCCTTGTGCGGTTCGAGTAAGATACTGTTTAGGTAAGATTCTGGGTAAAACATTCGCTTTAGGACAGCAGAAGGCAATAAAATAAAGTGAAAGGCATAATGTTGGCAGAAACCTATGGACTTACCTACCTCTCCTTTTTGATATCTGATTTAATGTCGGCCACCTTGATCAAAGTGGTTACACTAAGGGGAATAATTTGGACACGAGGAAACGGCGCGGAACGGCTTAGTACAATACATTTTTTTTACAAATTAGTTTCGCTCTCATTTAATGATGACTATGTTTTTTGAAAAACTAAAACGCCTACACCCATAGCTTTTTCTTATCCAATTTCTTACGCCAAATTTCAGTGAAATCAAACAGAAACTACGTTTATATGGGGCCTCGGGTGTTGCCACCCACATTAGGTACATATAGATATATTATAAATAAAATATATAGATATATTTTATTATAAATAGAAAACACTCGGATCCCCAGAAGAAGAGAAGAAGAGTTTTACTTCAAAAAAGCGGTTATTCCGTTTTTTTGTGTTTTATACAGGGTGATTGGAAGGTGGGTGCAAAGCTGGTGGGCGAAGGTAGTGTTGGACTATTTGGAACCATTTAAGCCATATTTGTCTCAGACGAAGTCTGACTGTTTCTTTTTTACCAACGTTTTATTGGTGGCAAGGGAAATACCCGAAATTTTACAGTTAGTTTCTAATCATTGCCAGTTTAAAAGGCCAATGTTTTTTTTGTTTAATTTAAGTAAAACTAATGTGTAAGCAATCTAACAAAACATGTTCTTAGGTATCTGAGTCATTAGCTATTTTTTTACAGACATTTAAAACCTACAAAAATTTTCAGCGATTTTCGAACAGCTTTGCACTCACCTTCCAATCACCCTGTATAACTGTATCATTTTATCCTACTGTTCCTATAACACCTTGCTTCTTTCGAATTTTGTAATTTTGAGTCATTGAGAGTATCCTATAGGTGCCGATGCACTGTCTGAACTCTTTCTCAGATCGTATTCGGCCATAATTTCAGAAATTAAAAGTCACAACTCACTTCAAAACAGCCTTTATTCTTTGTAACGATTGAGTCTTCCCTAATAAATCCATCATTTCAGCCACACCCGGTCCTTCTTGCAACCCACTTAAAATAGACCTTAACATCTTCATAAGTGCAGGGAATTTAACACCATTTTCCTTTGAAAACGTCTTCAGATTCTCTTTCAGTGTTTTCTCTTCAAACTTTTCAATATTTTCTAGATTTTGTATTAGTTTTTTTACTAACTCTTTGTCTAAGTTCGTTTGGTTTGAAGGTAGGATCCAAAGGAAACCGTATTTGGTGGAGGTTAGGTCTTCTATTCGTGTGATTCGGCTTGTTGACCAGTTTAGAATGTTTCTCACGTGATCGGCTGAAAGACAAATACATAATAGTCACAATAACTTAGTATAAAATGAGGTTAAAGAAGCTTTATTTCTCATAAAAACTATAAAAAGTTCACTTACAATGAGAATAAGTTATTCGCTAAAATAATGTTAAAATTACATGTTTCCTCTAGGACTTAGGTATACTAAAAGGTATATAATCTTATATAATACAGTACTTTTTATAATTATAATAGTGCTAATTAACATAGTTTATAGGATCAATAGGTACAAGATGTAATAGACATGCCAACAAAACAAAATAAATCGATAATAATATCTCATAATATCGCTAAAAATTAATTAGTCTCTAATAACATTTTTTTAATATCATGTTCACTTCTTACATGTTTTCAAATAAATGTAGGATGCTTTTTTTTGGAATCGTAAAGTACTATAGTAGGTATAAATCTTTACTGCCATTTAGGCCTGTGACATGGATATTTTGTTTTGTATTACAAGTTTATTATGATTTCGCCTGTGATGCAGGAGGTTGCGGGTTCGATTCCCGCCTGGGGGCAAATGTTGATCTGTAGATATTCGTCCTTCAAGTGCCGCCTCAGTTCCAGTCGGTTGCACTCTTCCAGTGAAGCACACTAATAGGTACCTGTAGTATTCCTCTCATGGTCCGCAAACCTCTCGTCCACCAGGGCTTGCAGCCGCTGCTCCAGCGCCTGCGAGAGCCGCTCGTCCTTCAAGTGCCGCCTCAGTTCCAGTCGGTTGCACTCTTCCAGTGAAACACACTAATAGGTACCTGTAGTATTCCTCTCATGGTCCGCAAACCTCTCGTCCACCAGGGCTCGCAGCCGCTGCTCCAGCGCCTGCGAGAGCCGCTCGTCCTTCAAGTGCCGCCTCAGTTCCAGTCGGTTGCACTCTTCCAGTGAAACACTCTAATAGGTACCTGTAGTATTCCTCTCATGGTCCGCAAACCTCTCGTCCACCAGGGCTTGCAGCCGCTGCACCAGCGCCTGCGAGAGCCGCTCGTCCTTCAAGTGCCGCCTCAGTTCCAGTCGGTTGCACTCTTCGAGGAGATCCGGGTTGAGGCGGGATGGGTGGTTCGAGATGTTACCTATCCGGAACTGGAGATACATGTTTTTTTATATAATTATTTTATAATAAATTACCTATTCTTTCTTATTGTTTTCGATATCAATACTTATATATCGATCTTTTTTTTTGTTTTTTATAGATTTATTTCATTGTATTTGTGTTTTATATATGCAATGTATTTAACATCATAAATTAATATATCATAAATGTATTTGCTTTTTGTTCTTTTAACCATACCAGTGTTATGAAATGTTACAAAAAAAGATCCTTTGATTTTTTAAGTATGAATACGCGTAAATAACAGAAACCAGAAAAAAAAACCGTAAAGAAATTCGTGTCGAATATGCTTTCGGCTTATTCATCTTAACTGTTTCATTTGACATTTTTTGAATCTATGAGTTGAAATAATATTTCCCTTCTACTCAGATAAAGGTCAATCACACCCCCTTTCGGCTTAGTACACATGTCCCGTGGCACCCTGTTTAGTCAGTTGTGTTACCTCAGAACTCAATTCCTCGATGCTCTTTATCCGTACGCCAGATCCCGGGACGTGGTCGAAGCCGCCGCCTGCCAGCGTTATGTAATTGACCAGGGCTAGCGGGAACACTCCTGAAAAATACATAACAGTATCATCATTAGCCTATATCAGTTTTTTTTTTTTTTTTTTAAAGAAAAATGTATTTATTTCAACTCAAACTTATTTCTATAAGCATACAATAAACAGTAGGTGTCATAACTAATATAAAGTGAACGTATATTAACAAAGTATCTTCTTATTGAAGGTACATCTAACTAAACTTAATACTAATTAGGTATACAATTTTATAAGCATATTTTAGAGCAATAGGGTATAAGTGTGTTGGAGTAAACGCAGCGTGTAGCGCATACTTCTACGCTGTGTAGTGTGTATGCGTTTTTGTGTATGATTGTTATCATGGGTGTGTGTATTTGTGTGTGCAAGTGTATATGTATGTGTGAGTGTATATATATATTTGTGTGTGTGTGGGGGTGTGTGTATGTGTTTGTGTGTGTGTAACGATTGAATCAAATTTTGAATTTTGAAAGATTTTACTTTTGAGTAGTACTGTCTACATAAACATAAAAATAAATCAGTAATGTATTTATATATAGGGTGTGTAAATAATTAATTAATTAAAAACACAAAGTAAACAGTAGTGCCAAAATCAGAATAATCCATTTATTGGTAAGAGTTTTACAGGTCGGTCATTAAATTATAATAAACCATAATCGAATCCATAACAGAATATTTACTATTATTTATTTGATATTTTTTATTAACAAGTTAATAATCCTCCTGTCCTTCCTAATGATAATTATATAAAAGCGAAGGTATTTAATGAGGTATCTACTTTCGTAAGTAATAGGGTCTGTACGTCTAAACTAGAGGCTAAGGTCAGTGTTCTTCAGAGTACTCTAACTGAATTTATATTGACATAGGTCTTCATATCATCATCATCAACCTATATTCGTCCACTGACATAGGCCTACCCTTATTAGCTCTCTCCAGCTTGCCGCATCCACATCTGCCATTGCAGCAGTCAAATTGTCATCCCCCCTGGCCTGAGGGCGTCCTACACTCAAGAACACGTTTACCCCTCAACGGTTGTCGGTTCATCGCGAGATGTGGCCATTGGCCGGCCCACATTACTATTGTCACATTGAACCAACGAAGCTGTATGATTGTCTTTTGGTAAACACTGATCAAAGAGGCTTACAGACAACCCGAATTTCATATGTTTTTGAGTAAAGATTTTAGAATAAAATAAGTACTTTATTGTAAAACATAAATGGCGACCGATGTGGCGCGGTGGGCGAAGGTCCGCCTGCGACGCAGGAGGTTGCGGGTTCGATTCATGCCTCGTAAAAAATATGTGTACGATCTGCAGAAATTTGTTCCCTTGGCCTGGGTGTTTTCTATGTGTAAAAAAAAAATATCTTATCTATGTTTCTACTGTTTTAAATATATCAGTTATCTAGTACCCATAACACAAGCTTTGAGTAGTTTACTTTGGGGTTAGATGGCGCTGTGTGGATTGTCCAGCATTATTTATTTATTTTTGTTTATTTATAAATAAAGACAAAAAAATACCAACTATCTATAATATCCAGGGAGGGGAATTTTAACTCATCGGGAAGTCCTTCGGATTCGATATCGGTCACTTTTGACTATGATTGCTATTTTAAAAAAGAGCGTATTCGATTTTTATGCTATTTCAATTTGGATCCTTTGTTCCTTAGTTTCGGTATAAAATCAAAATAGCGTTCTGAAGATCTGACAGAAACGGAATCGAATTCGAACTTGACGTTTTCGTTACGGAAAGGAATCGAATGAATTAAAATACCTCTGGTACTTCCTACAGGTAGCCTGGACCCCTAGACCGAGATATGACTAAATCTCGAATGTACTTCTACAGCTCAAAACGACCAGTTACTTTACCTTTGCTCCTGTAATCTTCAACCTTAACGTCGCTCTGCCGTTTGCTGAGCTTGGTTCCATCAGCGTTCACAATCAGCGGCAGGTGCCCGAACAGCGGAGGTGTCCATCCAAACGCTCTGG
Organism: Eupithecia centaureata; assembly: GCA_944547425.1. NCBI lineage: Eukaryota > Metazoa > Arthropoda > Insecta > Lepidoptera > Geometridae > Eupithecia > Eupithecia centaureata. The sequence continues at coordinate 2,522,348 of OX155679.1, forward strand.
AATAACAATAACCAATAATAGAATAGAATAGAATAGAATAGAATAGAATAGAATAGAATAGAATAGAATAGAATAGAATAGAATAGAATAGAATAGAATAGAATAGAATAGAATAGAATAGAATAGAATAGAATAGAATAGAATAGAATAGAATAGAATAGAATAGAATAGAATAGAATAGAATAGAATAGAATAGAATAGAATAGAATAGAATAGAATAGAATAGAATAGAATAGAATAGAATAGAATAGAATAGAATAGAATAGAATAGAATAGAATAGAATAGAATAGAATAGAATAGAATAGAATAGAATAGAAAACATTTATTTCGACACATACTTAGATAAATTACAAAACTAAAAAGAATAAGGAGGTCTACAATCAAAGTAACACAAATGATACGCATGAAATCGAGTTTAGCCTCTATGACTCTGTGCCGAAATAGGTGTTGGCTCAGCATGTGCTGAACGAGGGCTGCTCATTACTAGCAACGCCTCGCGGTTTCACCCCAGCAATTCTCGTTCCCGTGGGAAATCTGGGATAAAATATAGCCTACGTGTTATTCCAGACTATAATCTATCTCTGTGCCAAATTTCATCCATATCCGTTCAGTAGTTTTTGCGTGAAAGAGTAACAAACATCGATCCATCCGTCCATAGATACTTACAAACTTTCGAGTTTATAATATTAGTAGGACATATAACCATTATCTAGCTTCTTAATGTTTCTTTGTTTATCTGGAGCCTATAACAACCCCTGGAGTTCACAAATCCTTAGCCTCATGTTGGGAATGTTTATTTTAAGCGTGGGAGTTTGTAGTAGTACCTACCTTCGCACTAATAATAGGTAATGTGTTTCCACCTAGATACGCTACGTACCCACGTAATGGTAATTTTACTCATGAGTCCCATGGGGTAAAATCTTGATTAATATAAAAGTCAACATTAGGTTAGTACCTATGTGAAAATACCTATATTAGAACCTATATTACCTATATTAGTCCACAGCTGGACAAAAGCCTCCCCTAATGAGGCGCCATAGAGCCCTGTCTTCAGCCTGCCGCATCCAGCATCTGCCAGCAGTCTTTCGCAGATCGTCATCCCACCTGGCCGGAGGGCGTCCTACACTAGATTCGCCGAGTCGCGGTCTCCACTCAAGAACACGTTTACCCCAACGGTTGTCGGTTCTTCCCGAAATATGAAAAACCAGGCATATCGGAAACTTTATAAGTAAGTTTTCGATATGCCTGGTATTTCAAAATTTTTAATAAGATGCTAAGATAAATGAGCAGATGCTTGGTGGTTGAAATTTGCCATTCCAGGCATAAGGGAAACTTACTTATAAATAAGCAGATGCTTGGTGGTTGATATCTGCCACTCCACTCCTCTGAGCACATGCGTGATACCCATAAGATGGTCGTCGACCACGTTAGCGAAGTGGTACGTCGGATAGCCATCACTCTTCATCAGCACAGGGTCGCCTTCGTTCAGGGTTATGTCATACGCTATGCCTCCGAAGATCAGGTCTTCGAAGAACTTTATGTCAGGAGTCAGCTGAAATGGTTAAGAACATTTGACGACCGATGTGGTGTGGTGGGCGAAGGTCCGCCTGCGACGCAGGAGGTTGCGGGTTCGATTCCCGCCTCGGAACAAATTTGTGTACGATCTGCAGAAATTTGTTCCGTTGGTTTGGGTGTTTTTTATGTATAATAAAAAATATCTATCTATGTAATGCATTTTATTAAGTATATCAGTCATCTAGTACCCATAACACAAGCTCTGCTTAGCTTGGGGCTAGCTAGATTATGCTGTGTGGACTGTCCGGAAATATTTATTTATTATTTATTTATTTATTTATTTATTTAAAGGGTCGGCAACGCGCATGTAATGTCTCTGATGTTGCAGGCGTCCATAGGCTGCGCTAATCGTTTTCCATCAGGCGGGCCGCATGCTTGTTTGCCACCTTGGAGGTATAAAAAACAATGTTGGGGATTTTATGGCAGCACGCCTGCGAATTTGCTTGTGTTGAATTTGGATAAAACTTAACAAGGATACAATACAATACACTTTATTGCTCACCAAAAGGAACAAAAATAATATACAGGAAAAAAGATACAACAAAGTTGCACAATAAGTTAATTTAACTTTTGTTTAAAATGTCAAAAATTACAATAAAGTGTTCATTCATTCAATGGGCGGCCTTATCGCTAAAAGCGATCTAGATCAAGTATGTAATGTAACTAAAAATAAAAATTCTGTAGGTCCTGCATAGGATAGTTGATGTCTACAGTAGAATAGACATTAATTTGATGTTTTTTCCAAAATCTAACAACAATCTTCTAGTTTTATGGATTATTAAGGATAACTCAAACTACAGGTCAGAGCTGGATCAATTTTATATGGGACCACTCAAGAAGCTCAGATAAAAATCAATTGGTCTAACATAAATAAAAACACATTTGAATTGAGAACCTCCTAAAAATAAATAAATAAAGAATCAGCAAACACGAACCTTAAACCGAACACAATAAGGAACTCCAGCCTTCATCTTTTCAGCGATATCCTCATGAGATAGATCTCGGCAGCGGTTGTCATACTTCGGTATCTGCTGACTCTTCATGGCTTCTCTCCTGATCATGTTCAGCCGCCGTTCAGTGCAGAAGCATTTGTATGCTGAGCCATTGTCTAGAAGCTTTTTAATGTGTTCTCTGGAAGGTGTTTTATTAGTTTCCTGTTAATACACCTCTCAAGTAGACAAACAAGCTCACAATGGGATAGGTACATAGGCACATTGCTTACAGGGAGTACTAAATACCTACTACACGGCCATAGATTAAGTTTCTTAGTAGTGTGTGCAATAATAATTTGAAAGCAAGTAGTAGGTACTCACTTGTAAATATCAAGCCTATGGCTTTGGACATAGGGTCCACACGTCCCTGCTGATTTTGGTCCTTCATCGCATTCTATTCCAGCCCAATTCAAATCACTTATCAACGAATCTACGGAACCATCTACTTTCCTCGTCTGGTCTGTATCCTCGATACGAAGAATGAAAGCGCCGCCTTTACTCTTAGCGAATAGGTAATTGTACAAAGCAGTTCTCAAACCTCCTAAATGTAGGTATCCTGTAGGACTAGGGGCAAACCTCACTCGAGGAACATTGGTTTTTATCGTTCGGAACGGATTTGAGTTCGCTGAGAATATCACGTGTTTTATGAAAGAAACCCGCATTGCTTTGATATTTTCTGAAATGCACCCGTATCTTTTCACTTATAAAAAGTTGAAATAGGTAGTTTTTCTTTGTTTTAAATATTGTTATATTTTTTATTTACATCATCAGCTGCTGATTTCTCTTTCAACTTCTTGAATATAGCTGCACTGTGAGCGATCAGCTGTTTTTGACAATTGTGTTTACATAATTTGGCATTGACATTGTTTGACGTAATGTGTTCCGTTTTTAACCGTGTCGCTAAGTTTCAATTCGCAATGGCCATGTTGGGCAGAATTCTGACGTCACTTTTGAACGAAGTCTGTAATGTTTCCCTTCAACTAATGTTACCCCAAATGCTGATAAATTCTAAGGCTTCCCAAGTCGTGTTCAATGAAACGACGACGATGAAACCATGAAACATGTAATCCTCCCACTCTTATCATAATTTAATTTGGTACCTAACTTTCATAAATGATGATTAGGTACTTCTAATATATTTATACATTACAAAGCGTGCTAAAAAAATGTGAATGTTTAACTTCAAAACGCAACAGAAGGCTCGTATCGCTCACGGCTCAGTAAATGTTCTAATTCGGATTAATATGTCATTTCAATCAATCGTCAATCAAAAAGTCCTGTCCAACTAGTTAAAAATTTCTATTAGTTACTAAGAGTCCTGTAAGGTCTAAAGGAAAATAAAGCACTTTGATTTTGACTCCAAACCATGTATATTCCAGCAATAGCGCAACGTAGATAAGTGTGCACCCACCCACTCATTTGTAGCTCATCTAGGTATAGGTATAAAGCCCTTCTAGTAGGATTACATACTTGCTTCTTCCTTATCTAATTTCTAATTTTTTCTTAACTCTATTTTTCTAAAAGAGCTTGAATTATTGCGGTAGACACTATTTATTATTAATATTTACGTAGATGTCTTTCACAGAACAATCAACTTGAATCGTTATTGGACCGACAAATTATGCTCGATTAAAAACGAAAATATCGTAAGATATTATTAGTATTTTTGTAGGTTGATAGATTCGTTTCTTCATTATCACTACATAGTATAAAATAAAGTCGCTTTCTCTGTTCCTATGTCCCTTTAAATGCTTAAATCTTTAAAACTACGCAACGGATTTTGATGCGGTTTAACATTTTGGATAAATAAATCATAGCAAATGCAAAAGTTTTATTGCTAGCATGCAACACTATTGTCTATGGTCATTTGTTATTTCACAGAGGTTCCGATGTCGAAATAGCAGTGAAAGTCATTAGAATTTACAAAAATCTTTCCAAAATGGTGAGTAATGATGGGAATATCCTTTTTATGGCACATTTTTTGTATTCACTCTCCATATTTTGGAATAAAATATAATCACAGCGATATCCTACCCATAAAATAGGGTTATGAACTGACGTTCGTACATTTATTTTCAGAATAAACTAAAATCGTCACAGAGAGACAAAGTGAAGAAGTTCGTCGCATTTACACAGACGAGCGAAAGCACAGCGATCAACTGTTTGACGCAGAACGATTGGAAACTAGACCTAGCAAGCGACAATTACTTCCAAAACCCTGACGCCTATTACAAAGATGCTGCTAAAACTGTAGTGGACAGAAAAAAATTAGAACAACTCTTCCACAAATACAAGGATCTCCACGAGAATGATAAGATAATGTTAGATGGTATAATGAAGTTCCTTGAAGATGTGAACCTTAGTCCCGAATCTATTCTCGTTCTAATCATAGCGTGGAAGTGTAAAGCAGCAGTACAATGTGAATTCACTAAAGAAGAGTTCACTTTGGGTTTCATTGAGCTTGGGGTCGATAGCATAGACAAGTTAAAAGCTAAACTACCAACACTAGAAGCAGAAATCAAAGATATGAACAAATTTAAGGATTTCTACCACTTCACATTCAATTATGCAAAAAATGTAGGCCAAAAAGGTTTAGACCTTGATATGGCGATAGCTTATTGGAATATTGTGCTCCGTGGGAGATTTAAGTTCCTAGATGCATGGTGCCAATTTCTCACGGTGAGTAAAATAAGAATTCTTATTATTGTTACCCTGTTGGATCCCACTGCACTTTCCTATCCTCTTTCCATTGATCTCTATTGACCAGATTTGGCAACTCTTGAATTATGGTACAAAATTAAATCCTTTAGAATTCCTCTATACTTAGAGCTTCTGTCTGTTTTGTTTCCTGTATTTGTGTGGCATAATAAAGTGTTAACTATCCATATAAATTATTTAACTGCTTATAAAACTTCACATGAATAAAATACAACTACCTAAACAGTAGCCAAATTATGTTCTTACTGGAATTTTAAATATGAATAGTTCTTATCAGCTTATTTGGATTAATATCATGCTTTTAAGTCTTATTTTGCATACAATGCTTTATTCATTACATTGTAGTTGTAGACTAGTGTTTTAACCTGGTTGCATTACCTGACTACATGAAATTAATGCATAATCAAATAGTGTCTCAATGAAAGTGTGCCTATGAGATAGTATTTGTTTACAACTAACATAATTTGTTGCTTGTTTCATTTTTGTATAATGAAGTACAACTACGGCTAGGGTTCTAGAATATTAAAATGAATTAAACAAAAATACTAGCCATAGCTATATAACTGTGTTTCCTTTGATAAGATGCACTAAAAGTTATTGTTATCAGTTTGCAAATCAAAATATAATTATTATCTATTAACGTTCTACCACCTACTTATCCAATGCCATCATACTATACTATACTGATTTCAATGTCTGTTTGAGTTTGTAGAACATTGCCAATTTTTATCCTATTCTATTTGTAGTCTTATTTGGTTGGTACAATAAAAACAACATTACTACTCAGTCTATTTCAAGGCCAGTGATTTGCCTTCAAGTTGCATATTTTATTTACAAGACCTTGGAAATGCTTTAGATTATACAACAAATTTTCAAGGTCATCATATTGAAATACTTCCACTGTCAACTTCTTAGAGCCGAAATTGGGCTTTGATATCTTTATTTTTTTGTTTGAAACAAAATAGTTAAACTTAACATACAAGAAAGATGTTTGTGATATACAAACTTACTAGCTGAAATACAAATATGTATAAGTTATGAGTTAAATTATGTGATAAAAATAGGCAAGTGGTGCCATAAGTTTTTGAAAGGAATTTTTTGCTAACATTTCAGGAGCATCACAAGAGATCAATACCGAAAGACACGTGGAACCTTCTGCTTGACTTTGCAACGCAAATAGACGACGGCATGAGTAACTACGATGCAGAAGGTGCCTGGCCGGTCCTCATTGATGACTTCGTGGAGTGGTGTCAGAAGCAGGGCCTCACAGCAGCCAATGAACCAGCATCAGGCTAGCTATTGCTGCCTCGCTACCAACAATACGAAGAGATTGAACAGGACAATGCCATTCACAGGCCTAGATACACCAAAGCACTGAGGACATGGATCCTTGTGCTGCTGTCCAGATTTGTGATGTATGGCCTGGAGCTGTGCTCCGTTGAATGGGTTGCTGTCTTCCTCGTATTCGAGTTGTGTAGCTGAACAATGTGGCGTCAGTGCAAATTATAAACAGTGTGCAGTGTTGAAGTGAATTTTAAGCTTTACGGTTTTCATCACTACTGTTGAGCTGTATAACTGTTCGTCCGCTAGTTGAAATTCTTGTTAGTCTTGTTGATTACTTACTTGGGTATAAGATCAAAGGATTTTTTCAGATTTTAACTTCCCCATGAATTTTGAACATTACTCCTTGTAGTTTTAGTAATGCCGAGAAACTATAAATTAAGATGTAAATATGTACATACACATTAATGATATTACATTTATAGATATTGAAGCTTAGATCTTTGGTTTTAATTTTTTTATTCATGCTTGACACAATGATCACAAATCAGGAACAAACTTCTCATTTACATATTGTTTCAATTGGCCCTAGTGGCTTCTATTTGAATCACTATTTAACATTGGGCAAAAGTGCAATTTTGACTTTAAAAAACGCTGTTGTTAAACCTGTTCTTCACTTGTATTTTAGTATTGGATGTATTAGTTAAATTTTAATTTTCATAATGCGAAATCAAGGTATGAAAAAATTTATTAAAAGCTTGATTGTTACCATATCAGCAATAAATATTGTCTAACAAGTACTAAAATGAGTGAGATAAAAATAGGTAAATAATTGTCTTTGCAGTTAAACAAGATATTTTTTAATGTTTTGTACTATGTGAAGTGATGTGATGTTGCTTCTACCTAGGCTAACATTTAATCATATTCAAAGTACTTAGATCAATGTACAAAAAGAGGAAATTGATGTATTGAGTAAAAATTACATTTAATTGTTTAAATAATTCAGTATAGTTTCCTTTTCCATCAGACACACATCAGAGAGATCACAGCAACTAATCCTGCGCTGTCTGTTGCGTTGTGTAGGTATTTTGACCCATAAACAGCCGCTTTTATGACATTCTTGACATTAGAAACCTTATTGTAATAGCTTTTAGAGAACGAAGTGTAGGTATTGTACCTACTATGGGAAAAAATGAACTGGTACCTAGGTATTTCATCCAAAAAAATATAGCTCGGGTGCCATAAGGCGGCTTACGATGTCTTACAGCGCAGCAGCAGCTGCAAGGGCGGCTCACGGCCCTACGTGACGAAATCGAAACTTCAAACTAAACTACCCGACTGCAAGAACTAATAAGTATTTACAACTGCAGACTGTTAATAAAACAATCCAGCTATAATATAAATCTATACATATATACTTAGGTAAGTACCTACTAATACGGCTAGACTAAACCTGTAGATCAAGATCAGACACAGAAACAAAAGGAGTCATGACGGGAATCCAACCTGCAACCTTTTGTTACGACGCTAACGTCAGAGGTGGGCGAGCCCTCACAACACGGCGCGTCGTCGGCGCGGGCCTACACGAACATAGATTTCTATGGATTTATAATATAGGAGCAGAAACAGAGAACCGTACAATACCTAACATTTTGCAACCGATCGCGTAGCGGTCGCTATCGTCGTCGCTTGGTTGTCGCAGTCGCTACTGCAAAGTTTTATCTAATAGGCCAGCCGTTGTGCCTCTGAGAACGTCGTAAAAATGTCAATGTCTGTCGAAGTGTCAAATCAAGTTGTCTGCTAAACTGTCATCTTCAAAAACATCCAAAAAGCTTTCTGCTTGCTTTTCTAGTTTCAGTGGTGAAAAATACCTAAAAAATGGCTTTGCGTTTAGGAGGTGCTCTAAAAGAGCTCAGGATTCATTTGTGCCAGACAAGCAAGCAATCTGAGGGCGTAAGGTGAATATTCTGGTTACATAAACACTATCTAACTTAACCTCACAATTAGATTTAAAAATAGGTCGAATAATCACTTAATTTATTATTTTTTAACAGAGAATTCATACATAAGCACTATGTGAACATCAAGACAGAGAACCCTGACTTCCCGATTCTGATACGTGAATGCAGCGGTACCCAGCCTCGCATTTGGGCTCGCTATGGTAAATATCAAATCTCTATAGGTACTCATCTGATGACTATATTGTCCTGCACACAAGGTTTTGATCAGGGCAATTTTGTTGTACCTCTAAAGATTTAATAATCAAAGTTATTCTATTCATCCTTTGTATTCTATTCGAAAAAGGAATAGTATTTAATACCTGCACTTCAGGATTGTGTTGTGCTCACAATTGTGTTCACCACATATTGAAATCAATGTGTGGTGAACTCAGTCATTGACATAGTCTCTTATTTCCACTAATCTTACAGAAAAAGGAATGGAAACAAGTTTGTCCCTTATAGACTTTTCTCATGGTCAAGTATTGGATGTTTTCCGGAAGTTAGCGGAGCAGCCAAAACCTGCACCCATAGCTGAAGTTGCTCATCCAATTCCCAAAGTTGAAGTTGCTCAAGAAATTCCAAAAGTTGAAGTTGCTCAAGAAATTCCAAAAGTTGAAGTTCCTTGTGCAATTCCCAAAGTTGAAACTGATCCCAAAGTTAAAACTGATCCCAAAGTTGAAACTGATCCCAAAATTTGATAATGTTTGTTAATAGGTACCCTAATCCATGTTTTTTGTAATTATGGTGTTGTTACTGATAATGTAGTAGAAGTACATTTAAGTTACGTATTTTTTGTAAACAGATATATGTATGAAAACTAGATACCTATTATTATGTTTGATAACTATTATAACACTTAGAAATGAACCCACTTAAAGGTTGCTGTTCTACTTTCGTTAAAGTTTATCTTTTTCTTTCTTAGATTCATTTAGTCAGACACTAATCTTTCAGAATGCCACCATCTTAATAATGTAGACAGCTTGAATTGTTCATATTATTGTACTTAATTTGGATAGTACCAGTTATATTTCAGTAGAAACATCTCACATTACTATAGAATTAGTTAAGTTATGAATTCATAGTATAATAAAAATTATACTATGAATACCATGAGATATTATGAGGGTAATCTGCAACTGATTCAAGGTTTCTGTTCTTTTTGAGTCATGCACATTCCATTTCTCTCTTACATTCATAATGAATTTGTTAAACAATTAAGCAAAGCATGTTCAGAAAGTGGATTGAGCTTCCTGCACCTTTAATATTGGAATTCCTTCTAGGAAAGCGTGCTCCATCTTAAGCCATATCTTCACTTGAGACTGTGGCTCGACCATTCTTACTAAAATTATAAATGTGGAAGTTAGTATGGATGTTGGTTCCTTTTTCATGTAAAACTACTGAATGGATCGGGCTGAATTTGTAATAGACGAATTTCTAGCCCTGAAATAACACATAGGCTACTTTCATCTCATACATCAGTTCCCGTGGGATAGAAATAGCCTTGAGATGTTTCCATAGAAACAATGCGCGTGAAGCCACGGGCTTTACGCTAGTTATCAATCAAGTAAAGTTTTTATAATAAATCATGAACGGAAACTAACATTATTTTTTACATTACTTCCAGGAAAAGGAGTTGAACAGAGTGTTTCCCTAACCAACCTCTCCGCGACTGATGTCTTGGCCTCCCTCAAGAAACTTATTAAGTAAATTATCTATTGTTTTTAATAAATTATAATATAATTTTTAGATTTTAGCAGCAATTCACATCTTTACTTTTAGATTATAAAGTTCACATACAATTCATTTATTTTCAGTTAAGTTCTCACTTGATGTTTAGGTTCCTAATTTATTTATATTATAAAATTTTAACCATAGCATGCAAGGTTGCTAGATCATTTCCAATAGGAAGTTGTTTTAGCCCTTTGTTCAATACTTAGAATTTTTTTTACAAGCAGAATGGAATTAAACTTTTAGTGCTGCATTTAGAATTTTATCTATAAAGGAATAAAATTAAGAACACATTATGACTGACTCCATAAAAAGAGAGGACTGACTCTTAAGAGGAGTGGGGACGTTTAGATGTATATCTTTTTACGTATATTCGTTGATAATCTAGTCAATTATGGACTGATTTTGATGACTCTTGCTATTGTGTCGAAATGACCAAGATGATTCCCGAGGGGTTAGTATTAGTCCATCAAAAATATAAAAAAACCTGATGTAGGTAAGTAAGGTTCGTTTAAACAATAAAATTATTAGTTACATAAAATAATTTATTAAGTATGCAAACATCTACAATTTAATTACCTACAAACACTAATAGATTACTAAACTTACTTATTTTTACATACAAGTTTCTATGCTATTCATTGTACGGTTATGCAGCTAAAATAATTGGAAATTATTCATATGTATAATTCACAGTATCTAATGATTGCGGCAAAAACCCTGTTCTTTAAATACTCAAAATTAATTTATAGAGTTATGGCAGGCGTAGAATTAAGAGGTTTCTTGTGGTTCATTCATACATCATTAGGCTAAGATAAGGCTCATCTAAGAATAGATTGATGCATCTAAGTACCTACTCTGTAGGATTGATCGTGTGTCCAACGAAAAACTATTATCTTTAGGAAAAAGACCTACAAAAACCAGTCTCAAAAACTAAACTAGCAGTTTCCCCCTATTTCTACTTCTTAACGTTTTAACCTACTTTAGAGCCCGTACAAATTCATGATACCTGGGGGCCTACTCGGAAAACAAAATCCGAATTGTCTGTTTCGTTTTCTTAAAAAACCTACTCTTATGTCACCCACATAAGATAGCATTTGCACAAAAACGTATCCGTTTTTAGGGGTATAGGTCCTGGTGGTCTATCCAGAAAACAACACAACAGGTAACTAACTAAATGAAATTAATGTAAACCTATCTATAGCCAATTTGATTTAAAGACGCGCGTCATTTGTACTAAAATGCGGGTAGTCCAAACTTCTCCGGCTGAAACTTTGCGAGTGTGGGTAGGACGATGGTGGCGTGCGTTGTCATCTTCTTGTCTAAGTGAGGGTCCGGCACCATGACCACTTGCATGCCGGCTTTGACTCCTGCGGTGACGCCGTGGGGAGAGTCTTCGAAGACCAGACACTGGAAATGCGATTAAAAGAACTGAGTATGTTGGTACCACTGGAGATTTTTGTAAGACGAAAGTAGTTAGGAACCTCAATATGTAGTCTAATACCAAAAAGTTTGCATTAATAACTATGTATGTGAATGTAATCCTTAATCACTACATAGTAAAAAACAAAGTCGCTTTTTCTGTCCCTATTTCCCTTTGTATGCTTAAATCTTTAAACCTACGCAACGGATTTTGATGCGGTTTTTTTAATAGATAGTGATTCAAGAAGAAGGTTTATACGTATAATAAAACCGTGCGAAGCCGGGGCGGGTCGCTAGTAATACCTATTATAAACTTATTTTTTTTTATGAATCTTTATTACCTACCTACTCTTTCACGCAAAAACTACTATAAGCACTAGAATAGACAAATTACCTATTCTTATGCTATAAGATTGGTTGGATTGAAATTTTGAAAAGACGTAGTTCTAACCCTGGAATAAAACATAGGCTCTTTTTCATCTCATAAATCATTAGTAGAGTTAATAGCAATTTTTTCCGTAGGTAAGATTGTTTGTTACCTACTCATCCTGCTGGTTTCCACGGCTTGGGTGAAGACCGGCCGTTAGGTTTGGTTAGTGAGGTCAAGCATTAGTATTTAACGTGGGGGAAATAACAACACCGACCAGAAATAACGACGGGCAGACAAACACATACCTTTGCTGGGTCAGGTTTATCCGGGAACCTGTTCGCCGCAACCAGGAAAATATCAGGGTGTGGTTTCCCGAACTTGACTTCCTTATCAGTGGAGCCCATGACCATGTGGTGGAACAGCTGGAAGACCTCCTTGTGTGCTGCGACCTTGGTTTCCACGGACCGTGCTGATGACGATGTGGCTAGTGCGAAGGGTACTTTCGTTTTGTGGAGATGGCGAATTAGTTTTTCGGCCCCTGGAATGGGTTAAGTTTTTTTAGGTCAAAAGCCGCGTGCTTTCAAGATACGCGACGCTTAAGACGCTGTTGTCATCATAATATGACGAGTAATAAGTATATATAACGTCGCATAAAATGCCAGCCCAGTCAGTGGGTACTGTGGGTAGGTATGCAATTATGAATTCGCTGACTGGCCGAGTTTCGAACACAAGAAGCACCCGTGACTTCTAGTCCCTATGACGCGCGACGTATAAAACGCGTGGTGAGGCCGCGCCTAAATTTACCTACTACGCACCATGAAAGTAAAATATTAGTGTCAATTAAAAGAGAATAAGAGCTTTTACAAAATTTTCAAATCAAAATTCCCACTAGATCAATTAGGCATCCTATTAACCTAGAAATTCCGTTCAAACTATCGGCAAAACTCCTTTTTCAATAGAGCAGTATCTAGGTACCTCGGGTTGGTCGATATCCCCGACCTCGACTTATTTGACTTAAAAGTACATAGAGTAAGCAGACTCCTGACAAAGCGCTGGTTTGATGCGTCAGCATCATCATCACAAATTTTATGATGCGAGTAATTCTTAGGTGTTATGTAAATTTTATAGATAAGTTGTAGTGTAGGTAAGGTTTTTTTTGTGTACTATAGTACGTTTTTTTTTTGCTACTTGTTCTGTTTAAATCTTTTTCTGGGTGCTTAAAATGCAAGCAAGCAAGTTATTTAGCTTCTATAAGCGAGGACATCTTAATACTTAAGAGTTATTTTAATTTATTTTTAAGTAGGTATTCTGTTTGTACAACTGTTTGTTCTCCTAATAAACCAAAATAAATGAATAAATAAATAAAATTAGTTGAACACTTACATTTTGATCATCGAACATTTAGTTAGGTAAGGTCAAGTCCAAGGGTCGCCGTTAAGCTAGAAAAGTTGGTAGGTTAGAATACCTAGACTTGTTCTGGACTCCGAGGATCTACATACCGTCCAGCAGCGGCGCCCCCGCCAGCATAGTGTCCCCCAGCTTCAGCAGCTGGTCTCGGAACTGCTCGGGCGTGACAGGCAGCTGGAGCTCCTTGCACAGGATCTCCGACAGGCGCTGCTCCGTGCCTCGAGGATCTACATACCGTCCAGCAGCGGCGCCCCCGCCAGCATAGTGTCCCCCAGCTTGAGCAGCTGGTCTCGGAACTGCTCTGGCGTGACAGGCAGCTTGAGCTCCTTGCACAGGATCTCCGACAGGCGCTGCTCCGTGCCTCGAGGATCTACATACCGTCCAGCAGCGGCGCCCCCGCCAGCATAGTGTCCCCCAGCTTGAGCAGCTGGTCTCGGAACTGCTCTGGCGTGACAGGCAGCTTGAGCTCCTTGCACAGGATCTCCGACAGGCGCTGCTCCGTGCCTCGAGGATCTACATACCGTCCAGCAGCGGCGCCCCCGCCAGCATAGTGTCCCCCAGCTTGAGCAGCTGGTCTCGGAACTGCTCTGGCGTGACAGGCAGCTTGAGCTCCTTGCACAGGATCTCCGACAGGCGCTGCTCCGTGCCTCCGAGGATCTTCATCATGAGCTCGTCCGTGTATTTGTGGCCGTAGTTCGCACATAGTTGGGTTATCATTTTCTTGTAGACGAGTTCAGTATCTGAAAGTTTAAGAACGTTTAGGCGTTCTAGAAGTAAAATAACTTTGACATTAGGTATAACTTTGATGTCCGTGACACAGAGGGCGCGTCACTAACTCACTAAGCAAGACGCCCCGCGCCGAAGAATCTGCCTCTTTGACAGTCAAAGTGCTAGGTAATTCATAGACCAGCCTTCAGACACAGTTACACCGCAAACAAGAAGTACCTTTCTAAATGTTCGTTTAAACCAGCTTTGTTGGGGCAGTGGATGAAGGCCCGACGACTGGGACGTTGTGGTTCTTAGTTCGATTCCCGTCGCGGTACAAACGATTATAATTAGGTTCTAAGTTTCTATAAATAATCCGTGTTCTTGATGTTTTTCTATATTAACTGTAGACCGACGCAGGAGATTGCGGGTTCGATTTCCGCCTTCGGACATGTTTGTACGATCTGTTGGTACCTACCTACCTAAATATTCGTTTGTTCCGGGGTTCTGGGTGTTTTCTATGTATAGTAAAAATATACATCTATGTAGTATAATTAATATCAGTCATCTAGTACCGAATCAAAACACAAGCTCTGCTTAGCTTGGGTTATTCCCATCTGATCATATGATCCGTTTGTGGTTGCATCTGATCTCACCAAAAGTTCCCAACGGATCTCAGATCCGTTGCAACTACTTTTTTGAATTAAATTTAGTGCCAACGGATCACAACATTTTTTTTTGAAATCAGTCTTATAATTGCAAAAATGCTTCTTAAAACTATTATATTATAAAATTACCAGTGAAACACATCAATATTAATCAAACATAAAAATAGTACAAAAACAATCTTAAATAATAAATACTTAAACAAAATAAATTTGATAAAAAAATCAGTCTTATAAGTAATGCAAAAATACATAAAAGCCTTAATTCAACAAAATCAACAATTCGTAAAACAGGTAAATTAAATAAAAAATAATCTTAAAATCTATGACTAAATACAAAACAAAATAATTTTGATTGTATATTTTGAAAGTACTTGAAAATTTTAAGTATACAAAAAAAATTAAGATTTCAAATTATAAAAAAATAAAACGCAAAAAATAATGTTTTCCATTATAGTATTCGTAGAGTTGTAACTTGATGCTTGGAAAAAAATAATAAGTTTAGTATTCATACTAAACTTATTATTTTTTTATTTAAAAATGTCTGTGTCATTTATTCATTTATTAAATTTCGTCTATTGTTACCCATCGGTAGTCGGTAATTCTTACTTTTCCAGAACACTAAATCTCTTGCACAACACAGCGACGTAAATATTATTACAAAAAACTTTAATATCACAACCATCCTCCAGAAACTTTGAAAATGCACTGATAACCTAATTTGAGTGACTTGAGCTTAAGGGTCGAACATAAAACAGGAATGGTAAACAAAAGAAAATAGTATTGTGGGAGTATCAAGTCACTACAAATAATAGACTAGACAAGGACAGAAATATTTTGCGAACTGACCACTGATATGACGTCATCAACGCCAGGTATGGTGAAATCAATGACCGTGTAGATCGTTTATGATCTCGGCTCGGGTCCAGGTAAAAGAAACAAGGTAGAGGTGGTGAGAGTGGATTGGATTGTTGATGGTGGCAATTTATGTCAAGTAGCAATTTAATAAATAGGTAAACATGTTAAGATTATAAATTGGTATATTATATATTGTAGGTATATTTTAAATAGGTATTATTTGTGTTTGTTTTTCAACCTTCTTCATACCCTATTGAAAGGTAGATTTTGTTAAATATAGTTCTAACAACTACTATATTATATTATTTTTGGTTCTATTTTTCAACTCTGTTGGCATGAGCTATATTATAGTTAGTAGGTACCAAGAAGTCGTATAGAAAAAGGTGCTTTTTGCATAGTAATATTACACACTACAAAAAGTTGTGATCCGTTGGCACTAAATTTAATTCAAAAAAGTAGTTGCAACGGATCTGAGATCCGTTGGGAACTTTTGGTGAGATCAGATGCAACCACAAACGGATCATATGATCAGATGGGAATAACCCCTTAGCTTGGGGCTGGATGATGCTGTTGTGGATTGCCCAGCATAATTTATTTTATTTACTGTTTTTAATAACTAAGTTACGGAAAGAAGAATCCAGTTTTATTTGTGTATTGCAAAATGTTATAACTACCTACAAGATAAGTACAAGATAACTTAGTACCTACTTATTTCTGGGCGATTTTTAAATTGTGCGTTGCACTAATCATGCATATCAGATAAACCGTATCAACTAAGTAGGTATTATCGCGTTTTCTGGGACCTACGTAAACATGCCTGCTTGCATGAATATTTTCATAACAAACATTGGTTTTAGAGGTAATTTTTCGAGGTGGTTTCGAACCTCCATAATATCCAAAAACTGAAGCTATTTATTTAAAATGTACCTACGCCTATGCGTGCAAATCAAAAAGACAAAAAAATTAATCATATTTTTCTTAATGATTATTAATGTTACTTTTGTTATGACAAAAGTTTAAAAGAGACCTACAAATTAAAACGTATCAAATGAAAGGTTTGTTTGTACATTTCAAAACAGTTTTTGATTTTTTTCAGGTTTCATTATTTTTAAATATTTTGAAAAAAGTCGAAAAATTAACCTACCGTGCCTAATCTCCGAAGTTTGAAGAGCTATTTATCTAAAATTTACCTGTGTACAAACAAACTGCTTTCAGATACAATAAATAAAATTAATAATGCTGGATTATAGGGTTATTAGGGTATACCTTATTATTAGACTTGTTCTAACGATTATACACTTTTAGTACCTATTCATAAAATTTATCAAACTTCGAACCCTTCGTGCGCGAGTAACTTGAACTTGACGAAAATTGTTTATAATTGCTTGGCTACAGCTATGCTACGACGGAGGCCGTAGCAGCTTCTACGACGACGGCTACGGAGCTACGACGTAACGGCGTAGCCCCGTAGCCGCTTCTACGACAACGGCTATGGAGCTACGACGTAGCGTAGCAGCTTCTACGACGACGGCTACGGAGCTACGACGTAACGGCGTAGCCCCGTAGCCGCTTCTACGACAACGGCTATGGAGCTACGACGTAGTGGCGTAGCCCCGTAGCCGCTTCTGCGACGACGGCTATGGAGCTACGACGTAGCGGCGTAGCCCCGTAGCCGCTTCTACGATGGCTACGGAGCTACGGCGTAGCGGCGTGGCCCGTCTACGGTCTGCCGTAGAGTTTTTATAGTTCTTTAAATTTTTCAATAGCTTATTATTTAAGTACATGTAGTGACTAATAATAACAAATTTAACACATAGTGACTAAATTTAAAAGGAATCGGCAAAGGTATACCTTACCTTACCTACTTAAAATTTATTTATCGAATTCTTACAAAAAAATATCATCATATAGCTCATAGACAAGTCTTTGGTGAACGATTTAAATAGTAATAATGGTTAGAATAATTTTACATCGATGAAGAATATAACTTTAGCTACACGCAATAAGGTTTAAATTTTCCTGAAGGAACATCGGTTTATGTAAATAATAACCTTGCATTTCAATAACATTGACAGTATGTACCTACTTAACAGGTCAAATGCATTTTAACTCACCCAATAGTAGTCCATCCATATCAAAAATGCAGTGCGTAACTTTTTTAAAGTTGTGCGTTGAGTAAAAACGCGCACTGAACGCCTTTGATGCAGTTTTCATCAAATAAATCCTCATGGTCACAGCTGCACCGGTTATGTAAAAACTTATAAAACAATTTTTTTGTGTTACGTTGATTTTGTTGTTAGATTTTTAATTTATAACTTATTATGGCAATGTAACTTTCTATTGTTTTTATATTATTTTTATTTGTGTACTTTTTAACATCTGAAAGAAAACAGCTGGTTTTGGTCACTTTACATGTGACATCTATTAGAAGAATGAAAAAGTGAACACTACAGTAGGCCGCTATTGGTTGGTTTAAACACCAATAAAGTTGTAGCATTTTCAAACAAACTAAGCTTTATTTGCTGAAACGAAATTAATACACCAATGGCATCGCAAGTAACTGACTTCACTTAAGTCCACCAGAGTTACGCTAGATGGCGGCACTGCAGCCACCGCTCCATTTTTTGGGGGGTTTTAAACAACACCATGTAACTCAAAAATATGATTTTCTTTTATTCTGTTCGTATGTGCATAATTATAAATCCATTTTAGATTAATTTAAAATATCCACTCAAATAAACAAGATGTCGTTCATTGTTGCTGGCAAGGTTCCTAAAAAAGCCACCAGCTCGCTTTCGGCTGACTTCAGTCGGTGAGCGCAGTCGGGCTGCGACCACCATGGCTCGCAGTTGAACAGTCGCGGTCGGTCCGTACCTATGCCAATAAAATTCGCAGATACAACATACAATTTTATGTTTATTTATCAATAAATTTAATTATAAAATAGTTGCGTCCGCTTAGCCAGCTTCGCGTCAGTCATAACGCGAAAATGGCTGTAAAAAAGTGTTGTGATAAACTGTCGCCTAACAAAAAATCGATTTTTGGATTGAGAATGTGGAGCCAAATATTGTGTTTATTGGTGGCGTCGTGGATTTTAGCGGCTGCATCTGCCGACGTATCGTGCAATAATGTGAGGAGTTTGTTTGAGAAGAAAGGAATATTGTCGGCGGTGGATATACAAACGCAGCCGAACTCAGGTGAGAATCACGCGCTTTACTTATTGTGATAATGATAATGTGACAAATTGGGTGAACGTCAGGTGCCTATGTTTATTTTGTAACTAATGCTAAGCTACCCTAGTTAATTGATCCTAGTTTTAATTTGTTTATATTCCTTGATATTAATTATCGCTGTTAGTAAAAATGTTAATTGACGGAAAATCGAGGTGGGAAGCATTTAACTATAATAATTAACGTCTTTGTTATGGGTAATCAATAATGGACTAATAAGTAGAAGTAGGTACTTATGTCCTTTTCGAAATTCATTTTGTGTATTGATGAAATATATTTGTTAAACAACAATGGCAAACCTTTACATTATTTGGTATATTTAAGTTAAAATAATTGCACATAGCTCCTGTCCAGGAACATGCTTAATCCTACCTCCTTATAAATCCTTCGCTTGCTGTGTTTAAAGTTAGCCGCACAAAAGTAGCTAATCTTCATTATCTAACTTCCCTGAATCTAAGAGCGATAACGAACCGAAGAAAGGGACGAATCCGTTTTACTATTGTTATTGAATTTAACAAAATCAGTTTTGTAAAAAAAATATTACCTGAGATTATACAAGTTTGAACAAGAATGCAAAGCAAAGAAGCAAAACTACCAGAGACGTTTTTATTATCGACGGTATTGTTTTAAATATTACCTTTGTAAATTAAAAGAGAGCTGTATACATTGAAGAACTATTATGAAAAAGCGCTTACCTACATAATAATATCATAATACCTAAACAGATTACTTAAAGTATTTTGAATTTAGCAAAACTTGCATTTTACAGGCCAAACGTGACTTTTGACGAGCTAAATCTAAATGTTAAACATTGAACCAGCTAACAGCAAATTCCATCAGTTTATTACTCGTTACAATGTCGACCTTCACAAATTGTAATGGTCGGCAATATAAATGCCTCCCAAAAGCTGAGACTCGTAGGCGTACTTGATGCTGTGGGCGTAGTTGTGAAATGCACATATCGCGCACACACAAATGAAACTTTGTCCACGAAGCAAACCTTTGAAATTAATAACACTGCAAAACTGGCCTATACTGCCACAAGATAAAGCATACTATATGATGACTTCGTAAGAAGTTCATAAAAGCGCTGCACCGGTAGGTAAACGTTAAAACAAGCGTGGGCGAAGGTTTTACACGGAAGGCTAAAGCAAGATTTGACATGGTCATCTGACTGTTATATCAATTAAAATACTTTAAAAATTGATTTTAGTTACCTGCGAGCCTCTTACAACATTTACATTGCAATTGATGACTTAAAGTACGATTTATAAGTCGTCTTTTAAAACCCGAAGTAATAACTGCTTCAGGAAATAACTGCAACCGGCACTGACGATGCTCGTTGCCGTCATTCCGTCAATGCTTCTTCCATTTTGGGATTCGAAAGTCCGCATCGCAACGTAGTCCCTTTTAAAAGCAAGTGCCGACGAATTATTCCGTGAAAATTTACAATCACAGACGCCATACTTGGCACGAGCTTTATGTCTTTCGGCTTCCCACGAATATCGTTATTGCTGACGATGCCGATAGTATTCTTACGCCTTTTGTTACTCTTTGAGGGCTAATGGAAGAGAAATCAAAACAGCTTGCTGATTGCAAAGGATCTTTCACCAATTCAATTTAATTTAAGCAAACGAATTACCAGGTTAATACTTTTGCGCTAAGGTTAGTGGAATTATTATTACCTAGACATAAAATACACGTAAATAGGCCCAGGATATTAAGTGCCTCACCTATGCAGCGTACCAAAGATCTAAACATAGAGCCTTAGCAGTAAAATGCAACTCGTTAAAGGAATAACCGGCGCTGTGCAATTAAAACGCAAATGCTATTCGTCGCCTATGGTAATTCAATAGCAGAGAGATCAGAAGCCGGTTCTCTTATCATCAAGGTATCTTATAACTATTCAACCAAAAGCGCAGGTTGGTTTGTTTCCAAATAAGGACCTGATAGATCAGCCGGAGGCAGAGTAATATCAAGTTTTATAAACGTTTTGCATAGTCGACTAGTTATTTAGCATGCAATGCTCGATCGCAGGACTTACGGACGAGTTGTCGCGACAACTACCGGCATCTATAAGACATGACGGATACTCTTGGGTGCTTAGCAAACTTAAAGCATCTTTACCTGCGAATACAGGAAGCGAAAGGAAAATCCGAGAATTTTTAATGAGCCTGTCTGAATATAATTGAAAGGGATTAAAATTAACTTATGAGAATTTAAAGGATAATCCGGTCAGTCAAGCTGCCTCTGATTTCCATAAGCAAACATCCTCAAGCGGGAAAAATGTCACAGGGATGGACGTCCTTATCATAGAAATATCCTGTTTGGTTAGGCAGGCACTTTAAACTAACCTATCTATCATAGCTGTCATAGGAGCCTTTTAGAGATAACGAGCATCGACTGCGAGAAAGCAGAAACTAGTCGTATCGTAGCACAGATCGCATCGGACCAAATATGTTTGAAATAACGAACATTACATGTGTCTGAGCTGAATATCTATCAGGGAGCTTAATAAAAGCAAATAAATAAGGAAACGTGACGTGAGTCCGGTACCAAATAGACGTTAAAAAATCAACCAATTACAAATCTATCCCTAAATTAAGGAATCCAGTGAAGTGGCTTGACAAGTTATCTACCTCAAAGCTACCGAAGAACTCTCACCTTTATTAAAATGTTTGGAATGACATAGAAACCATTCAGTGGGTGGACTGGTTGACAGAGTATTGAGTAAACACGGTACACGAGGTAAGGTCGACAACCCTAGCGCGACGCCACTCGGTATTATTGATCGATGTCCAAGTGATTACTAATTTATTAGTTCACGTCCTCCTAAGATGTTATGTATTATTTTTATAATAAACATATCTGCAAGAACTCAATCAAAATTTAAAATGTTCAGGTATTTACTTATCGGATTGCAGTTCACGGCAGGTCATACGTCTCCGCCTTTGAATTATTTTCTTCAAAACGCTACCTAAGAATTCGGTTGAAAGAATCTGAGAATAATTAGCACACATTTTACCTGTACGAAATCCAATAAGGTCCACAGGGTGAACCCTTTCAATTGAGTTTGGTGAATAGCGCTCCATCACTCACAGGCAGACCCTTTATGTCGTACTTATAGCCCCTTATTCTGTAATTAGGCCCGCGGATTCCACGGGTACAGGATGCCGCGTATTATGTGTTTTGCCGCGCTTTTTGTTTGATTGCAATACGTTGTGCGTGGCTGACATTTTTGAAATATGAATGGGTCGTCCAAATTGGAGGAAATAAAATCCTCAATACGATGGGAGTGTCCGATTTGTCCATTCTAACTTTAAATTAAATGTGGTCATCCGGTAGGGTCTACCTACTACAGAGAGCGTCTTTTGGTGTGACATATAAATTGATGGATCTATAGTGTGCAATGCACTACATGAATAAAATAACTAATGCTGGACACAGCATTATTTAGCCCCGAGCTACCCGAGCTTAACGGCGCTAGAGTTAGAGTTACTAGATGACTGATAAAATCAATATTTTTTAGTTTATATCCATAGAAAACACCTAGACCCCCGAAACAAATGATGAAGTCACACAATGAACAGAGATTAAAATGTTTGAAAATAACAAATTATAAACACAAAAGCGAGCAGGTCGTAACCTGCCAACATTATTGAATACGTCCATGAAAACTGAGCAACCTATGCAGTCATAAATTAATATGAATAGATTAAAGCTGATTTTACGGCTAACGTTAATCCTCGATAGAAATCAATTATGACATCAATAAGCATTAGATATAATAAACCATGCCCTTGTCTAGCCTTAAGTAAAATAAGTAAAGTAGATACCTAAACCCGACCTCTATAATGGCTCTTAGAGACAAGCTAGTTAGATAGAGGCTTGAAGAAGTACCAAAACAATCCAACTTTCCCCATTTGGACGGGAATCAGGGATAGCTAGGCTGGAACTTTGCTGGATTAAGCTTAATATCATTGTTTGTAACATAGATACTGATACGTAAACAGACGTTTGGAAAATTAAAACGTTGGGGTAAAAAACTGGAGCAATTACATTTCACCTTCAGAGGATACCTACTTTTAAGGATGTCACTATAAAGCAAGCTGCCAAAATTAAAAAGTTAAGAATTTAGTAGGTACTTATGTTAAAGTTGAGAAAAGGGATTGAAAAATTTATTATTGCAGGTTAGTCTAGTTATTGCAATTAAATTGTTTTTAAATGGTAAAGTATAAGTATTAGTTATGCTAGTAAGTATTTATGTGCTCTGATTAAAATAGCTATTTATTATAAATATGCTATTTTAAAAATCAACACAGATTATTATAATAAATGACTCAATTAATCGATCGTTTCTCTCAATGGCTCGATAACAAGAGCCACAACAATAACAATAATTCATATAACCATAAAGATACTTGCAAATACAATTATTTTAAATTAAAATGATTTAAAATTAATTTAAAAAATATTTTTTTCATTTTTATAAAAAGAATCTCACTATATTTTGATATAATTGTAGGTAAACTTATTAAAATAACTACCTACTGTATAGCAACGGTACAGTAATAGTAGGTAGGTACATATTAACAATTCATGGTCCTCCAATTTCACATCCTATTAATCGCTTCTATTGTTCGAACCAAAGTTTTATCGCCAACAAAGAGCTATTGAAAAGCCACCAACGAGAGCGAATAATCCGGCAAATTGTCATTATCATCGCGTGAAGCCTTTAATTCGCAGCCGGACGTGCCATAGGACAGGTGCCGACCTGTCGAAGACCGGTCCTTATTCCACGCATGCCTCTGCGAGACCTGGGCCCTACTCGGAAAACAAAAATCGAAGTTTCTTTTGCGTTTTCATACTAAACCTACTCTTATGTCGCTATATAAGATTGAATTTGTGCAAAAATCAACCCGAAACTTCGACTTTCGTTTTTACGAGTACGGGCCCTGGGTGCTTACCTACTGCTTACTCTTCAAACATGGTCTCTGTACTCGATTTTGTAGAACTCTAGCAGGACTTGATTGACCGAATATAAGTGGACTTCATTAAACATAAAAAAATTCTTATTTTGATTTATCTATTTCAAATTTATATTTGGAACCAATTTCGAAGATTTGATATCCGAATGAGTTCGAAATGGGTATCATGACCTGATCAGCCGTTTTTCTTGTTTAAAGGTTCACGTTTCTGAAAAGTTAAACACGCAACTCGCTATTTTCTTCACTTCGCTGATTTATCAAGAGGACATATTAACAATTCATGGTCCTCCAATTTCACATCCTATTAATCGCTTCTATTGTTCGAACCAAAGTTTTATCGCCAACAAAGAGCTATTGAAAAGCCACCAACGAGAGCGAATAATCCGGCAAATTGTCATTATCATCGCGTGAAGCCTTTAATTCGCAGCCGGACGTGCCATAGGACAGGTGCCGACCTGTCGAAGACCGGTCCTTATTCCACGCATGCCTCTGCGAGACCTGGGCCCTACTCGGAAAACAAAAATCGAAGTTTCTTTTGCGTTTTCATACTAAACCTACTCTTATGTCGCTATATAAGATTGAATTTGTGCAAAAATCAACCCGAAACTTCGACTTTCGTTTTTACGAGTACGGGCCCTGGGTGCTTACCTACTGCTTACTCTTCAAACATGGTCTCTGTACTCGATTTTGTAGAACTCTAGCAGGACTTGATTGACCGAATATAAGTGGACTTCATTAAACATAAAAAAATTCTTATTTTGATTTATCTATTTCAAATTTATATTTGGAACCAATTTCGAAGATTTGATATCCGAATGAGTTCGAAATGGGTATCATGACCTGATCAGCCGTTTTTCTTGTTTAAAGGTTCACGTTTCTGAAAAGTTAAACACGCAACTCGCTATTTTCTTCACTTCGCTGATTTATCAAGAGGACGTCTATTTTAATTATTTAGAGCGTTGTTATGTAGGTACCAAATCGCGCTAATAGCATAGTATCCTCGCGAATACGGATCCAAAGATATTCAAAACCAGTGTTGTTCGACTACAATTAAAGTAAAATATCAGGTATAATTAAGAAACATCAAAGGCAAAACAACTCATATATAACCTTCGTAGGTAGCTTTGAACAATAATTAGTCTTTCTTTATTATATCCAAATGAAATCACGGTTCTGTTAATGCACATTACATTACACATTAACAACCATAGTAAAAGTATGTATAAAGAATCTGTTTTTGAATAAACCTTTTCAATTCTGTTACTTCTTTTTATAGCCACCAGGAAAAACGTTTACTTGCAAGAAACATAACTTTGTACTACAAAAACTTTTAATTGCACGCGCGTTGTTTTAAAATTCTTAATGCAACCAGCCGCTTTACGCATATGCAAAAAGCCGTTTTGCTGAATAAATTATTGAGTTATTTATCTTAATTATGCTATCGAACCACTTTGCGATATGCGCAGGTATCTAAATAAAGTTTTCGCCGGCTCCTTTCATCGTGGCTTCTTATCTCAGGCTGATGTAGCGATTTGGAGCTGATGAAGCGCTAAAGAACCAAAAATAAACGATGCTAACACATTCCTAATGTAACCAAAGGAAATGCTCATTAGTGTAAATTATTTCTGCATGTTTTTTGTCTCTGATCGAACTCGTTTCCTTGACAGCGTTAGCTGATTAAAGTGTCAGGGTGCATTAACACCTATCATAATAAATAGCGTCTGTGTCAGTCAACAGTCTGATATCACATATCTTGTGGTTGCGAGACATTAACAGAACATTGGGTTCTTATCCCCAGTGAAGGAACATATCAATTTACTACGAGAATAGCTTGTTTATATTGCAAATGTAATGTGCCTTATTAATATTTTGTGCCCTCGCTATAATGCACACACTTGGCATTTTAACGAATGGTGGCAATTAAAGATTCCTGTAACTGCAACGCAAGAACACACCTATTTATACGAACGGTGTAATTTTTGATGGTAATTAATGGTTGGTTCCATCTTTCCTGAGAAAAAACTCTTTCCTAATTGGGAGTGTACATATAATTACTGGATTACCTTTTTCACTTCCAATGGCTATTAAAGTACATTGTATTTTACAGTTTTATGGACTTGAATGGAACAGTGGTTCCAACTTCAGTTATCGTTTTACAGGCAAAGACCAAGTTTTATTCCTTACCTAACTACTTTTTATGTATGGCCAAGTACCTACCAATAAAAGAAACAATGACACCATTGACCTCCTTATAGATTCGTCGATACCTGTGTCTTTAACGTATGCGTTTATTGATACGAATTTAATTGTGAAGGTAATCATTTAAAATTCGAAATGAGGTCGTAAAGCAGACATGGCTGCGCCAGGATTCCAAGTTCGAGTTATGACGTGGCGAAAACAAAACGAGTTAGAATCGATTCCGTGCATTCCGACGCTTCACGGATTCTTCAATAAGAATGTGATGCCGTGAGCTCGTATAATGATTATAATCTCGATTTACTGGCCGATTCGTCATCGTCTGATTTAGTTAATGGAATAGCCAATAGCCGTGTGAATCGGACGCGATGACTTAGAGAAACCATCAAATGGTTATGGAGCATAATGTACCTTGAATTTTGTGTTTTCCATTCCTTTGTTGAGCTTTTAAATTGCTTTCGAAGACTCGGAGACTACCAAGCTTTAAACAACGAGTAAATATATCTACAGGAAGATGTTGCCTACTCGCTCTGTTCCAAAAGAGACACTTAAAATCCAAGGACAGATCATCTTAATTTCGCGATAAAAACGTACAAAGACAAATAAAGCCATACCAATCGTAAAAGCCGTGAAGCGTAGATATCTAATCCGCGAACGAATCGCAAAGGCCATAAAGAGCGAAAATTAATAAAAACATGACATTTTGGAGTCCTGGGTTGCAGTGGAGGTTCGTAGCTGGTCGCATGGGAGCGGAATGCGGTCCGGCGAGGGGCGAGGGGTGAGGGCGCGAGTGCCCCGGCCTATAAACCGGCGGTGTTGCCAGGTGATATGCTGCCTTTAGGACTTTACGGCTAATAGATGAATTATACAGAGCATCGGCAAATTTTCATCTAGCCGTAAGAGTATGAGATGCTGTGGGTAACACCAAAGATTCCAAATGACAGCTCAGATTTGTTGATTCGGTCAATATTAATCGAGCTAGTGCTACCTAAATTTTCAATTAAAGAAAAAATACTATTTAAAGCTTGCAAATGTTCTTGGATTTCTTCAATCCATTGCCGACGTCAGTGAACCACAATTTTATTCTATATAATTTTATATAATTATATAATTTTATATATATAATTTTATATATAAGTCGTGACTGCAGTTTTTCTGGCTGAATTCTCATAAGGCTTTCAAACTAATTCGTCCATATTTGAAGGGAATGAGCATGAGATCTGGCCAGTGCCGGCTCGCTGCAAGTTCGTAATTACTGCCCTGTGAGAGTGCACGGACAATCACCCCCGACCATAACTCCATACCACATCATGGAGTATACATAGCCATTACTGACTTTTGTTTTAATAGCTTTGCGAATCGCCGACGTAATTGAAATCAGTAATTATAATGATTTTATGACGTAAGCCAAAGTTAATATCCTGCGTATCCTTTGCTAGGATTTTAAAGTCTAATTTGCTTTTAATCAACATGGATATGGTTTTTACTTAACATTTTTGTTAGCATATCTAAAATCAATGAGTTCATACGATAGAGTAGTTCTGGTACCTCACGTTTCACGTTATTTCCAAATATTTGCCGGCTGTCGTCGCTCCCACTTCGCAAGTATAAATATTTACCGCTCACCGCAGCATGCAGCGAGAATTAATTTCAAGCTAAGGCTAGTGCCGACGAAGAAACCGCAACATATCTGTGACCCACATAAAAACGGCAATAAAAACACCCACGGGCGAAGGCAGGTTCAGCTTAATGGCCCCGCCTTTCTATTTATTACTGAGCTATTACGTTTTATGGCTCGCTGATAATGGATTACAGAAATTATTGAATATTTGCATGGTCCATGATCCTTTGATGGTGGCTCTAAAGTTTGTTTTACAATTATTTCATTTTTGAACTGTACCTACTCTCGTCCATCGGTCTTAACGATCTTTTTATCATTATATTTAAACCGAATAGAATGATTATCTAGGTTCTCCATGGTCATAATTTCCAATTAAAACCGATTTTTAGGCAATTATACTTATAGAAATAATATAAAATTTTGATTTAAACAGAGTCTACACATATAATCCTAACTTTTAATTTACTAACATTAAGTATCAAAAGTTTACATAAAAACGAATCCCAAATGACTCATCCATTGAAATCCACAACTGAGAAAAGTTTACTCCGACTTCAAAATGAAGACAACGCCGGTGGTTTGGGTTTCTAACTACAATAAATCAAACACACAATAACCAAACTAAAACAATTTCAAGTTTTGTTTGCGTTACGTTTCCGGAACACATGTGATGGCATACGTAACAGTGGATAGTTCGTTGCTTTGGTAGTGTAGAGACGTAGAAACTGTTGGTCTGTGAGGATAGATGGTATGGCATCACGAATAGATGGTATGGGCAAGGTATGGCATCACGGTGGGTTGTGAATGAATCGGACCCCCGGCGGCGGCGCCGGGTCGGGAGGGGATATGGAATTCCAAAAACCCGAGTGGGTCGTGGGCGATGTCGATGCGCTTACAAAAACGGATGCCGACACAATAGCGGTTGCTCGACCTGCGCCTGCGCATCTGTCTTCAACAAATAAGTGTTCAAACTAGCTTCTGACCGAGGTTTTGTTCGTTTGTTCTTTTCGGAATGGTCTTTGAATGATAACAACAGTTAAAATATAAGGCATATACACTACAAACTCTAAATTTCATAACCATACAAAGTTAGTTAGCCTTTTGCAGAAAAATAATAATATTTATTACGAAACCTGTAGCACCTATATGTTTTTTTATATCTGCCATCTAATACATACCTATTACACAAACTCAGCTTAGCTTGGGATCAGAATTATTTATTTACTTACATGTATGCCTTTGTATTAAAATAAAGATAAAATCCGTACATAGCTAAAGCGTGACAAACAAACATAGAAAGCCCCTGAATTTATTAAAGATCTACAAGTCAGAGTACATGGCGCTACGCTTCGTTAAAATAACAGAATAATGAACGCTGTTTGGTTAACATGACAAAGAGAGGCATGGAATGGAATGTCGCTTGGTTCTCTTGAAGTCTTGGCGCCTGCAGACTGCTTCCCCATTCGATCTGGTTCTGGTGCCAGACCACGTAACACGTACGCTCCGTTCCACGCATTAGTAATGCAGTGTATAGCATTGCACTTAGGTACGGCACTTAGCGGAACGCTCGATAAAAGATAAAAGGAGAAACTCTCTGATAGAATTCCTTTGGATAACGGTCGCGAATTCGTAAACCTTCAAGGTGTCTTCAAGCTTCCGTGTACTTAAGCTGATCTTTTTCTTCGGTCTTTTGATTGAACGGATCTCTTTGTATTCTCTGTTAAAGCTATAAAAAGGTATTGGTATTATTTTCTTCGCTCTTTATCCGATAAACCCTTCTGTTTGTGTTCGATAACATTAATAGACAAGGGAATTCTAGTTTCTACTTCTGCACTTTCTATTCAAAAAGCCTCATTGGTGTATGAATAAAAGGAAGTTGAGCAAAGTATTTCTTTGATAGTCGGAAATTGACATTATAAACTACACAAAAACCTCTAAAAGCGCTATCAACGATAACTTTTGACATTTCGTCTCTATCTTTGTGTCTCGTGTGAAAAATAACACGCATCAGATATTTGTCTGCGAACGCTGCACCAGCAATAAAAGCCTACCTGCCTGTGTAGATCTTATCTACCGGTCAAAGGAGCCGGCATGTCAAATACAACTTTAATTTCAACTCTATCTCCTTGAAATAGATGCTCGGAATCGGCACGAACCAACCAAGTCATAACGGTGTGGAGTTACAACACTTTTGTGTAAGATTGTAACCTTTTGTCATTGTTAGGGAAACATAAGTCATAAATGACCACTGTGCAATGTTTCTTGACTAAGTAGTTATAATAAATTCTGATTATTACTGTACAATTTTTACTTTTATTTGCATTTCCTACTTTTAAATAATTGAAATAGGAAAAAGTTAATTAACTCACATAAAGAAAACTAGATTGTAAACTAAGAGGATAGGTTTAGGACCTTTTTTTAAAACGGATACCTTAAAACAAATCGTAACGATAAAAACAATAAAATTTAAAGCGTATATAAAACAACACAAAAGCTAAAAATAAAATTATAGAACTTATAACCATAGACGCACAAACCCCACAAAACTCAATTCGATAACCATGCCCCATCCGTGGTCCTGACTCCAATAAAACCTGAAGAATGTGGCCCTGTATCAATTAACGAAGATGTTAAACTTAGGTAGATAAATGAGAACAGGTTGCGGCCACCTAAAATAACACCGCCTTATTTCTAATAGTATTGATCGTTATGTTTGGAGAGAAACGTAGATGTAATGATATACCTATTTTATTGGTTCAATTATTATTTCGATGGACAAATTAACTTGGATTTAGGGAAATTGATGTAAACTGGTCACTTTGCTAAACTAGCGAAGCAAGGTAAGTAAGCAAAGTACCTTTTTTATTTAGGTAAGCTACTAAATGCCAGAAATGGTTGAAATTGCTTGGAATAATCCGAGATTTTTCCTAGCTCAAGCATGTATGCTAAAATTTACCAGGTAGGGATTTAAAAAAATCTTTAACTTTCTGGCTTTTAGAGATTGTCTGAGTTTACCTACCAGTTTTCTCTTGTAGTCTTCCAAGTTGACGTTTTTTTTCCATAAAAACGATTTTAATGATTCTGTAGCAACCCTGAGATAAAGCAGTGACTAAGTACTAGTACTTGCCAATCTGAACCTGTTGATTTAAATCTGAAGTAGTTTAATCAGTAAATCAATCACATATTTCTTTAGGCTTACAAAATAAGCACTTAGGAAACTCAAATTTAATACTATTGTTTGATCTACTTAGGTTTGGTGGCTATTGTTTGAAGTGTTAGATTTTTGGAGCAAGTACAAAATTTAAATTTTTAAAATAAAATATTTATTGTGGTTTGAGGAACTCAGGATTTCAAAAATTTAGAACGAGTATCATTGTCTTTCAAATCTATCTGCTGTATATGGATTTGATTTTTTTTTATTTTGGCAAGTTCTTTGACGTGATCACCATTGGTGACAAAGCCCTTACCCTACCTAATCACTTTCTTTATGTTACGTTTTCCATCCGTAAACGCCTGATGGATTATGTATAAGTAATTATTCTACTCAGTCCACCAATATAGCCGGTACCATGTGCCAAGTAACGTGTCTCACACAGTTTAGTACGACGTTCTTGGAATTCGGTTGATTTCGTCGTAAGGTGGGCGTTTGTTTACGTATAGTTCCTGAAATTACACTAATATGGGAGTTATAGGCTGATCA
This sequence comes from Eupithecia centaureata, assembly GCA_944547425.1. NCBI lineage: Eukaryota > Metazoa > Arthropoda > Insecta > Lepidoptera > Geometridae > Eupithecia > Eupithecia centaureata. Next base: position 2,553,805 of record OX155679.1, read on the forward strand.
AAAACATTGTAGCAGCCAATTTTATTTTTGGAATGCTTTTAACGGTTCTTTCTGAGAAATCCCATATTTTCTGTGACAACGACGATGATGACGTAGGAGACGTATTTTATATATTTACTTTTTGTGTCTGTTACACAAAAAGTAAAATATAAAATACGTGAGTAACTGAATTCAGATAAAAATATTTATATAATAATAAGTTGCAAATATTTTGCGATTGTTAATATTTCTAATGCTTTACATAGTTACAGATAAGAATACATATCAGCTATCAATGACATATTTTAGTTCGGTCAATTTACTTGCTTACTCTACCTATCTTTCAAAGTAGCTTGTCAATAGATATCGGTAGATAGCGAGACAACTATCTACTCGACTCGAGTTTGATTGGCTATCAGCTTTTCTGAGAAAAACTAATTACATTAACAGTGGAAAAACAATTTCCTGTAAGCCTTGATTGCTCGTAGTATAATAAGACAATTAAATTAATAATGCAAGGTATATAAAGATTAGAGTCAACCTAGTGACCTTTGGGGTTGAATTATTTTCTTGTGCAAAATAGGTATATATATCCCAATTGATCTACTTAGCTATCAAAAGTTTGTAGCAATTAACAATAGTACGCAAACAAAATTCTGATTCCGTCTCTATTTTTCTAAAAGCATCCTTTCATACGTACCAACAATCCTTTCCTTTTCACTTTTTCTCTAAAATGTAAATCATAATATGGAATGAATGGCAGTAGAATCATCAAATGGCAGAAGCAACATAAATAAAGTTTATTTTTCTTTTGTCCGCGGCGGCGCCGGCGCATGCTAAAGACGGTTACACACTTGTCATAATTTCGCAGTTTTCGCACATTACAGTTTCGCACACTGACCAACAATAATGAACCTACAAACTTACTATCGCTCATATTGTCGCGATTATTTCTGCGGTAATAAATAATGCTGGACAATCCACAGAGCATTAGGCAAGCTGAAGACGGGGCGCTATGGCGCTCATTAGGAGAGGCCTATATCCAGCTGTGGACAAATATAGGTTTATGATGAATGATGAATCTACACAACATCAGAGCTGGCTTCTAGATACATAGAATACATTAGAACAAATATTTGCAGATCATATATTTGTCCCAAATTGGGTATCGAACCTGCATCCTCCTGCGAAAGACTAGAAGAGTAATTTTTTAGCCATGTTAGCCGTTAACCATACCAAATATCTACCTACGGTACCTACCAACCTACACAAAGCTACCCCAAGGGGTTTTTATACGCTAGACTGCTAGAGCCTTCCTTCAAAGACAATTCATCTTAAAATACCTCCGTATAATGCCGCTATGAAAACGCCTCAACACTCCCACAGTTAATTGTAGCAATTGTATTGCAATTCCGACTGATTGCTTGCTAATTGCTTACCAATACGCTGAGCTTACGTTTGTTGAACCGCAGATCAAACTGTATTCGATAACGGTCGGTGTAGGCGGCTTCGATTCCGTGGATCATTACTTTAATTACGGACAAATGGATCAATGTAGAACCTTAAATTATCAAGCGTTATTTTGGCCCTCTGATAGTTGTCGTGCGCAAGACCGATGATTATTAAAGCCACAAAAGTTTGAGCTTTGACAGTTTTTGAACCAAGAAAGTTCCAATTTTCTGTTTTTTTATTTATTTTTATGCGATAGCGTAACCTGCGCCATTTTATTTGTTTAATTAAACTAGTTCCCCGCCCCGGCTTCGCACTGTTTTTAAATTTTCCTCTTTACAAACCTTGTTCTGATAGTAACAAACTAAAAATATTAAAATCCAATCAGTTGTTCTGAAGTTATGCTCGTAATACACATTTCGACGATTCAGCTTTAATTGTAGGTACATTTTGGAAGTTAAGGGGATTTCTAGATAAATTTTTGTATAATAATCCGCATTGTATAATAATAATAAAATGAGGTGCTCAGGGGATTTTTGGACAAAAAGTCTACAAATCTCTTTCCCTTAGGGGATTTTTATACCAAGCCTATAAAAGTAGTTGAATTCATTAGTATAGAAAAGAAGAGTTCTACAAACCACTTTTCAGGCTTCTCTCAAAAAAAAATAACTTGTATAACTAATATTTAAATTCCTTAGACACTAAGCTGACATCATGTTTTCAAATGTCACCTGAATCACCGGATGGGCGCGCGCGCCTCTATGTTGAATGATATTATTAAGATGATGGTACATTCAGTTTAATATTTGACAAAAATTAATAATATCTAGGTTAGTACATCTTGTTCTTATTTCAGCCTATCGTATCGGTCGATTGTCATTTTTTCATTTCATTTTTAAATCAAGAGTGAATAAGTTCCTTCTGGGAAAGCGTGCTCCATCTTAGGCCACTTCTTCACTTACCTGGGATAGTGGCCAAACGCTCGACCATCTTCAATAAAAAAAAAAAAATGAGGTGGTACCCCGTGGCACTCTAGCGTCACCTTTTTTATGTTATTTTAACGTTAAAAAAGTAATTTTCAATATACTTACTATCCGTTGTGCAATCTGTAATATCATCAGCGATTTGTATGCCTCTGTAATTAATTAATTTTGCATACTTAGTATAGGACATTGTGACTTAAGTATAATATTTATATATATTTATTTATTTAGATGTCTTTAACATATGTTCGCAGATGTATTTACGTAAACATAGGTAAATCGTATTTGTAGGCTCTATGCATGAATCAAACAAATTTTATAAATCTCAAAATCCGGTCCGACAAATGCTTATAGTTACAAAAAACAAAAAATAACAAATATTTGGCTTGGAATTTCGAAGATCATCAATCGTCACACCGCTGCACCGGCCCAAGGTGTGCCTTTGTTATTGTTCATAACAGCTTTTAGACTCCTGCGCAGGTAGGGGTGACTCACCCTTGGATCTACGTCATTTTAGTTATACTATAACTTTGTTTCATTATATTTAATCATCATAATTGCCTTTATGTTCACAATTATATAATCTTCATATATTGTTATTTCTAAAAGTTATTAGATAGTTTTTGTTGACTCTGAATTTGTTTGATAAATTAACATAAATACTTAGGTTCTTTGTATCTGGTGAATATATTTAGTTATCTAGACTTGGAATCATAAATGAGATATTTAACTAAGTTTTCCTGGGCACACCTCGCTTACATTTGTAGTGTGCCTACATTTAAATTTCTTCCTACATAAGACGTTTACTTGTTTTTTAACTGTATCTTCAATGAGTGTTTATTTAATGTCAAATAGTTTAACCTGACTTGAATAAAAAGATGCCTTAGTGTTTGTAATGTATTTACAATATGGCATAGATAGACCCTGCAGTCTGCATCGTTTGACATGACCCACAACCTTTATTCGTCCGCGAAAAATTTCTGCCATCTATTGAGTTCCACGGTAATAAGCGTTTTCTGTTTTTAGAAAACACCTCATGTATGAAATTGGCAGCTTGTCCATAGCTTTAGTTAGCGCAGGACACAATAAACTTGCGTCAATAGCAAGAGCAACATATCGCTTCATGCATTGCTGGCTTTGAATGGAGAGGTTAATAAAGCCCTATACTGTCCCTGCGATGAAAAGGCAGCGTATTGATTTGATTTAGTAACACTCTTATCAAAAGGCGGGGTCCGACACAGAGCTGTATAATAACATTACCCCAAAGAAGACGCTTTCATTCGGCATTCTAAAATAATTGAACAAGTGGTCACAAATTTTGAATATATCTTGGGCGCATTGTATTCTTTCTTTATTTTCATGTTTGTTATTCGACATTATACCTCTACAATCAGACGTTTTAGTTGACATTTACGTCTTGATGAACTCTAAGTGGCGTTTATAATCTCGAGGTAAAGTCCAAGTGTTAATTTATTTTATCACACAAGTTTTTATGAGATGAGGATAAATTAGCTTTGATATAATCTTGTGCCAAAACGAGTCTTATGCCAGTGTGAATGAACATATCAACGTCTGAGACTATCTCAAGCATCACAAGCTGTTAAGATTTATCTAAAGTTTTATGTGTGGCGCGTGGGAATTGGTTTGGTAGATTGTCTAATACCTAATATTAAGTTGATCAATAAAACATTGTTTATTCGGCTCAATTGTCTGCTTTATTAGGTATAAATCACTCGTCGTTATTATAAAAAATCGTTTTGTATCATCACATCACTAGTCCTAAAAGTAAACTGATTTAAAAAATTGAAATTCGATCGAAGATTTTTTAAACCGCTTTAACTTTTTTAACGTCCAGCTGAATAATTCGTTTTTGACATAGATTCACACCCGTAAAGGACACAATCCGTAAAGGATTCTGTACTTCTGGTAGAAATAGCTGTTAATTGATAAGACTGTCGCTTAGTTGTGTGGTTGTTAATTTTTCATTGCATTCAAGTGTACAATAAAGTATTTTCTATTCTATTTTTCGTCAGAATTTACTAACTAGAATTAAATCAATAGTTTCTAAAACCAACTTTATTAACAACGAAAATTACAAGCAAAGAAATAGAAAAATTACGACTAGTATTTACAATTGAAACCATTGAGCTAACTGCAGACGGTTGCAAACAGTCTAAAGGTAGCTCAATTGATCCATGTCAATAGTTTCTTGACTTCTCAATAAGTATCTCATTCCCTTGTGCCTAAATTTCTTTTCCGCTTATCGCTGCTACTCGGGCGGTGGTAGCTTCATGACTTATTGTCGAGTCGGATAGCTGACAGTTAAAGACCTGTTGTGATTTATTGCCACCAGTGCAGTGGCGCCACTATCTGTGATTCTTTATACGCGGTAAAAACTTATTTCAGCCTTTATAATGTTGAACATTACATCTTTATTAATAAATCATAACAATCAAAAGTCAAAGTGAAAAGAGTCATATCTCTTTCGATACGTGCGAATATAAAAATAACAATATTTAGTCATCAATTAATTCAATTGTAAAATACTAGTTTTCATTTCATCATCATCATCATCATCAGCCTATATTAGTCCACTGCTGGACATAGGCCTCACCTAATGAGCGCCATAGCGCCCTGTCTTCAGCTTGCCGCATCCAGCATCTGCCAGCAGTCCTTCGCAGATCGTCATCCCACCTGGCCGGAGGGCGTCCTACACTACGTTTGCCGAGTCGCGGTCTCCACTCAAGAACACGTTTACCCCAACGGTTGTCGGTTCTACGCGTGATATGGCCGGCCCACTGCCACTTCAGCTTGCTAATTCTTTGAGCTATGTCGATAACTTTGGTTCTCTGTCGGATGTATTCATTACGAATCCTATCCTTCAGAGAAACTCCGAGCATAGCTCTTGGTCTTTGGTAGTTTTCATTTGATTAAGTATATTCCTTGATATGATTGTAATTTTCTTTATATACATTTATGTAACTCATGTTTATACTTACTACATTTTAAATTTAAGAACATAAATTAATGAAACTAGTATATAATGAATCATTTAATGTTTGCACATCTGCTTGCGGGTCACATTGACATCACATAGGTATATACATATTTTATACATTTTGACATGTAATATTATATTCTGCAAATAAATGATTAATACCGATTCTGATACCGCTCTAATACGAATCAAAAAACCAGAGCTCTTCGCAACATCAAACCTAATTAAAACCTCACCAGTCGAATTCTCGAGATAACTTAATTATCTTACAATATGTAGTTTGTCAGCCGAAGTCACACCCAGTGTGGTAGATGTACTTACCACCTATCTATTTACATCGCGGTCAGAGACATGACACCTTACCGCATGACACCTTGTTTACCTTTCGCTTGTCTATGGTCTATATTTATAGAACTATCGATTCGTGGTATCGATTGGTCATTTATCTATACCTACCTACCTTCATTTTGCATAAACTTCCTTAGATATTGTTTTATAGTCTCCATTCTTGGTCATAAATATCATATTGTACTTTCAGTCTGCCTGCTTACAGATTTTACTAAATCTAAAACTAATGTTGGTAGGTACTACTATACATCAGCCAAACTCGATGTAGAATGTTTATAAACAAACTGCCCATACTTAACATAAAATACAATCTGTTGCAGCGCATTTTTATACGCATTTTACATTATTTGTCGATTTAAGATCCTTCCTTCACTACTTATTTCGTACACTCATATCTAAAATTCGACGCCAAGCAAGTGAATTTTAGTTTTTTTGTGTCGTGGTTTGTTTACAAAAATTCTACATCGAGTTTGGCTAGTGTATAGGTTGGTATTTACTTAATAATTCCTCGTAAGTAGAGGATTTTTAATCTACAAATAGATGGATCCTAAGATTTTCCGTAAGTCAATTTTCTTTTTTTACCAAAGCCTTATTAAAAATATTTTTTCCTTTGTCTGCTAACCTACTCATCGAACGGAAGTTATCAAAATATTTTAAAAATGGCAGCCAACTTGAATGAATAACCTACTAATTTTGATTGCACAAGTGTTAAAGTTAAGCTGGCGGAACACAATGCATTCCAATTATAAACTTTTAAATCGACAAAGGCATTTTTAGGGGTCCGGTTGCTATGGCACGAATCGAACTCATATTATTTAGTCTGTCGTCAAATTGACTAGTCGAACGGATAATGGATGGAAAAGAGCCTCTTGGAAAATATTATATACTTATTAACCTATTGCTGTTATAACAGCGACTCAGCAAAAGTGTACCGTAAGATCGGTAAGAACTCCTCCAGCCAGGTAGGTTGACGATCTACGAAACTGCATGCATAAAAAAAAAAAATGCTGCGAAAGATGCTGAGTGCGGCAAGCTGAAGTCAAGGCGCTATGGCGCTCTTTAGGGGAGGCTTATGTCCAGCTGTGGACTTCTATAGATTGATCAGTAGTGCTGACGAAGGCGGTAAAATAGCTTTATCCGCTTAACACACGTGTATTTTCTTAACCTACATTAATGTATGTAAGTAATGAATTGTGTAAACGAGTAATGTCTTCAAATATTAACGCTGTTTACACCGTACCCGGTGTGGCAGCGGCATTACAAAACTGTAACTCTTTAAAAGCATCAGGTAAACCGCGGTGCTTTGGATCTTTGCAGTTTGAAGCAGCGCTATCTTATTTACATCTACATTTTGTCTGCATTGTGCTTGCATCAAAGGGAAGTAGGGTCTGGCGGATGGCAAGGCTACGGGTTCTTTAACATCAAAGAAATAAAATCTTTGAAATCTCATTTAAGTACTTTGATAAATATTTCGTTTCTGTAGTTTGTGCCAGCTTGCCAGAGTAAAATGAAGAAAATAACAGAGCATTAAATGCAATTATTGATTGTATTTTTTATGTAAATCCTATAAATAAATACGAAAAGTAGGAACCCTACTTATTAAAATTAATATTGAACAATTCTAAATTCAAACTTTCTTTTTATGAGAAGTAGGTAAAAGGAGGTTAATAGGTAAATCACTGAACTTTGTTAAATTGTGTGTGCTAAATACGGGGTCATTTCTTTCGTTCGTGCGAAATAATGATTAGACCTTATCTATCATATCATTAGCATTAATTAAATTATGTATACTGTTAGGTACATACCTAATTAATGTTTAAATTACAAAATACATGGTCATACAGCGCCTCTATCATGCGTACAGGAAACTACGAAAATCCCATACTAAAATAAAACATTTCCATCACGTCTGCAAAGTATTCTAATATTAATGTTTTCTCTTCAAATCTATGAAATAAACCTGCCTCTAACAGACTGGTACGGTTCACAAACAGAGCTAGAAGCCCCGCCAGTGACACTACTAACAAAGTACAAACAAGGGTCGACGGAGGGCAGCTCTTGTGAACGAGGCCTATCTACCTTGTGAGGGCAACGACGCCAGCCTCAATGGGATAGGTAGGAAATCAACCTACAATAGGTACTGCGTTATTTTTTCATATCCATGGCAACTACGTGGGCGGTGGCGTATGTTGTTTTTTTATCTTTCAGTTGGGGCTGCCAGCTGTTTTATACTTTGACGAGATAAGGTCTAAGGTTTTAATACGAAGTCGGTATGCTTGTATCTACCTACATGACTATCTTATGACGATTTATCTAATAACCAATATGCCAAAAAGTATTTAGTGATTGCAAAGTTAAAAACTACTTAAATTGGAAAATATCGAAGATTCGTTAAGTAACTTTGTAACCATATGATCTCACTCGTACAATTGAGTTTTCAAAATATTGATTCAATCTAATTTAGAGTTGTGTCGATTTATAAACCACGTTATAATCTTCGGCAGTCGAGATTCGAGAATAAGGTCCCAGTAACTACCCAGTAGTGACAGTTCAAGTAGCATCTGTCATTTGTTTGATTACGGAGAACCCATTGTAAAAACAGTATTTGTTGATAGTGATGGGGGAACCCCATGCAATTTTGTTTGCACAGGTTTGCATTCTAGTGGTTATCTACAATTATTCTATGCAATGCAACCTTATTATGAACCACTCCCTGTGCGTTTAGCGCGTTTATCGACTGTTCAAACAAGTCCTTTACGAAATAGAGCGTCGCAATTTAGCATCCCAACCTCGCCCGAAGCTGTTCTAGCCATATAATAATCAGAAATGTCATCGCCCTCCCAGATCCAATGATCTTTCAGCGTTTCGACATTTTGTTGGAGGCGTCTTAGGTAATTGTAACCTAGAATAATTTCGCTAAATGGACGCTCAAGGCGTTTTTCTTCTTTACGCAGTAGTAAAAGGATTTTCGTAAATTGAACAGTATTTCTGCATTTCTGATCAATTTCTATCTCTTACCCCGTTCAATCTAAAATCTTAGATGTAATTTACAAAATAAATTGATATCCCTTGTTTTTGCTGTTTGTAACTTTACCCAATAGAAAAAGTCTACTATTTTTATTTTATCATCTCGAATCTTCCGATAAAAATTTATATATTAAACTAGTAAAACAGAATAATAAAACGAAAATTTAAGTATAGTCAAGGTCAATTGTATCGAGATCATACCTTTGATCAGAAAAACTGTTCTGGGTGGCTTAAATTTCGTAACACTACACAGAGTGAAAATATGAAACCATAAACAATATCGGCATCACAAAGAACTTCCTACAAGTTTGCAAAGCGACCTCTCGAATTGCAAACCAAAAGTAAACTTATAATCTGTGCCAAACGAGATCACGTTACTTCAAAGTAACTTTTAGCACATTGTTATGTTTTCAATACTCTATTGGAGGAATGTTTATTTGACGAACTTAAAAAATGTTGAGCCCATCTGCCCAGCCGTTTCAATCTTAAATTCAACTTTATGCGTTGCAAATAAGACTGTAATTTGTGCAAATTGTGTAAGCTGCGTAAACCTTTGGCTTCTTTGACAAGAAGACGAAGGTTTTCGCATGCCTACGAGGATTTAACGGGTGGATTCAAGGTTTGAATGCAACGAACTAATAACGTGCCCTTAATCCCTACTCAAGCCATTCATACAACAGTTAAGTGATATTAACATGGCCATGCTAAAGAAGATTGAGGTTCTTCATCTCCAATCGTTTTGTGTATTTAAACATTTTTCTTTTATTTGCAGGTAAAGATTGGGACATCAGGCTCAGCTGTAAGATTTACGATAAGGGTATGAATGGCGAGATAAAGCAGACTGACAAAAACTCATCTTGGCACATGTGCTACTTGAGAGAGGCTCAGCTGTTAAGATTAGGATAAGGACTTACGAATGCGTTAATTCATAGATTTGTCTATGGCACTTTACCTTTAAAAAACTAAAAAGCTATAAGTGTGGAAATTACGAGGGCCCTATATTCCACTTAATTAATCCCGTTACAGTAACAATGAAACATAATCATTATTATTTATTTAATGGTATCGTCGTATAATAGTATAATGAAAGTGCAGATAACGACGTTTGTCAAAATTGACAGGATTCAAGTCTTCTATCGTGAAAATAGCACCGCACGCATTATCGAGAATTTCTCACATCTTGGACGATTCTGCGACAAACCTCATTTATAGTAAAGCGATAGGATAGCTGGATTTGGCCCCAAGGCCTTTATACCTACACTTGAGCACAGTTCCAATATCATTCTACACTTGTTTTTGTAGAATTCAGGCGCTCTTTGCCTCAATTTCGATTGGAATTAGAACTAAGGACATTCAATCAAGCCTTTGGCTTTGGTCAGATTGCAATTGGACTAGAGATGGAACCAATTTTAACAGAAAGCGAACTGGTGAAATAGCCCCAACGAGTTTCGACTCAATCCAAACAGCACTATCAAGTACTTTAATTGGATCATCATCACTACCTTTATAAAAGCCGTTGACCCCATCACTAAAAACCGTATCTACCATATTTTCGCTGCTATTTACAGCGAGATAACAAACGTAGCGGCTCTAATGTAAACAAGGGCAGTGGCGATGGATCCGAACCAACGCCACGTGTGTGAGGCAATACGTACAAGGGAAGGGAGGAATAGTAAGTAGCATGAATAATCACGTCGGGTGGCCATTTTGACAGGTCCTGTGACGTTAGCTGAAGGTCTGTTCGGTTGGTTTCGGCCTTTGATTTGACCTCGAATCAGGCTTTGATCTGCGAGCCCTGAGGAATCTGAATAATTTGATGTTTATCACAAAAACCAATCGAATTACAATTTCAGGCATTATTAAGGACTAGCTGCGCCCTACGGCTTTACTCATGTGAAATTTGATGAATGGAAGGCTGTTTTATACCATTTATAACTACTCGTATATCTATTCAAAATTTCAGCCCAATCCGCGTGTAAATAGGGCGTGAAAAAGTAACGAACATCTATCCATCCAAACTTTTGCATTTAGTGATGATAAACATCTGGTCACCTCAACCACCTCGGGATCATTCTCTGTACAAAAAATTATGCAATCTTAAGTATAACTTAAAAAAACTGGTTAAAAAATTCTGGTCAGATCTTCATCAAATTTAACTCCACACGATAAGTACCAACATTAAAATAAAAATCGGTCTACCCAGAACACAGTGCCTTACAACTGTGTTAGTATAGTACAATGGTTTACAACTCCGACATAAGTTCACCAACTCGGCTAATTCTAAAGTTAGCGATTCTCTACCAATAAAACAGTTAAAACCCCGCAAGTTAAATATGAACGTGTGAAAGTCAATCTTACTCGTTCCAGACTTCGTTCGTAGTAGATTAGGATGCGGGCACCTCGCAGAACAATATGCTGCAGGGTACCAAGTGCTGAAGTCAGTTACAAATCGCATTGACGACGGGTGAGAAACTGTTTCAATAATAAGTAAGAACCTCTGTGATAGCCCGTGCTTACCTGGTTCAATAGAGGTTTACTTGAAAAATAAAAAAAGCTTACACAAACCATAAACAAATTTTAAATTTAAAAATAGAACAGATTTGGCTGTCTGTAGACAAAATAAAGTCAACCCAAATAAACGTACACATCAAAACACATTCATTTAAAATTATTGAAACATAAAAAAAGAAAAGAAAACTTAGTTAACAAAATACAAACTCATCATTACAAATACAAACTTTGCTGCATTCAAAAGTATCAGTCCCAACAATAGCTGAGAGTTGGTCGTAAAGTTTAATACATTCAGAATATTCAGAGTGACCTATTTACTTTGTGGAAGGTGACACAATGGGTGTAGTGGACACTTCACCTAGATGCCTGGATACCGCGGACGTTCTATACTCAGGTGGGAGAGTTTAGGCATTGTTGGAGATTGTTACCTTGATAAAACATGATTTGACGGATTGAAAAACCTTGAATAGACAGCAAATTCTTTGAAAAAAAAATTAACATCTTCATTGTAGTCGAAATTAATATTATCTCGATCCAATTGAAATAGATCCACACAAGAAGCACTGGCTTTAAAATAAAAAAGAATCATCAAAGCCGCTCAGAAAAAAGTTAAGGCGGTATACCTAGACACTGTGTAGATGGGCTTTATTTAAAACTGTTTAATTTTAATAACTTATGTAAAATACTTACGGTCGCAATAAAAATTGCTCAAGTAATTGGTGGCATAAACCCTGAGACCTTGCTTATATTTCACGACCTCGTTGACGTATCTCTCCTGACCACAAAACATTCCGCCATCTAATTGAGATCTAGAATAAATAAATAGTCCGTTTTTCTTTTTTCGAAAACGTCTCAAGTGTCTATGGTCCTATATGCTCAAAAGTTTTTAAACTTGGAATGTTGAAAATTACTTTTCGAATTATTATTTCGAACAGGCGGGCGCCTAGAATTCTCCAACATTGTCATGCCAGCCGACTCACGCAAGAATGCGGGAATGGCGAGAATCGTAAACTTTGCCATTCCTTGGCGAGCGTCGAACCTACTTTATTACAAGAACTGAGTAACGAACGTTTATGAACTATTTCAATTTACATCTCATCGTAACACTTGGCAAAACTGCCCTTAAACCTTTCTGAATAAGCGCGAGTTTCCTTCAAATTATTTGGCAACTCTACCAGGCACTCTACATTTCGAAGAACAAAATGCGCCTTTATCACTTCATTAATAAGGTTTCGAATATTGGAATTCGATAAGGCGAAATAGCGAGAGCATGTTGCTGAAAGAAAGACCAATCAAGTAAAAGTTCTTTGGGCGCGAATTATTTTATTTCATTTGGAACTTTTTTAATATTCCTGAAGTGCTTTCTGTTTGTCATTTCGAGAAAGGAAAGTCGAATGGCGAAGAAGATATCTAATATGATTTAATTGCGCTTATTGCACAGGTTCTCGCTCTCTGTGCACTAGAATGGGGACAGTAAGTAGGTCTTTTATTAATTTATTCTTGTTAATTTGAAGTTATATATTTAAAAAAACCTATGGACAAACTTTACTAACAAAGAAAATTATGATCAAGAAATAGAAACAAATTAAAACTAGTTTATTTAATTGAAACATTTGAGATAACTGCAGGCGGTTGAAAACAGTCTAGCGGTAGCTCAACTGTCAATACGGAAAAGTAAGACTCCCTTTTTTAATGATTTATTTTTTATTTATGGGTTCCTTTATTTATGACCATATGTTATTGTATTTAAAAATAGAATGTAGTTATTTGTTGTTCTGCGATTGATTTTTATAAATAATTTATAATGAAGTATTATAATTTCAGCAAAAAACATTGAGGATCGTGGGGTTACCTACATGATTTCAACGAGACAAAAGTGAATGCGTTCGAAATAAGCAGCCATTGTAAAACTGACTTCTGACCCCGTCATTAGTGTCATTGTTATTTCCCGTGCCTTATTGTAAAGGTGCTTTAGTATAAAATAAAATTTTACGAACAATAACTTACATGTAATTAAATTACTGGCTGGTTTTATCGTCGAACAACAATAGTCGATAAACTCTCTGACGCTATGTGAGAACTATTATTAACCTAGGGCATTTGCCGTCGCAGGGTAAGTAGGTACTACATATTGATGATGCTTTGTACTTTACAATATTACTGCTATATAATTTTTATAGCTTTTGAAAGAGAGATTCTTAAACAGGCTTTTATTCATGTCGCCTCACTCCATAGTATAAAATAAAGTCGCTTTCTCTGTCCCTATGTACGTGTGCTTAAATCTTTAAAACTACCTCTACGTAACGTTTTTTGATGCGGTTTTTTAATAGAAAGAGTGATTCAAGAGGATGGTTTATACGTATAATAAAATCGTGTACTAGTATTACTAGTATTGTATAATTATTCTTATACAAGTTATTTCTTAATGTGCAATACGCTATATATTTCTAGGTATTTCTGATATGATATCTATTAATGCGTAAACCACGCGTAGAAATAATAGGTAATCTAGCACAACTAAATTACTACGGCAAACTGAAGATAGGGCACAAACCAGATCTGCTGTATATGGACGTCGTCAAAAGTCAAATTAAACTGAATGATAATAAAATACATTAGAGCTGTAAAAGAATTGTCAAAATAAATAAAAGTTATCACAGAAACATGCATATTTATCGTTCGTAAAAACAAAATAAAATTATGTCCCCTCTTTATAAAGCTGTAAACACAATGTGCCAGGTTCAAAAACTCAATAAAGTTTATTAGTAAATAAATAAACAATTAAAGTTTGAAGAGGGCTGTCGAAAAGTGTTCCCTCAATTCATTCATGCGAACAATGTATAAATACTAGCTGTGCCCGCGACTTCGTCCATGTGAAATAGTGACTTTGGAGAGTCACAAAGTCTTATATATAATTCCATACAAACTTTCATTCACTATTTTAATTTTACCGCCTTATAAAATTTTTGACAACCTTTTAATTTCATATTTATTTATATTTAATCAAAAGCCTAAAAAATAAGTATCAAGCTTCTAGCCACAAAAATGACGGAACTTCGATAAAAACTTTCATCCCTCATCAAAACCTAAAAAAGAAGGCTAAGTAAATCCTTTCTGTGGCATATAGACTATCTCTTTACCAATTTTCTACTTAGAAGACTTATAACATACATAAAAATTTAACAGATAAAAAACAAATACGAACAGTATATTTTTTTCTCTTTTTTGAATAGATCGCGCAAAGTCGCAAGTCTAAAAGTTGACTTTATTAAGACTGATATTAACAAAGCATTAGTAAGTACACTTACCCTAAATAAATACTTACTTACCTTAAAATATTAAACCCTTGCAAAATATCAGAAATTTAAGAAATATTGTTAAATATCTGGTATTAGGTATAAGTCATTTAAGTATGAATCGGCGATTACAAAGTGGCTCAGAAAAAACAAACATGCTAAAAAAGCAAAACATGTGGCGACAGATATGCTAAAACTTGTTCAAGCAGCTTGTATGACGCATCCATTAAGTTCTGGGAAAAACGACATTACGATTTTGATATCATGTAGGTGCTATCTCATTTTGAAACCAAAGACTAAAGAACCCCTCTTTTAGCGTCGGGGGGCCTTAAAACTTCGTGCTTAACAGCACTTTTCAGGGCAATATTCATCAACACATAAACTATACTAAACTTAAAGACCATTAAAATGATAAAAAAATATTTTAATTGAACCCAGCTCGAAGTTAATGAAGAAAATGACACAATTTTCCTGGTTCTAAGACCAATTTATGTTGTAGTATCACGCTACATTTGCATAGTTTCTACAAATGCACACGCTCACCTCTTTATTCAGATTTGTTAAAAAACCTACATTGTTGGATTTTTTTGTTAGTACAAAAAAAGTATTTTTTTTATTGTTTTTTATCAGAAGAATTCAAGATGTTGATGCTATTTTTCACTTCATAATAATAAGGATGATGTGAAAGAGTATAATATTATTATACTTATACCTAAGTTTATTAGTTAATTATGAATTTATTTCATTTTGATTCTTATTTTATGAATTCTATGCTCCTTTATAGCCAACCCTTATGATTTTAATTTTATTGTGATAAGATTCACTAACGCTCACTAACTTTTTATTTCCTGCGTTTATTCCTTATGCTGCACTGAAAAGATGCTTCGCTGAGAAGATTTCTCAACTTCGAAGCTAAAAATTATGATTAAAATTTGATTAGATTTTATCTTTTTTAAATATTAAACAATTAATCCCCATTAAGTATCAAGTTCTTCAAGTCTATTGCAATGCAATGCAAAAGCCAGCTGTAATCTGCAATACATTCTGAGACAACAACACCAGTGTTGTGCTCACCGGAAAGCCTCATAGTCCGGAACGGTTGCCGTCACGGCCGGCGGACCTTCCGGACGCGTATGTTCCATTCGCACTTCATACCACAGATTATTTAAAATTAGAATCTCATTTCACTGGCTACATTGGTCTACATTCGTAAATTAAAATTTTAAATTGACGAATATTTTATTCGGAAAAAAGCTCGAAAGGTCATAAGAAAATAGTTTTAGTGCCAAAAAAGTTGCAATTTTGTTAAAATAAATAAAAAGCAATATTTTAAAACACGACGTAGTTTTTTTTATGGCACAGTCACTATTTTGCAAGCATCTATAAAATATTTGAAAAGAAAAAACTTCTAGTGGCACAGCCCATTAATTAATTAATCGGGAAACATCAAACTGTTCGATAACTGATTTTAAGCGGTAATCGTTTCGACGATTGAATGAACAATTTATTGTTTCGTCGATCGCGGCGCAAAAAAGTGCGACACGCAAAAGTTTACCAACACGTGAAAATGTATTCAAACGTATTTACGAGATGGATTTTATATTTATTTTGATTAACGTGGTCGTTAAAACTAATTACATAAAATAGGTAAGTACTTACTTAATTAGGTACCTACATAATAAATAGAAAATAATAAAATGATAAAGGTGTCAGGAGTCAATGTCAAGAAACTTAGGAGGTGAGATAAAAAAACAGAAAATAAAAAATAACATGCCTACGACATACATAAACTATAATAAAGATATGCATTTTCTAAGGATAATTTGCATTATGTAGGTACTATACCTAAAATGATGCTAACAAGAATAAAGTCTTTTTATTTAGCACTGCAAACGACTGAGTCTATCTATCCAATCCAAATGTAAGTTGGATACATGGATAGTAGGATTGGATGCTCTAATGTTTGTCGTATACCTCACGTTGTTTTGAGAGCCACAGGCGCTAACCGAGAGAGAAGAAAACGATCAATTTGACAACTACCGCCCCAGACATTCCGAGATAAGTTCAGACATTGTCCAAACGCTGATGACTTCATTCCGTTGATTATCATAACCACAAAAAGCTCTCTATAATGGTCAGAGCGAGATCGCGCGGGTGGTCTATGTAATTACGGAGAACCACCATTAAAAGACCGAATACACGGTGTTCTGTCGGACGAAGTAACCTTTCACTCGCTTTACGCGTTGGTAGAGACCACGCCAAGTCAGGAATCTTGGCTCGCTAAAGGAATAGCTCATCTACATGTTGTCCGAGTTATGGCGAGCCTTGTTAGGTACATAAATTCCCACTGTTAATGAAACAACTAGTTAAATTATTTGAATTTAATTTAAAAAGATAATATCACTCATTCCACGCTTATTCGTCTATTTTTCGCAAAATTATAGGGCGAAGATCCACAAAATATACTGACCTGAGAACATGTAGGAGTTCAGAACAGTATTTTAGTGCATTAGTTATCAAAATCGTCTCAGCTTTTTGGATTCTACTCGATATCTATAGATATATCAAAAATCACATAGAGACACTAGAAACAGTTAACCCGCCCTTCAGGGTAACAAGCGGCATTAAATTGTTTGTGTTAATTTATGACTCGGCCTGCTTATGCTCGGACTAGGCCAAGATCTTAGCATGACTCTGTGACCTTAAGGCCAGAGGGGTGAGATATGGTATAAATTTCCAACCGTGGATTAAACTCATTACAGAAATAGCCCTTTCTCTTTCACACTTCTAGTGTCGTGTGTTCTATGACACTGTAGTCGATTAGACGAAGGAGTTTGATTTCATCTGAAGAGTCAATCAGATATTTTGAGTTCTTGCTTTTATAAAACCAGAAGATATTCCGCGAGACAGTGTTTTTCCAGGATTATAGTTTTCGCCCCTTCCTAGGATACAACTGAAATACTTGCCAAATTTTTATAGGATCTTTTCAGTCCTAAAGTCGTGAATGGGTTACAGATGAACAGAGTTATTTATTAATTTCGCTCTCATCTTGTAAAGCACATACATTTTCTAGTACCCATAATACAAGTTTATACTTAGCTTGGGGCTAGATGATACTGTGTGGATTGTCCAGAATTTTTATTATTATTAAATGATTTTTAACGTTAAGGTTTACTCTTAAAGCTTGGATGGTGAAATGAAGGCTTAAAGGTGTTCCGATTTTGACAATAGCTATCTTTATCCCTTGGAACGTCAAGGCCGATGCTAGTAATTTCGACCTAATCTGCCTTTGTAGGTGGTCGCGGCCTGGCCCCTCTAATTATCGTTTTCACGAATAAATAGCTCTTTCATAAATTGGTTCAAAAGATGACTCCAAAATGTGGTAAAGGGCGATCATCGATTAGGCAGTTTAAGGCTTCGTCCGTAGAAATGTATTTTACCATAAGAACGACAAAAACCTCTCGAAATAATTAGCTTCCACACAGCAAGTAAATATTTAGTAGAGATCAAAGAAAGAAATCAAAATATAAACGATTGCTATTCAATAGACGCCCTCTCCCTCTTCAAAGAATCCTGAAAGACGCTACAATTTTAATTGATTTGAATATCGAATTTACAAATCTTTGAACTTGGAATATGTTAAGTAGGTGTAAAAGCTGTATACCTATGTATATACATACACACAATACATTTGCTTATAGACAATTTTCAAAAGGTTTTTTTTATTATAATCCGTAAGCCCTCACATCACATCAGGTCATCAATTCTAGTCCCGTCGAAGCCGTTTTTTTTATTTCACTATACATATTATGTACTTAAAGTTTGTTCATTACAAAAGCGAGAAGATATGTTTTGACTTATGCCGTCTTATAAGCGCGATGTTTTTTCTGTGTTACTTACCGAGTATCGGAGTTTCGGATTCAGAGTTTTGATTTTTAAATTCCGTTTAAAAAAAAGTCTTTTAAACTTTCTGCGCTACCATAACATCATCAGCAAACGCTAAAGTAATATGTCGTTTCAAACAGGATGTTTAAATTGTAATTCCGTTGAAAGCGTCACATTTACCCTTAAAATTGCAATTAGTCAAGACGCCGCCGCACCGCTGAGAGGCGAGAATTAACACTCACGGCTGCCGTGAGCCGGAATTATTACCCCACTTAGACCTAGGGCAGCGATAAGGGCTTGTCGCCAGATGCTGAGATTTTGCGATACTCCGGATTTCTTAGACTTTACATTTTAAAATGGAAGAAACTAGAATAGTTTGAAACAAATGCAGTTATTTCTATATGAAACCTAATTTGTTTCGAGCCATTTTAGTTATTTTAAAAAGGAGATCGATGTGGCGGGGCGAAGGTTTGCCTTTAACGCTGGAGGTTGCGGGTTAGATTCCCGCTTTGGGATAAATTATTGTACGATCTGCAAATATTTTCTTATCACAATTCGAAACCTAGAAGGTAGAGTTATCTATCACAAAAATTGTTTATTTTGGTCAAATTGACAGCCTGTACAAACTTAGCGTCTGAAATTGAGATTTACATACAGTTTCCATTGAAAATCTGACATAACCGTTATTTAAACCCTACTCAAATGTGATTTAAGTTAGAGTATGGGGCGATAGGGCGTAACAAAGGTGCGACAAAGCTAGTCAATCATCTCTTTGTCAACATGTGGAGGTGTTAGTTAATTTGGTGGCATATCTTTCTGTTGTAAAGATTTTTATTATTTTGTATTAATATTGCTTATTAATAAGATCTCATTTTTATTTAATTAAAGCTTGATCTTGTCATATACGGACGGTTATAAGCAAAATTGCGTCAAACCAAAAGGAGCCATAATCAAGAAGTTGAAGTTTTTTTAAGGCTCCTATTTCTAATTTTCTAAGGAACGTAAATACTTGATCTTAGCTAATTTTAAATTGTAGAAAAATTATGCGACTTACGTAGCGTAACGATAGGTACTAAGTATGTTAGTTTGTTACGATTTTCAGTCGCAGTTGGCAACAACAGCAGAGAAATAGTCTTTTTTTAGGCATTGCAGTTCACTACATGGGTTGTAAATCAGCCACGTATTCGTTACTCTTGTTACTAGCATTTTTACTACCAGTAGGTACCTAGTAGTAATCCACGCTGCCAAGTAGTTAAAAGTCAACCAGAAACACTGGTCATAGTGATGCAAAAACGTACAAGTGCGTTTTTCTAGAATCAAAGAAACTATAGTATAAACATCTAAGATGTCCTATTTAAACCTTGGGCCATTGTAGAAGTTTAGTGACCTTTGATAGTTATTATGGGTAAAAACTTACCTATCTACATATCTTGTTTTTATCATGAATTCGTTAGACCACAATCATTAAGTTAAGATGTGGCTGACGATGTATCACGAAGGTGTAGAAGACTTGTTGACTACTAGTTGTGCCCAGTGTTTTCGCCCGCGTGTAAATTTAAGAAGCATAAAGCTTTAAAGAAGCGGTACCAGCTGCTGCTACATTACATAGCCATATTTAGAGTGAATGTGCGAACTGCGAACCAGCGTTTTTTTTTTCATACGAATTACATAAATTTATGTTTTATTTTCACACATCTTAGGGTTAGTTTAGTTTAAGTTAAATACGCGATGGATTATTTACTGTGTAGTATATGTTTTCCGAGTTTTGAGTGAATCGAACCAAGGCAACATAATTTTACAAAGCAACTTTGGATAGATGGAAGATTTCTATATTTTCACATTAAATAGTAGGATACTATAGCAACAGCTATTTTAGTCGCTGACTAATTACCTACATCTTATTGCATCCAACTTTATCTACCTATATGTCATTGCTGCATTCGCAACCTGAAATGGCCAGCGATATTTATTTAATATTTAATCTGCAATCGCGGCGTAGGCAGTAAATTGCCGTATGACAACGATACTGATTTATAGCGCGACTAATTTACTGCAAGATCGTAATCACACTGCACTGTGGTCCATTTTAAACACAGTTTTAAATATGTATTTACCTGATAGTTTACATACCTAACATAAATGCCGCCTAAATAATTATCATTTAAATATTTTTGTTATCTGAGAAGAGACAACTTTAATACCTAAGACTTTTGTAGGTGCACAGTATCAGAATTATTTATTGTTGTGTGGGCGTTTTTGGGTTTCTTGTCTTATCCTATTTATTATTAGGATCGATATTGGAATTTCCAATCAGAGCCACGCCAAACATGTTTCGTCTTGTTTCATTGCAAAAAGCTCGAGATTCTCATGGATATAGGATGACGCATCCGTGGATTCCTTTATAATTAAAGAATCTGAAGGATAACGCATTCCATTGGAATTGCCTCTTTCGGTTATTCAAGGGTAAAGCACTGTAAAGGCGAAAACCGTATGAAAGGTGCATAACCTAAATAATCGCGGTATTCAATTTTATAACGTTGCAAGTCGATCTTTGCGATAAAAATGCTGTGGACTGTAAAACAGCTTTTTTACTGTGACTCATTAAATTTTGTGAGCGACAAGTATTCGCCACTAATGGGCTGGGATTCCTGCTGAATACTAAAAGTATTGGGTTTCCGGATTCTTTTATAAATTTGTTTTTCTGAAGAACTGCTTCTGATAGGTAGGTATATTTCATCAAAATTACTATAACTTTATTGTTGCATTGTGCTTTGAAGCATTTTATTATTATCTTTGAGTTGTTTTCTATCTCTATGTAATCTTGCTAAATTCACAAATTTCGCTCTTAACCATTTTCGCCATTGAGTGATCGACTTCGAAAGGGTTGGTTGAGTAGTGGTATATTCGCAAACGAAGATTGATGCCGGCCTTAATTACAGCTTTGCTCTGTTTACGGACCGCGGAGTCCTGTTCCTTTTACTCCGAGGTTTTACTGTTATTTTGGTCACGTTGGGAAGCTCGGAAGGGATAAAATTAGATTGATATCACAAGACATTAGTACCCGATAGTTGTGAAGTCTCAAGAGAAATCTACTTTTTTATATAGGAAATCTGGTTTTATTTGACTGTTTTATCTTAGAAAAACCGAATACTTAGTGTTCACAATACTTAGTGTTTTTATAATCTATCATTAGATACCTAGGTAATTTACCTAAGTGAATCAATATTTGAAGATCCATAGATAATTATTTTATTTGCACTTGTAACCTGAAAAGTAAGTACCTAGTAGGTACATACTCTACCAAAATATAAATAGGATTGACTTTAAAAACCTTACTCTCTTCTAGGGGTATTCATAGGTCCCAATGAATTTGTAACATAGTCACAAGCATTGTTACAAATTCATCGGGACCTACTAGGCTCTTAATTACTTGGTCCGTAAACACTAACTGCTAGGCAACACTAAACACAGATGTAGAGGCACCAGTGAAGATGAAGCTATTCGACATGTCGCAGTACCAAGAAGGCCCTTAGATACGCATGTCACGTACACTGACACGAATTCCCTGGGCTATTATGATTCCATTATTATGCGTGGACGGTAGCCCGCTTCTGGGGATGGCATTTTTTGTTCGAAGGAAGCAATAAAATCAATTGTAGTACAAGGTCTTGAGATGACATTAAGAGATTAGTTCTCTTACAGTTTAAGTTATTCTCGGTATAGTCTACCTTGGATACTTTATGGCTACACTCAGCGTTGCTTAATGGTTTGGTACCTACTTATAATATGTTATTGCTGCAGATTTGCTCTTCAAATCTACACTAAGACGAGACTCTTAGGAAGTGCTGAATTTACCATTTTGCCTTAGTTTTATTTGATTTGTATACAAATGTAAAATGAGTAAATTCAGCACTTCTTGAGTCTCAATTTAGCTTGTCGTTTTTTAGGTTAAAGCAATTTATGTTTTTTTTTATTTTTGTTTAAGTATACACACAATAGCTTACTAAAATGAAACTTTACGATAGGTATAATTTTTTTGAAGTCAAATATCTACGACACGGAACGGCGGGTAGATGATGATATTTCAGTGAATTAATTTTGCATACAGCTGAAAGTTTGTCCAGTTATCAGGTACACTTCATTTCAATTAGTTTGTTGATCTATTCCTTTAAAACAACAACGATTTCATGCATCTCTCGGGCCTCTTGTTTCAAATCTTGCGCATGTTACTATTCCACACAAAGATCAGATCATAATTACGCGTTGTTTGTGTATCATCATAGCATCGCTACCCTAAAAGGTGGAATATCTACGTGTGAGAATGCAGTTTAACCTTTACAACAAACTGTGAATCTGGATCGGTATCTCAATCATTGTTACTAATCCTTCCAGAGCCAGAGCTTTCATCAACTAAAGGGCTCCAGAAAATTAAAGATGAATTTATGTAGATAAGTGTGAAAAAAATTTAGGTCTATGGTCTAAACATCATTTACGATAAAGCCGCCCCACGGAGTTGATATAGAAAGCCGCTCTATACTCGAGTTTGACGCAACGATTTGACATCCCCTAGCTAGAGTACAGATTTATGAATCACTAGACAACAAAAAAATTGAACAGTCCACACAGCATCGTCTAGCTAGTAGGTACCAAAGAAAGCAGAGCTCGTATACTATACTACAAACAAAAATAATATTTCTTTTTGTATCTATATCTATATATAATATACTAGGAAAACACAAATATCTGAAGATCGCATAAACTTTTGTCCCGACACGGAAATCGAACTGTCTAAACAACCAAATATGATTTGTATGCCATGCCAACTTGTTATATTTTAGCATACCTATAACCTATAATCAGACTCCAACCTGAATCAATGATCAATGCAACTAGAGGAACCATGAGTCCATGAGTAATATCCATGACATTAGCAGGTCACACACATTCAGGATTGTTATTAATGATAGCGATTTTCAAAGCAAATCATAAATTAACCACTAACAGAGCGTGTCATGTTCATTTCATGGTCGAATAGAACTGCACTCGACAACGCGACAAAAGAAACACGGAGTAGGTAAGTACATAATATATACCCTGTAGGTATTATGACACAGGGTTGTAAAGATATCTTAGAATGATTGAATTGAACCTGGATAAGACTGGCGCAGAACCGCGTGGAGAGGTATAGAAGATTGAAGACCTATATCTATCCAGAATGACCCATACGCTGGGTATTGGTCTGGAGGATGATGATGATGGTGGTTGAATTGATCTAGATTTAGATAAAGTAGAGATCGATGCAATACGCGGTTTGTCTTAGGTTTATAAACCGCGATTAGAGACACAGGTTACGAGTTTAAACTTTGAACTAGCTTTTCATACTGCAGACTGTTGTAAGCAATCTAGAGTTGCATTACGACCTCTGATTAATGGTGGAAAAACTGGAGGTCAAAACAAATTATTACGAAACATAAATTCTATAAATAAAGACAAGAGGCAAATTAATAACAGACTAAACTATTCCACCTGCGCTAACGTCTTGATTGCTTTTTAGAAGCTATTGATTTTTTGCACAAATAGATATACTCAATTATCATACATACATGCAATCCTACAAATAGTATAAACCTATAAAACGTTGAATTCTAATGGAATCGAGCGTTAATCGGAATTTATCGACTAGATAATGGTTGGGCTTTTCCACAATGTATCGAACCAGAAATAGAGTTTATATTAGAGCAGGAATGTAAAGCAAATTGGACTTAAACGATCAATTTGCCGATTTAAAAGGCCATTTTCCATAAAAGCAAAGTCGTTTTATGACTTTTAAACGCCATCGACCATTAATCCAAATTCTATCGTCATAAAACTTTCTCGGCCACAATATTTGGAAACATCTTAAAATATCACTGCAGTTAAACGTCAGCAGCTAATATTTAAATATTTATTGCTGGTAACTCTATCAGCTGACAGTATGTCCAAAGATACATAGGTACATTCAACGAAAAAAATTGCCATTCATTCAAACATTTTTCAGCACACACAGCTAAAATTTTTATTCATTATATTGATCCAGCTGAAAAGTTTTTGAAAGAATGGCCGATTTCAGTGATTCGTGATTGAACTACTGCTACATAAAAAATAATACTGAATAACTCACACAGCATCATCTAGCTCTAATCGCCAGTTGTCACTACGAATTTCTTTTGATAAAAGATTGAATTTAACCCTCAATGTTGTCCAGTCTTTTCAAATATTCCACGAAGACATTGACCTTACAAAGTAGGGACCAGGAATGTCGTAGAGCACGCCTGTTCAAACACCGGGACTGTTTGTTTGACTTCAACGAGATTACAGGAGACTCGTTTCGCACTCGAGTTCACTCAAATCGTTTTATTACTCGTTAAGACTGCCGCGTGATTTAGAAACATCTTAAAGTTAAGGGCTTTCCTCCAAATAAAAGTGAAGTGATGTGTAAAAATAACGGTAGCAAAATTATTTTTATTTCTTTAGGCTTAGTAGGAATGTGAACGAGTCAAAATTTAAACCTTTTTATCTGCAAAAATATGCACATGTACCCACTGCTCTAACTTGACTCTCTCCCAAAAAGGTTTGCTGTAAGATAACTCTTTTCAGGGTTAAGCTCGCCTGCGCCATAATTTATCTATTTTTAAATTTTTCTTGTATGTATTTTTCATTTGTGCATTAGAGAATTAAACTATTCACCTACTAATACCAATTATAGAATAGGTAACCCTCGATTTTAGATTTCAAGATTTATTATTTCTTCAAAGAAGATGTAATTTTCAGCATTATGCATTGTAATCGATATGTATTGCTACATTTGCTACTTCTGTCAAAAAACCAACAGCAAGTCACATTTACATAGGTTAAGTATGGGGGCAATGTTGACAAATATTATATTTTGTGAGTTTGAACGAAGTTTAGTTGTCTATCTTTCTTTTACAACGTCTATATTTAATTCAAATACCTACCAAGCTAATTACGTAGGCATTTTTAATGTACGTCAAAAGTTGGGCAGCTGCCTTCTCGGACGTTTCTAATGATTTTATTAATAACCAACGCCTCCTCGAACGGCTCAATTGAGTTGTTTAGATACGCATCGAAATAATCTGATCGCTATAAATTAATGTTAGTTTGACAATGCTTTTAGGGCCGCTTTATCATACTTATTTAAAGGTCAGTCTATGACCAGGGAATTTACTTTAAATTATTTCTTAGACTCGCCTGAATAAAGTTTAGAATTCAACGATAGTACATACTGGGTAGGTACTTATCCTATTCTAGAAATTAATTCAGCTTTATCAAGATTTAATCAACAGTTACAGGGTTTACGTTATGAAGAAAAAGTTCTGAGGAACTGTGATGCATGTAAATATTAATATGTAATACGAAAGTTAATTTCGGCAAACTCAAACTCAAAGTCTTTTATTTCCTTTAGACTTTACTTACACTTTGAATCGTTTATATTGCCTTTTGAAAGATAGGTAGGTACATAAACCTCGTTAGGTACTAAGCTTTTGTTATGGATTAGATTACTGATATATCTATGTACTTAATATAATACGTTAACAAAATATATTTTTATGAAGAATATAGATATAGATCCTATAGAAAACACCCAGACCCCCGGACCAAAATATTTGTAAATCGAACAAACATTTGCCCCAAGGCGGAAATCGAACCCGCAACCTCCCGCGTCGCAGGCAGATCGCCCGCCGAGTTACACCAACCGTCGATCTAATACAACTGGCTTAGGAAGGACTTATGAATTTTTTGTCGCCATTACATTCGTCTCGCTCGTCCCTTCGACTAAACATTAATATCTATGCGGTGAGTCACATTATCGGCGACTCTCTTAGCTGGGTCCCCCAGGAGCTTGATTGTCTATGGTGTGGGGTGCAAAAGGAAACTCTACGGCCGTTAAAAGTTTCGTACATAGAATTTTTAAATACGTTTTTAACTATAGATTCGTTTATCCCTAGAATTGTAATTTAAAAACTTAATAGGTATAATATAAAATTTTATTAATCCGACTAGTATTGACAAAGATCAGTTGAAAACTATGTACCTCTACATAGTTTTCAACATTCTGCAGCTAGCTGCTTCTATAGGAATAAACATTACACACAAACTGTTTTCGATTTTAAGGTTATGTGCTGAAATAATTGTCTATCTACGATTATCTATATATACCCGACTGCCCAAATAGAAACAAAGAAGTCATTGAATATGTTATTAATTTATAAACTTTATTGGACAGTGGACATCCATGGCGTTTCCAATAGTACCTACCTACCTACCACGGTCTTCTATGCCTTGGACCAACTCCTATTATCTTTCAAATTTCAAGTTTATCTTCATCACAATAAGGTGTGCTTTTCTGTACCTATATGTTTTAATCATAATCCATAGTTTACCATAGTTTATCTCCTTGGAAATAAGATTCAAATTGCTTTGATTTTCGTTCATCCCCCTAGCCCGAAGTAAAGCACGCTCCTCTGGGCTTAGTATTCGGTATTTCAATGGATTTGTGTTAATTAAGATATTATTGTTCCGATCGTTATTGTGTGTTTAAATGGGTCAATAGGGATGTGTTTACTATGACAAAACTTTGATTGGATTTATAGTTGAAGAGATCTTCTCGAATCTGCTGCTAATGTTAAAAGTTGTCGAACTTTCTAGATGGAAGAATTCAAAAATAAAAAAATAAAATAAAAAGTTCTTTTGAGTTATTAGTTCTACCTAGCTACGCCAGCAGATCGTTCTACGATTTTCCATTATACCCACTTTACGTGATAATAACTGAGGCGAGGCACACACAAATTGTACTTCTCTAAATTGTAGAAATCACAAAAAAACGCGTCTAATTTTCGAATTTTCTGAAATCAAGTCAATCTTTTATACGATACCACTCAATTCTCCCAAATCAACATTTGATATTGCCTTCCATCGAACATTGCCTCTAAACATTACGATATCTCATTCATCGGTACATCGATTTTGTTCCTACGCCCCATCCTGTCTGTAATGCAATAAAGCCCGGGGCTAGACGCTTGTTTAAACTTATTTGGCCACCCCTGCTTCTACCCTTCGGCTGTGACACCCTGTGACGAAGTATACTTGGCCAAAGTTGTGAAAAAGTTTAGCTATCTGGCTTTCAACGCCAACAATAATCTTACAAAAACTTAAAATACGTAGATCCCAAACTTGGATATGAATTTCCGTTTATAACAAATTTTTTTGTTATAAACGAAGTTTTTTAAAAAAAAATAGAAACTATATATTGTACTACGTATTTTGAAGCAAATGAGCTAAGCGCAGACGGTTGCAAACAGTCTAGAGATAACTCAACTGATATAAATAAAAACCCAGTCGAAAGAGTCTCCAAGAATGTGGGTTGTGTTGTGACATTATGTCCTGCAGGTCGCATTGCTTCCCATTTAAGTTATATCACCTTATTTAGGTTTACTTAAATAAGAAACTTTTACTTGTTTAATATATTTGGTCGCATTCTAAAGTAGAGTGCAGATCGAAGTGATCAAAGATAGGTAGGTGTATAAAAAAATCATGTCAACATGGAAAAATGTCTTAAACTCTGTAATGATGTCCATAAAATAACCGAAAGGAGGGACCCTTTCACACAGCCGTATTGTTCAACATTGAAATATATTTTTAAACTACAAACCGAAGGCTGTCCAGATAAATGAATCGTGCCAGTTAATAAACAAAGAAAACGGTGCTAAGTTCGCTATCTCGAGAGCAAAGTGCGAAGAAGCCGCTCCCGTCAGGATAACATGATTCATAGCCCGGCTGGAGCGCTGAGAAATTAATATCCTGTATTCTGAGAAGCTTAGGGACAGATTGTAGGGATTCGGTGAGTCAGGGATTATTTTTACGGTTCGTTATAGGCAAATGAATGAATTTGTCATGTGTTATATTATGCGTAAGAAGAACTAGAACTAGAAACAGTCATAATTGGCTCTTTAGTTTTGGTTACTAAACACACTAGCATAAAGATTTTTGAATTGTTATTCATATTTAAATTTGTCGTAAGTAGGTATTTGTATTGTTACTTCAGGAAGATGACTCTGGGTCATAGAGTCACTATTACTACTTCAGGAAAGTGACTGGGTTACATTGAGCCACTTTTGCCTACTTCCTGGCAAAATCTGGCAAAAGGACTTGGAAAAAATCCTACAACACAAAATTAATTTTCTTCTACCTGTCCTTTTTCTAACGTACCTAAGTGGGGTTAGCATGTCATTTATGTCAACTATTTTGTGTACCTACCTAGTTATTAAATAAAAATTCTTATGAAAAATGTATCCCTAAGTCATCCCTCATTTGTTTTTATTGAAACATTGTCATAAGTTTCCTTTTATTTGTTACAGACATAGACGGCATCTGCCTGAACAAGGGATGCTGCGGCGCGGGCGCGCGCTCCCGCCTGTCGCAGCAAGCGCGGTCGCAGCTCGAGGGAGCCCTACGCAGCGAGCTGACCAAGCTGAGCGACATGCTGGCTAACAGAGCCTCCAAGTTTGATGGTGAGTACATCTCTATACCTCCATTGAGTGCTAGTTATGCTGATATAATATGTCCTAAGTCCTAAGGGATATATGTCCTAAGTGCTAAGGGTCCTAAGAGGTTCTTAGTCCTAAGGGATTGCTACAAAGGGTGGCTAAAAGCCGCCATACACTAAAGCCCTGGCAGGGCCGGAGGCGAAGGCATGCGGGTGTTTCCTATTGGTATCGCACCGCCACCGGTGTATGTGGTCTTTCATATGATTCAATAGAATACAAATCGCCCGGCCACGGTTTCTGAGTGGACGGCTTTAATGGGTGAAATGTCACCAATCGCGTTTCCAGCTTTCGAAATCCTAGAAAATATCCTCAAGTAATATGAATTCATTTAAAAACTTAGCCTTATAGTTATTGAAGTACGGGCGGATAAAAATCCCGGAATCTGGGAATGCCCGTCCTAAAATAAGCAAGATCTTGAACTCAAGCCGCCGTCGATGCCGAATAACTATGATGTCATTCAGCCTCCATAACATTGCTGATTTCTGGGCTAGATGTTGCTCTGTGAAATTTCCAGTATAAATCTTTATTATCATATGCCCACAAACGTCCACCGCTGGACATAGTCCTCCCCCAACGACGCTACAATTTAGCGGTCCTAAGCCACATCCATCCATCTACTCATTTAATTACCCAGCATTAGGTAAAGAAAACGTTGCAAACTCAAAATAATCCTCTCCGTACTGAATCTAGGTGAGTTCGGTTCAAGTCCTTGCCTTCGTTTCGTAAGAGGTACGTACCTACGGTTGGCGAGTGTGAAGATCTTCAACAGACGCTGTCGGTCAGAGATATTAATAGTCGTGGGTTATCGTGGCCCCTACTACGCAACTCGCGATGTAAACCACAAATACCTCCTACCATGCGCTCTGTTATTGATATAGCTCAAAGAATTAGCAAGCTAAAGTGGCAGTGGGCCTGCCATATCTTGCGAACCAACAACCGTAAAACGTGTTCTTAAGTGGAGAGCGCAACTCGGCAAACCTAGTGTAGAAAGCCCTCCGGCCAGATGGGATGATGATCTGCGAAAGACTACGCTAAATGCTGGATGCGATAAGCTGAATATAGGGCGCTATGGCACTCATTAGGGGAGGCCTTTGTTCAGCCGTGGTCTACTACCAGGTTGATGATGATGATGATTCGCTCCTTAAGTCAGGGAGTCACTCGAAAAGCGATAGTCGAGGTTTCCGATTTATTTTTATACAAAACCTAATGTACGTTACTTTACTCACTTACCATGTACCTAGGCATTGTGTAGGTATATTCATGGCAATTTGATTCGCACATTTGTATAAATTGACTGTATGGGTTATCCAATCGCAAGCCATTATGAGTTCTAGAATGAAGTAACCTTTATAGTCAATTTGGTATAAAGATCAGCATCAATGTTTACAACCAATCACGAAAACTAACCAATTTTACCTCTATTCAGCCAGGATTAGGGTTCATAGTAGATTGATTTCAGATTGAAATTTATTCGATCGCAATTAGATTCGACTATAGATCGAGATGATCACCTATTGTAGAGGCAGTTTAGTATTGCCAGTTGTTATGACGATAAAACAACACTTGTGGTTATTTCATTTAATACGCCTTTTGTTCTTCATGAAACTAAGTGAGCTTTGATGATACCTAACACTGAGTCATGTTAGGTCGTCTCGCGAGATTATTTTTAATTATTTTAAAACCTACTTGTAGGTACTTATAGCATGAATGAATATTTATTTGCTTTAATAGGTAAGAAATATTATTTGTGGTTTTCCTTGTGGTTTAAAAGCATTTTCATCCGACTCTAAGAAAGGAGGCTGTTCTTAACTCAAAAGGTTTTTTATGTGTTTGCCTCAGAATTTTTTGCTATGAGATATGTATTCTTGTGTTCCCCTACCCTCTTATACACATATTATCAAAAACTGATAAGTGTATATTTTTTTTTTCATTAATAATGAATAGGTAGTTACTTTACTGATTTCTACTACATCGACGATGCTCTCTTTAAAGAACTTGAAGTCGGTTTATAATTTCTTAAAACATGTCAAATAATTCTTTGTCTCTTAATTCGTCCTAAAACAACCAGTTAAAACGAATTAACAGAAACGGGTTCTCGTTAAAAGATACTCGCTTTACTACGGAAGGGTCCTTTAACTAGTTTAGGAAGGACAGTGGATTTAGAAGCAATTAAAGTTGGTTAATCCAACTATCTTGTAGAAAAGCCTTCTAAATAGATGAGCGAGGCAGTACAAAGAACTTGACTTATCTATGGGTCGTTCAATAGTTGCTTTTCTTAATTAGATCATCATCATCAGCCCTTTATTAGTCCGCTGCTGGACATAAAGAAAGAAGAAAGAAAATACATTTATTTGAACCATTAAAATACATGACGCAATATTTAAATACAAAAAACACATAAATATAGAGATAAAAATTATTTAAAAAAGGGACCAAGAAGACCACTGTCATCAACACACACACACCTTCACATTTTGCCGCAAATTTTCAGGCAGTCTTTGACATGTCGGAGGGACGTTTGCCAAGTTGCAGTCTCCACTGAAAAGCACGTTTACCTCAGCAGTAGGTTCTACGCGAGATATGGACGGTCGACTGTCCAGTTTGCTAATTATTAGAGCTACGTCGATAACTTTGACTGTCTGTCGGATATAAGATGGATAACGTTGGTCCAATACTATCACACTATTATAAACTTATAAATGTGATAGTAGGGATGCTTAGAAGGATGGAAAGGATGGATGTTTAAGTTGTAACTATCCTTCACCATGGTGTAGGAAATAATACTAGAATAAGTATCGATTGGTCTTGACTTAGAATTTGCTAGGTGCTAGATACTACCTACCATGTCTTAATTTGGCAGATAGTAGACAAGCACTTATTTACTACTGTACCTAATGTACACTCACGGCACTCATCAAGATTATTGTTTCCTGAAATGACTATGGTTTATATAGGAGGCTAACTAAATACACGTCCGTTCATCGTGACATTTACAGTAAACATAGTATCAATGTATGTATGACCCGCCTATAACTCCATGTAACTGTAAAGCATCATGCCATACAGGCAGCGCGTCCCCTTTGTCCGTTGTTTATAACTGCAATAAAGTCTAGGGAACTGTGTTCTAGCTAATAAATACAGTGTTTATCTGTGGAGATGTGAAGTCAATATAATTACTTTTATTTATTTATTTATGTAAACACAGCCTGTTTCTCAAACACCACATAATATTAAGTAGTAGTTATGTATAACATAGAAGAAAGACAGGTCACACTCAGCAACCTGTATGTAAATACTAGATGCGCCACGCGGCTTCGCGCGTGAAAATTTATGAATAGTCTTTTTTTAATCCAGGCCTAGAACTAAGTCTAGTCAGAGTCAAATTTCAGTCTGTTCCGTTCATTAGCTTTGGTGTGAAGAGGTTACAAACATCCATTCATCCAAACTTTCGCATTTAAAATATTGATGTGTTTTTGGTATTACATTTGTACATCCCCAATTCTCAGCAGCAGATACTTTCATATTCACCCTCGTTTACCGTTTTCATCAAACTCTTTGAATCGAAGTTCCTAAAGCGTTAAACGGAACAACTTGCCGCAAATCGTTAAACCTGATCTCGCTCTAGCAAGGCTAACTTCAATTAACCTCAGTTTAATTTAAACGCCTGGTGCCGGCTAAGAATGTTCACCACCCCAAGGACCTCAACACTTCCCGCGGGGTTCGTAAAGGGCCAAGGGATACCTTATCGGCCAGGGTAAAGCTCCTAAAGCACATACCATTTTTACCACCGAGTTGTGTTCTCCAACTCGCACGCGTAGAGATTAGCGATCGTCCATTTATCACGTAATGTTTTTTTACAATATTTTCACCAATAACTTTATTGACCTTTTATTTTTTTTAATCATTTGTAAAAAAATGTTTGTTACCAGATAACACAGAATGACCTGAGATCCGACTAGGCAAGTGTTCTCCAAAAAGATAAACGGGCAATTATAGTTTAGACATTTTTGACAAAAGTTTTTATACAAAATTAAAGGACGAAGCTGCTAATTTAAAGATTATCTTTTGGTGTAGACCAGACTAAGTCTTCAAGCGAAATGCGTTTAGAAATAACCGACGATAATGACAACTTTCATACATGTTCATACATTCCCAAGAAGGTTTACGATTGAAAGACACTCAACTCGCCTGTTGCAACTACAAATTATCAATATTAAACACCGTGGGAGAGACACTTGTTTCTATATTCTTTAGACCAGGAGCTGTGTTGGTTTTTATTACTTCATATTGTGCTCTTTATGCACCTATCATCTCGTTTGTTTCATTTAGTTCGATGAGTAAGTTCAGAATTTTTTTTAGAAGACTCATTCATCGACCTCTGCGCAATGGGCGCTCGCGCGTTTTCAATTCCCGTCTCGGGGCAAATGTTTATATGTTTTATATATATTTTTAGGGTGTTCTGGGTGTTTCTATAAATAATTTATATATCTGTGTACCTGTACTGTGTATAATGTACTAAGTATATCAGCTACCTAGTACCAATAACGGCTATAACTCAAGTTCTTGAGACTAGACACTGTGTGAATTGTCCAGTAAGAAACTAAGCACCACCTCTCATGCCTTTCACAATAGAGATAGAACGTGGAAAGTGTAAATATTGACTGTCAGAACGCCGGAAAGTGTTCTGTGACTGCCCATGGAAGTAAATCTACAGTGCGACCACTATATCTGTGAAGACGGAAATAGAATTTCCTCAAACTTCGATTCTCAGATGCTACTCGTTCACTACTTTCTAAGTAGCTTGAAATTTGCGCCATCCCAAATCTAGTGTGTGAGCAATTCGTTTTTTTCTACTAAACCAACATAATTTCTCTCATAAATAAAGTTGTCTCTAGTAAATGCTTGATGGAAGTACATTAGTATAGGAAAAACAGATTTAAGATCTCGTTTTGACAATTTAGGCCTACATTTTTTTTGTTGGATTTCCTAAATAATGCCCAACTCTGCTTAGCTTGGGGCTAGATGATGCAGTGTAGAATTATTTATTTTATTTTGGTTTTTATTTTATTTATATGATAAAATTCAATAAGGTTGAATCAGGGAAAGAGTATCGTTAGTAAATGTACTGCCGTGTCTATCTCTACCGTTGACACAGTTTACAGGTTAGTAAAGCATTGTATGACTGGAGTGTAACCTTTTCAATTCACAGATATTTTGTTGGATCTAGACACAGAAGCTGATGAATAAGTCATGGTTACGGATGTTTTGATTGGTCTTTTGTTCTTGTATGGACTACTAATTAGAGAAATTGTAGTTAACTACCTAATTAAAAGGGTGGGAAAAGGTAGGTACATAATAATAATAAAGACTTAATGTTCTGCTCAACTTGCTTTCTTATTTAGGTACTAATATTTATGCCATACCTACTCACTTTCCAATCAACAAGTTTTATAACACCTGCTTTGTAAGATTGATAACTTCTGTGAGAGAAAATTGTTTTAGCCTTCTACTACCCCATATTCAGTCGGACAATTTTCCATTCAGAATTGGAATTTGAGTATTTCTGACATATTATTATACAAACACTAAGAACCAATTAAATATACTAGTTTCATACAATTTTTTTAGTTTATAGTTTTGGTTTGCGAGAGACATATATCGCTGGGGTCACATACAGCGAGTAGGTAATAAGGGTTAAGTAACATATTTTTATTAGCACAGCCGTATACACTACTATTCCAATGGTTAAGAATAAAAAACTGTATTTAATGGCCATTTGGTCTAGCCACTGAAATATGTATGACGTAAGTCCATAAGTTCACTCACTAATTACCTATGCTTTGACCACGCATTACCCCACATTCTAACACAAATTTAGTCCAGCATTATTTAAATAACCCGTGACTACATTATCGGTAGATCTAAAGGTTAAGTCACACAGAATCTAACGAATCCAGAAAACTAGGGTCCCTGAATAACGTGTAGTGTAATACCGCTATTACAGAACTCTTCATTCTTTTTTGATAAAAAAGTAAGTACATGTAAAACTTAAAACTAAACAAGACAGGTTATGGCAAAGGAGGCTGAACTGAACCCTTAAAAGAGCTAGAAGAGAACTCTTTGAACTGAATTATATCGAAAGCCTGAAGAACCTTATTGGGAGATAAGCCACTAACTCCATCAAAGGCAAGAAAATAGGTAACGTAACGTAACTGAATTTGGATATTTTAAAAAACATAGGACATCCTATTTTTAAATTCGGTTAGAAAAGAACACCATTATTACACAGTTTGCTCCGAAAAAATTCAAATGATTGAGTAGGTATTGCTTATTAACAAGTATGAAACATAGTTTCTGGATAGGTTTGCTTATATGGTAGTTTGAAAATGGTATTAATGAAGGCAGCATAAGTACCTACATACAAAGGTGGCAAATAGCGATCGATTTCTTGTCAACAATTACATATTATTATGTCTGAATGGATGAAAAAGAGTGGCAGAAAAATGTATAATAGAAAAAAGCGAGTGTAGCTATAGCCTTAGTCTTATTCTAGCGATAGTGCCAAGGCATTAATATAAATATCGCCCTAAATATTTTACGATAATCGACGTATGCACTTGCCCTAATTCGTTTGAAGTTAATGATTCATACAAAAGCGTGGGTGAATAATACTTTTTCGCTATTGTTTACGAAATGTGATGCGATCATTGTTTCTCTTCAAGTTAATCAGAAAACGATGTATTATTCTTTAGTTACAAATATATTATGCCTGCTTAAGTTTTCTGAGAATCTATTATAAATACGAAAGTTTGGATGAATGTTTGCTGCCTCTTCACGTCAAAAGTACTGAACCGATCGGACTGAAATTTGGAATAGACGTAGTTCTAGGCCTGGAATAAAACATAGGCTACTTGTCATGAAGTTTTACGGTGAACCGGGGCGCAGCTAGTCTCTTATATACGATGACGTCATTGACACAGCGAGCAAAGTTCCGCCTGCGATGCAGGGGTTCCAGGTTCGATTCCTGCCTTTGACAGAAATGTGGCGCGATCTGCAAATTTGTTCTTGGTGTTTCCTGTGTAGGTTTATTGAAGAAAAAATATCAATTTAGGTAAAAGCTGTAGTATTAAGTACTTACTTAGGAATATATAAGTTTTCAAGTACCCATAAGACAAGCACATCTGAGCTTGGGGCTAAATGATGATGTGTGGATTGTCCAGCATTATCTATTCAATATTTATTAGAACTTTAACAATTTACGTGAGATCGTGTTATTTCTGAATGTAAGCAAATCCTAGAAAGTAGTCATAACCAGAAGGCAATCTATCATTTTAGTGGAATTATAAATTGCTTCTCATTTCTTAGTAATAGAAATATCTGGAACTCAGTAGCTCTGCTCATCACGTAAGTTTCCTGTTAACATGTCCAAATAAGTAGATATTTTCAGAAAGTTGAGAATTTAATGAAATTCATGGTCTAGTTTTTATTCATACTTTTCTCGTGTAAGTATCGCCGCCGGATCATATAATCGGCCAGCAGCCTGTTTATAGAATGTCTATCCCTTTATGAAAACTACGCCAGTCAATCAAATGCCCAGGCCGATCGTTGAACGATCATTATTTGACCCAGAAACAAGAAAGACTCACACAGTGCGTTTCTGTTAAATACTTTATGTGAAATTGTGGCTGTGGATAACGAGTTGTATCATATTTTTTACTGGATGATTATTTCTTATTTGGTAAGTAGTTGGTGGTTTTCATGTAGTCTCATATAAATAAGAGCTTTTCCAACACCATAGAAAATAGTATTTTTTGAGTTATTCGTATTAAAGGGTATTTTATTGACTTCGACTACATCGATGTTCGAAATTCAAAGAATATGAGATTTTAGTTCCATACAAATGCCTTGCCAAAGTGGCACTTCCAATCGAACTTCGATATCGTTTGAGCGATGACGATTGTAGAAATAGAATCGCTTCGTATCGAATGTTAGTTTGTTAGGCCTATAGGTCTTAAAGCAGTTCTACCGCTAGGGCTCGATATTGTGATGTGGTGGATCAGGTCCTGTCCATGTTTGGAAGTAGACGTGGTCCCGTTCTGTGGCGCCGCGAAACTCCAGAGATAAATGTCTTAATGCGGTACGTGATGGCTGTGGACTTTCCATCACGTGGTTCTCTGCTCATTTAGCATCACTTAGCTATTTATTTAGCTTTTCTGTTATATAAAATGTTATACAAAAGACCAATATTATGGGTTGTATTAAGTATACCAGTTACATGGTACTCAAAACACAAGCTACGCTTGAGGCTAGAAGGGTTAATGATGACGTGTCATACAAATTAACAATAAAAACATTATTTTAATGTTTACACATAATTCCTAAAAATCTGAGCTTATCCTATAAGTATCCCTCAGAATTAAATTTTTAAATTAGACTCGTATGTGTTATTCTACAACCTAAACTATCTAGATACACCTAAAGAAAAGTCCTGACACATAAAATAATTAGAATAAAAACACTTGAATTGAAAGCATCCTCTTTTTATAGGTCGGTTGAAAACTATGGACTCTCCCTGAGGGACTTTCTAAGGCTACCTTAGGGAGAGTCCATAGTTTATTATTATAAAGCGGTATCTTTGGAAAATAAAGACTTATTTTTTTGCCAGGGACACTTAATGAGGAAAAGGTTTTCAATTCAGTCAGATAAATTGTTAAACTGCATTATTTCCGTACATTTGTACATTTTTTTTTGTACATTTTTTTTTTGTACATTTTTTTTTGTACATTTGTACATTTTACAATTTGACAATAATAAAGTACGCGATGATACATGCGTACGCGCCGACGCGTGTAGGCCTGAAAGTAGAGCATGGCGTGACAGTGATTTATTCAAGTAATGTGCGTGATGAGCGAGTAAACACGGTGGGGAATTAAATACGTAGACTAGTTATGTGCATGCATGGGTGTTATCATGATTTGATGTTTTTACATAAACTAATAACCGACTTCAAATTTATGATAGATCGAAAGGTATTTATTACAAATTAATAAATAATCCTGATCATTCACACAGCAACATCTAGCGCCAAGCTAAAATTAGCTTGTGTTATGGGTAGGCACTAGATAAAATTTACTTAAAACAGTAAATTTCAGATTCACTTCTCTTGCTTCTCCTCTGTGAAATGGGGATAATAAACTGTCAAACCGATATTTATAAAAAATTAGTGATACGAAGGTAAAAGTAGCCAATTACAGGCGGCTATGCATAATAAGAGGACTTGATCATACCTTATGTAGACTGACCTCCAAATGACAGGATTAAACTCTGCAAGCTTTTAAGGCAGGCAGGTTTTCAGGCCAGTTGATGCAATGTATCATTTAAGGATGTGAAAGTTAAACTGAACAAATATCGGATTTCAAGACAAGACGGATAAGCTTACATTAGCTAGAGAAGTTGAACAAACCAGTTGCACAAAGAATCAGACAAATGACAATCATATAAATTAAGCACACACAAATCAAGCTCCTATTCCAACAGGCTACAAATAGGCCTGTTCTTTTTTTAAATTATGATTTAGCAGGCGTGGTTACTACATTCTACCACAGCTGACATTGACAGCCGGTAAACCGACACTGAACACTGAAACGAATTTATTTATGGGCGTCAGTTTTTCACACGTAAAGAGTTAATAACCCCTGCTTTGTAGCAAGGTTATGACCGAGGTTTAGGGAAGACAGGAACTGTTAAATAAAGACTAATGTGATTGGAGAGAATTGGATAATGATGTTGCTTAATGTTGAGCAAGGACTGGTAGAGTCATCGGTAGTAAATTCATGAGGACAGGATATAAACAGGTACCTATTTATAATATCAAAAGTCTTCTAATAATAGTGTTATGTAGAACGCAGGTATTTTCTTGCTATGTTTATTCACATAATTATCATATCTTTCTTTTTTGATTTTCGCTACGCTGTTGCCAGTTCTGCGTCATTTACTTCATAGCATTCAGGAACGTTAGACGCGCTTCCAATTTCAAAAGTATCAA
Organism: Eupithecia centaureata; assembly: GCA_944547425.1. Lineage (NCBI taxonomy): Eukaryota > Metazoa > Arthropoda > Insecta > Lepidoptera > Geometridae > Eupithecia > Eupithecia centaureata. Next base: position 2,592,930 of record OX155679.1, read on the forward strand.
CACAAAGGCATAGATAACACGTTTACTTTTTTCCCTCCACATTTTACCCTAAAGCTGCATGCACATATGGCACGTGCGACGGAAGAGCGTGCGGTCGCGCCAGAGATGGCGCTAATGTGCCGGGAACGGATGTGACTGGTGTGCACTCTTGTTAGCTATTTCTAGTTGGCTTCGAGAGGGAAACTCGCGGCAATAAAGTCTGTTTCCTCTATTAAATGATCGATACTAGTGAACGCTATTTGAATGCAATACGGCATACACTCATGCCGACATGCGGTTTAATTCTTTATTCAATTTCATACACACTTCAAACGTTATCAAACAACGTTTCCGGTTTTCATAATCAAAGATTGTAAACAATTCACCTGCACAAGAACTGCGATAAAACAGGCATGAATAATTAAAGAACCTGTCCAATGGTTAAACGTAGCCTGCTAGTTAAAAATAAAAATATCGATAAGCTGAGCCTTATTCCGCAATATAAATCTATGATAGAAAAGTTATTTTAAATAGAGTATACAATCAGGAGTATTGTATACCTACTCGATTTAAAATAACTTTTCTTAGTATTGTTCTCTGAAACGGAAACTGATTAGACAAATGGTCGAAAAAATTCTTTGAAATGGCTGCTTTCTGATGCCTATAACACTAATTAGCAACAAGTTTTATCCAAATTGGATTTTTAAATACGGCGATGAAATAATTATAAGCTTATGCGACGCTAAAATTAAATTCCTAAAACGATCACTGCCTCTTTCAGACATGAAAAACCTTTAATCCAAAATACTTCCTGCCGGATTAGTATCCAACACGAGTCACGACCTTGTAAAAACATTGTTGGGTGTAATGCGGAATCCTAAAAAAGATTTGCTACGTGGAGCATGAAAACGCAACATGTATTTTGTAGCACTAATCGATTTACTGGCAACATTACAATAAGCCTGTCTATCCATCAGCTAAACGTTTTCCGGCTTCCGCACTTTCTTTCCCTCGTGCGCCAATTTGTATCAATTTGACAGCTGACAGGTGTGCCGAGAAAAAGTTGCGAAATGGGTGGTTTTTACCAAAGTTCCTGGTGTAAACGAAGCTTAAGAAACTCTTCGACCAAATTTTAACACGCTTCGTTAAAATGGGTTAGTAATAAAATAAGAAGTAAGTACCTACTTTATTCTTAATAAGTAAACAAATCCGCGAAACTAAAACAATGACACAAGCTGCAAAAGTGGGTACTTACCTACTTAACTTACATAGGTACCGTATCTTATAAACAAGTCAGTCACTAATAATAAGATAAAACAGAAGATAAGCAAAGTGCAAAGTTTGACGACCGACACAGCCATAATAAGAAAAATAATTACTAGGCAAGCTCTTTAATTAATCTGAATTATTATGAATCATAATCAGGAAAGATTATTTCATGCGATGAACATTTGGTTGATCAGAATGATTGCGAGCATGTGGCAAACACATCTGTACGGAGTAGGTGGCCTATTTCGGTCTGTGACACTGTTTCGCGGCGTCAGCTTCTCAGAAGACGGATCATACACTTACAAGCAATTATTTTTATAACGGGACTGATTTTCAGCGAAATAAGGAAAATAATTCTGTTTACGCTGAATCGGAACTAGCAGAAACAGTTTTGCGGAAAGCCCGAGCAATTCTTGTTAGAGAAACTGAAAAACTATTCCGAGAGATTGAATCAAATTAAGAAAAGTCAGAAGTAGGTAACCAGAGATAAGAATATTTCTAAAAGTTCGGTACGACGCTGAAGTTGTGTACCTAGGTGCTTAAAAGTTTTGAATACCTAACCATTAACAGTTAGGTGAGGTCACTGTCACTACACTACGTAAAGGGAGAACCGTCACCAAACAAAAATACTAAATATTCAGAAACGGCTACTAGACTCTTTGGTTAAAGTCAACAATAGGGATTTTTTTTATTGAGGGCTGAGAAACTGCAGTCATGTCACTTTTAAATCTTTTGAGTATTATTTCATTCTTCTCTTATTTGACATAATTTTAATCACCACTACTTTGTATATTATAGCTCATTTACAAAGTCATGGTGATGTAAATACATTGAAAAACATTTCTATTCTACCCTATCTTAAAACACCTTTTTACCTAACCTACCTACCTTTTTAAACGTATTTCGCGCAATAGATAAGACTAGGTACTATTATAAATATTCACGGGTATTTATCGCGTTAATGTACCTATTTTCCCGACGTTTTAACAGGTTTACACTTTGTCGTGGTCACGGGATGACTGATGGCATGACAAAGTTTAAATGTGTAACGTGAATAAGAATAATATGCGTTCTGATCGCGTATAAGTTTAAAAATAATAAGATATAGATAATATATAGAAAATAGGAGTTATAAGCAGGACGTAGGGTATAGGACCATTTCGGCATGAGCATCTCCGGGTGTTTGAAATATCAACCAAAACCTTATGCAGAGCCAAAAGTAACAAAACTTTATCTTGTTCCAGAATTCTTCAGGAAACTGCTAAAGCTGTCTCGCGAGGAGTTCCACTCGATGTTCAAGCGGACGTACGGGATGATTTACGAGCAACACTCTTACGTGTTCGAACAGCTTTTTGAGCAACTCGAAAGGTGAGAACTTTCATTCATCTTAGAGGTTCCTAAAAGAAGGATCCTCCGAGGATCGATAAAGTCAAAATGATAGAATAGATAAATAACTGAGTACCTTAGGTGTAAGAAAAATGGAATGGCTAGTCTATCAAAAAATACTGAAAAATCAATTTAAATGATTCGTGGATACCATATGCCTCGCCGAATGCTTCTGGAAAGATCCAGTTCAGCTATTTATGTCGTGTTCCTCGTGCAAGTTTTGTAATGAGGTTTTATAAAACCATACGATGGAATAGCTGTAAGAAAACACCGAAAATACCATTGTCACTCCGCCTTTTTTATTTTCTCTTAAAACTCAAGGAAGTTGCTTGACCTTGCATTCTCAATATTTGAAGTTCCTTTTGACCACTTCATCAATCCATCATCGCTTTTCACTCAGCTAATTCGCAAATGCTGTCATCATGTAATTTCTTACGGCAAACAAATTCTGAGTATCTTCCGAGTGTTTCTTTGAAAACTCAAGGTTTCCTACATTAAAAGTTGAATTCTGTTTCAGGTACTACGCGCGAGGAGACACCAACTTCAGCGTGATGATGGACAGCTTTTTCGGGATCCTGTATGAGAAGATGTTCACGGTCCTCAACTCGCAGTATCAGTTTGATGAGAAGTGAGTCCTATTTATTTCAACATTAAGCCTATTGAACTATAACCATCAATGTCATCCACTAATCCGCAGTATTGTCTGGTAATCATATATAACTCTTGTTTGTAAGTAGTTACAACATAAGTATCAAAGAGGTCGTCAACCGTTATCAACACATTTCACGGCGATTAACCTCCCATAACTGACGCCATAATCACCGACTGCTATCTTATCCAGGTCCTATGCGCGTACTAACTGTCAACTAGTCTATGAGATGGTAACAGATAAACCGTATAATAGCTTGTTTAAGGCGAAGCACGAGTGTTATATGGATGGCTTTATAAACAATAGACACCCCTTTACGACCGGTGCAGGATTGCTTGGTTATGGTGCGGTTTATCGCCTGCCACGAGCCACAATGGAGGAGAAATTTGTCACTCGCTTACCGGAATCTAAAGGAATATCTATCTATCTTACTTATTCTGTACCTAGCTGATTTCTTGAAATTGCATTCATTTTTTATGTTATAAGGTAGGTTTACATTAGTTTTTAATAGAGCTATCGTCAGTGAATACAGGGGTAGCGCATGGTAAAGTTTATACGTTGTGGCCGGAACTAAAAGCCTTTGCTCTGAAATGAGGTGGTAAAAGGATGGTTAAATCTAGTTAGTGGGTTAACTACATTGTAGGGATGCGCTGTTTTCACGTGACGGGACGAAGCGGCAATCCAATTAGGTGGCCATATTGGACCGTTGGAAGGAAGCTCGACTTATGCAAGATAGGGTTTGAAATGTAGAAAATGGGAAACTAAGAATCGTTTTATTGGTGCGTTCTTTCTGGCCAGGATCTAAACAATAAGAAGCCTGAAGGTTACTCGAGGCAATGATTGTCTTTTTTTCGTGTCTATAAAATCAAATTTGGAATCAAGTCATTCTTCGAATGAAATTCTTATTTTAAAGGAGTTTTAATTTAGTAGTAAGAGACATTGTAAATAGACCATCCCAATCAAAGTACTTGTCTCAAAGAACCGGTAGGTCTCGACCCGTAATGAGATGGGGATTCGGGATTATTGGTCGTACTTGGTACAACTTTTGGATTGCGGGGAAAGTTTGCCGAATGCAAGCCAAAAAAGTTTCTAGTGGCTTGGTTGTTTTGGCTGAACGTCGCTAAACATTTAATTCGTGTAGGTCCTGCTTTTGTAAGTGAGTAATGCCAAAAACATTGTTTTTATTGCTCATGTTAGATGCGGTCATGTTTATAACTGTGAGCGTAGGCGTTTTAGAAGAAGTTTAGGAGGAAATATTAAAAGAAACACCTTCGAAGAACTATGACGTGATGTTGCTTTCAATATATACCCATAATTTAGCATGTTCTATAACTAAACGAATGCATTTACCTACAACTCAATCCATTCATATGCCAGGAATGCCTCTGTATCAAATATAAAACAATCTGGACAACTTGATGTTTCGATTTTATTTCCTCATTTGAATTCAAACTACAATTGTTTTTAGATTGAAATAAATGTGATTACATTGAAAAGTTTTAACAATTTGAAATATTAACACAAATTTTAGTTAACACAACAAAAAGTTACTATGAAATCAATCTAAAGGAGTTCACCAATAAAAGAGACTTTCTGAGCAATTTATCTGAAAAGAAAAACAAAATCAACAAAACACACTAACGAAGATTTAGACGTCTTTTACAGACGTTCAAAAGCCTTTGTTGCTTATCGTACAATAAATAAGGTTACCTAGACTGTTTTTAAGGGCGTTCCTTGTCTCCAGATACCTAAAATGCCTGAACGAGAACATGCGCGATATCCAGCCCTTCGAGGACGTCCCTAACAAGCTGACAATGCAGTTGAAGCGCGCAGTGGTCGCCACTCGGACCTTCCACAAGGCGCTGAGGGCTGGTGCTGATGTCGTCAGGAATATGATACAAGTAAGTTGAATCCTTCATACGACAGACGACATTCTAAGTACGAGCACCAACAAACTGCTCAATATGTACCTACCTTATATCATCATAATTACCTATAAGCTTGTCTACATTACTGTGTGGTTTGTAGCTTCTCCAAATTGTACCGCTATTTATTCATCTTATCCTTTTCGCATCCATGCCAACCAGGGCTTGTTGCCAGTCATCAACATTTTGTTGTTCAAATTACTTCCTTCTTTGGTTCGCAAAATGTCTAAACAGAAATTCCTATTCCAAACACCGAGTTTGATGACACTTCGAGACCACTTCCGCACTAAAAGCCATCATGACAGGGGTTTGCAAACATCGAATTCCAATAGGTACTTATTACTGTTCACTGTTATCACCCTATTATTGTCAACAGCTGGTAGCCAAGCATGGCCTGTTATTGCTAATTCATGCAAATCGTGCATACCAGACATCCTGTGCTATTGTCAAAGTCTGAAAACGTCTTGAGATCCTCCATTTATGTACGCAACAGCGTAATCCAAAACCTCACCTTAGTTTTGAGAGCGTGACTGAATAATCTAACTATATGAATTTCCTCGCGGAACAAATAATAGCCTAAAAGGCATCACGCTTAAGTTGAAAGTTCCAGTAACTGTTATGCTGAACACGCCTATTACAATGCAAATCCGCTAATCAATGCAAATTCCGCTGACCTTCAAATTACGCACGCGAAGCATGTAAAATAATGTAAATCTTCAGTTTAGCAAATGACTCATTAGGTACATTAGGAACAATCGTCGCTGAGTTCGTTGATCCCTTTTGGCGCTAACAAGAGACTCGGATTTATTGAGGATTTATTGCTTTTCTAAAATTAAATCGAGTTGGCACTCGCCGAGCGCCTGAGCTGTGGCTTTGAATGAGTAATAAAGGACTTTATTGATCTTTAGTTCTAAATACCTGTTCACCTGATATTGCTCACTCTACGAGTATAAATAGCATCACATATGGAAGACGTGGAATGACTTCCATTTTTGCCTGACTTTTCTATTTTGGATGGCAGGAGTGGGTTAAGTACTTCGCTTTCGGTAGTTTCGACACTTCAGCATAAAGATTAACTTATCATAAATCCCTTTTCCATTTCGAAAATACAATCCAAATCTTTGTCAGGCTATAAATGTAGGTTGTCGACCCAGTAAAGCGCAGTAACCATTACACAGATGCAAGTCTATTACCATTTCTTCGGCTCGCCGTCAGAGGTTATGCATTGCAAATGAACTTCGGAGAATTTCACTGCATTACGAGTGGGTGCTAAGTGTTGAGCACGGTGAGCACCTCATCGTTTAGTAATACACTCAGGTGAGAACGTTATTATAGCACTGTCATGGTATATCCATGGTGAAAGTAACTATAATACTGCTTTATTTCGAAATTGTACGGTCAATGGCCAACAGTCGTAAACAGAAATATTCAAAAACAGTAAAAAACATATGCAACTACTTATAAACTTTTGGAAAACAGGACCAGTTCAAAGATTTTTGTCGTTGTTTTTATTTACTACTTCTGTTTCTCGTATACTTGTACTTACAACGCCAAAAAATGCTGGACGCAGTTTTAAAAACTTTAAATGCATGCTCTTGGAAGGTTTGACCTTGTTCAGCTATTTTTGTCGTTGCTTGAAGCTTTAATGTTACTTCTCTAGAATATTCTTGTCGAGAAGCTGGCATATCTCTTGGGTCACTGAAAAGCTAATGTGCTGTGTTCGTCACGGATCATTACCCAAAGTGCGTGGGTTCTTATCCCAGGTAAATCGATCACATCTTTTCGTCACAGGCGGTTGTGCGTCTGTGCTAATTTTAGCTTCACACAAAGGATGTAAGCAATGGACGTTGTTGAAATGTCATTTAAAATGGCATCTGACCTTAATTTTATGACTGTTTGTCATTCCCATGATCTTGGGGAATTATGAGCCGGTGTCCTTTGGACGGCCTGCCCTCAGAAATGGGGCCTGGTTTATAATAATTATTAAGCATATTAACAAGCTGTAACACGACCAAATCTTCGTTTCCAGGCCGGAGTAACCTCAGAATGCGTATCGTCCTGGACCCGCCTGCAATACTGCGGTCTTTGCGGGGAGATGAACCCCCCTGCCTGTTCGAGATACTGCCACAACGTCATCCGAGGCTGCTTGCCGGCCCATGCTGATATCGGGGAGAGTTGGGACGCGTATGTCGGTGAGTACGGGAGTTTGGAACTTGGTGGGATTGATAGAGGGTGGTGAGTTGTTAGAGGTGCAGAATTGGTTTTCAGAGCAAATATGGAAGGAATTAGACGGAAGTGCCTTTGTGATGAGGGTTGCTCGAATATTCTGCTCTGAGAAGACAGAGTATAACTAGTATACTATCACTCAACCAACATTGCGTTTTTATAAAGAGCGCTGCATTTTTCCGTAATACATAGTTTTCTTTTCAATTCAAGCGTAGCGTCTCATAACATAACTAATGGTTATTCATGCACAATTTAAGGAAATAAGTGTTCCACATATTATGCAACAAATAACAATGTAAATTGGTATTAATTACAGAGGCCGTCGATAAAGTAGCCGATAGGTTACTGGGACCGTTCAATATCGCAATGGTCGTTGAACCCATCGACATCAAGATATCCGAAGCTATAATGAGCTTCCAGGAGCACAACCAGGAAATATCACAGAAGATATTCGCTGGATGCGGCAAGCCAGTGTTAGGTGGCGGCGGAGGCGCGGGACCTTTCATACCATCCGACAAGACACGCAGATCCGTCCGATCAATCCCCGACTTCGACTGGAGCCAGAAAACAAATGACGTCGACGACTTCGAGATAGAAGCCTCATTCGAAAGTCTAATCCACGGCGACCCGATGCTTGCCGACCTTAGAACACCAGAAGGTATACGCAAGACCACAGCCGAAATGGCCGAACAGTCTAAACTACGAAACAAGTTCCTGCAATATATGAAAGGTGATATACCTTTAGAAGAGTACGAAGAACATGAGAGGAAGAAGAGAGACGCGAATCCGGACCCGGCGGGCGTGAGTGGAATGGATATAGACTTCAAGAATTACGAGTTTGATGGAAAGAAGGGATCGAAAAGGAAGAAGCCAGCTGCTAAGCTTGATGAAGGCCATGGTAAGTACCTACCTAAACAGTTAGAAACACAAAAGAATTAAATAAAAGCAATTGCATCTCCAAAACCAGCGCTCATATTATGTATTCCTAAATAGGAACTTTATGTAAATGATTCCATTGTGATCGCCTTTGGAGATGATTCTAATTATGGACAAACTAGGTTCCTTTCCATATTAGAACGCCCTTCATAGGTACGACTTAGGTCAGTTGACTTGAATCAGGTTTTATGTGATTCAGATTCAATTGGATAATCATTTGATCTCTTGAGCAAATGTAGAGTTGAAACCTATATTTGGTATCTACATAAATGAACCAAGCTTCTTGTGATACTTTAGGTGTTCTTTCATCCAAGACAGTATCAAGGGACTGGTAACTCAGACTTCAAATTGAGAGTTTTATATAATAGTTTTACATTCGTAGTCCGTTCCATATGCACACTCAAAATCTGTTATTTTAGTATGAGTCCCAATTTTTATCACAATATTGCCATTAAAAAAATAATTGGAGAAAGTTCTTCAACTGTACCTACAGCCGTTTATCGCTCTGTGTTTGATGATGCATTTTTAACATTTTTCAACTCTTTATTCTATTTTCACCTCGCTTTTGCCTAACATAAAACCTAGCCCCTTACCTTCAGCCTATATCTAACACCTAGCCCCTACCAAACTCTTACCTACGAACTTTATATCTGGACCCTAACTACGTACGTTATCCTATCTTCCCTAATTCCACCTATTTATCTAGGAACCTATGGTTTAAAAGTTCCCCGCTCGTTTTCCCAGGTTCGGAATGGGGCGGCCCCGCACTAGAGAAGCTGGTCAAAGAGACGCGCACTCGCATGCGTAACTCCAAGCGGTACTGGAACCACCTGCCTGCCTTGCTCTGCACCGCGACCAGTGTGCCCACGTCTCCGTGCTTCAATGGATCTGATGTTGGAAGGTTTGTATCTGATGCATCATCATCTTCCTTTATCAGCCTGTCCACTGCTGGACATAGGCCTCACCTAATGATATGTACCTGATGCATGGAAACCGCTAATACATTCACAACTCTATGCTAGTATTATTAGGATTGAAAATTGGATGACATAATCTTACGAATGCGTATGGACCCCAGTAATACATTCATAAATCTATTGCTCGAGGGAAAATTGTATGACACAATTTCACGAACACGTTTGGACACCACTAATACATTCATAACTCTATGCTAGTATTATTAGGAGGGAAAATTGGATGATATCTTAAGAATACGTATGGACACCACTAATAGGTACATTCTATGCTAATATCCGAAAGCTGTGTGCAGCATTTTTTTCGAAACTTACAAAAATATAAAGTTCCAACTTATGGACCACTTTTTTATGGCACTGTCAATTAATTTAGCACTTTCCTCCCAGCTACACCCTGAGCGCGGCGGGCGAAGGTGTCGCGGGCCAGGCCTCGAACCCGGAGGTCCGCGGCGCAGTGAACCCCGAGGCCGTGGTGGCCGCGCAGAGCCAGAGCGAGACGCTCCGCATGCTGACCGCTAAGCTCAAGGACGCTTACAATGGACAGGAGGTGCAGTGGACTGATGCCACTGATAGAGGTAATTGATTTTTATATAATTTGATTTAAGGTCTCCACACACTGAAGCCGGAGGCGGAGCGGAGGCGAAGGCGTGCGAGTTGTATTCTATGGAATCCTATGAAAGCCTACACACACCGCTTCCCCTCCGGCTTCAGCGACGTGCCGTGGTGGTATTGACGTAAGAATCGACCCTAACAACTCAACCCACGTCTTTAAAATCAACTGAAAGAACCTAAAAATTAAAAGGAAAAGCAACGGTACAGCTTCCCTGTCTATATTTTTAACATCTCAACTGTTCTCACCAATCCGCCTGCTAACAGTGGAGTTTTTTTTTTTGGGTCTGCCTTTTGCTTATTGTATGCTTTAAGTTGAGACGAAAGACTTGAACGAAAAAAGCCCTCAAAAAAGTGAACTCAAGAGAATATGCAGAACCCCGGAACACTCCACTTCATTTATCCTCTAAAGATATTATGCTGAGACAGGACCTACTGGTTCGCTGCTTACTAAAGTACTTAGTTTCAAGCTGTGAACTTATAAACTTCTTAACCATTCTTAAACTTCTTTCTAAGAATATAACACTTGCATTATACTCAACTCTATGGACAAATCTGATCAATAACTCTTTCCCCAGAAATGCACATCTCCCGCATGGGCTCTTTAGACGACTACGGCGAAGAACTCGACTCTGGCTCCGGCTCAGGCGACTACAACAGCGGAGACGACGGCCCACCTGATGACGACGAGGACTCCGACAATGCTGAAGGTAAGAGCCCACTACTCAAGTCCCACGAAGCAACGAATAGAGAAACGATCAGTCCGTTCTGTAGGAGATGCCTCAGTCAGCTGCCCAGAAAGTCTCGGCAAGCGATGGAGTAACAGACACAAGTTCCTCTCTCTACTAAAGTAACTTGCAGGCTAACTACAGAATTTATACTTTGTGCCAGTTTAAGGCGTGTAACGAAAAGTTCAGAGGAATAGAACCAAATCTTTCATTAAAATAAATACGCGATTCTGATCATGTTGATTTACATGAAAAACTGTTTTCTAGATGTCTATTTTATGAATAAAACCCATCACTAAAGTCCCGTTTCATTTTCAGCTGGCTCTGGCAGATACGAAGAGCCGACATCAGTACCGCTACCAGAAAACCCCACACTTCCCACAGAACCACCATACGGACCCAGTATAGTCGACACTCCGGGAACCAACAACGTGTTCCTCCCAGGCCGACCCCGGACCATGGATAATCCGGAGACCAACGAACCGGACGCACCGAGCGGAGACGCGAGGGAAGAACCAGTGGCCTCATCAGCAGAGCGACCGTCGGTGCAAAAAGCGTTGTTCACCTACGCCTTACCGGTCGTTTGCGCGTGGTTCGGAACCATCGTTACTGACTTGTTCTAAGCGTGTGAGTGGGCACAGTTTGCGTCGAGCTTTTATGCGTCTGCGCAAATCGAGTACAAAAGGTGTACGCGCAGTCGAGGATAACATACGGAATTATTTCTCGGGGAACTAACTTTGGACACTAAAATAACAGTTTAGAGTACTCGTTAAATGATAATGAAATTTACATCTAAAGACATCTTGAGCAGACGCATTTAAGTTTGACGAGCAATGATAGTGAAGTGACGGTATGTTAAAGTATGGGACAGCCTAGTCAGAGGACGTGAAGTTAGCCACGCGCTACTGTGATATTGTGGACGGAATCGAACGAACTAGCAACAAATTGATGTTTCGCTACGAAAGTAGCGAATTAATTTATTGATATTTTTATGAGTTGGTTACGTTGGGCGTGGTACATCTTGACTGTTGTGAAGTTAGACGCAAGAGATGAGTGAAAGCCTTAGGAAATTAATATGTACCAAGATTATCTAAGTTTACAGCGGTCAAGATGTATTGCGCGTACTGAAAGAGGTGGACGACAATAATTCGGTCTCGACTCGACGTAGTTACATTCCTACCGGCTTGTAGAAAAGCGGGTAGCGGGCAATTCTTTATTATTTTCGGCATTATAGGTTTATATTTAGCACAAATTCAGCCAAATTTTTATTGTATTTATTAAAAATGATCTTTCTTCTTTGTAAATAAATTGTAAATGCTAGATAGTGAATGTATGTTTCTAATTTGTAGTTGTGGTAGTCGTTTCTAACGCCTTACGTTTTACTTTACAAACGAAATCATATCAGTAACACCCACTATAAATACATGTTATATATCCATTAACTTTTATTTTACACCATATTACATTAACCGCGTTATAGCAAATCAATTGGAATATCTCTTAAATGTAAATATAATCTAAGTTTACGAGTTATATATAAAATAAGGTAAGAGACTGATTTGACTTGGATTAATTTTTACGAATAATCATTTAAATTCTATATTCATTTTATTGACATATTTTAACCGACTGATGATAGAGGTAATTTAATTCTTAGGTATAACTTAATTTAAGGTGCTCAAAATATAATTGGATCACATATTCCTCTAACTACTTTATTTAAGTACTAAATGAACTACTTTCGCAACTAAAATGTGGCCCAATTGTATTTTAAGTACAAAAACTCGTTAATTATTTATCATTTATTTTGGCTTCAGCTTTACTTTGCTAGTAATTTAAATTATTAATTTGGATTGTACTATGTCGCGTACATGTTAAAAACTAGGCAATTTGTTAAACGACCGATATAATACTTTACAAATTAATAAAACACGCGTTAGATTTTAACACCAGTGTATGTATATTATATTTTAAGTGTTAATTTATCCTAAAGAAATACGTAAATATGTCATAGCTACTTAAAATATTCGTCTGGATAACAACAGTTGACGCTAAAATGAAGGTTTATTGTAATAATTACGTCAAAATAATAGATAACGCACAATACCGTAAATAGCTAATGAACTCTTAATATAAAAGTATACACACTTTAGCAGTTTGACTGCTTTTAATTGAATCAACAAAGAATTGGTTTTAATACTTTTTATGCCGCGTTCTATTGATTTCTGGAAAAAAACCGTATATTTCATGCATTCAAAACATTACAGCCGTAACCAATACTATTATTCTTATCCGAATTGTCTCACAGCAAGGCCCGGGAAAGGGCAATATAAATTAAAAGTTATATAAAAATTGGATCAAACAATTATATCAACCAAAAATACAAAACGTGAAGTTACGGGGACCAATAAATCATCGTTATGTGCCATCTATTTAAGGAAACTTATTTAATAAATTAATATTTATATCCCCCTTTTCTTTAGCGGCTCATATTAAAAGTCATTTACTAATCAATTGGCAACTTAGATAAGTATACTTAATTCTTAATTCATGTATAGGCATTTTGTATATGATCATGGCAAAAACTTTCATGAAGAACATGTAAATAATTCTACTTTAGTATAATTACGTAAGATATATCCAGCGAATCAAACGGCATTTCATTGGAAACATGGCAACTACAAGAACCACTCTAAAATTGGTATCTATTCCTGCCGAAAAGTTTCCTTTAAAACTGTTCATTGCCATTTGATGGCGGAAACTGTTTCTTCGATGGCATAAAGTTAATTGTGTGTCAACTGTATGTTGAATATTTGTTGGTAGTCGTAGTTTTATACAGCACGATAAATATGTGTAACAGGGTATGTTATGTTCACAAATTTTGTGTCACCTGTCAAAATCTAGCCATTTTATGTTATTTCAATTTCCTACTTCGACTGCAGCATTTTCTTATACTAATAATATTAAACTTTTGAAATGTGAATTACTTCGTTTGATAAAGATAGTAAGTGTCTACACCACTGCCATACGGTTTTACAATATCAGCTAATGAAGTGCATTAAATAGCACAAGAGTAACCTGTCAATGTAGTATTAGCTTTTGACTTTCACACTTAATGAGAAAAACTCTAGTCAGTTTTTGAGTTTTTAAACAGCATACTGTTTTTGCTAACGACTTTTTCTCATACATTTGTGTATTTCAATGTGTCAGCTATCAATAATTGTAGATTTTGTACGATTTTGTAGGAATTGATTGAACCTAGTGCTTGATAAAGCAGTTAAGATTTGGTCATTGATTCATTGAATATGAAAAGTGAAGTATGGAACTAAACCGAGTGTAACTTTGGGCGAAAACGGATTTTTATAAAGATTTATTATTTTATTATGTATGTTCGAATGTGTACATAAATAAAAGATAACATGTGTATTTCAGTGTTTTATTTTGGTTTGTAAACTGTAACTCATTTTAGTCTACAATTAATTTAAAATAACATTGTTTTTACTTAAACATAGACGATGATAAATGCTCCATTTGTTTTATCACTAAAAAATAACAATATAACAAAATTACACTTATCTCAGTAATAATATACACAATACAAATACGTCCTCGAGCCTACAGAAGTAGGCAATAATTATTAACAATCATTCAGTCAATAAGCACTGAATAGATTATTTACAGACATGCAGTAGCGCAAAACTCAGAGCCCTCGGGAAGTGTACAAAGCTAGATCATAGGTAGCCTAAGACATGCCATTTATAACATGGTCGTCTGGAAGAAATCCTTGCAAGGGATAATAAAACCTCGAATCGCAGGATATTGTAGTTAGTTTAAAAACCTGGTACTGTACTTAACTTACATATACTATCATAAAACCTTTACAAACCTGCGATAAAGTATTTATTTACTTATTTTATTGTACTTTCTTCTGAGCGATGAGGCTGCCCATTTTACTTGTCTTAAAGTTCTTTTTTTTGTGTACAATTTAAAAAAATGTATTGTACTATCTATCTACTTTTATAGCTTCGTGAGGTACGAAATGACATCTAAAAGCAAAGAGAACAGCTAAAAGTTACAGACACATTCAGATTAGAGGGCTCATTCGTTCTACACAAGTCTTAGTAACAGTTCTCGATAATAAACCTTACTCCCCCACAATAGAGCTCTACCTGCTGCCTTCCGAGTCGGTGTCGGAATCGGATTCGGACCCCGAGCCGCTCTCCCACCCTTCCGAGTCGGATCCGAGCCAGTCCGGGAGGGACGGCTGCTCGTGGATAGTTCTCCATTCGTTCAGTTTGTGCAGATCTGAGGAGTTACAAGTAGTGTTACTAGGAGTAATGAATGGTCTGTATTTCTGTAGTATAAAGGGGGGTCTAGACCAAGCGAACGTGAGCGAGCGAAGGCTAACAAACGACCGTGAACGAACAAGTGTGGATGTCATGGTGAAAGTGAGGGTTGTCGTTCCCCTTCCGTCAAAGTTACAAGATATATGAATCACTACATAGTATAAAACAAAGTCGCTTTCTCTGTCCCTATGTCCCTATATCCCTATGTCCCTTTGAATGCTTAAATCTTTAAAACTACGCAACGGATTTTGATGCGGTTTTTTTTTTAATAGATAGAGTGATTCAAGAGGATAGTTTATACGTATAATAAAATCTTGCGAAGCCGGGGCGGGTCGCTAGTTAATAATAAAAATAGTATTTTACACGTCCATTGTAAATCAAAATATATTTTGAAAAATAGGGATCCTTACTAAAACTCCAATAATGAATTCACACATACCACAATAATGTGGTTATAGCTTTAGAAAACCTTTGGCTCCACTTCTATCAGATAAACAGCAGGTTAAGTAGCGGCACCATTTATTTTATCATTTCATTCCGTTAAACAAAGGAATATCAATATTCACACGTACAATTTGTTAAGCCTATATTATGTTTTTTTGGTGCATTTTCAAGAGATACGAAAACAGACTTTGGTGGCCACCAAATACAACTTCGTATCTCTTCCTAAACTAGACAGATATTTTTGCGCCTTAACCCGTCTCCACCCGGTCAAATCAGGGGTAGAAAATACGGACGAAATAATATCACCCGGCCGCACCGCGCGGTCTTCAAAATTGCGTCTCGCTTCAGAGAAATGCTCATAAAAAAATAACTAGGCCCCCTATCTAAGTTCTGTAAACGGTTTTAGCTTCCTAAACAATATATCTTTATGTGTTTATTACTTTTGTAAGCTTATATTTACTAACAATAACAAAAAAACATAATAAATGCACGACTTTTTCAGAACCATATTTTGGCAACAAAACTAATCTTATTTACATGGAAATATAAAAGAATAGCATGAAGACAATCTATAAATAATATTTCAATGATAAATAAGAGCTGTGCTATGAAAAAATATTAAAAATTTTCGAAATGAAAATTACCACTCACGTGTTCACGTGCTGTAATAGAAGCGTTTTACATAAAATAAAACGCATATTAATTTACTTACCTTGGTAAACGTTTAATAACAGAGATAGGCCTAACATTTCCCGCCATATAAATAAGTATTGGCTTTGACTTTCTGTAAAAAAGTACTAGCCAATCAGTAACCTCGTCCAATGAGGAGTTAGCCAATCCGGTGTCTTCCCACCACCGGCCGCTACGTCAAATGTGCGCTGTAGCGCCGACATCTTGTTTCTTCATTGCGTCGAATATCACCAGGCAGAATTTAAAATGTAAACGTTTACCAAGGTAAGTAAATTAATATGCGTTTTATTTTATGTAAAACGCTTCTATTAATTTGACTGTACCTTGGTAAACGTTTAATAACTGAGACGTGTTTGTTATCGCCTGGTGGTGGTGAAGACACTCAACGCCAATGTGAACTTACTATTTTTTAAATAATGTTATAATCGTAAGCCACATCGCTTTGAATGCAAATTAGTCATTGTGACATTCAAAACTGCAATACGTATGGTCCAAAACCAATTAAAATAGCCTTATATAAACAGATGGCTTAAATAATTAAAAGACATTTATGTCTTGTTTCGACTGGTTCTGAAATCAATATCATAGAGATACCATTTTTAAACAGATTTATCGCACTCTATCACGATGATGATAGAATGTGCCATCGATTCTAGTATAATAAATAAATAATTCTGAACAAAACCCCACACAGTATCATGCAATAGGGCCGCCCAGCTCAGCATGAATTATGTTCTGAGTGATTGGATACTGATGACTGATAAACTTATAACAATAAATTGCTAAATATGTTCGTATTGTATCAGTATACCTAACTGTATAATAAGACTTCAGCAGTTTAACTTCTTTTGGAAACAGTTTTTTGCAACTTTTGCATTGTGTACGACCTTCAGTGACAATAAATCATTGCACAACTGAAAACTAAAATATCTGCTCCAAAATATGAGTAGGTACTAGGTATTTAACTCCGCTTTATGAACATAGTACTCGTTTTAAACAATTTAAAGCATGTGGGAAAACAGTTACATTAACATTTCAATTTATTGCAGTGCGCTGTAATACCTGAGTAGGTACTTTATGAACCTTTATGGTGAAGCTTTGTATGTCCATCTAAAATGTCCAGTTATGGGAAGTTCTTATAATACATTTGAATAACTGGTTTTTCCTCCCCACAATGTTTGGACTAGATTACAAGTTTTGCGATAAGACTTGTGTACATTTCCACTGTAGAAGCGTAAGAAATCTTAGATCCGATACACATAGCTAAAAATACAGGTATATCCATTTATTTTTCCTTATACTTGTTTTGCTCTTAAATACGCACTGGGTATCCTTCTAATGTTATTCGAAAATCATACCGAATAGATTTACAAATTCTCACCCGAGAGCATATAGGTACCTAACATAGAGAGGTCTATTGAGACATCAATAAAATTAAGACCAATAATGGTAACTAGTAAACCCTAGATTACTAAGCAGCTTGTGACAGTGAAACCAAGTTTACTTCGAGAACCAACGTTATTTGTAACACTGTAGGTATTAGAATTGTGCATGAATACCACATTGTCAACCATTGTCACCCATTGTCAATGTACCTCGAAAACAAGCTCTTCATTCGAGATGCAGTAGTGGCTGTTGTACTACAATGCTTATATAATAATAAACAAGAACCATTTTCCGCTTAACTAGTAGTTATGTTGAAACATCTCACGACAAATTACTGATAATTCTGACGTCATCGCTTACGAAGCGATAATATGGATGCACCTTTATTCTCTCATTAAGAATCACAGAGTGCTAGAGTTTAGAAGCTGACAATGATAGCTTGCTTGTAAAGAATAGTGTAACACTTTATAAAATATAAACAGTTCTTTATGTCCTGTCCTTTACTGACGTTCAAAAAGAAGACTATGACGATTTTCCAAGGTTTTTATCAGTGTCAAATTTTAATTTTAAAAATGTATTGGTATTTGCGATGTCTAATACAGTTGAGAATACATTCAACAATTTGTCATACAAAGCAGATAACAGAAATGCCACTTATGATAAAAAGTATGATGAGGGTAGTTGTAAATAAACGCGTGAACATTTATTACCGTACACACCTTTGAACAGATAACCAAGAAATGCCACCGGTTATAAAAAGTATGAAGAGGGTAGTTGTAAATAAACACGGGAATGTTTCTTATCGTTCACACCCTTATCGTTCCCACAATCATAAATCCGGACATGGATTGAGTACAATTCAGAGCCGGTATACAGGTAGCTATGACATACGCTAGACACTTATAGATAGTAAAATCTCTAAGTTAGTGCCGCAACGCCAGTACTTTCACCAAATCTCCTTCTTTTTGTCTGACAAGTAAAGTCTTTTATACAATGTACTCTTAAAACGGTCAGGCCAGTGAGTGAGCTAGACCCATACATATGCGTGGACATATCCACTGACAGACAGTATCTTGATACTGAAGGCAACTTTGTGCAAGATATTGTGTTTTTGGTAGAAGCTACCTTATTTATAATAACAACTATCTCGCGCACGCAACATTCAAATTCGTGATGGAGGAGTTCTAATAATAGGCACTAAATTTTTAATGCGGGTGGGCAGCATTTATATTATAATTCATTTCCATAATTATTCGTGGTTCCCTACAATTGTTAATCATTTTATAGAACTTGTCTCGTCAATGAGAAGTTTTGTAGGTAGACTGAATAACTTATATGTTAACCTTAGAGTCTTTCCTGCGATCTCATTAATCCAAAAGGGTTCTTATATCTGCTACCGTTCACATATCATACAGTGTGAAAAATAGTAACTCTGGGTTAGACTATGTTGAATGTAAATCAGCTCGAAGGCTTAGGCTTGCACTTCATTCACAATGGCACCTCAAACCAGCTGCTATACGCAATTTATAATTTGCCTATTAAAATATCAGCCCATCGATAAATTTATCAACCCGCTTATCAGCCCGAGTTGGCTAAAAAGAGTTTCTTACGATATCTTTATATGACTTTTGTCACAAGTACGGTTTATCAGAAGATTTTATTATTCCTTCAGCTAAACGGCTCCTTCTGAATGTTAATGTCTAACAATAAGTCTATATACCTAGGTATCGAACCTACCAGATCTTTTGTTGATAGGTATGCAATACACGAATCATATATATTGGTAAGACATTTGTCAATAGGTACGCGATACCCTGCACTTTTTATTTTGATCCCTGTTGGAGGTGCACCACGATTGATGCTTCTATTTAATAATAGTTAAACCTTCCCGGAAGTTCTTGTCAATAGGTACGCGATACCCTGGACTTTTTATTTTCATCACTGTTGGAGGTGCACCACGATGCTTTTATAGTTAGCCTTCCTGGAAGTTGTTGTGAGTAGGTACGCGATACCCTGAAATTCATCGCTGGTGGAGGTACACCACCACGATGAATTCCTTTATCCAAACAAGCAACCCTTTCTGAAGCTTATGTGAACACATACTTACGTTGAATATTCGAGAATAATGCGTATCACTTCCAAGACAATTTAAAGCTGAAAAATATTCGGTTCGCCCGAATTTTATCTGTCATCGCAGCCCTGCGAGGGTGCGTAATGAACCCTGCGAGGGTTTTATTATATATTTGCAAGGAGTTGACAATGCGGCAGCCATTGTAGCCCTGCGAGGGCGTTAAAACAACCCTGCGAGGGTTTTTATTCCGTGTCCAAAATAATCTAAAGCTGAAAATATTCGGTGCGCCCGAATTTTATTTATGTCATCGCAGCCCTGCGAGGGTGCGTTATGAACCCTGCGAGGGTTTTATTATATATTTGCAAGGAGTTGACAATGCGGCAGCCATTGTAGCCCTGCGAGGGCGTTAAAACAACCCTGCGAGGGTTTTTATTCCGTGTCCAAAATAATCTAAAGCTGAAAATATTCGGTGCGCCCGAATTTTATTTATGTCATCGCAGCCCTGCGAGGGTGCGTTATGAACCCTGCGAGGGTTTTATTATATACTTGCTTGCAAGGAGGTGACAATGCGCCAGCCATTGTAGCCCTGCGAGGGCGTTAAAACAACCCTGCGAGGGTTTTTATTCCTTGTCCAAGATAATCTAAAGCTGAAAAATATTCGGTGCACCCGAATTTTTATTTATGTCATCGCAGCCCTGCGAGGGTGCGTTATGAACCCTGCGAGGGTTTTATTATATACTTGCAAGGAGATGACAATGCGCCAGCCATTGTAGCCCTGCGAGGGCGTTAAAACAACCCTGCGAGGGTTTTTATTCCTTGTCCAAGATAATCTAAAGCTGAAAAATATTCGGTGCGCCCGAATTTTATTTATGTTATCGCAGCCCTGCGAGGGTGCGTTATGAACCCTGCGAGGGTTTTATTATATACTTACAAGGAGATGACAATGCGCCAGCCATTGTAACCCTGCGAGGGCGTTAAAACAACCCTGCGGGGGTTTTTATTCTTGCAAGAATGCACGAGGTGTTTTGCTTAAAAATCGAGGAACTTAGCTCATTTCGAAAATAGGAACATAAAACATATCAGTATTTATCCTTGAAATGTATCTTGTCAATTGTGGACTTGAGACACATGTTTATATTTGCATTTTCAACACTTCTGTTTGGTACAAAAATAATAGGCAATGAAATATGTATCTACCCGCTCCTGAAAAAAAATGTTACTTTCTTGCCAACCTATGCAAAACCACCTGCTCTGTGCAATGGTTAGGCAGTGAATAGGTTAGACAACCTATTAGATTAATCCACCCGACGTTGGGTGTAGGCCACGTGTTATTTGCACAGTGCAAATACACTCAACATTTCATATTTTGTATATTTGCGTATAAATTACGGGCAGGTGAAAACCAAACGGCCATCGTATGCGTTGCCCACGTGGCTGCGTGGCCCACAATACACAAAACAACGACATTTTAAAGTACTCACGATGTTATTTCCATTACCCTTCAATATTGACCTCCTTCTCCAGTTGTCTTTCAAGTCTCGTTTTCACGATATCGGTCAGAATTTTGCATATTATATCGTGTTAACATCCTTGCTAGAAAAATAATTATTTTAGCACATAGCAACATATAACCTCAAAATAAATTCATACGAATCGAACGAAAAAATCGAACGGAAATACCGTTAAAATCTTACTTAGGAGTAATAGAAGAAAAATTACCGCTGTTATTAGCGTCACTGGCACATGGGATGCCAGGTAGTTGTAAAAAGCCTCAGCTTTTGTCATTAAAACAAATATAACCACGTGCTTGCGAGCACATATAATAAGAAAAATGTCACGGTCTTAGTGCAAGGTAGTAAAAGGCGTATGCTTTCGTACTAACCATGCGATATGTGTGCGACCCGTGATTCTCCGACAAAATATAAATAAAATGGACTCATTAGTCCAAAAACAAATTACGAAATTTATTTCGCAAATTACCATTTTATTGAAAAAATGTGGGTATCTAGTGGTGTAGACAAAGCAAAATGTACTTACGCAGTAATGCATTTTAACACCAAACCTTTAGAATATTATATGTACTTTGCAATAATTCTTTGCGAAATGTATTGGAAATATTTTCTGGAACATTTCTTCAAAAGCGTGCTACGTATTTGGTAGCACGTCTGTACTCGGCGGGAAACTAAACGCCAATGAAGAAACAAGATGTCGGCGCTACAGCGCACATTTGACGTAGCGGCCGGTGGTGGGAAGACACCGGATTGGCTAACTCCTCATTGGACGAGGTTACTGATTGGCTAGTACTTTTTTACAGAAAGTCAAAGCCAATACTTATTTATATGGCGGGAAATGTTAGGCCTATCTCTGTTATTAAACGTTTACCAAGGTACAGTCAAATTAATGATGTGTTTTTACAATTTTATCGATATTTTTTGTTTCGATGCAAGTTTGAAAAATAAACAAAATAATCTATTTATAATCATATTTTATAACAGTATTTCATTTTATTACTAGTTCTAAGTAAAATTCTTCGGAATTTCTTGAAAACGGCGGTAATCTTGTGGCCGACTTTTGGGTTCAAAACAAGAAAAATGCAACGAAATTCACAAATCCTATCATGTAAGTAGCTTTATCGTACCCCAATTATTACAAAATACACTAGTTATTCCATAAAACTATGCACTTACCCTGAAAAATCGATAAAAACACACAACACAAAACACGTCATGAGCCCTGACAATTGCGTGGATTCAAAGTCAGATTTCTATTTTTTTTTCTATTACTGGATTGGCTTTTTGATATTTCAATGCATAGGAAAATAGTTAATCTTTGACACAGACAAAAGTTGTTCAAACAAATATAGACTGTAACATGCTGAAAATAGGGATTATAATCGCCTGAACGGTCCGGCCCGCCGGCGGGCTCGCGCCTGTCTACGACATTACACATTACAAATTTTGTTACATTATTGGCCGGCCCGCCGGCGGGCTCGCGCCAGTTTAAGAGAAAACTTACCTAAGCTGTAGAGATCGCTGAGATAGAACTGTTTCTCGTCCTTCTCCAACACTCCGCCGTAGAGATAGAGCGTGGTCCGCAGCACGCACGCCATGGCGGACATGCGCGGCGAGGGCCCGCCGCGACGAGCGCTCGACGTCACGTCGGTGACACTCGACGTCACGTCGGTGGCGCTCGACGTCGCGCCTCCCAGCTTCAGAGTGAAGCCGTCCTCTGTTTCCACTGGAATTAAAGAAGATTGTGTTATAAGGGAATACGATCATATATTGCATTGAGAATCTCTCGAGGTTTTAGAGTAGATTCAAAGCTGTGCTAATTATTTATAACGAATAAATAAGATATTATTTTAAAGTATCAAAGAGATTCCAAGATTCAAAAGATTTTTTCGGCATCCGGACCTCAGTCAAAAGCGGCGCCAACTGGTGAGCAAAAAACGGTAGCCCCCATTGCGTTCTAACTTTTTAATTGAATATTCCAAATTCAAAAGCCATTTCGTCACTGTACTCTCACTCGTCACTGCTCGCACTTATCGAACCCTTTACCTCTTTCGAATATATCAGCTGAAAAAAGTATCTTACGTGTATATAGATAAAATAACTTATCGTTCTCTCTCAAGCTACAACTCACTAGTAGTGACATCAGTGTGCACGTCTCGCACATCCATGCGTTCCCTCTCGGGCGCGCGCTCCGACCTGAGCGTGACGTCATCGAATATATCAGATGAAAAATGTATCTTATGTGTATATGGATAAAATAACTTATCGTTCTCTCTCAAGCTACAACTCACTCGTAGTGACATCACTGTACACGTCTCGCACATCCATGCGTTCCCTCTCTGGCGCGCGCTCCGACCTGAGCGTGACGTCATCGAATATATGAGATGAAAAATGTATCTTATATGTTTATAAATAAAACAACATATCGTTCTCTCTCAAGCTACAACTCACTCGTAGTGACATCAGTGTGCACGTCTCGCACATCCATGCGTTCCCTCTCGGGCGCGCGCTCCGACCTGAGCGTGACGTCATGGAATATATGAGATGAAAAATGTATCTTATGTGTTTTAGAGTAAAATAACTTATCGTTCTCTCTCAAGCTACAACTCACTCGTAGTGACATCAGTGTGTACTTCTCGCACATCCATGCGTTCCCTCTCTGGCGCGCGCTCCGACCTGAGCGTGACGTCATGGAACTTGCCCGTCTCCAGGTCCAGCACGTGCAGCTCGTCCGACATCTCTCCGCGGATCTCCTCCTCTGTTACTTCTACATCCTGGATGATAAAGAAAAGAGATTTTTATGTCATGCATGATAAGGTTTATTTTGGATCACCCAGTCTGTCTATGCCTTTTTTCGCTTTGACATAAATAGTTACAGGGATTTTGAGGTCGTGAATGATTAATTGTTTTTTTTATCACTGTCTGTCTATGCCTGTTTTGCTTTGACAGCGTCTTTTGTATTGTCTATTGATTCGGGCATATTTTAGGAGTCACCACGTAGCCAGATGCGACAGGCTTACTTTTGGTAACGTAACTAGGTAAACGTAACTAGGTTAACTGGGATAAAATATACCGTTGGTATAATAAAAAATGATCATTTTAAATTTACAGTCCCCGCTTCGTCCTTGTTGTGAAATTATATACTGCACTGCATTCTATTTCTATAATCGGACAATTTAAATTGAACGCCGCGGCGTGTGTATCTGCCTGCGCGCGCCACGAACACGCTTGGCTAATTAGAGTGAGACGGAAGCAGTCTGTGTGTCTACATCATACTTACACTGATCCCTCCGAACACATATCCCCTCTGACTGTGCGCATTGACCGCGGCCGCCTGTCCCGCGCGCGCGGGCGGCGCGTGAGGCCCGCCCGTCTGCGCGCGCCACGACCACGCCTCGCCTTTTAGAGTGAGACGGAAGAGGTCTGTGTGTCTACATCATACTTACACTGATCCCTCCGAACACATATCCCCTCTGACTGTGCGCATTGACCGCGGCCGCCTGTCCCGCGCGCGCGGGCGGCGCGTGAGGCCCGCCCGTCTGCGCGCGCCACGACCACGCCTCGCCTTTTAGAGTGAGACGGAAGAGGTCTGTGTGGGTGTGAGTGCGTTCTGTGCGCCCTTCGCGGACGCGGGAGTAACCGCCGTACACAAATAGCTGTGGAAAATAAAGTAGAGTTACACTTGGATGTGGGAAACAGGGAAGATAGGATCTATGCGCTGATCAGATTAGGTCCAACTTACAAACAGGGAAGATAGGATCTATGCGCTGATCAGATTAGGTCCAACTTACAAAAGGAGTAAGTTAAATGTATTTTAAGAGATTGAATGAGAAAAGTAGTCTCTTGTGAGCTGTTTATCTATCTTCAGGTCTCGCTTAAACTCTAACTAGGACTTGCTTGTGAGTACTGGTCATAAGCCCTAGTCGACGGCTTCTAGGCCAATAGATGCCTAACAAACCCCAAATACAGAGAAGACAGCATACAGAATTACTTCCAGCTGGTATCACCACGCAAGCATTGAGACTCAGCTTGACCTACGACTGTTCCGACAGAATGCATACAGATCATCGAAATAATGGCTTTCCCGACCTTTCGTCAATGAATCCTTCGAATAGGAACAGCTTATAGTTTCATTCAACTTACCGAATCATTCCCAGCCGGTATCAGCACACAAGCGGAGCGGGCACAGGGCCCCTTTCCACTGGGGCTCAGCTTGGCCCACGTCCGGGTGTCTAGGCAGAACGCGTACAGATCGTCGAAGTAGCGGCTCTCGCGGCCGTCGTCGTTGTACCCTCCGAATACGATCAACTTGCGGCCTAGTTGGACCATCCGGTGGCCAGAGCGGGAGGATGGGCCGTTTGGAGCTACCACCTGAAACAGTTCTACGCTGAGCCCATGTTTTCTATCAGATGAGATAGGCTTTTCGGTATGTATTACTTTGGCAGGTGAGATATACTTTTTATTTCGTGCCCCAACTGCTGGAAAAGCCTGAGCAAATCATTTTATTCCCTATGACTAGGGCCATCGTCGTTGTTTACCATTAAAGGGCGGATCCACCATTGTGGGCACAATAGGCATGCCCACAACACAACCCTAATTGACTTGTGACATCTTACTTTCAGGGTCTATTGAGAACAATAGTCTAATAAAAATAAACGCAAAAATAATGGAATATAGCAAAGTGATGTTAGACTATATCCTAACATGTTAATGACACCTTTTTTACTCACACTTGGCCAATTTTAGGATATCTGTGCCCACAACTTTTTTTATGGGCTGGATCCGCGTCTGATTAAGTGAAAACCTACCTTCTCCCACTTCTTGTCAGCAAGTGAGAAGCACCAAAGATCCCTGTAGTGGTGGAACTGAGTCTCCGTGGGACTGGTGAACTCTCCTCCAAACACCCAAAGTTCCCCTCTGTAACCATATTTTAACAATATTGAGATGTTTTATGTTTGTGTCTGTTTGCTCCCTCTATTTTGAAGATATTGCAGTCCATATCATAGAATAGATGAAAGCATAAACAAGCCTCTACTTTTTCACTTCTGATAGTGGAAAAAAATTAAGTTTAGGGATTCAGTGAACTCTTAACTTCTTATTTGAATTTAGTAAAAAAAATATTTAACTATCTATTTATTTTGTAGGCCTAAAGAAATAAATGTTAGTCTGATACCCTCTCTGTGACAATGATGAGTTTCACTATGTTAATAAAAGGTTTTTATCAAACAATAGCGGCCATACTTATTGGACGGAGTAGCGATTGCTTGGTGGGCACTGCGAGGAGCTGGACCTCCGGGAGCCTTCACCTGCTTCCATGTGCCTTTGTCGGGGTTGAAGAACAACAGGTCATTGTATACCTCCGTCTGGAAAAATTAAGAAAATATTACTGTTTGCTCTATTTTTTAAGAGTTTATTTATTTAGAACTACCAACAGAAGATACACAATAAACACAAATTAGAGAACATAAATGTTTAACCAGTCGTGATCTCCCAATTACAGGTAGTTACATCTGGCACATAAAATATAATGAGTTGACAAGGCAAATAAAGTTCTTAATGTATAAGCTAATATAAGAATTGAAAGTAAAAGCAAAACAGACATTAAAATGGAAAAGTGATTAACATATATTTCAAAACATATGTAACTATGGGAAATACTGGCTGTACATATTTTTAATGAATATTTTCAGTAACAATAGAAGACATTCAAAATCTCATTGAAATGATCTCCTTTCCTTAGAAATAAATTCAATTTCAGTTCATCACTAAGTTTGTTTTATTTCTTACCCTTTGTCCATCATGATACTCTCCACCAAACATGATGAGTTCATTATTAGTAGGATGTGGTGTCAGCGATGCATAGGCCCTTGGAGATGGTGGACCTTTCAGAGATTTCTCTGAAGCAGCCGAGCGTTTTGCTTCTTCTTTCTCAATCTCTGCTATCACTTTGGCTATGTCTTCCTGGAAAAAACATTATAAGTTAATTTACTATCATAATTTATAATATGCTTAAACGTATTGAAAAAATTCATAGCAGCGGCATGGACTGACCTCACCCAAATTAGCTAGCTCTTTCTTAAGTTTGTTCGCTAGTTTCTTTTCAGTTTTAGCTGCAGTCTTTTCAGCACCACTTGCTTTGTTCTTATTCTTCTTTTTACCCATCTTTTAGAAAATTTTACAGCACAACAAACCAACAACAACAAAACAAAAAAGTAGGGTTATGCGCGTTCTAAAACTAATTCCCATTATATTACTTTATTTGGTATGCCTTCGATGAATCTGAGTACATTGTTACGTGCTCGTTATACTTCGATTTTTTATTTGGCGTTTTTTTGTCCAAGTTCTTATCTCTATCACACTTTTATCAGTATCAAGATCATAATTTCAAAAAAATAAGCTAAATCCCCTAGACTAATAAATTATGCAGGCTAGGTAGTCTTCTATACGACGAAAATATCATCATAGAATATCGGTAATGGTAAATGGTTTTTGAACGAAACACATGTGTCAGTTTTTTCTGAAATTGACTTACAATAACTCAACATCAATCAAGTCACTTCTCCGGCATGTCATTCTTGTCCAGCCAGTCACATCACATCACCACTGACTGAAACAAGGAAAAGTTTTTATTGAATTTCCTCTGAATTTAGCTTTATTCCAGTATTAGAAATAATGGTAAAGTGATAAGACGATACAACTTTAGCTGCCCTGTACATAAACTACCCCGTTCCGATGAATATAGGAAAGATTAACGGTCCTGGACCGTCAGCCCCTTCGGTACGTGTTGTTTTCGTTCTTTTCTGCCCTCAATTATTATAATGTCGTCAGCAATCCTATTACTAACTCAAGCTTTTTGTAGACGACAGCATCCACGCAAGAGTTCAAGATCAGAGTGCCAAAGAATGTGAAGAAAAAGTATCATGTGATGCGGTACAATGCAACCCTGAACGTAGACTTTGCGAAATGGACTCACGTGAAGATGGAACGGGAGAATAACATCAAGGAGTTCAAGGGATTTGATGAAGATATGCCAAAGTAAACATTGATTCATTTTTGCACCATACGGGGTTGTCACAAGAAACCCATCATTTTGATGAAGCCCAGCTATTTAACCCGTAAGAAGGCGCGCCAAATGTTGTTACACGGATAGGCGCGCGTGAGCAAATTGCTCACACGACTTTAAATGCTTATATTTCTACAAAATAAGTATTTTTTGGCTATAAATGGGTTAATAATAAATAAAACAGCATTTATTAAATACGTTAACAAGAGTTTTAATTCAAACAATAAAACATAAATGCAACTTTTACCGCAAATAACAAATTAACTTATTTTGGATCTACTGTCTTTGGAAGTCTTCAAAGAAATCACCATAATTTTTTTTTTGTATTATAATACTTAAAAATTGCACTCTTCCATGAGATAAGGAAAAGTGTGCCTCTCGAAACATGTTATACACATATACGTTATGTGCTCGGTGTAGAGTAATTGCTTGCTTGAAGTTCATTCTTTTTTTTATCGTCTGTTCATACATTTAGGACATATATCACAATTTTTTTTATGTGTGTTTTAACTGAAAACAAAATAAAATTGCATTAAAATAATGGTTTAAAAGTACTTACGTAATTAATAATCAATTTAATAGAATAAAACACAAGAAATACATAATAATATTCTTTTGTCGCATAAAAAACACTTACGTGGATTGGCGCGCGATGAGCAAATTGCCGCGCGGCGGTGCGGGGCCTCCAAAAATGCTTCACTACGTGGACGCAGCGGGCCTGAGCAGTGTTTGAATTACGCGAAGGGAGAGGGGTTGAATAGTTAGGAAGGTACCTGGGCACTCAGGATTCTATGAAGTCAGAATCACCAAAAACTCCCGCAATCAATTTTAGTGTGAGCAAATTGCTCATAGCGCGCCTTCTCACGGGTTAATAGAATTGCAACTATTTTAGATTTGGTGCAGGCTCAGAATATGGCCGTGACATAAGAGAGGAGGCTCGGCGCAAGAAGTTTGGAATCATCTCTCGCAAGTATAAGCCTGAGGATCAGCCCTGGATACTCAAGGTTGGAGGAAAGACTGGGAAAAAGTAAGAAGTGGGATATTCTTTAACCATAATATTATATCTTGTTGTCTGTCTTATAGCCATTCAGATTAACAAATTTTCAATAAATAACTAAAAAATTACCTTGTATCAGTCTACTTTGTATATTAAAGCAAACATTAGCAATCCTCATGTATTTGGTCATTATTTGGTATGAATACATCCGACAGAGAACCAAAGTCATCGACATAGCTCAAAGAATTAGCAAGTTGAAGTGGCAGTGGGCCGGCCATATCGCGCGAAGAACCGACAACCGTTGGGGTAAACGTGTTCTTGAGTGGAGACTGCGACTCGGCAAACGTAGTGTAGGACGCCCTCCGGCCAGGTGGGATGACGATCTGCGAAGGACTGCTGGCAGATGCTGGATGCGGCAAGCTGAAGACAGGGCGCTATGGCGCTCATTAGGGGAGGCCTATGTCCAGCAGTGGACTAATATAGGCTGATGATGATGATGATGATGATGTATTTGGTCTCATTTGACAGGTTCAAAGGCATCAGAGAGGGTGGTGTATCAGAGAATGCAGCGTACTATGTGTTCACACATGCTGCAGATGGTGCTATTGATGCATACCCATTGCAGGAATGGTAATACCTGACTACCTACTAACACTTAAATAAATAAAATAATAAATTAACAATTCTAATTGCGTACACTTAAAGAGTCAAAAAAGCTAGCTATTTAGCTATATTGCTTCTGATTACAACACAAAACTACAAAAGATCTTAATCAATGAAATGATAATAGGGATATAATCATAATGTAATCATAACTTTGCCATCACACAACATACTATAAAACAAAGTCGCTTTTTCTGTCCCTATTTTCCTATGTCCCTTTGACTGCTTAAATTATTTAAACTACGCAACGGATATTGATGCAGTTTTTTTTAATAGATAGAGTGACTCAAGAGGAAGGTTTATATATACAGTAAAACCGTGCGAAGCCGGGGCGGGTCGCTAGTACTTTATAATACAATTTTTGTCAAATACTTACTGTGAGATGGATCATTCTTGATTCAGTGTTTACCATGATATTTTTATACTTTTAGGTACAATTTCCAACCAATCCAAAGGTACAAAGCTTTATCTGCTGAGGAGGCAGAACAAGAATTTGGCAGGTAAACAGCCCAAATACATTACTGCATCAATCCTATTGGATTAGTTAGTACCCTGTCGCCCCTTCTGCACTATACCATTGTATATTAGAGCTAATTTTACATAATAAAATAGGGCAACAAAAAGGGTTACTATGTTAAATATACTTATTAATGATATATAGATAAATATATACATTATATCTGCTTCGCATTTATATACACGCAGGGGACACTGTGGTGACCCCGCATGGTGGCTGTGCCACGTACTTTTACCTAGGCTTTGCCTATATCCCATACACGCAGGGGACACTGTGGTGACCCCGCATGGTGGCTGTGCCACGTACTTTTACCTAGGCTTTGCCTATATCCCATCCTACGGCTTTGCCGTTTCTTTATCTACATGGTAAGTAATAATGAGTTGTTCTATACGCTTTGGGCTCGCGGTCGACTCGCTCCGGTCTAAGCACTCTAGGTGCCCTGGTGCCTACGACCCTGGAGCTATGCTCCTTCCTTGGAGCTATGCTCCGTCCAGGGCTGAGCCCTTACTTGGAGCTGTGCTCCTTCCTGGGGATGGACCCCGCACCACCCGGACGTGGGGACATTGCCCCCACGAGGACCTCCACCATCCCCATAGTCCTGCCTCGGTTGCTCCAACTCAAGTCGACCGCGCTCCCGTGTAATAAGCTGCCTCTACACATAGGCCAGCGTATTCGCCAACGCGCGCTGGCCAGGCGGTGCGCTTGCCAACGCGTCAGCCCATGTGTAGTGCAGCCGATACACATCGCATATCCTGGGTTAGCCGAAGCTATTACCCACCAACTTATGCACGTTGGTCTCATTGGTAGAAATCTACCTAAAGGATTGTACAATTCCTTTATCGCGGTCTCTTATAATATAAAGGTATAAAAGGACTCACAGAATATCTCCAGGCTCCGTCTGCCCACCTGGTGCAGACTACTCTGCATCAACCTTCTCCTTCCACGTGTCGGTCTCGAGTGTCGTTCTCGCAACCGTTGTCTTACCGCCATAGCCTGTTATCAACTCATTTTTTATCGTCTACCCACAT
This sequence comes from Eupithecia centaureata, assembly GCA_944547425.1. Lineage (NCBI taxonomy): Eukaryota > Metazoa > Arthropoda > Insecta > Lepidoptera > Geometridae > Eupithecia > Eupithecia centaureata. The sequence goes on from OX155679.1 coordinate 2,624,327, forward strand.
TATAGTCTTAGTCAAAACAGTGTCTAGAATTGCCACACTAAATTACATATTGACATTAACTAAATGAATGACACTTACCATATTTTACATGGCGATTCGCGTGGTGCGCGACATTCCCAACAACGAAAGAAGTCTAGTGAAGCAGAGTAAGCAGGTGTCTTGTCCACTCTATGGCACGAACAGCTGCTCTCCGTGTACTCTTCTCTCTCACTTCCCGATTACCTTCTTCAGTTGTGACTTCACCTTCACTAGGTGTTATCGCTTTCTCCGCACTGTCGGAGTTAGAAGCGGGCACCTCCATTGTCACGTCTATGTCATCAAGTTGTATGGGTTCGATTGTGTTTGTTACCGGACTCTCATCAGGAGCCATCTCTTCGTGTTCTTGCGGCGCTCCGCAAGGAATCGAAACTAATGGCTCTTCGACTTCCATGATTTCCAAATCGGTATTAGAGCTTGGATCGATTTGTGGAGGCACGTCAAGCTGTGCCGCCATATGCCTGTCCGAACTAGCAGGATTACCTGACATGGGCTCACTGATCTCCGCTTCCAATGGATAAAGATGGCCGATAGAGCGTGTGAGGATTGACTCACCTGACTTGACTTTCGCTACTCGGTAGTTTTCATCGATACCTTTAATGAGCTCCACTATTTTACCCACTTTCCAGTTGTTCCGGTTTTTTGCATCTGATTTTATTTGAACCAGGTCACCAACTTGCGGCGAGCGGCTAGAGTGAACTCTTGGCTGCTTCGGAGTATGTTGAAAGCGATCTCTCAAGCTAGATAGATACTGCCCGATGAACATGTTTTTAAACTCGTCGATAATCATGATTCCTCGCTTCCAGCTCCCAATCAAGTCGACCTTAACAGTAGAGCTGCCAGTTGGTGCTGCTGAAGGCTCGATGTCTAAGCAACTTCCTAAACTTAGGAAATCAGCCGGTCTTAGGATATGTTCCACTTCAGTGCCTACTTTTGCAAGTGGTCTCGAATTAACTACCTTTTCAACTTCTTTCACGACCGTTAGTAATTCGGTGTCATTTAACAGATGTTTGTCTAAGGTGCGCTTCAAACAGTGTTTTACTAGTGCAACTAAGCGTTCATAAAACCCACCATGCCATGGAGCCAACTGAGGAATGAATTTCCATTGTATTCCTCTCTCCTTACAATGTGTGTTCTCCACAACTTCCGAGGTAAGTTTGAAGTATGTTGCATTATCAGAATATATCCGCGTTGGTGTATTCCTTGTAGCCGAGAACCTTCGAAGAGCTAAGAGACATTCTTCTGCAGTGAGGTCTTTTACTACTTCCAAATGGATTGAGCGAACTGCTAAACATGTGTAAAGCACTACCCATCGTTTTTCCTTACCATTTTTAGTTTTAACAAACATTGGTCCAAAATAGTCAACTCCACAGAAGGTAAATGGTGGACTGTAGTTGACCCTCTCTGGAGGTAGCGCTGGTGTTGATGGCAGTTGGTAGGGACCACCTCCATGCTTGACACACTGCGGACATCTCCTTATCACCTTCTGAACTTGAACTTTACCTTGTGGTATCCAATATTTCTCTCGAATGATAATAAGGGTATGTGCTGCCCCAACATGATAGTTAGCTTCATGAACTTCCTTTATTATCGCATTTGTAAGTATACTATCTCTGGGTAACAGTATTGGATATTTCATGTCATAGCTCCAGTTGGTGTTTGCCATACGACCTCTGCATCTCAGTATTCCATCAACATCACGAAACAAATCTAGATTCCTTGCTAAATGTGTCCTTTTTCCTGCCATTTCATTTGGATAGTGTTGCAGCTGGAGTTTCTTTATGTCAGAATTCAGTGGATATGGTACTGCGGTTTCCTTGTGTTGTAAGTTTCCTGTAACCTGTCCTGTAGTATCTTCAGCTGGAACAGAGACAATAGGGCCTTCCACAGTAACATCTTCAGCTGGAACAGAGACAATAGGGCCTTCCACAGTAACATCTTCAGCTGGAACAGAGACAACAGGGCCTTCCACACCATCCATTAACTCCTCTTGGCTGTGGCTCAGATGTTCGGCTTCCATTGTGTGATCCTCCTCTGGACTAGGATCCGGAGCCCTCCCACACGAAAAAAGAGTTCTATGAGTATCATAGTACCTGTCTTCTGGCCAATGTGCTTCATCCAATTTGAGAAATTCGGGACCTTCCAACCACAGCTTCTTGTTGAGCTTCCATGTACCAGGTTTTGTGGCAACATCAGCTGGGTTACATTTTGTATTGATGTAATACATATTGGTTTCTTGATGGTTCCTCTTTATTTCCTCAACTCTATTGGCTACAAATGGAGGGGGTAGCTTATTAGAGTTCATCCATCCGAGTACTACAAGGCTGTCAGTCCACAGAGCTTGCTTCTTTATTGGTAAGTCAATGTTAGACCTTACATATTTCAGAAGTCTGCTTGCAATCAGAAAACCTAGCAGCTCTAGTCTTGGTATCTTTAACTCATCTTTGTCTTTACTTTGGGCTATATGTGATTTTGCCATGACAAATGACACTGTAGTACCCTCCAGACTTGAAGCTCTTAAATATACCACAGCAGCATATGCATATTTATTTGAAGCGTCCAAGAAACTATGTAGCTCATATTCTGTGTTGGCATCTGATGAATGTGTAATACACCTTGGAAGTTCTACTTCAGTGGCGGATTTCAAATCTTCTAATATTGCATCCAATGACTCAGCTATATCCGTTGGTAACTTTGTATCCCATTTGTGCTTTTGTTCACAGATGTTCTGGAATAAGAGTTTCAACGGCAATATCAAAGGACAGACAAAGCAACATGGATCATAGATTCTTGCTAGAGTTCTCAATACATTCCTTTTGGTCACCACTGGCACACTTGGTTTGAAGTGGTCTTCATGCACCTTGAGCCTTAATGTATCCTTGCTGACATTCCATTCCAATCCAAGTATTTTTACTATTTGAGTAAGTTGAGCTCTGTGTTCTGCAGGAATAGATGACATAAAATCTGTACTGTTTGAAACCCAATCTCTTATATTCATTGACAATTGACCAAATGTTTCTCTGGTTTTTTCATACATCTTAATATCTTCCTTGTCCGAATCAGCACCTGTAACTAGGTTGTCTACATAGCACTTGTCAGCAATTGTCTTCAGTAGATCTTCATTTGATTGAGACATGTGGTGTCTGATAGTTGCTGTCAGCAGGAATGGACTTGAGATAATTCCAAAAGGAACTCTACAAAACCTTAGGTATATCAGGTTGTCTTCAGATACTTCCTTTGTAATATCTTTAACCCACAGAAATCTGGTGACATCACGATCCTCTTCCTGAAGTCCCACTTGAAGAAATGCTTTCTCAACATCCGCTACAAGACCAATTTTCTTTGTTCTGAACTTTAATAGAAGAGCTGTTAGATCTTCAAGCATGGATGGTCCACTATACAAACATTCATTCAAGCTCTTCTGTCCAGATGTTTTGGCCGATGCATCATAAACAATCCTTCCTCGTTTTCCAGTTTGTTTGACCATGTGATGAGGAAGATAATGAAGAAGATTGTTATTGCCATTGTGAGGTTCAGCTTGATTCCCAAAGTCAGTTGTTCTTTAAGAATATTATCATATTCTTCGAGAATATCCGTTTCCGATCTTCTGATCAAAGTCTTCAGTCTCCCCAGCGCAAGACCAAAGTTGCTAGGAATTTGAGGTGGATACTCAATCCATGGCCACTTCACTTCATAGCGTCCAGCTTGGTATTGCACGGTGTCGTTGAAGTGTTTGACAGCTTCTTCTTGACGTGTTGTTTTTGGAGAATCCGTTATTCCTATACATTCCAAGGACCACAGGAAACGTATATCAATATTTTTCAAGGGCAGGTCTGGTTCCGTGAAATATGGACAGCTTCAGTTATGGCAATGACAATATGTGGTTACTGTAAGTGTATTTCCTTTATGGTCAGTTCCATCTTTATTAGTTCCAGATAAGACCCAACCAAAGTCGGTATCAATTGCATAAAAGTTTTCACCAAGTTTCAAATTATCTTTTCTCTTAAAACTGGCATAATAATCATTACCAATCAGTAAATCAATAGATTCACCAACAGTGGTATCATCAGCAGAGATGTCAACTTTATCAGATGTTATCTTGGCAATAGGTAATCTGTCTGTTATATGTGGAACAACATTTACCTGCATTTCCTTTGTCACACCACGCTTTGTATGTATATATATCTCAGTTGCAGGGCTAGACATTTCCTTAGGTGATGATGCTCCAAATGTATATACAAGCAGCAAGTCTTCTTTATTAACAGATAAGCCCAAGCTTTTAAATGCATTCCATGTTATATAACTCCGCTGACTACCACTGTCTAGTACAAGTCTACATTTGATTTCTTTTGTACTATTGGGGTTTCGGATTTTTGTCACTGCAGTCTGTAAGCAAATAGAAGTATTATTAACTGTGTGGTTGATTTTGACAGAATTATCTGCATTTAAATTGATTCCATTACTTTCTTGTTCAGGACAAATGATCTGCATGTGATCCCCCTGGCATCGGTAACATTTGATTTTTCTTCGGCATTCATCAGTTTTATGATTTCTCAAAAGACATTTTTGGCATCTCCCTGTTAATCTCCCTTTTCTTTCTTCTAGGGTTTTGTATTTCCTGCAATCTATACTTTTATGATTTCTCATATTACAGAACATGCATGGAAATCTGCCTCTTTTGGCTTGAGGTGTCTCAGAAGAGTCGGTTTGCTTTCTCTTCAGGTTTGTTCTCTGATTTTGTCTCTTCGGGTTTGAAGATTTTGACTGTTGTGCACTTTCCGTTCTGATCTGCAATGCCTCCGTAGTACTGCCATTGATCTCCACTGTTGATACTGGAATGAAGTCTTGAGAACCTTCCATTGCGGTAATTATCCTTTGTAGACAAGATCTTATTGTAGACATGGTATTTTCCTTATCTGGCCTCATGATGTGATATTCATGCACTAGTTTTTCAGGAAATTTTGACAATACCATGGCTCGAAAATGGTTCCCGTTGGAAGGCTCACCCAGCTTTTCCAGTACTCGCAGATGGCGTTCGACCTCATCATATGTGGACCGGCAACTTACTGCGTTGTATTCAGCTTTAGAGAGCTTATGTAAAGCAGAATAATGTGCGTCAATTAATGTATCAGTTGATCCAAACCTCCTCTGCAATGTATCAATCGCAATGGTGTAGTTGTCACTAGTTATAGTTAATCCGGCAACAGCTTCGAGTGCAACTCCTTCAAGGCAACTTAATAAATATGCCATCTTGTCAGCGCTTGCTATTCCTCTTTCATGGATATTCGTACTAAACCTATCCCAAAATTCGCTCCATCTAAGGCGATCACCCTTGAATTTTGGAAGTTCAAGCTTTGGGAGCTTAGTTGATGTCGGTAAAGTAGAACTTTGCGTAGGACACGACGCTGTCTCTTTCATGGAAGCCTGAATACGAGACAGAAGTTCTTCACCCAGAAGTTGAATCTCCATTGCGGCTTCGATAGTTTGCATTTCAGGCGATGATGACTTTTCAGTATAATAATTTAACTCTTCTTCTAATTTTTTAACAAGCAATCGAAGGTTTATTTCTGCAAGTACAGCATTAGCGTAAGGCATTGGACCCGCGTCGCAATCACGATTAAACTCGTCCAGATATTGGCTTAGACGGCTTCTTCGCATCTCCAATTTCCTTATTAGTACTGCTTCCATTTTTACAGAAACTCGACTCTTCAACGAATATCAGTAGGTGTAAAAAACTGCTATTGTAGGCACGCGGGTTCTCCAATTTCTTCTAGCTTCGATTTTTCCGATTTCAAGATAAGCCACGTAAATTTCGCACTGAGCGCGTGGTGAAAGAATTTTCATCAAATTTGCTGATTTTGCGAAATACCTTTTCACAGGTACGCAAACACGTAAAAAACTTCGTTTCGCAATTGTATTTTATTCCGCGGGACTTATTAGATTGATTAATCGTTTTGTACAAGTTATTTTGTAAAAGTTTTGTTCACTGTCCTTTACTGTAAAGTTTTTTAACTTGCTGAAAAGTTTTAAAATTAAACCGAAAACAAGAAAATTTTGCTATGTAAGGTGAAAATATCCATAGACTGATAATCCTATAAATGGCGCTAAAACACCGCTATACTGCCAACCTAACAAAATGAAAGGAAGACAGTTTTTTTTTTTTTATACCCTTTTTCCAACTAAAATTATAAGGGTTTTAGTTGATTTTCAACTTCTTGATTATGGCTCTAAGTTGAACGAGTTCCAAAGTAAAGTATTACCACAGAGTATTACATACGCACAAAATGGGCACAATTTAGACTTAAAATAAAAACATCATGCGTGTTAATAATCATATAAAACATGTTAAGATTAGATATCATAGTTGGAAATAAAACAACAATAGGGTAGATTAATTATTTTATTATTATTTCAATTAGGCTCAGGGAAAAGGAATAGCCTGAACGAATCTGGCTTCCTTCAAATCCCAGCTTCTCCACCAAATTTTGTCGCCCCTTCTGCACTATACCATTGTATATTAGAGCTAATTTTACATAATAAAATAGGGCAACAAAAAGGGTTACTATGTTAAATATACTTATTAATGATATATAGATAAATATATACATTATATCTGCTTCGCATTTATATACACGCAGGGGACACTGTGGTGACCCCGCATGGTGGCTGTGCCACGTACTTTTACCTAGGCTTTGCCTATATCCCATACACGCAGGGGACACTGTGGTGACCCCGCATGGTGGCTGTGCCACGTACTTTTACCTAGGCTTTGCCTATATCCCATCCTACGGCTTTGCCGTTTCTTTATCTACATGGTAAGTAATAATGAGTTGTTCTATACGCTTTGGGCTCGCGGTCGACTCGCTCCGGTCTAAGCACTCTAGGTGCCCTGGTGCCTACGACCCTGGAGCTATGCTCCTTCCTTGGAGCTATGCTCCGTCCAGGGCTGAGCCCTTACTTGGAGCTGTGCTCCTTCCTGGGGATGGACCCCGCACCACCCGGACGTGGGGACATTGCCCCCACGAGGACCTCCACCATCCCCATAGTCCTGCCTCGGTTGCTCCAACTCAAGTCGACCGCGCTCCCGTGTAATAAGCTGCCTCTACACATAGGCCAGCGTATTCGCCAACGCGCGCTGGCCAGGCGGTGCGCTTGCCAACGCGTCAGCCCATGTGTAGTGCAGCCGATACACATCGCATATCCTGGGTTAGCCGAAGCTATTACCCACCAACTTATGCACGTTGGTCTCATTGGTAGAAATCTACCTAAAGGATTGTACAATTCCTTTATCGCGGTCTCTTATAATATAAAGGTATAAAAGGACTCACAGAATATCTCCAGGCTCCGTCTGCCCACCTGGTGCAGACTACTCTGCATCAACCTTCTCCTTCCACGTGTCGGTCTCGAGTGTCGTTCTCGCAACCGTTGTCTTACCGCCATAGCCTGTTATCAACTCATTTTTTATCGTCTACCCACATTATAGTCTTAGTCAAAACAGTGTCTAGAATTGCCACACTAAATTACATATTGACATTAACTAAATGAATGACACTTACCATATTTTACATGGCGATTCGCGTGGTGCGCGACATACCCACAACACAAGCACTACTTAGCTTAGGGCTTGATGACGATTATGTCAAAGTCACAGTTTCACCCTCGGTAATTCCAGTTCCCGTGGGAATTCCGGAATAAAATATAGCCTATTATTCCAGAGTATAATCTATCTCTGTGCCAAATTTCATCCATATCCGTTCAGTAGTTTTTGCGTGAACAATTAAGAAACATCCATCCATCCATACTTACTAACTTTCGCCATTAGAATATAAGTAGGATTACGGTAGACATTCATCTATCTACCTAACGCTATGAATAGTAGCTCAAAGGCTTAGTTCAAAATACATCTGTATAATATGTATATTTTTGTAGAATTATAAGATGTTTTGTTCCTTCAGACGTAATAAAGTGATAAACTACTTTTCGCTGATGTTCCGAAAGCGCATGCGCGGCGAGGACGGTGCAGACGATGTGGACGACCCGGACGAGAAGAAGCCAAAGGGAGCCAAGGCCAAAAAGGGTACGTACAGGGTGGTGTAATTTAGTATAAGGCTGAGGGTAGCCGCATGGATGAGCTTTTGTATTGTATGTACACATTATGTGATTGCTTTTTAACCATTGAAATGCGTGTAGTACCGTGTTACCTACCATAACTGGTGATACAACGTCGTAATGAATTTGTAACTATATAGATAATATTTCGCTGATTCAAAAATTGCGGCGGCAGCGATGGATGGCATAAGTGATATGTTTATGACTTTGCTCAGAATTATTAATTACGTGTAGTTGCGGAAAAATAATTTAGTATGAAATCAATAATTTATAATTTTTAATATAACATACAAACTCCAAAAAAAAAATACATATGAATACTTACTTATTTCTGTACTGATTTCCGCAACTAGGCCACAGGTGGGCCCTTTTGAGTTCCGATACATATGAGCAAGTTGGGATTTATTTTTTTCAGACCTTAAGATATCCGAGATGGATGAATGGATAGACTCTGATGACGATTCATCGGATTCGGAAGGCGGGAATAAGGAAGAGGACAGCGATGGTGGGGCCAAGAAGAAGAAGGATAAACAGAAAAAAGGTTAGTTGTAGTATTAGCAGGCAAGACGTAGGTTATATGCGTTCGTGTCCAAATCTACAAGTATGAAGCTACTTTACTTCATTCGGCGAGATGGCTAAGTGACATTTAGCAATAGTGATAATGTTATCGTTCGAAAATTTCAATGGATATTAATAGATATTATGTCCGTCCAGGAATCGGCGAAAAAAATAAAAAAACGCTATTTTTTTTAAAAGAATCGATAATATTAAAATAAACTTTGCCATACGAAATTACGTTATAATTTAAATTTAAAACTAAATACTAAGTACAAGTTTCTTTGCTTTTCTTTTGTTTCGTGCTTTTAAACTCCTCGCTAACTGGGGATCCGAAGTCGACATGTTCATCAAACGCATGTTATCAGCCTAAATCAAAAGGTTTTAACGAATGTCTTTTTGAGCCGCAACGACTTTTAGTCATAAAATATTTACTTTTACATGTCTAATGCTAATCTTCATGGAGTGTTGGGAGGTTTGTACAAATCTTAGAGAGTAAACGAAAGTTAGTAGAAAGTAAGTATATAAGATAAAGTATAAGTAGTAAGGAAAGTATACTTTCGTTATAGTTCTACTACTTATACTATATATATAGTAGTAATAAGTATTATTAGTATATAGTAGGTATATAGAAATACTAGTAGAACGAGTAATTTAAAAATATGAGATTTTAATATACCTATGCCGGTTCGTAAAAGAAGAAGATAACTATAAACAATACCGTTCAAAATACAAACGTACCAGCTGCGCCCCGCGGCTTCACCTGCGTGAAAATTGATGACAAGTAATTATTCCAGCCCTAAAACTAAGTCTGTTCAAGATTTCAGCCCGATCCTGAAAGTTGCTCTGAAGTTTTGACATGAAGAGATAACAAACATCCATCCATTAATACAATTAAACTTTCGCAGTTATAATATTAATGACTTAATAATTTAGACTACAAGTTAAAAAAATCTGGACAATTAAATCGCAAACTCCTGCGTCTAAGCCTATCGATACGATAAAAGAATAAATGATCGATACGATAAAATAATAAACGACCGATACGATAAAAGTATAAATCAAATAATCGTAATCCGTTCTTTCAGCCGCAGCAAACAAGAAGAAGAAGAAGAAAGTGGACGACGAAGCGTTTGAGGAGAGTGACGACGGCGACGAGGAGGGACGGGAACGAGACTACATATCCGACTCATCCGAGAGGTGATATTATATTATTACTACATATCCGACTCATCCGAGAGGTGATATTGTACTATTACTACATATCCGACTCATCCGAGAGGTGATATTATATTATTACTACATACATATCCGACTCATCCGAGAGGTGATATTGTACTATTACTACATATCCGACTCATCCGAGAGGTGATATTATATTATTGTATGTATTGTATTAAGTATATCAGTCATCTAGTACCCATAACACAAGCTCTGCTTAGCTTGGGGCTAGATGATGCTGTGTGGACTGTCCGGAATTATTTATTATTATTATTTATTGTAATATAAATTTCAAAGGCATTTGACTGTGTGTCGCATGATATTCTTCTTGGTAAACAAGAACGCTACGGAGTTTAAGCAGTAGAAATAAAAATATTTTTCATTACTCATACTCGGAAAGTCTAAACATGTCTGAAGAGCGGGTTGCAAGTGATACTTTTCCGCCCTAGGGAGAATCGTTTTCAACTGACAGCTATAACGTTACTATTGAACCATATATAACCGCAAAAGAAAAAAAAAATTCGCCTTAGCCTTGATAATTCACTGAATTCAAAAATACGAAAGACAAGGCAGTGTGGCTTTATGGCTTTCGCCGGTCCTAGATGGAAAAAATATTTAAAAAAAAAATTGCGGCACTTTGATTATTTTGTTTTCTCATGTTTTTATTTATATTTGCTTGTAAAAACTGGTTGGCAAAGTATTTAGAACTTTTTGCTGTAGGCATTTAGTTTGTAATGCCGTGACTATTGTTGCAGTGAATCGGACCATGAGAACAAAGCGAACAAGGAATTGAAAGGCGTCGCTGAAGAAGATGCTCTCAGGTAACAAAACCGACTTCAAAAAAGGGGGTCTTGACTGTATTTTTATGTGTATTACCTCAGATTTTTTCTATGTGATTTTGACGATTATTTTTTTATTCGAAAGCTTGCGCTTCTCTACTAAATAATTAATATAAGTTTGGTGATCGAGATATGAGTAGTTTCATTAGTAGTAGTTTTGAATTATCCATAATGCGTATTTTATTGTCTTCAACTACATTGATGATCTTCAAATTTTTGCGTTAACAATTTGAAGCCAGTTTATAGTGTTTTTTTAAACAATGTTCGCTTTAAAGAAATAATTTTATAGATAAATAACATGAACATACTTTACTGTATACAATTTGTACATGGGCGAGTATAATGCTAGATAGCATTCTTTACCTGCTAACCTTTGCAATTAGTGCAGTTATTTAGTACCCACAACACTGGCTTTAGGTTCAACGATTTGTGTCCATAGTCTAGAGTTTTCGAATGTTTCCAGAAAACTCCTGACATCTGACGAGGACTCTGATGAGGAGGAGAAGGAGCCGAAGGCGGAGCAGTCGGAGCAGGAGGACGAGCCCACGAAGGAGGGCGAGGAGCGCGCCAGCAAGCTCACCAAGAAGAAGAAGAAGGACGACAGGAGGCAGGAGAAGAAAGGTCAGTCTGAGGAGAGGTAGCGACGAGCCAGGTTAAATGTCACGGGCCAGATGAAATGTCACGGACCGGGTGAAATGTCACGGGCAGGGTGAAATGTCACGGACCGGTGGAAATGCCACGGGCCGGGTGAAATTCTACGGGCCGGGCTAGTTTTATTTCTGCTCAACCTTCATAATTAGCACGGCCAGAGAGTGGAATGAGCTTTCCTGTTTTCTCGCCAGAATTGATCTTGGAGTCTTCAAATCAACAGTGAATAATATTTTTCTGGGAAAGTGTGCTCCATTTAAGGCCACGTCTTCACTTACATGAGATAGAGGCCAAACGCTCGACCTATAAAAACCACGTCTAAAACCACGACAAGAGGCTTTCGAAGCGTGACGCAAAAATAAGCTAATTAATTCAATCAATTGATATTGAACCTTGTGTTTTATCCAACAGAGTCGAGTAGCGAACTCAGTTCGGACTCCGACACGGACCCAGAAGCGAGTAGCGGTAACAAGAAGTCTCACAAGAAAATCAAAAAGGAAGACAAGAATGCAAGTACGTATCATTTGAACCTACGAGCTTCTATTGTCGTGAAATAGCGCTGAGCCTGTAGCACTTATTTATATGTAGAATAGAATAGAATAGAATAACATTTATTTATAACAACAATATGTAGATAAGGCTCTATTCAAAACGGATTGCCAACAAGCGAAGACTTCTCAATTCTACCCCTATTGCCTCGGTTTTAGCTTCTTTCCAAAATACTAATTAATTTTCTTGAATAATAGTAGCCTATGTTCCACGCTATAATATAAGCTGTGCTAGTGAAAGTCAGACCAAAATCAGTCCAGCTACTGAGAAGATACCCCAAACAGACGGGCGGACATAGATACAGTTGTAAAATTATATATACATAGAGACAGTTGTTTGCGATTGGACCGTAAAACCACGTCATAACGTAAAGTGGTGACTGCGGGTCACCACTTTACGTTATGACGTGGTTTTGGAACATGCAGCTCTGTGTGGTATGCAAACCGTACATTATCGTTTGGCAGGCAGTGCAGGCACGTCGCGCGCCGGCTCGCCCGCGCTGTCCGCGACCTCGGCCGCCGTGGCCGCCGCCAACGCGCACAACAACCAGCCGCCCTCCAAGAGACCCAAGCTGGACGCCTCCTACTCGTGAGTCTATCTACTTACAGCTACATCATCATCAGCCTATATTAGTCTACAGCTGGACGTAGGCGTCCCCTAATGAGCGCCATAGCGCCCTGTCTTCACCTTGCCGCATCCAGCATCTGCCAGCAGTCGGTATACCAGCCATCTAGTACCCATAACGCAAGCTCTGCTTTGCGTGGGGCTAGCTTTCGTCCAGCATTATTTAATTACAGTTGATTAAAACTCTTTAAATTTAATTTCTAGCGAGTGCGGCGTAACGGAAGAGGCAGTGCGTCGCTACCTGGCTCGCAAGCCGATGACGACGACTGAGCTGCTGACGAAGTTCAAGTCGAAGCGCACGGGCGTCAGCAGCGAGCGACTCGTCGAGACTATGACGCAGATACTGAAGCGGATCAACCCGCTCAAGCAGAACATCAACGGGAAAATGTACCTTAGTATTAAGCAGACTTGATTATACATGTTCGTTTTTGAAATATACTTTGTTTTGATTAATATCCTTCCGGTGGTGAACTCTATGTACCTTAGATTTCGATTAGGTAGGTAGGTACGCAAAAATATTTATATAGGTAAGTTAGTTAAGGCGCAAACAGGTGCTAAACTACCGCTACTACGTTAAACAAAGGAATTTCAAAAATTCACAAGTTCCACGTCCCTCCAACTTTTGATGTAGGTATTGTTTTGTCATGATCAATCCCATTCTATATGCAAGTAGAGCCTTAAGGCGCAAACAGGAGTTAAACTAGCGCCACCACTTTCATATTATTACGTTAAACATAGGAATTTCCAAAATTCACACTTTTTTATAGGTATCTAACATAAGCCTTTTTATTGCATCTGTAGTAGTAGGTATCATTTTATCTAATAAAGGAAGAGATACGAAAACAAAGATTGGTGACCACCAAGAGCAACTTTATATCTCTTCTTATACTAGACAAAATAAAACTACTACAAATACATTAAATAAGCTTATGATAGGTTTTACAAACTGAACGTGTGAGTGCGGCGTAACGGAAGAGGCAGTGCGTCGCTACTTGGCTCGCAAGCCGATGACGACCACAGAGCTACTGACGAAGTTCAAGTCGAAGCGCACGGGCGTCAGCAGCGAGCGACTCGTCGAGACTATGACGCAGATACTGAAGCGGATCAACCCGCTCAAGCAGAACATCAACGGGAAAATGTACCTTAGTATTAAGCAGACCTGATTATACATGTTCGTTTTTGATAACTACCTTGTTTTGATTAATATCCTTCCGGTGGCGAATAATTAAGGCGGAACAAATTTGTGTAAGATCTGCAGAAATTTGTTCCGTTGGTCTGGGTGTTTTCTATGTATAACAATAAATATCTATCTATGTATGTATATAATGTATTAAATATATCAGTTATCTAGTACCCATAACACAAGCTTTGAGTAGCTTACTTTGGGGATAGATGATGCTGCGTGGATTGTCCAGCATTATCTATACTTATAATAAAACTGTAACAGGTCCAATTCTGTACATTGAAGATATTTTGAAAATTTTTTTTGGAGGGCACTTTATTATCGATACTCAAGCCAAAACTGTAGTTTTTTTCATTCATGTCTGTCTGTCTGTCTGTATCGTAAACGCGCGTCACGCCGAAACTACTTGATGGATTGAAATGAAACTCGGCATAATTATAGGTCATACTACGAGGAAGGACATAGGATACTTTTTATCCCGGGATTCGGTAAGGTTCGCCTGGGAGAGAGGGTGAAAGAAGAATTCTTTAACCACTCATCACGACGGAAGTGAATGAATTCGAATGGAACTCGGGACGATTGGACATGGGATTCATTTTATCCCGGAATTCAGTTTGGCGTGTGTAGGCGTCGTTCAGATGCTGTGAGAAATTTTTGAAAACCCGTATAGCTCAGGGGAACCAAACTAAATTGAACTGATAAACGCGAAAGTTTGTAAGTATGAATGGATAGATTGATAGATGGATGGATGTTTGTTACTCTTTCACGCAAAAACTGCTGAACGGCTCTGGATGAAATTTGCCACAGAGATAGATTATAAGCTGGAATAACACATTGGCTTTATTTTATCCCGAAATCCCACGGGAAAGGCAAGTAAAATCGCGAGTACTCGAAATACTAATCATGCGTAGACGAAGTCGCGGGCACCAGCTAGTTATTATTATAATTAAACAGGAGCTAAACTAGCGCCACCACTTATTGATATTTCAACACTTCAGATAGATATAGTTTAGGAAGATATACGAAGTTGCTCTTGGTGGCCACCAAACTGTATTCGTATCTCTTCCTAAAATAGACGAAATGAAATTACTACAGATGCATTAAAAAAAGCTCATGGTAGATTTAACAAACTGAAAAAAATAGGTGGTGGCGCTAGTTTAGCTTCTGTTTGCGCCATAAGGCTCTACTTGCGTATAGATATGATCATCTCAGATACAGTTAGGTAACCTAACTAATGGGTTTTAATTAGACTGGGATTGACCATGACAAAACAATACATCAACAGTTGCAGGGATTGGCATCCTTTATAAATTGCATTAACGTGTGACGCATGGCACGATAGACGTGTCTTTTTGAATTGATTGTAACAACCTTGTAGGTTAGGTCTACATTTTAAATAGGTAAAAAAATACTTATGCAAAACACTAGGCTCAGACAAAGCTCAGACAAAAAAAAACTTCAAGATAATTTATAAATTTTATTGAACTTTTTACATAACAAAATAAATATTAAATAAATAGTTTCCGTCCACGTCTTCACACGCGTTGTTTCTATGAAAACTTCAATGTTTTTTCTATCCCATGTGACTGATATTTATATCAGTTCACAGTAGCTCTAGACCTTTTAACCCATTATAATGGGTAGTTCTAGATCTTTTAACCCATTATAATGGGTTAAAAGGTCTACCCATTATAACGGGTTAAAAGGTCTAGAACTAGGATGCAAAATTTCACACGATCCGTTCAATTGTCTTATCATGAAGCAGTAACAAACAACCAAACTTTTGCATATTATGAGTGTGAGCTCTTCAATGAATCCTGTGATAACATCGTATGACCATTGTCTCGTATCCTACGTTCTTGAGATTCGGGTGCGCTTCTATCGCTTCTGATTTGGTTATTCATCAACGTTAGCTAAAGTCCACTGCGTTCTTGTTTTTTATAAATATTACTTCCGCACCCTCGACTTCCTTTTCAAGTTTTCTGAAACAAATGCATCGTCAACATTAGTGCCTAATCTCAGGGAATATTGTTAAAGGAAATTTGTCTCATAAATCTGTTTTTCCTGTATTTTGTCATTATTTCTTTTGGTGTGCAATAAAGTGTATTGTATTGTCTCATCAGCAATAAAATAATTTCAAAGGCAGGCAAATACTAAGGTATTCATTAATTTGGGATGAGTCCCAAATTATTCAATTCACCTTTTTATTGTGATTTTATTGTGATTTCATGTACCTATTGGTCGTAGGTGTAGGTAGGTAGATATAAAATATATTCTTAGTAGGTAGGTTCACACACAATGCATAAAAACCCTGTCAGGGCCGCCCAACAATTATCTAGAGTTCTAATCTTTACATTAGGTAGGTACCTACACCAAAGATTTCATTTAAGTAGTATACCTGCAGTAGGAGGTCGTATCTACCTTAAATAAGAGGTCCCTTAAGTTATTTAAGTAGCCTTACCTTTTTATACTTAAAGACACATTGACGTGATTAGCGCGCATATTTTGCCAAAATTTTACTGAAGATGGCAAATCTAGAGTAGGTAGCTACTTATCTATGTGTAATCAGAAAGAAATCAGAAATCAATATCTTTATTTCTTTAGGCTTACAAAATAAGCACTTAGACAAGTCAAATTTAATACTATCCACACACAGTCATCAAAACAATATCTATCTATACTTATAATAAAACTGTAACAGGTCCAATTCTGTACATTGAAGATATTTAGAAAAAATTTTTTGGAGGGCACTCTATTATCGATACTCAAGCCGAAACTGTAATTTTTTTCATTCATGTCTGTCTGTCTGTCTGTCTGTCTGTCTGTCTGTCTGTATCGTAAACGCGCATCACGCCGAAACTAATTGATGGATTGAAATGAATCTCGGCATGATTATAGGTCATACTACGAGGAAGGACATAGGATACTTTTTATCCCGGAATTCAGTAAGGTTCTCATGGGAGAGGCTATGAAAGTAAAATTCCTTTACCGCGCATCACGCCGAAACTGCTGAATGAGTTGGAATGAAACTCGGGACGATTTGAGTTCATAGTACAAGGAAGGACATGGGATACTTTTTATCCCGGAATTCGGTAAGGTTCCCCTGGGAGAGAGGGTGAAAAAAATTTCTTAAACCACGCATCACGACGGAATTGAATGAATTCGAATGGAACTCGGGACGATTGGACATGGGATACATTTTATCCCGGAATTCAGTTTGGTTCCCCTGGGCTATACGGGTTTTCAAAAATTTCTCACAGTATCTGAACGACGCGTGTGTACGCGTCGTTGAGACTGTGAGAAATTTTTGAAATCCCGTATAGCCCAGGGGAACCAAACTGAATTGAACTGATAAACGCGAAAGTTTGTAAGTATGAATGGATAGATGGATGGATGTTTGTTACTCTTTCACGCAAAAACTGCTGAACGGATCTGGATGAAATTTGGCACAGAGATAGATTATAAGCTGGAATAAGAAATAGGCTTTATTTTATCCCGAAAATCCCACGGGAAAGGGAATTACGCAAGTAAAATCGCGAGTACTCCAAATACTAATCATGCGCAGACGAAGTCGCGGGCACCAGCTAGTAAGAAATAAAGTGACAATTGAAGTTCAGTGTCTGAAACGGCATCTTCTAATAACTTAACAGGAAATAACATTGTCTAGTTAACCTAATATCCAGGTTAATGACCCGGGGGGCCTTCTAAAAATCTACATTGCTCCACCATGGGCACGGACCACTCGCCACCCCAACTGCCTATATACGCCAATGCTCTTCACCCTGAGGTGGGCACGGCTTCCCCCATGTATGTCAATCGATATGATCATCTCAGATACAGTTAGGTAACATAATGGGTTAGGATTTCACACAATTAGGATTACACATATCCTCAACTCTATTGCTACGTAAAGCGTTTCTGACCTGCCCAGTGAGTTCTCCCGGATCATAACCTCTGCGTCGGCGATGGTCTGCGGCATGGGCTGGCCCTTGGTCTCGGGCAGCAGCAGCGCGCCGCCGCCGCACGCCAGCCCGATGCCTCCCAGGATTACCAGCGGTAAGCCACTCCATACTCTACCCTGTACACATGAACATTGAACATACGGTTTAAAGTTATTGGTATAACAATTCATGCTAAAAGTTGGCCGCTTTATTTCTATGATTGAATGTTCATAGAAACTCTACGGTCTTACGTGGTTTCTCGCACTAAGGATTTGTTCTTCACGGTTACAAAAGTAGAGTTCTGTAATAGACCGTCAGACGGACATATCATTGCACCGTGATAGATTTGACGTGGCTAAGTTTTACCTGTGACTGTGAATCTATAGTACCAATAAATAACAATAACCGAATTCAGGATTCAGTTCCACGCTTTAGTGTTGTTTGGGCTCAGATCTACCCTTTGGTACGGTACCGAGAAACTCGCTCTCCAGTCTCTCTTGTAGGTATAAACATACCGAATAAACAATCAAAGGCGACACAGCAGTCGCCAAGTAGACAGAGATGTGTATAATCGAGCAGCCCGTGGCTCGCTGCCCCGTCGGCAGCATCTCAGCGGCGAGCTGGAACTGGATGCCGACCGACATGTTGATGGCGAAGCGGATCATTACCACCAGCACCAGTTGGGGAACACCTGTAGACGAAATGCATGTTATAGGTCTTCATCATAAGACTCAAAACTCAACAGTCCTGAGGGTCTAGAGATCAGTTCAAATAATAAATAAAAAGTATTGAATATTCTTCACAGCAACATCTACCCCCAAGCTAATCATAGCTATACCTCTTAGCCATTTCATTGTGATCAGCCATTACAGTTCTACTGCTTGGCAGATGCCTCTGTTTTGCCTTCCGCTTTTTATTAATCGTAGAAACAAGCTATGTTTACAAAATAAGCACGTAGCCAGTAAAGAAACACGTACATTATTTAATTTTGATGTATCTGGTGTGTCCTATCCAGTAGGTAATCCTTCAATCTCGGAAGTGCTATAGGAAATACAGGTTCTCTTACCTTGTGACAAGAAAGCGCAGACAATAGATAGACCTCCAGCTATTAATACAGTGAGAGAATTCAGGAATCGTCGTCCAGCTCTGAAACATATGGTTTGCTTATTAATCACCCTCTTCTGTCTCTTTTCGTTGTCGAATCATCGGGCTCTACAAATAGCTGGCCACTTTTCACTTCATAGGTATAGACCTCCCCGAAATCAGCTCAGTCACAATAAGTATTCCAGCTCTGCCCGCATCCAATAATTTCTGGTCAGACAGTCTACATTATCGGGGAGAAAATTTACATTGATAAGAAACTGTTTAAAAAAGAAATCCTACAAACCTGTCTAAAATGAAAGCCACCAGCGTCATAGCAGGTATCTCCGCCGCCGAAGACAGCGCAAACGTAACAAAGAAGTTAGTCCCGATGGTCTCCGACAGTCGGATGATGGCGTCGAGGATGATACTGCTGCCCATGGTGACCAGGATTAGGATGATGAGGCTGTTGCGAAGCGTGGCGCTTTTGAAGACAGCGGACATTGACTCATCTGACACTGTTTTGGCAGAGCCGCTAGTCTGAAAACGTTGGTTTTAAGCCTTCAATCTGTGTCAGATGATACAGCGTCTGAATGAAGATTTAACATCAATGAAGCATACGTCTCTAAAATGGTACCTAATAAGATGGTATACATACTCACCACAAACTTATTTAACAGTTCTTCAGGTATTTTCTTTCCGTTGATCCGTTCAAACCGCTTCAAGATTCTGACGGCTCTCTTAGTTTTGCCCTTTGAATTTAACCATCTGAAAGAAAATACATAGGTATGAGTATCCAAGTCTCGTGTGATGGGCCCTTAGATTTTAAGATTGGTTTTATAACCCTCCTTATTAAAGAACGGCTTCGCACGTTTATATTATACGTATAAACCTTCCTCTTGAATCACTTTATCTATTGAAAAAAACCGCATCAAAATCCGTTGCTTAGTTTAAAAGATTTAAGAAATAGCGACTTTGTTTTATACTATGTAGATGTAATAATAAGTTTTCCATTTTTAATCTGCCTCAGAGGTAACTCGATCCGTTCTTTCCACTTGAACCCCCCGTTTGTACCCCCTGGGGGGACCATGGACACTCACTATTACACTTGGAGCCCCCTGGGGGGACCATGGACACTCACTATTACACTTGGAGCCCCCACCTAGGGGTTCAAGAATAATAATAAAGTTTATATTCCTCTTCAACCCCCAGAGACAGAAATGAAATACTGAAAGGAAAATTAATGTTTAATGAAATTTTAACTAAAAACAAACTAAACCCTAATAACTTAATTCTTAAAAAATAAACAAGAGACCACGCCCTGTGCCTGGGCACCGGTGGCACCGCCCTACTTACGGCAATGATTAGCATTACTTTACAGCTTCTAGAAAATGACCAATTGTTATGTCGCCTTGTATTAGTGAAAGCTGCATTTCTTGAATGAATCTGTCGTAATTTATGCATTGCTTCTTTCTCGGCTTCATCAAGGGTTTCCTTTTTAATTTACAATCTTTTTTCAATGAGTTCAATAATGTCACAATTGTGGGGTCTTTGCCTATTTTATTTAAATTTTTGTGCCAATTTTCAACACAATTATTTGTTCTGTGTCTTTCACCATATGCCGACCAAACGTTATGAAACTTAGTATTCTTAATCCAAAACTGCATGTATTTTATAAATTTACTAATATTGGGTTCCGTTAAGGGCCGGGTATTTTTCACGTAAGTCCATCCTTCATTTAATAAATTCGTTGGTAATAGTGCCAATGCCCCACAAAGAAGAACTGTTCTTTTAGTTATTTTAAACTTCGTTAACCCTAGTGCCTGTCCTTTTTTCCATAAGTTTTTTTTAAAATGATAATAACATGATTTTATTTCTGAGCTGGGGAAATTGTTTGCAATAGCTTTTATGGCAGCACGTTCTAAATCTACGGTAAATTTTAATGGGTTAAACTCTGCAATCTGAGATTTAATTAACTGAAAAGAAATGTCGTACGACTCTTGTTTCCTATCCGACATTAACAAGAACAATACAGGAATTATCAGATTATGGGTTTCAGAACTGCCCAAGTCTGCGTGTATAGAATAAAGCTGTAAGAAAGGCGCCGGGCAACTTTGAAATGTGCCATCACAAAAGACGTGTTTTACTTCAGATAGTCTCTTTCGGTTTTCATCAGTGCAAAAAATGATGATGCGTCTGTTATCATGATTGTAATCACATAAAACAAATTCTGAATGAAAGTTGGGTATTTCTACATCAATTGAACTATTGCTGCGGAGTTTAGCAATGCCGGCATTAGCGTATCTTGTTTTGTAAAAACCACTTTTTACCGATTCGAATGATGGAATATCTGCAACCAAATCTATTCCTTTGTCTTCCAAGGGAATCTTCACACATTCATTGTAAATAGTCGGAATAGGTCGAAAGTTGTGTTCTTTAACTTTTTTCCTGCAGTCATGTAAAGTGATGTCAACTATATTTTTGCTTTCGTTTTTTATGCAATCTGAGACGTGAACAACTGACTTTAATACGGATGAATGGTCCTGCAAAAACGTTTTTTTTTTAATTTTTAGTGTTTGTTACATGTATTAATAATCATTAGCAAAATATATAATTACACTTACGCCGCTAATAGTAAGATATCCTGTACATTTTAATTTCCTTTTATTTGCACATCTCCACAGCATTGACTTATTTTTATACGCTTTTTTCATGTGATACTGATGACCACTGTATAATAGGACTTTTCCGCCTTTCCGATCAATAATTTCAATATTATCACGAGAATCATCCATTTCCAATAGAAATAAGATTATTATTGCTCATTTAGCTAATCAATCTTATGCATTTGTGATTAAATGACAGCATAATAAATATCTATGTCAAATGTCAGATATTGATTTATAAGATTAAACCTAAATAGGTTTGTAGCGTTTTACGTACTCCATGGACATTTTATGTTAAGGGTTCTACAAGTAACACCGAGTATCCATGAACCACCAAGGGGCTCCAAGTGTAATAGTGAGTGTCCCTGGGCCCCCCAGGGGGCTCCAAGTGTAATAGTGAGTGTCCATGGTCCCCCCAGGGGGTACAAACGGGGGGTTCAAGTGGAAAGAACGACTCGATCTTGTCTGGAATGATATCTGGCAGTTCGTCTCTCTTTAGCTATTCTCTAAAGCCAGTTATTTCTTGAAGTCATGCTTTATCCACTGTTTACCTTGTCCCTACGTATTCAAAACAGTTAAGTTCTTACTGAGCGCTTTCGGGCACGGTCCACGGAGCAGCCAGCACGATCAGCATAGGCAGTGACGTCACAAGCAGTAGATGCTGCCAGTTCCGAAGCCAGTACGCAAGCACCGGCATCATCACACCGCCACCGCCTATGGCTACTGCGAAGGACAAGTTGCCGATCCACGATCTGTATCTAGAGTCCACGTATTCTAGCACTGAAAACAGAAAGTGTAAATTTGGCACACAGTACCCAAATTACTAGGAAAAGTAAAGAGAAACATAAGTCAAAAGGTTTACGTAAATGGCATATGTAGTAGTACAGAGAAATTGGAAAAGAAAGAAAAAAAAACATAATTAAGGTACTCTTAATTATAGCACAAATGTTCTACCAAATTGATAAAGATTATAATGTCATTTAAAGGTCTACTTAATCATGGTTAGATCCTATAATTTCCCTTAATACACTTCGGAGTGGCTCATGCATAACAGTCATAACATTTAGAACAGAATGGGTAGAAAGCGAAACAGACCTAAAACTTACCAAGAATATACAGCATGTCGAAATTGAAGTCATTGGAGAATCCAACCAGAAACCTGCAGAAGGCAAAGTCCCAGAAAGCGACTGTGAAAACGCTCGCCACGCCTCCGAGGCAGCCAATGAGGTTAGACGCTTAAAACAAAAGACAACCTTTTTATTTCCATCAACATTGATGCAAACAAGAACTATGACTTATGTACACGCTGATTACATTTCATAACATGATGCGGAAAACGGTAAAAGTAAGCTCCATACTGAAGACCTAATACATAGTGAAGATCAAAAGTATAAGGAAATGATTAGGTACCCATCAAAGCCGGAACTCTTCCGTACTTGTCTCCCATCCACCCGAACAAGCCGCATCCGATGAGTGAACCGATGAAGAACAACATTTGAGCGTATGGACCGAGGCTTGCTCTGTCGCACACCCATTCTCTCTGAAAACAATAATACCTACATATCTAGCAACCCACATAGCATAGTTTTAGAACCCTTAGCGTCTGAATATGCATAATGACTTCATGACTTGTCTTTCAAATAAGGAAATGTACATTATTTCCAGGATCAGGCTGCGCGCCGTACACTTTTTTGATGTTATAAGCTACGGCCACGGTTTCCCCGGCTGCACGTTTGTCTACCAAAAGCATCATGCATGATTCTAAATGCCTTTAGCACTGTCTGCTCTACTATCCTATCCTACTAATATAATAAACGCGAAAGTTTGTAAGTTGGATGGATATTTGTTACTCTTTCACCCAAAAACTACTGAACGGATATGGATGAAATTTGGTACAGAGATAGATTATAGTTTGGAACTACACATAGGCTATATTTGTACGGCAAACGTAGTGTAGGACGCCCTCCGGCCAGGTGGGATGACCATCTGCGAAGGACTGTTGGCAGATGCTGGATGCGGCAAGCTGAAGACAGGGCGCTATGGCGCTCATTAGGGGAGGCCTATGTCCAGCAGTGGACTAATATAGGCTGATGACGATGATGATGATGATAGGCTATATTTTATCCCGGAATTCCCACGGGAACGGGAATTACCACGCGTGAAACTGAGAGTTGCTGCTAGTTGTTTAAGGAGGAAAAATTTATTTCGTGCGTTTTTTCATTGAAATCCAACAATCCATTTTCTCATTAGAGCGGTTGTTACTATGCTATAATCAATTGTAAAGCAAAGCATCTTATACCTACTGCTAAAAATTAGCAGGCTCTTGTCCATTGAACACGCTACATTTATCTGACTAAACTGATCTAGTTGTAAAAGGTTCAGACCTCACTAGTAACGGTAGAGTACTTGATGTCGTCGTACAGAAACTCCCACCCGTGCTGGCACGGCTTGGCCGGAGTGCCAGGGTCCGGCGGCGTCAGGTCAGCCAGAACCTTGGTCCAGTTGGCGTCGAACACGGTGCAGCGGTCCCAGTCGTCGCCTTTAGAAGCGCCGGGGATTGAGAGGTTCCGTCTGAAAAACCAGGGATCGATGAAAACGTACCAACATAATTAAAAAGTACTTAAGTTAAAAGGTAGTAGGTACTTAGATTTGTGATTGATTGCAAAAGAGTATTTGAATTAATTTAAAGTATCTATTTGAATACACCAGGACCTAAGAGCGTTGAATTATAAGTGTAGAGGTAATATGTTATAGAATATGTGTACCTAATATGATGCATGGATATTTCGATGCTCGTAGACGAAATGGGCTATGCCTGCATGTTAATTTTTACAACTAAACGACTGGAAGGTAAATTTTAGTAATGATTTAAACGATACTTTTGTAAAAACGGGAATAGCAAAGTCATTTTGATTCGAACTCCACACTACATTATATAAAATACCTAAAGTGTCTCATCCGGGCGCTAGTAATATATACCTAAAGTTTAAAAGATTAAAATAACGCATGCAAAACCGCAAAACAGTATGAAATAAACAGGGATCATGAGATTAGCTGTTAACAAACCTGAGATGAACATCCAGATGCGCGAGCTCCGGCACCAAACACCAGTGCTGATGCGGCGTGGCGGTCACGAACATCTGAGAGCTGTAGGTGAACGCGAAGAAGATCCCGAAGGGCAGCATCATGAGGAAGAGAAGCCACTGGTAGGTGCCCAGTCCGCCCAGGGCGCGCAGGATGTCTTCCATCACGTCTGGATCATCCCCTGGGGGGTTGAGGGCCTCTGCCTCCTGGGGATATCTTGTTAATTAGTCATACGTCACGCTCCTTGGTTACCATAAATAGAAGATAGAAAATAATTTACTGTACCTACGCTATGTAAAGCAATCTTCGATCAAATAATGAAATGGAAAAAAACTAACAACAAAACAACTTAAACTTAGCGACAATAGGCTGTCTTATCGCTCATGAGCAATTTCTCCTTGGTTCTAAGGATTGGTAGCGACTTTGCACGCCCTACCGAGAGGCAGTGCTTTCCATAGTTGTACAGCCCGGGCAGAAAAGGAGTGGGCGTAGAAGTACCTAAGTAACTTGCCCGAATCTAAAATTAGCCGGTTTAGGACTCGGACGAGTTACCCATCGTAATAGTTACCATAAGTCCACAGAAAATAATAAAGCTCCAGGAAAAAACTCACCTTATCCAGATTTTTCACAGACATTTTTAATTTATACGCACAAGTTTTTCACTGTTATAATAGATCAACTGTATAACTGTTTAGATTACACCAAAGGGAGAAATAATCAATACATTAGATTTTATCTCTCATAACCACACGTGTGTCTGTGGTTCACTGGCCTCGAGATACTGTGTGCACAAAATTTGGGACCTAATTGTAGCACTTGATATCTAATCTATGTCTGTTTGATTATACTTAAAGAAACTAGTTTTGTGAAAACTGTACCTACTAACGCCGAATTCGAGGTTAATTATGGACGGTTTTTAACAAACATTTCACAGTGAAATGTTTTTGTATAAAACCCCCCATACACTCCATACTTAGCGAAAACCAAATTAAATCTGTTACCGTGTATTTGTTTGCGCAATTGACATTCCTTGTCGTTTTCAGATCTTACTTTCAGTAAATATACCTACTGCTAACAATTAAAAACAAAAAACGCCAACCTACGAGTCTTCTGTTGTGGTTTGTTTCCAAATATTTCACATAGAATTTTGCTGAAGTAAGTATAGATAGAAAATAATTACTTAGTTGGAATGAAAACAAATACCTACCTACCCTGTCACGCGAAACTCCACTTCATTTATTTAATTTCAATGCTTTTCGAAATTTTTACTGTTCAGGCCAGGAACCCTAAAAAAGAATACCTATCTTAATCTTTGTAATTTAGATAACTTCTATTGTTTTTCCGACTACACACAAATTGCTTGATAGGCGTCAATATTTGAACAAAAGATTTCATCTGTTTTTCTGTCTGTCACATTAGTAGTATAAGGTAATTTTTTTCCAGGAAGTAGATAAAGAAGACTCATTTTATCGTAAAATTTTATTTCTTGTTATATCATTCAGACTTAAAGTATTTTGTATATTATTTAAACAGAGATATCTTCTTACATAAAGCACCTTGCAAACATATCACAAGACAATCTCAGATTTCGTCGACTGGTTAATCACTACATAGTATAAAACAAAGTCGCTTTCTCTGTCCCTATGTCCCTATGTATGCTTAAATCTTAAAACTACGCAACGGATTTTGATGCGGTTTTTTAATAGATAGAGTGATTCAAGAGGAAGGTTTATACGTATAATAAAACCATGCGAAGCCGGGGCGGGTCGCTAGTAGACAATACGTATTAGGTATTCGAATACTTAGACTTCTATAGAATCTCAAGAACTAATATTATCCGACTGGTATTGACATGGATCAATTGAGCTACCTTTAGACTGTTTGCAACCGTCTGCAGTTAGCTCAATGGTTTCAATTGTAAATACTAGTTGTAATTTTTCTATTTCTTTGCTTGTAATTTTCGTTGTTAATAAAGTACTTATATTAGCAAAAAAAAAATATTATCCTAAGCTTTTTAAACCGAAGGTTTTTTTTTATCGAATCCCGGCCGTCTTCAACAACGTGCGTTTTTTTTACAATATTTATAAGTCAGAAACATCTGACCCATCATGACACTTACTTGCATTATTTTTACAATGTTTGTATCAATAAAGCAACCACTTTTTTGCGAAAGTCTGCATTTAGCTTAAATTGTTTCAATTGTATAACTGCCTGCCAGTTTTAATTTCATTCATTAGTTATTTTAATAATACATCAACCACAGAAAACGGGCTACTTCCCTTATCATCCAAAACCATTGTTCTCGGAAAATTAAACTTTCGTACATTAGTTCCCAACCACATCAAAGGACCATCCGTCAGCGCGAGAATCTTCTGATAGAGGATACTTAAAGAGAAGAGGAATATCTTAGTACCTATGTATTCATTTTGTGATAAAATATCAAGGTAAAACAGGAAATCAGATATTTATAATCAAAAACATTTATCTAAAACAAAATATATTAAAACTAAACAATAACTAATAAATAATAATAACTAAACAATAATAATGTGTTATGAATATTAATAATAAGACCGATGTTACTTTTGTAATAACTACCTAATAGTAAAATTTTAAAAAAGTAGTAATAATTTATTAGCATAGAGTTAGTTAGAGTTTCTTTTGAGGCAAACTGTTGGATTATTGTTGAAAATAGTATAGTATTTTACTTATTAGGACCATCAATAATTTCAAATTCCATAACTAAACTGGGCCCAGTGAGTGTCAGCATGAGCGCCATTTTGTTCACTATTGTTAAATTGGAGCACAGGTAACACAGTAGCAGGTAGGTGCAGCTCATTTGCACGTCACAATAGATAAAGGTTAGTTGTCCGACTTACTGATAAAAAGCTGCATTTTTGTTCAATGCAACAGAAACAGAAAGATGGAGAGGGAGGGGGTTAAGTTGTTCTCTGATTGGATAAACAAATATTTCTGTTTTGCTAGTAAACTTGACTAGTAAACTATGAATATTATCTACTTACCTATTTGCTGATTTTTTTTTATTTATAATACTACTTATGTGTCGTACGTAACTGATATTTTCATATTAAGTTAGCATTATAATTATAACTAGGTACATAACTAACATTAGATATTTTGGTAGAATCAAGACAAATAAAAACTAGAAGTCAGAAGCCGTGCGTATGTTGACTTTTTGTGGAGGTGAGTGGGAATAAATTTTTATTATTAAAAATGAGCGTGGATGTGGTTGGGAATCTTTTTTGGGTGTAATGTAATTTTGATAAGAATATACTTGATTATAGATTGATTTAGCTATAAGAATACAAAGTTTAGAGATAGGTCTATAATGAGAGACCTCTGTTTTAGACCCTTTCTTATGGACAGGGGTGATGAATGCGGATTTCCATAATTTTGGTACTTACATGGTATTTGTTGAAATAGACCTTCTAAACAAAAGTGATATAGGATAAGATAAAGCAGAGGCACATCTGATAAGAAATTTAGAAGATAATAATATGTTATCAGGTCCAGGTGCTTTCGACGCATCTAACTTTTTAAGTAGGATCATAATGTCAGCTGGAACAATTTCAATTATATTTATGTCAGCAGAGATATCAAATTCTGACTGATTACTTATAATGGTGTTCTGACATGGAGCAGTGTTATTGAGAATGTAGAAAAGTAGATTGGAAACAAGATGAAAAAGCATTACAAATGGAATCACCACTAGAGAAAGTCAATATTATAAGAACCGAACTTGGCATCGAATAAGATATAGATCTATTTTTAACGTACCTACGTCCAAAAATATTTCGGATTATTTAAGATTGAATTCTCTGTTGATTCAATATAGCTTAGGTAGCATGCTAATTCCATTTTTTCTTATAGAATTTATACTTTTCCCTTATGGCTTTTTTTAGTGCCGAACTAAGTATACAGGGTTAGACTGGTTCTAAATATTTTTCGTGGGTATGAACTTGTTTTGAAGATCATGAATACTCTCATTAAAGTTCGTATAGCCCGTATAGCCTAGGGGAACCAAACTGAATTGAACTGATAAACGCGTAAGTTTGTAAGTATGAATGGATAGATGGATGCATAGATTGATAGATGGTTGGATGTTTGTTACTCTTTCACGCAAAAGCTGCTGAACGGATCTGGATGAAATTTAGCACAGAGATAGATTAGAAGCTGGAATAACACATAGGCTTTATTTTATCCCGAAAATCCCACGAGAAAGGGAAATACGCAAGTAAAATAGCGAGTACTCGAAATACTAATCATGCGCAGACGAAGTCGCGGGCACCAGCTAGTCCTTAATAAAATTGCATTATAACGTGTGGCGCATGACACGATAGACGTGTCTTTTTGAATTGATTGTAACAACCTTCAAAGTAGGATAGGTCTACGTTTGGAATAGGTAAAAAAATATGCAATACATTAGGTAGGTAACCAAAGCTCAGACAAAAATACTTCAAGATAATTTACAAATTTTATTGAACGTTTTTACTGGGATGGGACCTAAAAAATAAATATTAAATAAATAGTTTCCGTCCACGTCTTCACACGCGTTGTTTCTATGAAAACTTCATTGTTTTTTCTATCCCATGTGAACATTGTGATATAATGGGTTAAAAAGGTCTAGAACTAGGATGAATGAAGCAGTAACAATCAACCAAACTTTTTGCATATTATGAGTGTGATTAGGCTCTTCTTGGAATCCTGTGATAACATCGTATGACCACTCTCTCGTGTCCTACGGTCTTGAGATTCGGGTACGCTTCTATCGCTTCAAACCTAGTTATTCATTTACTTTAGCCAAAGTCCACTGCATTCTTGTTTTTTATAAACACCACTTCGGCTCCCTCAACTTCCTTTTCAGGTTTTCTGAAACAAATGCATCGTCAATATTATTTAGTGCTAATCTAAAAGAAAAAGGAACACAGGAATACATGGCGCTCCTACATAGACAAGTTGATTTGTGCCTCATCAGCAATAATATATTTCAAAGGCAGGCAAGTCATAATTGGTTGTGATTTTATGCATCATACAGGTAGGTATAAAGTTGTAAATAGATAGAAGAGAGTCTTAGTGGATGCACAATGCATAAAAACCCTGTCAGGGCGTATCAATTATTGAAGAGTTCTAATATGTAGGTATACGATTCCATTAAATCTAAGTAGGTACCTACCTAAACCTATAATAGGAGTAGGTACGCTAAAATAAGATGAATGCTAATGCCTGGTTTACACTTTGTTAAGTGACAAGTGCAAGTGCATGAATTTCTGACCTGCACAGTGAGTTCTCCCGGATCATAACCTCTGCGTCGGCGATGGTCTGCGGCATGGGCTGGCCCTTGGTCTCGGGCAGCAGCAGCGCGCCGCCGCCGCACGCCAGCCCGATGCCTCCCAGGATCACCAGCGGTAAGCCACTCCATACTCTACCCTGTATATATGAACATAAAGTTTAAAAGTTATTGCTTCCAGGATCCCCAGCGGAAAGCCACCCATACCCTACCTACCCTGTACATATGTACCTAACTAAATACAGTTGATTAGTTATGGTTTGACAATTGTATGCCAAGAACCACCATTTGGCCGCCTTATTTCTATTGTAGCATTGTAGATATAACTCGCGGCAAATTCCAAAAACTCTCGCACTAAGGATACTTTACGGTTACAAAAGTAGAGGTCTTTGATAGACCGACTGACGGACATATCATATGATAAATAGGAAACTCTTTATATACTCTAAAGTACCTAACTACCACACAAAAACTAATAATAGAGGGAACCACGCGAGTACAAATGGTGGCCTTACCGCTATGCGCAATCTGAGCTGCGAGTCTTCTTTTCCTATGACACGGAACAGTACAGGGAACTAAGCAAATCATATGCCAAAAGAAAGAGGCTTCACGATCACCTGTCTATACTTTCGTCAACCATTGTACCGTGATAGATCTGACGTGGCTAAGGTTTCCATGTGACTGTGAATAACCGAATCAGGATTCAGTTACACGCTGTAAGTGTTGTTTGGACTCAGATCCATTCTTGGGGTAGGTACGGTACCGAGAAACTCACTCTCCAGTCTCTCTTTTAGGTATAAACATACCGAATAAACAATCAAAGGCGACACAGCAGTCGCCAAGTAGACAGAGATGTGTATAATCGAGCTGCCCGTGGCTCGCTGCCCCGTCGGCAGCATCTCAGCGGCGAGCTGGAACTGGATGCCGACCGACATGTTGATGGCGAAGCGGATCATTACTGCCAGCACTAGTTGGGGGATTCCTGTAGACGAAATGCATGATATAGGTCTTCATCATAAGACTCAAAACTCAACAGTCTTGAGAGTCTAGAGATCAGTTCAAATAATAAATAAATAGTTTTGAATATTCTTCACAGCAACATCTACCCCCAAGCTAATCATAGGTATACCTCTTAGCCATTTTCATTGTGATCAGCCGTTACAGTTTGACTGCTTGGTAGATGCCTCTGTTTTGCCTTCCACTTTTTATTAATTCTAATATCAGGCTGTTTAAAAATAAGAACGAAGCCAAGACAAAAAGTAAGGTTATTTTGGAAGCTTAAAGAAAAGAACATTATTTAATTTTGATGTATCTGGCGTGTCCTATCCAGTTGGCAAAACTTCAATCTCGGAAGTGCTTTAGGAAAAACAGGTTTTCTTACCTTGTGACAAGAAAGCACAGACAATTGATAGTCCTCCTGCTATTAATACAGTGAGAAAATTCAGGAATCGTCGTCCAGCTCTGAAACATTTGGTTTGCTTATTAATCACCCCCTTCTGCAATCTCTTTTCGCATCCCGGTGTTGGGACCACCGACTTTTTAATGTTGTCGTAACAACGCGCTCTATAAATAGCTGTTCACTTAGCATTTCATAGGTATAGACCTCTTCAAAATCAGGTCAGTCACAATAAGCATTCCAGCTCTGCCCGCATCCAATAATTTCTGGTCAGACAGTCCACATTATCGGGGAGAAAACGTACATTGATAAGAAACTTTTTAATAAAGAAATCCTACAAACCTGTCTAAAATGAAAGCGACCAGTGTCATAGCAGGTATCTCCGCCGCCGAAGACAGCGCAAACGTAACAAAGAAGTTAGTCCCGATGGTCTCCGACAGTCGGATGATGGCGTCGATGATGATACTGCTGCCCATGGTCACCAGGATTAGGATAATGAGGCTGTTGCGAAGCGTCGCGCTTTTGAAGACAGCGGATATTGACTCATCTGACACTGTTGTGGCAGAGCCGCTAGTCTGAAAACGTTAGTTTTAAGCCTTCAATCTGTATCAGATGATACAGCGACTGAATCGTGTTTCGATATGAACGTTCGCCAAAAAAGACAAAAAGTCATATGACTTTCTATACATATAACGTACAAGTCTGTAATATGACGTAAAAAAATGCAATTTTATCGGTGAAATTAAATTGAAGATTTAACATCAATGAAACATCAACACAAAGTCAGCTAAAATGGTACCTAATAAGATGGTATACTCACCACAAACTTGTTTAACAGTTCTTCAGGTATTTTCTTTCCGTTGATCCGTTCAAACCGCTTCAAGATTCTGACGGCTCTTTTAGTTTTGCCCTTTGAATTTAACCATCTGAAAGAAAATACATAGGCATGAGTATCCAAGTCTCGTGTAATGAGCCCATAGATTTTAAGAATGGTTTTATAACCCTTCTTATAAAAGAGCACCATAAAACTCCGGCTTCACGCCTTAGCAGTTTTCTCTCTGTTATCACAGAGCCAGTATTGATGAGGTTCTTTAGGTAACACGATCTCATCTTGACTGATGTCTGGCAGTTTGTCTCTCTTTAGCTGTTCTTTATAGCCAGTTATTTATTGAAGCCATGCTTTATCCACAGTTTACCTTGTCCCTACGTATTCAAAACAGTTAAGTTCTTACTGAGCGCTTTCGGGCACGGCCCACGGGGCAGCCAGCACGATCAGCATAGGCAGTGACGTCACTAGCAGTAGATGCTGCCAGTTCCGAAGCCAATACGCTAACACCGGCATGATCACACCGCCACCGCCTAAGGCTACTGCGAACGATAAGTTGCCGATCCACGATCTGTATCTAGAGTCCACGTATTCCAGCACTGAAAACAGAAAGTGTATATTTGGCACACAATTCCCAAATTACTAGGAAAATTAAAGAAAAACAAAAGTCAAATGGTTTACGTAAATGGCATAGTACAGAGAATTTGGAAAATAATAATTATTATAAATATTTAAAGGCCTACTCATCATTGTGAAAATTTCCCATCATAAACTTCAGAGTGGCTCATACATAAATAAAAATTTGATCTACATGGCATCATCTAGCTCCAAGCTACATAACATTCTTGTCATTAAGAACAGAGCAAGGAAAGAAGGCCTAAATAACTTACCAAGAATATACAGCATGACGAAACTGAAGTCATTGGAGAACCCAACCAGAAACCTGCAGAAGGCAAAGTCCCAGAAACCGACTGTGAAGACACTCGCCACGCCTCCGAAGCAGCCAATGAGGTTTGACCCTTAAAACAAAAGACAATCTTATCATTTCAATCAATATTGATGCAAGAACTATGACTTTTGTATGCGCTGATTTCATGTCATAAAATGATGTGCCATAACAGCAACATCAGCAACTGGTAAACGTAAGCTCCATACTGAAGACCATAATGAAGATCAAAAGTAAAGGTAAGTAATTACCCATGAAAGCCGGAACTCTTCCGTACTTGTCTCCCATCCACCCGAACAAGCCACATCCGATGAGTGAACCGATGAAGAACAACATTTGAGCGTATGGACCGAGACTTGCTCTGTCGCACACCCATTCTCTCTGAAAAGGAAAATACCTATATATCTAGTAACCCACATAGCATAGTTTTAGAACCCGTCGCAACTAAATTTGCATAATGACATCATGACTTGTCTTTCCAACAAGGCAACGCACAGCATCTACAGGATCAGGCAGCGCGCCGATCACTTTTCTAATGTTATAAGCTACGGTCACGGTTTCCCAGTCTGCATGTTTGTTTACCAAAAGCATCATGATTCCCTCTAAATATCTTTGGCACTGTCTACCTTATGGATCTGGATGAAATTTGGCACAGAGATACCTAGATTATAGTCTTGAATAACACATAATTATGCTATATTTTATCCCCGAATTCCCACGGGAACGGGAATTACCGCGGGTGAAACTGCGAGGTGCTGCTAGTTGTATATGAAGGCAAAATTTATTACGTGTGTTTCTTCATTGAAATTCAACAATCCATTTTCTCATTAGAGCAGGTTGTTGCTATGCTATAATCAATTGTAAAGCATCGTAGACTGCTAAAAATTAGAAGGCTTTTGTCCATTGGACATTCAGCTGACCAAACTGATCTGGTTGTAAAAGGTTCAGACCTCACTAGTAACGGTAGAGTACTTGATGTCGTCGTACAGAAACTCCCACCCGTGCTGGCACGGCTTGACCGGAGTGCCAGGGTCGGGCGGCGTCAGGTTAGCTAGAACCTTGGTCCAGTTGGCGTCGAACACGGTGCAGCGGTCCCAGTCGTCGCCTTTAGCCGCGCCGGGGATTGAGAGGTTTCGTCTGGAAAATCAGAGATCTATGAAAACGTACTTAGTTAAAAAGTAGGTACAAAAGTTAGAAGGTAATACGATTTGTGATTGATTGCAAAAGAGTATTTGAATTAATTTAAGGTATCTATTTGAATAGACTAGGCCCTAAGAGCGATGAATTATAATCTTTTAACTGTAATATGATGTAGAATATAATACGATGCCTTATGATGCATGGATATTTCTATGCTCGTAGACGAAATGGGCTATTCCTGCATGTAAATTTTTACAACTAAACCATTCGAAGGTAAATTTTAGTATTGATTTTAACGATACTTTTGTGAAATCGGGAATGAAAAGACAAAGTCATTTTGATTCGAACTCCACACTACATTAGGTATATAAAATAAAGTCTCTCGTCCGGGCGCTAGTAATACCTAGTAATATAGTAAGTACCTAGTAATTTAAGTATACTTCTAGTATATCTACTTAAAGTTTAAAAGATAACGCTAAAAGGTAACGCATACAAAACCGCAAAAAAGTATGAAATAAACAGGGATCATGAGAATAGCTGTTTACAAACCTGAGATGAACATCCAGATGCGCGAGCTCCGGCACCAAACACCAGTGCTGATGCGGCGTGGCGGTCACGAACATCTGAGAGCTGTAGGTGAACGCGAAGAAGATGCCGAAGGGCAGCATCATGAGGAAGAGAAGCCACTGGTAGGTCCCCAGCCCGCCCAGGGCCCGCAGGATGTCTTCCATCACGTCTGGCTCATCCCCTGGGGGGTTGAGGGCCTCTGCCTCCTGGGGATATCTTGTTAATTAGTCATACGTCACGCTCCTTTGTTGTCTACCATAGATAGAAGGTAGAAAATACTTTACTCCACGCTTAAAAGCAATCTTCAATCAAATGAAGAAATGGAAAAAAAACTAACAACAAAACAACTAAAACATAGCGACAATAGACTGTCTTATCGCTCATGAGCAATTTCTCCTTGGTTTTAAGGATTGGTAGTGACTTTGCACGTCTTACCGAGATGGCAGTGCTTTCCATAGTTGTACAGCCCGGGCAGAAAAGGAGTGGGCGTAGAAGTAAGTAACTCGCCCGAATCTAAAATTAGAAGATTAAGGACTCGGACGAGTTGTATCCTAATCTAAAAGTGAAGAGGACAACTCGTCCAAGGTCGAGTTTTCATTCGGACGAGATGTATCCTACTAACCCATCGTAATAGTTACCATAAGTCCACAGAATATAATAAAGCTCCAGGAAAAAACTCACCTTATCCAGATTTTTCACAGACATTTTTATTTATAAGCACAAGTTTTTCACTGTTATAAAACTGAATATATCTGCTTTATAACTGTTTAGATTACACCAAAGGGAGAAATAATCAATACATTAGATTTTATCTCTCATAACCACATGTGTGTTTGAGGTACACTGGCCTCGAGAAACGTACAGTGTGCTGTTTCACAAAATTTGGGACATAATTGTAGCACTTGATATCTAATCTATGTCTGTTTGATAAATAAGAGCCGACAAGTACGAGTGACTGGCCAGGGGTTCCAATTTATTATATACTTAAAGTAGTTTTGTTAAACTGTTTCTACTAACGCCGAATTCGATGTTAAGTATGGACGGTTTTTAACAAACATTTCACAGTGAAATGTTTTTTTATAAAACCACACACATACACTCCATACTTAGCCAAATTTTTATTAACAACGAAAATTACAATTATGGAATATAAAAAATAACAACTAGTATATACAATTGAAACCATTGAGCTAACTGCAGACGGTTGCAAACACTCTAAAGGTAGCTCAATTGATCCATGTCAATACCAGTCGGAAGCGTCCCCAATACACTGGCTGCATTACCACGCTGTATGACAATGCTGATGCGCTGAGCCAGATACTCACCAGCTCTCGGGTCACGCGTCGCATCGACCAGGCGCTCAGATATTTTTTTAAAAACCCGGAGAGCCTCGGTACCCCACGGACCCAGGGTCTCGAGCCTAGGTATAAGCCCTCTCGTATCTCTCTGAGCCAAATTAAATCTGTTACCGTGTATTTGGTTGCGCAATTGAAATTCCTTGTCGATTTCAGATCTTACTTTCAGCAAATACTACGAGCTACGAGTCATCTGTTGTGGTTTTTTCCAAATATGTTACATAGAATTTAGCTGAAGTAGGTATAGATAGCAAATAATTTGTAGGAAAGAAAACAAATACTTGCGTACCTGTCACGCGATACTCCACTTCATTTTATTTAATTTCAATGCCTTTTCGAAATTTGTTAATAGGTATTTTTACTGTTCAGGGGCCAAATTCCACTAATTTCAAAACAGAGGTCTCAATAGCCTCATACTACAAAATGACGTTTGTGCATTTGGTATTCTACTATTTTTTGCGATTGATAGACTTTCACTATTAGAATGTCTAATTGCCTTACGGAACGTAGGTACTTGATCTTAGTCTAATTGGTAGTCATAAACCTAATCGTCACAGCTATGAATGAACCTCAAAAAGTTTGTACTCCTAGAAAAAGGAGTTTATCACTGTCATTTTGACACGATACTGTTGTAATGGTCATTTATTTAGTGGAATTCGGGCCCAGGTCAGGAACCCTAAAAAATAATATAATGTAATCTTTGTTATTTCGATAACTACTATTGATTTTCCGACTACACAAATTGCTAGATAGGCGTCAATATTTGGCAAAAGATTTCATCTTTTTGTCCGTCTGTCACATTATTTAAACATTTTCCCGGAAATAAATAAAAAGACTCATTTTATCGTATAATTTTATTTATTGTTATATCATTCAGACTTAAAGTATTTGTACATTATTGTAACAGAGATAAATTTCTTACCTAAAGCACCTTGCAAACATATCACAAGACAATCTTAGATTTCGTCGACTGGTTAATAGACAATACGTATTAGGTAAGTTTCAGAGATTTCGAATATGTACTAAGAATTAAGACTTTTATAGAATCTCAAGAAATAATTTTACCCTAAGCTTTTTAAACCTGAAGGTTTTTTGTTCGAATCCCGGCCGTCTCCAACAACGTGCGTATTTTTTTACAATATTTATTATAAGTCAATTCAGAAACCTCTTTTTGTGACATACGTAATTTTGCAGTGTTTGTTTCACTCAAACAACCTCTTTGCGCTTTTATAGTCTGCAGTTTATCTGCCTAGTTTTAATATAATTGCATTCATTAGTTATTTTAATAATACATCAACCACAGAAAATGTTGGGTTTATAAACTAATAACTACCTAACGGTTTTAATCTCTAA
This sequence comes from Eupithecia centaureata, assembly GCA_944547425.1. NCBI lineage: Eukaryota > Metazoa > Arthropoda > Insecta > Lepidoptera > Geometridae > Eupithecia > Eupithecia centaureata. The sequence continues at coordinate 2,661,753 of OX155679.1, forward strand.
AAATAATTAGATATGATTAACCCTTACGATAAGTGAGCCTACGAGTGAGCTTGGATGTTCCAATTTTTAATTGAAAAGTAATCTACCTTAAACCGTGCTGTATCGCCGTGACAGGCATTGCAATCCGGGAACATTGTTGCTTATATACTTAGTACCTATACCTACCTAAATTTTTTTTTATTGACGATGATTTAGCGTGATTTAGGCCCAGCCTTAGAGTTTCAAAATATCCATCGCTGCGAAATCCATCAGTCACCTCTGTGTTGCCATAAGAATAGTGATTATTAGTTCTTATGCTATCGCAACCATATTTAGAAACAAACGTAGGTATATTTAAAAATACATGTAGGTATTTACCTATATAATATGTAGGTACCGAGTATCGACCGACATACTGCTGCGCACACAATAAATAATAATAATACATACCTACCTACTACTTGAGTCGTTAGTACAATTACTTTTGTTTTGTTTTGTAGGTACTTATTCTTAAGGCAAATAAAAATATTGTCTTGCTTTCTTTCATCCCTTGGATAAATTGATTTGCCTTCTGGCATAGAAGCTTTTCAACGAAATATTCAAAGGCTTGTCATATCCATTCCTAAGAAGCCTACGCCGATTCGACATAGATTATTTTAGCGTTAAGACCCCTGAACTGCACAACCTAGAGACACTTAGGAATATATCTAGTTTCTTACATCCTAGAGAGACAATTGGAAAAAATAACTAATCCTTATCGTAAATTCATAAAAACTAGTATTATGTAGTTTGATCACAGGAGTTAGGATAAGCCTGGTGTTCTTGATCCGCGAATATAGCCCGTTGTACTACGTGATAAGGGCCTTCTCATTTTCCGTCTTCCATGCGGGTACTTCGATGTCTTTTTGTTCTGGTTTCCTGAAAAGAGAGGCGATATTTTAGTAGGATAGGTACTCGTGCAACGGATGAATAGATTTAAATCATTTTTTTGCTTGTAGATTTTATGAAAAGTATTTACAATAAGCATATTTTTTTCAGTCATTTTATTGTCTTGGTTTAACGACCTGAGTCGCAGTGAGCAGGTGAAATTGTGATTTTTGATTTCGGTGACTTCTAGCGAAAAATGTTTGCACGATTGGCGCTAGATAACGCTGTATGAATTTTCCATTGTTATGCATTGTTGATGTGCATTGTTATAGTTATATACATAAAGTCATTGAAAAGCGATCTACGCATCATATCATATCATGTCTTGTACTTTGGCTCTTCCGTCTCAAAAACTTGCCATCTTCTGCCCTAGTGTAGTAATTATTGGCCTAGAAGGACATACAAACGTTGAAATGTCGCTATGTTCCACACCGAAAATAGTATATAATTTTGTATAAAAGAAACATGTATTAGACACATAAGTTTTAACCGTGCTTGTGGTATATTTTTTGCTTCTTCCACTAGTTACACAAAAGATTGAAGGGAAGAGAAAATCAATTAACACCTTATTTCATACTAGCGACCCGCCCCGAGTTCGCACGCTTGTATTATACGTATAAACCCTCCTCTTGAATCAATCTATCTATAAAAAAACCGCCTCAAAATCCGTTGCGTAGTTTTAAAGATTTAAGCATTCAAAGGGACATAAGGATATAGGGACAGAAAAATTTGACTTGTCTAAGTGCTTATTTTGTAAGATTAAAGAAATAAAATTATTGATGAATGAAACATACGAACCCGCATAAGGACTGTTCGCGCACGAGCCGCTCGCCGTCCGCAATGCTCTGCGGCATGGCGCGGCCCTTGGTCTCCGGCAGCAGCACTGCTGACCCACTCGACAGCAGCGCCAGCGAGCCCAGGATCAGCAGGGGAAGGACCGCCCACATACGCTCCTGGAAATAGAGAAGCATGTCAATACCTTAACAACAAGCTCTGCTCTGCTTGGGTCTAGCTAGATGATGCTGTTGTGAATTTTTCAAAATAATATTTTAATAAAGTTTCATTCAGTTACACTTAAAATTAGTTCCACTTAATTCGTAGAATCCTAAGAGGAGGTCCATGTTGAGGTGCTGTAAACAACTCACGGAGTGGACTATGAACGGCGACAGCACAGTGGCGACGTAGCCGCTCATGTGGATGGTGGAGGAGCCGAGCGCGCGGACGCCGGTCGGCAGCAGCTCCGTGGACCACTGGAGGTGCTGTAAACAACTCACGGAGTAGACTATGAACGGCGACAGCACAGTGGCGACGTAGCCGCTCATGTGGATGGTGGAGGAGCCGAGCGCGCGGACGCCGGTCGGCAGCAGCTCCGTGGACCACTGGAGGTGCTGTAAACAACTCACGGAGTAGACTATGAACGGCGACAGCACAGTGGCGACGTAGCCGCTCATGTGGATGGTGGAGGAGCCGAGCGCGCGGACGCCGCCGGTCGGCAGCAGCTCCGTGGACCACTGGAGGTGCTGTAAACAACTCACGGAGTAGACGATGAACGGTGACAGCACAGTGGCGACGTAGCCGCTCATGTGGATGGTGGAGGAGCCGAGCGCGCGGACGCCGGTCGGCAGCAGCTCCGTGGACCACTGGATGGCCGCGTTGTACGACATGTTGATGAAGAAACGGGCGAAAGTCGCCAGCGCTGTTTGGGGGATACCTGCAGACGGGAAACTATGTTACAAGGAGTAAGCCTGTAGGCTGTGGCACAGGTTGATTGGTGGCTTTCACGCTATAGTTCAAAGTTATTAACAACATCTAGGCTCGAGTCGCAAGCTGAGTAGAGCTTTTGTTATGGTCTTTGATTAATGATAAACTTAATACAGCAGTTGTCAAAAATATGTCTGAATAAACCAACGTTTTTTTAATGAATCCGTTTTTAAGAATATTTCACACTATCATAACGGTATTCTACTGTTATTGCAGAATCGTCCTAGAGAGCATGGCGATACTTGGAGTAGGTTTTGGAAAATCCTTAACGTCAACCTAATATTTCATTGGGCGCTTAAAAACGTACCTTTAGGAACAAACATGGCGATGATTATTAGAGTCCCAGAAGTAGCGAGGGGTCCACAAGTCAATATTCTTCTCCCCCATCTGAAATCAAAAGAAATAGCGCAAATTGCAACAAACGCTATTTGAAGATTGTCGTGATCTATTATATTTTTCTTGCTTTGAGATCTGCTAGAAGATAATAAAAATATAATCACAAGATACGAGAACTGCCGAGACTAACAAGTTACTAGCCAAGTTAATGCATAACAAACTTGTGGTTTCTCCAGCTAAGGTAAAAGGAGCCTAAGGTTTATCCAATTACCTACTAGCTGCGCCCCCGCCCGCTTCAATCGTGGAAGATTGATGTTTAGCCTAAAAGTTTTATTCCAGTCCCTACTAAGTAACAACCGCCTGCAGTTAGTATTTGTAATGTTTAGGTATTTCAGGTCTAGAACTACATCTATTCAAAATTTCAGAAAAGGTAACAAACATACCTCCATCCATCCAAACTTTGGGATTTATAATATTAATGTGATGTGATAGTGCGTTATTTCTAAGCGATTAAATAGTATCCTAAAATGTCCCATATCAAACGGTCAAAGGGACACGCTAACCAACTGCGCTACGAAGTCCAGCAACAGCCAAGTCGAAAATCTTTGGAGCTTTCCTACAGACTCAAACTTTCAATTTCTGAAGTCAGAAGTGGGATAAACGCCTCTAACCTGTCAAGAAGAAGAGCCAGCAACGTGACGGAAGGGATCTCGGTCGCCGACGTCAAAGTGAACGTGATGAAGAAGTCAAGGCCGAGGTTCTCTGACATGCGCACGAGGCCGTCGAATATGACCGCGCAGCACATGTAGACGAATACCATCACCAGCATGGAGAGGCGGAGGGGGCCGCTCTGGAGGAGGGTGAAGATTGTGTCCGTGGACTGCTTGGTCTGGCGAGATGTCACCTGGAACAAACAGAAGGAGTTTTTAAAGTATTTTATAAAACAACGAGAATTACAATCAAGGAATATAAAAATTAAAGTTAGTATAAAGTTACCACTGAGCTAACTGCAGATTGCAAACAATCTAAAGGTTTGAAACGGTTGGTTTGTTGTAAAGGTTTTTCAATTGATCCATGTCAATACCAGTACAGTGTCACACTGTATGGCAATGCAGATGAATTTTAACTAATACAAAACTAGAACTCTTTGAACGCCCTCAAATTTCTTTGAAAGCCATTATTACAAGCTCGAACACTATTACATTTATTACATACCTACACGAAGTTTTTGCAGGGAAAAATATGTTGGTCTTTAAGTAATTTTTACTCACAATAAATTCATCCAAGACATCCTCCGGGATCTTGGTGCCGTTGACTTTTTCGAACTTCTTCAATATTTCCACGGATTGGTTCACTCGTCCCCTTGTTAGAAGCCATCTGAAAGTTACACAATATACTCGAGTCAAAGTCATGGTAGAGCTTTCTGTCGACTTATAGGTACCTAATGATTTGGTGTGGTGAATATAATACCTACCGTCCCTACCTCAATCAATATGCCTACTCTACCGACCTATCCTTACTAATAATATTTAGGTACGCGAAATTTTTTATGTATGGACGTTTGTTATTCCTTCACGCAAAAACTACTGAACGGATCAGGCTGAAGTTTTGTATAGATGTAGTTCTAGACCTGAATTAAAACATAGGCAACACTTATCCCATAGTGCAGTTCATATAGAAATAGCCCTAATTTTTTCCATGGAAACAACGCAGCCAGTTACTAGTTAATAATTAATTTTATGCCTTTGAAGATGTTTGTGCGAAGGAAGTAGTAGTAGTATTATAATTAACTGTAAACTTGACTATACCAAGTGTTCTGTATGTTCCTATGGTACAAATAAATAAATCAAATCAAATCGAAGACAATTCCAAAACTACTGAATGGAACGAGCTAAAATTTCGCACACATAGAGATTTCTTAGACTTACAGACTTTTTACTCCAAAAACAGCGTGCAAAGCCGCAGGAATCTGTTATTATCATTACGCACACATGCGTAATTAACAAATTATTCCTAGACTTTTCGTAGCTGCAAAACCTAACAGCGAATTACCATTCTGACGATGTAGCATTCTACATCGAGTTTGGCTAGTGTAGTATAGGTATACTTAGACCGATGTTGGTTTTTATCGTAATTTTAAGTCTTTTTATAACGAAAATATTTATTATCAACGAAATTTACATACAAGGAATAGAAACAAATTAAAACTAGATTTTTTTTAAAAAAATTTAGCTAACTTCAGACGGTTGCAAAGTGATTTTGATTCGAAAAGCCAATCGATCTCAATATCTGTCGTCGATTCAATCTTGTTGTTATCGACAACAAAACAATCGATATTCACAACGAACGGTAGAGCAGTCAGCGGCTTGTAGAATTGTGTTTCTATAGTAAATGCCACACCTGTCGCTATTGTTCAGTTTTGTATGTCATTCATGGCATTCTAGAGGTATATGTTGTAAATACTATATCGAAATGCGACTAACCTCTCTTAAAATTTTAGATACGGATCGAAGTTTTTTACCGACATAAATTCAATTAGGTTAGTGACGTAGCTAGGTGAAGTTACTCTTAGTTCTCAGAAGAAGTAATTTTATTTCATGATGAGTATGAGAAAACTAAGGAAATCGTCATGGACTGCGTTAAATGGCCTTCGCCTTTTCATAATTCCATACATATAGTTTGAAGAAAAATTCATAATTCGTCAATAATCTTAAGAATCACAAAATACTTACCATGCAAAGCCAAGCCATCATTCGCAAGCCTCACCTAGCACTCTCCGGGACCAGCCACGGAGCGAAGACGACCAGCGCCATGGGAAGCGACGTCACCCACAGCAGCGTCCGCCAGTTGGCAACCCACAGCGCCAGCCACGGCAGCACCAGGCACCCGCTTCCGAAAAACAAAGCTATTGACATGTTGGCTACGTAGGTCCGGTGCCGCGGCCCTACGTACTCTAGCACTGGGGAAGATACAGAAAGAACGTCAAAGTTGGAGCTCACCACTCGAATCGGGGATGAAAATTTGCGGAGGTAAAAATATGATAAATCTGCCCGCGGTTTCGCACGCGCTGTTTGTATGGAAACGTTTCAAGGCTTGTTTGAAAAGTAACCCGATCCGATGATATTTATACAAACTTGCGTTAAGTAGGGATAAGAAAATCTTTGTTTTTTTTTTCATGTAAGTACAAAAATCAAAATACAATCAAATTCATGTGTGAAACCAGTAAGTTCAAAATGTTGGATGGCGCATATCATTGAAAACGTAGGTATTTTTCTGCACTCAAAATTCGTTCGTAGTGGGATGAAATAAAATTGAAAACATTTGTTAAAATGGCTGCGAATTGCGAACAGAATCATAACTCTATTGGGGATCGAATGTCTCATAATTCAAGCCATTATCAAAATTTTGAAGGGCCGCCCCTTTCCCTTTTCGCGATCTATAATAAGCTTAACTTGGACGTACCTAAGTATAAGAAAATGGATGAAGTTCCGAAACATTGTCGTTGACTTTACACAAAACATATTAGCATCGATAAGAATCTATTTGTAGGACAGTATGCCGGAATCAACAAACCGAACAGCATACCAATTCGTCAGCATTTCGTTCCTTATGCAAATTACCATACAAAGCCGATCCGCAAGTTCATTGAAATTCACTGTTTGCTCCGTTAATGGCTACAAATCACCGGCTGACATGACGGTGGAACCTGGCCTGAATCGACGATACTTGAGGATAAAGGTATGGTCTTCAGTAGTTGATGGTTGAATTTAGGCAGCGCTTGTAGATAATTTGATAGTGAAAGCAATATGAGACGAGATTATGCATAATTTATAGACATATTATGTAATTTTTGACGACCGATGTGGCGCGGCTGGCGACCGCTTGCAACGCAAGAGGTTGTGGGTTCGATTCCAGCCTTGAGGCAAAATGTTAGTACGATCTGTAAATATTTCTTACATGGTTCTTTTTTTAAAATGAAAACATCGAAGTTAATTCGTAATGTATTGCATTAATTATATCAGTTATCTAATACTCATAACACAAGCTCTACTTATGTAGCTTGGGGCTAGATGATGCTGTGTGGTTTTGATTGTCCAGCATTATTTATAAGGTCAAGTAAAAAGGATATAGGATAAGAGCAAGATTGAGACCAAGTCGATAGCAGAATTCGGGTGGAATATGTTGAAGATTTCATATTCGTAGTGAACTACTTCGAATAATGAAATCTTGCTAGGCGAGAACAAGTACTAAAATAACTGAAGCAGGTAAATACCATATAGGTACGTAGGTAAATTGTTAATTAAGCGAAAATACTTACCTAACATTGTAAAACGGTATTATCGTAGTCAACAAACGTGCAATCCTAATAAAATACCTACTTTTTAAATGTGTACCAAAACACGTGGAGTTTACAAATGAGCTGCCGTCAGATAAACATGAAGTTGTAATTCAAAACGTAATAAACTGATGAACTCTTAAATAAAATGTTGCTAATGGATTGTAAAATTGAAAACTGTGACTGTAAAGCTATTGATGAAATTATGTTAGCCAAGATGAAATAAAATTTAATATTTTACTGACCCATTTTTTGACGAGGGCGTCAATAATACAATACCTATGTTATGTGATATTATAATATCATACCTTTTATAAAGATCCATTCAGTTGTTAAACCGAAAAAAATTACAGTAAGGCGACAAAACGTATCTTCAGTGTACGGCAGGTACGCGGAAGATACGTTCTATCCACTATGAATTTATAAGCATATATATTTATATAATCTGATATAGGTGAAAAGATCGAGGACTGAGTCCGATTTATGATAGTAAATAGGTCTGATCTTGGCATCTCCTTTTTCTTTAGGATTTGGTGCAGCCTTTATCGTACGGACAGAACTGCGCATTACAGTGTTGCCAGAAAGAAGAAACGTAACTTACGGCTCAATGGTCCTGGCAGCACTGCAGCGCAAATCCCATACAAAATGAGGCTTCACGTTCACGTCCCGATCCTATCGTCAGTTGGACTCAGAGCTGAGATCACTGACAAACCAAGCTGCCGTACGTGGCCATACGAAATCATGACGTAATAAAGTTACAATAGAGGTGAATCTCACCTAAGATGTAGATCATCATGAAGCAGTTATCGTAAGCCATGCCGACCAGGAAGCGGCAGAAGGCGAAGTCCCAGAGACCGCTCGTGAAGATGGTCGCGACGCCTCCCACGCAGCCGATCACATTCGATGCTGAAAGGAAAAGAATACACTTTAAAACATTTTCAGGAAATTCTAACATCTGGGGACTCTGGGGTCAAAAAGCTGTTAAGATAAATAAGTATGTAGTGTTAGAAAGTTAAGAAACATGAATTCATAGATAAATCTTAGTAATCTAAGATATAATAAATATACTTAATCTAAGATAAATACTAACCTAACCTAACCCTTTTAAACTCTAACGTATGTTTTTTCACAAGGGTTTAGGGTATGACGTCCTAAAAACGATCCAACCTACGCTACATAATAATCAGTAGCAAGAAACAACATTCCATAAAATTGCACGGATACAACGAATCGATAACAATTTATTGCGATACTAATAGGTACCTATTAAAGAAGTATTGATTGATGCAATTTCTGAAGACTCCGCGTGTCTCTAGGTAGTTTCTCTACCTTATTCACTTAGTTACATATATGCACATAAGATAAATCTAGATGACCTAGTACATAACATCAGTTATTTTATTAGATACTAGTAGTACCCCGCGACTTCATCCGCGGAGAACGCGGGAACAAATCGGCTTCGTCCCCATTTCAGGAAAATTTCAGAAAACGCTATGTTTGTTTATTTTTAAGGGAAGCCTGCTATACATTTTTAAATATAAAACATGTTTGTTTCAAATTCAAACCATTTTTAACAATTATCCTTGTACGTTTTGTATCATTCAGACAGCTTAATTGATTAAGAACTATTTGGGTTGGTAGTGATGAACATTGGTATGGCGTAAGAGTTGGCAGTGCAAGTTCGGGAACGGGCGAGTGTGCAGGCTTGAAATCAAACGCGCTATGACATTTTGCGACAGTTTATTTTCATAATAAATGCGAAAATGCTTTACATTTTATAAGATTACTGTTATATTATAAGATTAGAAAATCCACATAATAGGAGCTACGAATTCATTGCTAAGGAAGTGACAGACAGATTTTGACAGCCTGTGACAGCTATATATTTTGAAGTTGAAGTTTAATAAACTTAACACTATGAAAGGCTTCTGCCTGAACAGCCAATTTATATTTATAATGGAATGAATAGAATAAATAATATTTCTATCACTTCCCCTTATTCATTACATTCTTTAAACAAAAGAAAAAATAATAAGGACATCACAATTCAAACAGAAATAAAACTACATGTACATACATAATATATCACAGTTTGTTAAAAGTCTCTACATCTTTAACATTTATCCTATCTATAAAATTTGTATGCTTCATGGAACTTAAATCAATGTGCTTTGTTCATTGCCATTCTTCCGCATTTCTTCTTGCAGTAGGCGTGTTCTAACAAGCTCGCTTGAAAGTGATGTAGTACTGATACATGCGGTTTCCAAATTGCTGACCAAAACATCGTATTCACTTGGTAGACCAGATAGTAAAATCTCCGCTACCTCGTCGTCTTCGATGCTCCGTCCTATATCAGCTAACTGTGACTCTAGGGTCATAACAGCATTGATGTATTCTTGCATGTTAGAATAATTTTTGTATTCTATATGGTGAAGTTGCCGGAGTAAGAGTACTCGCCTGTATAGTCCATGATCCTCGAATACCTTGGCTAAGTTCTTCCAAGCCTCACTGGCAGTTTTGGCGTCACGAACATACTGGTACAAGGCAGGCTCCACACTAAGACAAATCCTTGCTAATGCTCTCTGGTCACGTTGAGTGTCTATAGTAGTAGATTGATTCGTTGATTCCACACAGCTCCAAATATTTTCTAAGGTTAACAGCATGCGCATTGAAAATTTCCAAGATACATAGTTCGACGAACCACGCAATCTCTCAATTGATATAGGCCCGGCGCCGTTGCCCGGTTGAGAGGCCGGCTGCTCAGTACCAGATGAAGATGACGTCGGCATTTTGTCAATCGCGTGATAATCCGCACACTCTCTTCCTCTGCCCTTTGTTCCGATTGTATTCATCTTGAATAATGTATTCACTGGGCACTATAACCTGATGAACATTGGTATGGCGTAAGAGTTGGCAGTGCAAGTTCGGGAACGGGCGAGTGTGCAGGCTTGAAATCAAACGCGCTATGACCAATACCGTCTTTACCATAAGGGCACACGGGGCCCGTGCCCAGGGCCCCCATTCTCAGGGGGCCCCGAATGATCGACAATTTCTCTTACACATTTATTCAGATCATCAGAGACTGCTCAGTTGAGAGGCAAGGAAAAGTTTCGTGTAGATACTGTCATTCCCATAATTGATACATTAAATACACATTTAAAAAAACGTGCGGCAGCATACCAAGAAATTAATAGTCGATTTAGTTTTCTTTGTCAGTTACAGTCCTGGATTTGTAAATAGGCCGTACAGGCCGCGGCCTAGGGGCGGCAGCGTCCTAGGGGGGCGGCAGCGGCCTAGGGGGGGCGGCAGATTTCAGAGGACGGTCACTCGATTGCAGACAATAAAATTCTATGTGTACGGGGGGGGGGGGGGCTAATAATGAACGGCTCCGTACATGGGGCGGCGCAAAAAAGTGGCCTACACTCATAAAAAATATAAATCCAGCAATGGTCAGTTAACAACAATCGAATCTGGTGAGTTGACAAAAAAATGCAAAGAATTTGCAGAATTTTATCATGAAGACATTAATGCAGATGAGCTCAAAACAGAATGTTTTCATTTAAGCCAATATTTAATAAACCTAGCGAAGCAATCAGTGGATTTAAATATCTCAACCTTACATAACCTAATAAAATCAGATAAATTGGAAGAAACTTTTCCAAACGTAGAAATTGCTACAAGGATATTCCTTTGCCTAATGGTTACAAATTGTAGTGGAGAGCGGTCATTTTCGCAGCCTAAGAGAATAAAAAACGAATTGCGAACAACAATGTTACAAGAACGACTGAGTAATTTGTCAATTATGTGCATAGAAAGTGATAATATCACTTTCTATCGAAAAAAATGGTTTAAGTATTTGAGTTTTAAACGGGATTTTTCGTTTTAAACTGATTAGTATAGTTGGTTTTAAACCGGCTTTACATCTATACTTAGTCGGGACTTGACGCAAAGTTGTATGCGAGTTTTCAACCGTTTAAAACGATTTATGAGGATGTTATCCTCCAAAAAATTTACTTTAAGGATATAATAGAAGATTTTGCTCAACAGAAATCCCGAAAGAAACCGTTAATATAATCGTAACGTAACCAACAACCAGCAGCATTCTAATATCATATCATAATATCCTTAATGACATTATATCATACTGTATTTTGATTACCTACCTATAATGGTCATACTTAGTAAAAGATGTTCTATAATTCGCTTTTTTACTTTCCAAAAGGGCCGCGAATTCTTGTGTGCCCAAGGGCCCCAGCCTAGTTTAAGACGGCCCTGGCTATGACATTTTGCGACAGTTTATTTCCATAATAAATGCGAAAATGCTTTACATTTTATAAGATTACTGTTATAATATAAGATTAGAAAATTCACATATTAGGAGCTACGAATTCATTGCTAAGGAAGTGACAGACAGATTTTGACAGCCAGTGACAGCTATATATTTTGAAGTTGAAGTTTAATAAACTTAACACTATGAAAGGCTTCTGCCTGAACAGCCAATTTATATTATTTATAATGGAATGAATAGAATAAATAATATTTCTATCAGGTAGAGGTATCGTATCTACTTACTGAAGTATGCGTGGTATAATAGAAATAAGAAGGTAGAGTAGGTCCCTAGAGTCGATCCTCACAGAGTAAGGACACAATAATTCTCACGCATATTAATTGAGTCTTCTTTATTCAGCTATAAATTGATTAGGAACTATTTGGGTTGGTAGAGGTTTCTACCTCCTGAAGTATGCGTGGTACCATAGAAATAAGAAGGTATAGTAGGTCCCTAAAGTCGATCCTCACAGAGTAGGGTTAATTCTCAATCACTTATGATTATGATTATGTCATTATGATTACGTGATTAGGTAAAAAGGTTTTACCTAATCTCCTGTCCTATGGTTTTGACTAATGTTTATAGGCCAGCCTATTGGCGCGTTGTCGCAACATGTGTCAACATCACTTGTTGACCCAGTTGCTGGTTATTGTTTGCTGTCAACTGATTTTAGATTATAATCTACGCTTTATTTTCAGTTTCAGTTAGTTGTTGTAACTTTTTATGTGACATGACATTTAAGTTACATTTAATCAAATTAATAATTACTGACCCTCCTTCAGTAATTATTTATTTGATTTACATTTTTTTTACATTTTAAACTATGTAAGTACTTATCGCGGCTTAGCCGTGTGGTGCCGGCTTAGAATTGAAACCCCCCCTTCTCTCCCCGTGGGTGTCGTAAGAGACGACTAAGGGATATACCACAATAACTCATAACCCAACCACCAACCTGCGATCCATGGGCAAGGGGGTGCTAGGAATCACCGGGCTACGTCAGACTACCACACGCTTACATCCCTATCTTAACATCCCTTCGATCAGAAATGTTTAGAAATAGCAAACACAAAACCAACAAACGATAAATCAAATAGCCTTCTCTTTCTTAGTGATTCTATTAGCTTTGTAGTCTTTCTCTTACTGGGTAGGGGTCATCATTGAACTAGCTAGAATACCTAGATGAAAAATACGCAGAATAAAACTTTTAAACTAGGTACAATACAAGTTCGGGTAAAGCTTCCACCACATAAATCTAACTTGACTCTCTCCCAAAAAGGTTTGCTGGAACTCTTTTTAGGGTTAAGCTCGCCTGTGCCATAATTTATCCAGTTTTAAGTTTTTCTTGCATGTATTTTTCAAGAATTAAGAAGATGCAGCTTCAAAGTCACGGCTGTGTTGGAGGCTATATTCCTTCTTATTCTCCGCGAGGTCCAGCCAACAACTTTCACTTGTTTTTATAAAGTGTGTTTACGGTCATATAGCTTTTCCCGGCACACTTGTAGGTATATAGCTATAGTACCTAATAACTCACCGATCAAAGCAGGCATCCTGCCGTACCGGTCCGCCATCCACCCCAGCAGTAGACCGCCAACGAAGGACCCCGCGAAGAACACGGCTTGGGCTATCGGCGCATGTCCGGAGTACTCGCACACCCATCCTCGCTGTAAACAAATAAAACGACGGTATTTGTAAACATAGCTTCCTATATAATAATAATGTTTGCGATAACATTACCAGGATGTTTGGTTTGGTAATCTATCTGAAATTCATTCGCAACACATGCGGACAAATTCCAGGCGATGTTTATAAATAAAGGGGCCTGATTAATTAACTAGCTGGGTTCTTGCATCGTTTACTCTACTTAAAGTCACCACGAGCGACTATACCGGAGTCCCTTGTAAGCATACTGACTAGCAGACCCGCTCGCGATTTCATTCGCGTGGACTTGACTTAGCAACAAAATAAGACTCGAGAGCCATTCTGGCTGAAATTAGCCACAAAAAAAGTTTTTCTCCGGGCGTAAAAATTTGCAAAAAATGTGACTGGGGCGTTCAACCGGATTTTTTTTTTCGCAACATTTGTGACTGGGGCGTGTGACTGGCTAAAAGGAACCACCATGCAAAATTTCAGCGTAGCTATTTACAGAGATCTCTTGATGAGTCACCGAGATTTCTCTTTTATAAATGTACATGTAGATGAAGGATGTCTTCGTCCATCTTAAATCACAGAGGTGCTCACTGCTCAGAACTCTGAGATTAGGGATAACAAAGCTGGATCGAGCATTAAGAAAATGAACTGAATCTAGCATAGTTTTGTGCTTGCCGCTAGGTTTTGGATAGACCAGTATGGATCTGTGTTGAACGAAACACAAGTACTTTCTTTCCGATCTTATGAGACGAAAGCAAATTGACCGATGGAAAAACACCACGCATCATTACGTTATTGAGTGCAATGAGCTATAACTACCCAATAATTAAAATGATTCAAACCGCACTCATTGGACACAAGCCAATCGTACAATATGCATTATCGATTGCATATACAAAATAATGAACTTGTTCACTGTATTGTATTACGGGTAGATCTCTATCAAGTAGGTATCTATGATGGCAAATTGTAATGCGCGATATTTGTGTCAAGATCGCGTCAAGGGAAAATCATGTCCCACATGCGAATTACGTCTCAATTTACCTGATTACCTACCTTTTTTGTGATTCTGCAATGTAACACTCGTTAGCAGTTAAAAGATTGTGAAACTTAGACATTCATTGAACCACTACCAAAAAGCAAGCAAGTTTGCTAGAAAATGCTCCGTTTCGCTTTCGATGGAATCTAAAAGGCCCTTCAAAATTCTTCAAATTCAAATGATACTTTGCTTCATTCGGGTATTCCCAAGCAACGTCTCGCGCGAGACGTGCTCATTTCCAATCCAACGTCTCGCGAAAAGTATTCCACGTCTCACGTGATCACGTGGCAAAAACAAAACATAAGGATGTGTCATTCGGTAGGCGCTGGAGTGTATTTGTGATAGCTTTCAATGGAACTTTTGCTTCGGAAAACTAAAACCGCTTCTACTAAGAACTCTTCTCATACATGATCAGACTAAGGTCAATTGATTATCCCTGGAGGATGCTGCAACTGTTGATGAAGTTCAAATTCAAAGTGCTTTATTCCTTTGTGACCTTACAGGACTATTTGACACGTCAGAAAATATCACTACATAGTATAAAACAAAGTTGCTTTTTCTGTCCCTATGTCCTTATGTCCCTTTCAATGCTTAAATCTTTAAAACTAACCAACGGATTTTGAAGCGGTTTATTTTTAATAGATAGTGATTCAAGAGGAAGGTTTATATACTTATAATAAAACCGTGCGAAGGGGGGCGGGTCGCTAGTTTTATTATAATTAGACCCACGAAATAAAGTGCTCACTTTGATTTTTGTTCACGTCAATCTACAATTTACTTGAAGTAAAGAAGCGAACAAGAGGGTTTAGTTAGAAACCTTGGGTTCCTTGTTAGGTTGCTAGGTACTTTCGAGTTGGAGCAAAACTCGTCCCAACCCATTTTTATCTGTTGTTTAAATTGTGTTATTTTAACGCACATAAGCATTTTTACAAAGATAAGTTTTGACAATTTGTATGAATTTATTTACTGATAATTATTGCAACTCACTTGGAGTTTTGTTGCAGAAGCGTTTATCTACATTGCCATTTGAAAGATACATTAACCTTGTTTTGTCTAGTTGAGGGCAAAGCAAGCTTATTCTTATTTCTAGTATTTACATTACTTCTATCGCTATTTTTAGCTATAAATCGGGCGAGTACGGTAACGAGAAGGCGTCCTATTCTTAGTTCCATCTATAAATAAATAAATAATGCTGGAAATCCACACAGCACCATCTAGCCCCAAAGTAAGCTACTCAAAGCTGGTGTCATGGGTACTATCTATTATTGTAAGTAGTCTTACCTCACTAACAACAGTATGATAGGGTATATCGGTGAGTTCGAAGTCCCAGCCGTGTTCGCAAGGCCCCGTGGGCGTGCCCGCGTCGGGCGGAGTGAGGGTCTCCAGCACGAGGGACCAGTTCGCCTTGTACGTGGAGCATTTGTCCCACTCTCCTCCCAGTGAGGCCCCGGGGGCTGACAGGTTCCGTCTGGAAATATGTAACAATTAGAGGGAAAAAAAAATATTGCATTGATTTACCTGAGGATCTCAAACAAATATGCAGGTCTCGTCGGAGCCTACACATTTTCTCCACTTGAAGTCGAGAGCCAAAGCCCGTTTCTCCGTCTTTCCGGGTTTACCCCCCTTCCGGGTTTAAAAATTATATGAGCGCCTGGTCGATGCGATCCATGACCCGAGAGCTGGTATCTGGCGCAGTGCATCAGCATTGCCATACAGCGTGGTAATGCAGCCAATGTCTTAGGATCATCGGTTCCGACTGCTATTGATGGATCAGTTGAGTTACCTTTAGACTGTTTGCAACCGTCTGCAGTTAGCTAAATTATTTATCAGGAACCAATTGTGTCCCGTTTTACCCTTTCTGTACGGAACCTTAAAAACACAAAGCACTCACTTGTTTATCAATTGCGCCAACATCTTCGAGTACTTATTATTCGTTTTTGTTATGGGCATCGATCAAGCAAGAGTAGGTACCTACATACATACCGCCGCTTATGATCGAAGGTTGAAGACATGTAGGTGAGTGGATTTTTACAAAAGACTTTAAGGATTATGTTCCCTATGTTTCGTTGTTGTTGCATCATTCATTTAGGTTTGGATTGAGATTTTCATATGATATCTCTCCTAACAATTTAGGTTGTAAAGATTTCCGAAGTCCAAACCTAATCACAAAGTAAATGCTTCAGAAGCAAAACAATATCGATAGTAACCTACCTACCGGCTTATCAGCAACTGATTTCATGATTATACGCTCAAATCACGTTTGATAAGACATTTTTGAAGAGCTATTTTAAGTAAGTAGTTAGGTATAATATTGCAACTGGCCTAAATAACGATGAATGTGTGCGAGAGAAAAGAAGACAAGTAAGAAATACCGGCACCACGTTAAAAAAATTAACGATTTTACCATAAACACTTTCGTAGTTTGACAAATTGAACTAGCGGCCCGCCCGTCCCTGCGTCGCGTCGTCGTCGTCGCACGGTTATTTTATTTAGCGGATATTTCAAAAATTATACATGTTATCACACATTCAGGCAAACTATTTCAACCATTGAATCCCCCCGTACTCCGGTGACGCCTACATCGCATAGCATCGCTACCTACCTTATATTATACCTAATTACAGTAAAAAATACAATAAGTACAAAATACCTAAGTTCCATCTCCAAATGGTCAAGCTCCGGTACCCTGCACCAGTGGCGCTGCGGCGTGGCGGCCACGAACATTTGCACGAAGTAGACGAAGGCGAAGAAGAGGCCGAAGGGCAGCATGCTGAGGAACAGCAGCCTCTGGTACCGGCCCATCTCGCCCACGTGGCCCAGGACCACTTCCAGCGCGTCGCGCTCATCCTGCTTGCTGAGCGCTTCTTTCGCCTCCTAAATACAGTAAATAATGATGAGTTAGATGGTATCTGAAACGCAGTGCAATGGCATTCGATTCCCGCCTCTCGGGACAAATGTTCGGACTATGTGCGGATACTTGTTTTGGGTGTTTTTTAAAGTATCTACCACACTACTATTATGAGTAATCTAGTACCCGTAATATAGAATAAGCTCTGCTTAGCTTGGAGGTAGACGATATTGTTTGATAAGTTATAAAAGTATGACAATAAATTGTCCAGCCTCAGCATTGCGATCTGTTAGTGTCGGTACCTATTCTGTGTCAGTCTCAGTACGTAATATGAATTAAGTTTGTCAATTATCTATTCCTTTCGTTGTTAATAAAGTTTTCTCTGTATCGCCAAAAAAAAAAAAATTAAGTTTGTACAAGAATATCAAGCGCTCGTTGAAATCTATTGTATCTACTACGGCCCTATCCGTCGTAGCATCGTAGCATGTGCTACGAAGAAAAAATGTGTATCGTTATTGAGGAAGAAAGGGACAGGTTATGGGCAAGTGCATAATATGAGCTTATCAGAGGAGACGGGGCAAAATACCCTGCACAATGGTGATATCTGTCACTCACTACAATGTCTAATTTGAGAGATATTTTGTGTATTTTCGCGCCAATAATGTAGTGCACTCGCGCAAACGGCAACTCGCTCAATTATATTTTCGATCAAATGTGTTTTGCACCAGTGTACCAGATCCTCCTTCAATCTGTACCTACATGTGTAGAGTAGACCCACATCGTGAGCCCATGTTGCTAGAACAGTCGCTATTCACTGTTATATATAATATATATGGCAAGTTATTTTATACCTTTTCATTTACTTATAATGACTATTTTTGGTTGGCTTTGTGTTTTCTTAGTACATACCTACTTCATTCATCAGCAATGGCCTCTACGTGCGAAGCTTGGTTTATAAGTGTTCGTATGGCGGCTCTGACATCGAATAACAAACGAATATAATTCTATGTAGGTACCTATTGTATTGTGCTAGGTCAGCTATGATTTTAGGTCAGCTACTATAAAGCATTGATCTATGAATGCTGTGAATATAACATAAAATTTATTAAAATAATATACTAAAATATATTATTACAAATATTATACACGAGAAGTTTGTTTGTATGGATGTTTCTTATTCTTTCAAGCATAAACTACTGAACGCATCGGGCTGAATTTTTATTAGACGTAGTTCTAGCCCGTAATAAAACATAGCCTACTTTTCATCCCATAAATCGGTTCCCATGGGATTAGGGTTACCATATCTCCGGAATTGTCCTGAGATCTCCGGACTTTTAGACCAATCTCCGGAGCTCCGGAATTGTCGTGTGATCTCCGGAATTTAGGAATTTTCAATAAAACCGAGCAAATCATCATTATATATTAAAAACTAAGAAATCAAACAGTTAGTAGTTTTTTTTTAAACTAAGAGATCGAAGAGACCAACTAAAATTACAAATAAAATCAACACTAAGGCTGCCTGTCCATTGACGCGGAGAGAGGCAGCGGAGCGAAGAAACGAGGAAATATTAACCAATAGGATTGCCATGAAATCTCCGCTCCGCTTTTTCATGCAATCCTATTGGTTAATATTTCCTCGTTTCTCCGCTCCGCCAGCTCGCTCCGTTCCAATGGACAGGCACCCTAAGGCAGCCTATGTCTAGTTCGTTCGTGTAAACTCTCCAGTAAAAGGTTGACCGAAGGCACCGCATACGCATTAGTCTCTCTGACCAATATTGTGTGACTCCAATCTAAGGTAAACGTCCTGACTGAGGGGCGGCGGGAGGTGGGCGCGTCGCGTGTATGTGGTGAGGTGATGAAAGAAATTATAAAATTTTGACTTTTTATTGTAAAAATAGGTTGTAGAGTTCCATTACGTTTTAATTGAAATTACGACTAAATCTCAGGAATTTCCAATACAAATCTAGCTTATCTCCGGAATTTTCATTTTTCCATATGGTAACCCTACATGGGATAGAAATAGCATTGAGATGTTTCCATAGTAACAACGCGTGCGAAGGCGAGGGCAGATGGTATTAAGTCATATAAAGTCTGTTTGTTGCCATGTTGAATATAGGTCTTAAAATAGAAAACAGTTTCAAACATGGACAAGGCTAAGGCACATAATAATATGTTGACTTCGTAACAAATACATAATTACTGAAACCAGAGTTCATTACCAGATGTTTAAATTTTAAACGCTTGCTTAGACGTTTCTGACATAATACCTACTAATATATTCATTGAACGTCAAAATTAACCGACGAAGGTGCCTAATTGTCCCATTATCATATTTATTGGTGAACACACCACTATTAGAGTGAGCGATAAATACGAATGTACGATTAACTTGCAGCATGAGTCTATCGTAAACATAAACCTCATACTCTTGGGTAAATTCCGGATTTATACCCCATGGGGGCACGAATCCGTAATCATAGGACATTAATCCAGACCTAAACTTGAACATGAGGTTATGTTTACGGTAGAAACTCCTCCAGATTCCAGACCCTGCATAAAACCTAACTTCAAAAATCATATCAACCTTTGATAGACGTACTATGTAGCGTACAAAATAAGCAAAATTTTCAAGTCTTCCTCTTTCTTTCAGTCTTCGTCTTTTTAAAATATCTGAGTGTTTGGTGGATGCAACCCGTGACCCGAGAGCTGGCGAGTATATCTGGCACATCGCATCAGTGTTGCCATACAGCGGGGCAATGCAGCCAGCGTCTTGGGGACGATTCCGTGCTTTCTCTAGACTTTGAAACCGTCCACCATCTGTAGTTAGCTCAATTGTTTAAATTTGGTTTAATTTGTTTCTATTGCCTGATTATAATTTTCTTTGTTAATATAATTATTATTCACTTAATTGCTATTTTCAGTACCTCCTTAGAGATAATTTTTAGCCGTGGGGCACGAAACTTATTAAAAACGTTAAAAATGTGTGTGTACTGTACATGTGGTGGTAGATAAATAAATGATATGTCTATGTCTAATAAATAACTCCTAGTGCATCAATCCAGACTTTAACCTACTCACTTCTGAGCACTAAATTATCAGTTTAATATCTATTAAAATAATATTTCTAACCTTGAAATGGTCGTCTCTACCATCAACAACGGAGTTCTTCATAATTCGACACTCTTGAATATATTCTACCACTTTGTCAACTAAACGATAAAAATCTATAGACAGCTAATACAATAGTTTTTCAGCAACGACAAAAAACTTCTAAAATTAAAACTGGTTGCTACGTTGATAACATTTTAGGAATTAACAAAAATAAATTTGTGTTATTTTTTGCTTGTTTGATTTACGAGATGTAAATTTGAACTCGTTTCTTTCAACATCACTACACTTCGTATTTTTTTTTTATCACTGTAGTCTTCGTTTTATTTAGTAAGTATAATATAACTCTAGATCGGTCTTAATATTATTTGATTAAAATGGCTGTAGACGTGCGTTTCGCCGGCGGCCCGCGAAATACTGAATTCCAAACTTTACTCAGGGTTATATGTACTAATCCAAAATGTCCGATAAAAAATACTTCGGTACTTTTCAGTGTAAATTTCGTAGCGTCTACGATTACCCTCAACTTCAAAAAAAGAAGCAGGTTCTCAATACTCTCTGTTCTTTCTGTTTTTTGTGTTCTTATAACTCAGAACTTTCTTCAAGCATTTGAATGTTGCTTTTGGTATTTTCTTGTGATCTCTTATAAATTTGATTAAGATCTGATCATTAGTTTTTGAGTTATCCCAAATAATGCGTAGGTATTTTCTAGACTTCGACTAGGTACTTATGACGACGTTCCTTCTCATGTTTTATTTAAAAAAATTAAATTATCTGATAAACACTTACTTATACCTACAATGAAAAATGTTAAAGAAACTCTACTTTGGCCAAAATCAATATAGAATGTTTGTAATCACTGCCCCCAAACACTTTCCTGCTGATAATTTATTCATAGAACTTTCTCTTATCGATTTAAGCTTTCGTACAAATTGATATTGCTGACAATAACGTTTTAAAAATAGATACATAATTCTTTATTACGATGATATATAGCCTATAGGTATATTATTTCATGGCTAGAATTACATCTATTAAATTTCGATCCGTTCAGTACTTATATTTCTACCTAACTAAAAATAATTAAAGACAGTCTACAAAGCGTCATCTAGCCCCAAGCTTAGCAGAGCTTATGTAAGCTTAGTAGCATACCAGATATGAGATAACTGATATACCCACTTAATAAATAGGTCGTTTTTTTTTTTATACATAAAAAACAACCAGAATACTCTGAAAATTTGTCGAACACGCAATCTCCTGCGTCGCAGTCGGATCTTAGCCCGCTGTGTCACAGATGTCAAATAATAAAAGCGAGATTCGAAGATTTTACGATTATGAGTTAGAAGTTAAAGATGTTGCAAAATAGACACTAGGTAAGTACGTGCTGTTACGAAATATGTAAAACTGGTTGGAATAGAGATATTTATAGAATTATGGAGATCGACAGAAGAATTTCATAATCAATATGATGATTGGCAATCTATGGTATATCTATGCAGGATATGCACATTACGAGGCACAGGAAAACTGTAATTACCATCCTCGTGTAGCGAACGTAATGGGATTTTGTTGAATGGGTAAATACCTATTTCTTCTTATAACACCTTGTAAAAAATATACAATAGGAATGCTACGCTGAGCTAATGAACGAAAACACTTAAAGATAAGTGGCCTACGACCTAATATAATTTAT
Source organism: Eupithecia centaureata (assembly GCA_944547425.1). NCBI lineage: Eukaryota > Metazoa > Arthropoda > Insecta > Lepidoptera > Geometridae > Eupithecia > Eupithecia centaureata. The sequence goes on from OX155679.1 coordinate 2,683,754, forward strand.
ATTCAAATCAAGTCATGTATTGTATGAAATTCATGTTAATTTTATTCTAAGTAGATACTCTAAGCAGGTTTTATGTATATTTTTACTTTTAGATAGTTCATTCAACTCCTTGTAGGTATGTAGAATGGCGCTGCCATAGATGCTATTCTACCAATGACCGTCTTATGATTACTAAATAAGTAAGCATCACCCGCGTAAAAATTGATGAAAAGTAGGTACCTACCCTTTTTAATTCAAGTTATTAAACTACTATTCAAAATTTCCCGATCCGTTCTGTAGTTTTGGAATGATGTAACAGACATCCATCCAAACAGTCGGATTTAAAATATTATGGTGGCATCGTGGCATCGAGCCTAGGTTAGGGTACATCTCGTCCGAATGAAAACTTGTCCGAGGACGAGATGTCCTCTTCAGTTTTGTCATTATGATGTAGATACTAAAGTATTCGGACTTTTATTTTTTATCTGTCCATTTTTACAAAAAACTACTTCAAACAGGCTTTTTAATTTTTTCTTACTTTGTTAATTGAAATGTCCCTTCTTAATGATTCCCACCGAAAATACGTTTTAAACAAAGCTTTTTTATGTCTTTACTGGAACCGGATATTTAAACATGAGTAGGTAATTTAAAAAGGCTTAGGTATTTTAAACAAAACGCAGCACCAAACAATTAAGGGAAGTGAACCTAATTTGTTAATTAAGAAGTTGTGACGAATTGTAGGCCACGGTCGCGGTTTTAATTTCAGTTTCCCACGATGACAGGGTATTTTTCCAAGACGAAAATAGAACTGAAAAACAATTAATTACACTATGCATGTTTTTGCACAGCAAATTAGTCACAGTAACCAAGCCAACCAGTAATTATAGAATAAGTTATTATAGAACTGTAGATACTTGTTTTAATTATTTTCTATTCCGTGATTGTAATTTTCATTATAGATCTGTATCTGTAAGGTATGTTGTTTTTCCAATCGAAGAGAGTAAACTACTTGTTGACGATCTGCGAAAGAGTGCAGTGCGGCAGATTATGGATGCTCGAAGCAACTTTTTGCAGTGTGTGTGGTAGAGCATAAGTTAAGCACAGACCTACCAACCTACTTCTAATTTCAGAGATGATGCCGCGGTTGCGGGTTCGATTCCCGCCTCTGGACAAATGTTTGTACAATTGCAGTTCCGTGTATTCTGGGTGTTCTGTATGTAAGTAAGTGTTCTCTATGTAAAAATTAGAAATATCTATATAATGTATTGTATTTAGTAGGTAAACCAGCTAATTGTAGGTATACCTAGACCACAGAGTCTCCTAAAACTATGAATTTTCAATCACATTATAAAAAAAAACTATTAAATTTATTGTACCTATCCTCAATTATTATGTTAGCATATTAGCCTTGTCCGATAGCCTTTGCGAAATATGTTTACCAGTATTACGATAGATGACTCTTTTTGGTGTTGCGCTCACATCTTCTATCTATACTTATAATAAAACTGTAACAGGTCCAATTCTGTACATTGAAGATATTTTGAAAATTTTTTTTGGAGGGCACTATATTATCGATACTCAAGCCAAAACTGTAATTTTTTTCATTCATGTCTGTCTGTCTGTCTGTCTGTCTGTCTGTCTGTCTGTCTGTCTGTATCGTAAACGCGCATCACGCCGAAACTACTTTATGGATTTAAATGAAACTCGGCATGATTATAGGTCATACTACGAGGAAGGACATAGGATACTTTTTATCCCGGAATTCAGTAAGGTTCCCATGGGAGAGGGTATGAAAGTAAAATTCCTAACCGCGCATCACGCCGAAACTGCTAAATGAATTGGAATGAAACTCGGGACGATTTGAGTTCATACTACAAGAAAGGACATGGGATACTTTTTATCCCGGAATTCGGTAAGGTTCCCCTGGGAGAGAGGATGAAAGAAAAATTCTTTAACCACGCATCACGACGGAAGTTAATGAATTCGAATGGAACTCGGAACGATTGGACATGGGATACATTTTGTCCCGGAATTCAGTTTGGTTCCCCTGGGCTATACGGGTTTTTTTCAAAAATTTCTCACAGCAACTGAACGACGCGTAAAGCGTCGTTCAGATGCCGTGAGATTTTTGAAAACCCGTATAGCCCAGGGGAACGAAACTGAATTGAACTGATAAACGCGAAAGTTTGTAAGTATGAATGGATAGATGGATGGATAGATTGATAGATGGATGGATGTTTGTTACTCTTTCACGCAAAAACTGCTTAACGGATCTGGATGAAATTTGGCACAGCGATAGATCATAAGCTGGAATAACACATAGGCTTTATTTTATCCCAAAAATCCCACGGGAAAAGGAATTAAGCAAGTAAAATCGCGAGTACTCGAAATACTAATCATGCGCAGACGAAGTCGCGGGCACCAGCTAGTACCTATTAAAACTGTTGTTTCAATTGTTTATATTGGTTTTAATTTGTTACTATTCCTTGATTGTATTTTTTTTACTAAATTACCTACCTAATTTGCGGATTATATTTATAGAAATAATATTAATTATCTAGTAATAGGCAAACTGTCTAGTGAAATATACAACATCTAGTTTCTTATGTTAATGTCCATGTAAATTAGCCTTTATCTAGACTTGTAAAACAGGTGCATGGCAATATAGGTAAGTTTAATTGTGGTCAGTTTTGTTTGTGAATAATGTTAACGAGCAGCGTTACTCAATGAGACAAAGCAGTAAATACCGACACTGATTCTCAACTTTAGATCCTTAAAGTGAACAGGGCGCGGATATATGCAAATATTTGTATAGTTTGCACATGTGAACATGTTCATTTATTACTTAATGTTTTACTGCTTGCCAACATAATACATCTATATATATATAAAAGAAAGTCGTGTTTGTTACAACACTTATAACTCGAGAACGGCTGGACCGATTTTTATCATTTTTGTGTTTTTGGATTTGTCTTCGTCGGGAATAGCATATTATGTATAAAAATATGATATTTGACATATAAATAAATTTCCCCGCGGGCGTCGCTGCGGGGCGCAGCTAGTACTTATAATAAAACTGTAACAGGTCCAATTCTGTACATTGAAGATATTTTGAAAATTTTTTTTGTAGGGCACTCTATTATCGATACTGAAGCCAAAACTGTAATTTTTTTCAATCATGTCTGTCTGTCTGTCTGTCTGTATCGTAAACGCGCATCACGCCGAAACTACTTGATGGATTGAAATGAAACTCGGCATAATTATAGGTCATACTACGAGGAAGGACATAGGATACTTTTTATCCCGGAATTCAGTAAGGTTCTCATGGGAGAGGGTATGAAAGTAAACGACGCGTGTGTACGCGTCGTTCAGATGCTGTGAGAAATTTTTGAAAACCCGTATAGCCCAGGGGAACCAAACTGAATTGAACTGAACTGAAATGAACGCGAAAGTTTGTAAGTATGAATGGATAGATGTATGAATAGATTGATAGATGGATGGATGTTTGTTACTCTTTCACACAAAAACTGCTGAACGGATCTGGATGAAATTTGGCACAGAGATAGGTTATAAGCTGGAATAAGAAATGGGCTTTATTTTATCCCGAAAATCCCACGGGAAAGGGAATTACGCAAGTAAAATCGCGAGTACTCCAAATACTAATCATGCGCAGACGAAGTCGCGGGCACCAGCTAGTGTGTCACTAAAATTACACAAGAACATTATTCATTATCTACTTATACTGGATTGTCAACAAACATTTCACGACGAATTTAGCTGGAGTCTAAAGCTAAGGCTAAGTGACTTGTTGTTTGTGCCAAATTTCGATAACCAAACCTACTTTTTGTCAATTAGTAGAGTTGGCCACTAAAATGCTGAACAGCGTACGTAAATGCGTTGTTCAGCAATTTCGTCGCCGACAAATCTTGTTTAACTAAACAGCATAAACCGCCAAATCTAAAGCAACAACCCGATGCGATGCTACACGACCAAAGAAGGAAGTGCAACGGACTTCCCGTCGCCAATTGCAATCTCTCTTATTTGCCACAAGTGCTGTTGCGTGTTTTGTAATCATACACGTGAACCCGGCTGTTTGGGGATAATTAGAAAAGGGAAACAAGATAACAATTAAAGCTATAAGCAAATTAAAACAAAACCCTGTTATAATTTTACGATACACCAGTGGCCCGCTCCCGCTATGCACGGGTGTATTATTAAATTTAAAAACCTTCCTCCTGAATCACTCTATCTATTAAAAAAACCGCATCAAAATCCGTTGCGTTGTTTGAAATATCTAAGCATACGTCTTCATAGGGACAGACAGACAGCGGGTAGCGTAGCGACTTAGTTTCATAGGTACCTACTCAACACGCACGGCCTTTGTTTATTTTATTCGGTCGGGTATTGCCACTTTTTGTGGAATACTTAAATAATAATATAGTTCTAAAATTAAAACGAACCGGAAGCTAAAGCTCTGGGGCACCCAATTTCAATCACCAGTTAACCAGTTCAATGATATGGTTTTGTGTACAATACCTGCTAAAAAAATTAGTTAAAAAAGGTCATCTGTTACTAATCCGTACCTATCGACTGTATGCTAATCAATTGAACTAACAAAACTTTCCGTAAATCCTAAATGTTAAGCAAGCTTAGTACACACATTTATTTATTTGACCTTCAACTCCTTTGTGCCTTATATTACAAGCTTCAAGACCGTTTATCGGCGCGTATTTAATTTGTTTAAGTATTTTAAAGACGCATTAACAAAATGAACAACTCAAATAACACCCACATATCTGCTATTATAGTTATTGAACCTGAAATAGAGCTGCAGGAGTAGATTAGTCTAATCTTTATATATTAAAGCCCCGGCTTTGTTTTATACTATGTACTTACCTAGTGATAGTGAAAAACAAGCAATTTTTTGGAGACAATGCCCGCCCAGCCCCACTCGCTGAAGCTAGAAACCTGAAATTTGGAGGGTAGCTTCGTTTTTCTTCACATAGACCCGATAAGAAGGGATTTTTGGAAATTCGACCCTAAAGGTGTGAAAAGGGGCGTTTTTGTGTCTTTTTTAACTCTAATCTTTAGCCCGATATGCTTTAAATATACAAAGGATACTAAAAATATATAATATTATTGAATACGTGTTACAGGAATTTTCAAAAGCTCCTGAAAATTGGTTCATTGGGTTGTTAACGTTTTACTTAATCACTTTATATATTACTAGCTGGTGCCCGCGACTTCGTCTGCGCATGATTAGTATTTCGAGTACTCGCGATTTTACTTGCGTAATTCCCTTTCCCGTGGGATTTTCGGGACAAAATAAAAAAAAGCCTATATGTTATTCCAGCTTATAATCTATCTCTGTGCCAAATTTCATCCAGATCCGTTCAGCAGTTTTTGTGTGAATCTGAACGACGAAATCAGCATCTGAACGACGCGCGCGTCGTTCAGATGCTATGAGAAATTTTTGAAAATCCGTATAGCCCAGGGGAACCAAACTGAATTCCGGGATAAAATGTATCCCATGTCCAATCGTCCCGAGTTCCATTCGAATTCATTCACTTCCGTCGTGATGCGTGGTTAAAGAATTTTTCTTCACCCTCTCTCCCAGGGGAACCTTACCGAATTCCGGGATAAAAAGTATCCCATGTCCTTCCTTGTAGTATGAACACAAATCGTCCCTAGTTTCATTCCTACTCATTCAGCAGTTTCGGCGTGATGCGCGGTAAAGGAATTTTACTTTCATACCCTCTCCCATGAGAACCTTACTGAACTCCGGGATAAAAGTATCCTATGTCCTTCCTTGTAGTATGACCTATAATTTAAATCCATCAAGTAGTTTCGGCGTGATGCGCGTTTACGATACAGACAGACAGACACACAGACATGAATGAAAAAAAATACAGTTTTGGCTTGAGTATCGATAATAGAGTGCCCTCCAAAAAAATTTTCAAAATATCTTCAATGTACAGAATTGGACCTGTTACAGTTTTATTATAAGTATAGATTATTTTGAGTCTGTTTAGTACTTAGATTTTTTTTATATATATCTAAGTTTGTCGAACAGAATTAAAAATCGTAAATAGAGTTCTCTTTCTACGGTTTAAATTAATGAATGTATTTATTCTGATTGCCTTTTACAATGCTTGCGAATAATAAACGTCTAATTTGTTAAACTATCAGGTGTATAATGTAATTTGTAATAAAACTTTATTTTATTAAATTTAAAGAAAATATCAAATCTTTGTGCCCGCTAGCTAATTCTGCACTATTCTCAGAGACGTTAAAAGTAAGAAGAGCTACTTGTACCTAAGTACATTAAAACTGGAATTAGGTACGGTACCTAGTCATCGTCAGAACAAAAGGCGTATTAATTATGGAAAAACTTAACATTATTTAGTGAGCGTTCGAGTTGATGTAATTGTTTTGTACCAACTAAATAAATAGTAATGTCAAAGAGATCATTTAGGACCGATCCTTTGTCTTCTTCACATTTTCTTACTCGTTCTTCGCTATAAGAATCGACGTTGTTTTTATTTCTCACTAGCTTACTTAAGTAAAATATAATAGGTAGGTATAATCAGAGCGTCTGGCGTGACCAGAGAGCTGGTGAGTATGAGCTGGCGCAGAGCGTCAGCATTGCCATACAGCAACGTCTTGGAGACGCGACGACTGCCGATATGAATCAGTTGAGCTCCTTCTAGATTGTTTGCAAAGTCTGCAGTTGGCTCAATGGACTCAATTCTAAAATAGATGTTAATTTTTACTACTCTTTCATTATAAACTAAATTAAACGAACTTTATTTGTTACTAGCGACCCGCCCCAGCTTCGCACGGTGTTATTATACATAATATAAACCTCCCTCTTGAATCACTCTATCTATTAAAAAAACCGCATCAAAATCCTTTGCGTAGTTTTAAAGATTTAAGCAGAGGACAGAGAAAGCGACTTTATTTAATACAATTATTTATATATACATTGTACTATGTAGTGATAGTGATTTCAGATCCCGAACTTTGTCCGTGCTAAATTTCAGCTCGTTCATTCAGCAGTTTTGGCGTTGTCTTCGCGGAAACATCTTCACAAGTTCACAACGGCATAAACGTTTATCTTGCCTTTATAATTTTAGAAGGATTATGTCTGGAGGTCGATGACATGTTTACGAATCAGGCTCTACGAAAATCCTTTCTCTCACTTTTACCTTGCTGTGTTGTTGTCACTTTCGATTCATGATTCGATGCATAAATTAAATATACTTACCTAATTGATTAATATTTCTTTTGTTTTCTTACTTACCTACCCTTTGTTTACTAAAAGTAGGTACCTATACCTACCTAGTATTCACAAACCGATAAGTACCTAGATACCAACAAACTGATGTAGGTAGGTAGGTATTTATTTTTGATTCTATTGGTATGAATGCTCGGTTATTACAGTAAATTTCAGACTAAATCAAATGAAAAGCATTTTTTCAATTAGTTTCATTACGTGGATGTAAATTAGGTAGATAACAACTGCCAGAAATGGAGTAGGTAGGTATAAGTACCTCTCTTTCTATAATCATCACCGCACATCTTCGAACATTCAAACATACCTAAAATAAAAGATAAAAATACACATTTATCCAACTCTTATCTCATACTCGATCGTTTCGTATAACATAAATATACAAGTAGGTATTTGGCTAGCCTAGGTAACAGGTCTATGAATAGTTTTTATTTAATGCCGGATTTCATTATCAATTTCAAATGGTCACGCAAGCAAGAGACTTTTTCATGTTGTTTGTGGTTAAAAAATCTGAAGACCTACTTGTATTAAAAAGCTACGCTTGAACTACGGCAAAGGTATTGGCAAAGATCTTATGACAATGTTCGTTGATGATTAAGTTACTTTTGCTATTGTATGATAGGATTCAAGATCCTGGAAGTCAAAATACCTACATGTCACTCCTTAGATAGGTAGGTATAGGCATAAGAATAAATAGTCTGTTCTTATTCTTATGGTATAGGTACTAATAGTATGAGATCCGACTGCAGGATTAGCCCGCTCATCCTTTTTTGCTTGAAACCAAATTTTTATATATCTTTGTAATTAGGACAATACAAATATGCTAGGTTACCTATCAGAATTTGGCCGCAAGTGTTTTTAATTAATTAATTCAGAGATGTTTGGAAGTAACTTACGTTCACTTGTTTTTTTTATAAAATGACGGCATTTTATGTAAAGTTTCAAAAAAATCACGGTTCCCGTTGCTCACTTTGGCCGCACCTCTTTGCAGCCAGATCTAAATAGGTGTAATTTCTAAAGATTTTTACGTTTATAACATATGTTAATTAATAACAAATTTTTTTCTCTTTATTCATATAGGGTTGCCTAGTTAAATCCGGCCGCAAAATAGGGTTGCCTGCTGTTAAAGATGATAAATATTAGGAAGAGTGAAAGAGAGTTATCGCGTAACATCATATTTTGTCTGACAAGGATAACGATTACCTGCCGTGCGACGATTTTAAGCCTTATAAGAAAGTTAGTATTTTACACAACAGCTGCGACATTTTTATTCTAACATTATCATAATAATGGACGGGCTAATTCTGCAGTCGGATCTTAGACTTTAAGGAGATCGGAGCAAATAAGTATAGCGTCCAAACTGTCGCATTTTTATCACTGTGTAATAGGTATTTTATCCTACCTAGCTCCTTTCTAGTCGCCACAAGTAGTTTATTTTGATTAGATACATACTCTTTATAATTCTTAACCCTAGGTCCCCTACGATTAAGAAGTAAGTACGAATAAAATAACTCTGCTTGCTGGTTTAACGCCTAAGCCTGCGAAACACGCAAAGGTTTTAGAAGGTCAGGGTTAAAAATCATGGCCGAAAGGGCGTGAACTTCATGTCCTAGGTAAACGTTTATATTGTGTAAACCTAGCAAGTATTTAGGGACCTTAGTATAATGCTTTTGACTCTCAGAGGCTATACTATAACAAGGGCATACCTGCCTACAACGTGTTTAGCTAAGGTGTTTAGTATATTCTAGGAGAGAGGTATTACAGGTTACAGGTACTTTGCCTTGAAAATGCGCTAGCAACTGGCGCAGACTCCGTTGCTATAGCAACACGATTACGCGGCAAACGCAATATAACCTATTGACAGATTGAAAACCACTCAAATTTTAATATTATCAATATGTCCATGCCACACCGTATTATTTTTTAAGGCGCTAAGGACACCATTTAATGAAGTTTTTAAAATAATAAACAAAATAAAATAAGTTTTTTTTTTGTAATTTGTAGAATAATTTGGTTCACTACCTAAAAATACGCTGCTGTAGCCGTTAACATTTTTAGTACGGGTTGTTGGCCCTCTAGCTGCTTAGGTTCGTTGCTTGTAGCATAGCATAGCTAAAAAATGTAAAATCTATGCTGCATTGCTTCGTAGCAAAGTAGCAGACCGACACGACATTACACTCGAAACACACTGAAGCCGGAGGCGGAGCGGAGGCGAAGCCGTGGCGGTTTTTCCTATGGCACCGCGTCGCCACGGCCTGCGGTGTGTGTGTAGGATTCCATAGAATACAACTCGCACGCCTTCGCCTCCGCTCCGCCTCCGGCTTCTGTGTGTTTCGAACTTGAAAGCAAGCTTCCTCTACCTACACTGCACTGTTTCGTAGCAAAGTGAAGACCGACATACTTCGTAGGCGAAACCGTAGCGTAGACCAAGACGCGCGTTTATGTCTTTTGTATGGCAGCATTGGCAGCTCGTAAACAATAATACTCTACGAGGTGAACCCCCATTACGTAATTAATTAGCAAGACAAAAAATAACTTCTTAAAAAAAAGAGACGTCCCTACATAATATATCCCAATAGTAATTAGGTAGGAAGTCATCATTTTTGGAATATTTTCAATAATAATATTTTAATCCAGAAAGAAGACATAATATTAAAATGTCATGCATTTCCGAAAGTTCTTCGAATTTCAAAACACTTACCATTTAAATGTTGTGTTTTATTTTATCTTATCACTTCGACCACACACTAAAAATCACAAAATTATAACACTAAACTTTGGGACACTGGATAATTCTTTCACTGAAAAACTCCGCGTTCTAAATTCAAATTAAATACTTTCTTTACTCTTTACGCCAGACCACTCTATAGGGCGACTCATATGCTTGTACTGACGAGACACTCGACTATAAGCAAGAAATTAAAACACAACACACGCCACACTTAAAAAGAAGCTCTATTTTTAGCTCTTTAAACTCGTAATTCAAGAGAGCGTTAGCTATGCTGTGAATGTGTACAATCTTTTTTTAGCTTTTGAAGAAAGTTAGCTGGCAAGCGCAGTGCGGCATTTCCTAGCGGCTGGCCAATGAGAGCTGAGAACCTGAGCTTTGTTGTAAACTTAACTGTTACGGCTACAACAGGCTTTTGACGCGCGGAACAACTTCATCAACTCGAGAACTTTGTTATATTCGCACAATTTTTACCTCGATCTTAACCCTACATTTACTATTTAATTATTAGAACAATGTTTGTGCGATCTGCAAATATTTGTTCCGGGGTTCTGGGTGATTTCTGTGTAAATAACTTAAATAAAAATAGCCTTTATTCCCTTTAAAATTACATTTTAACAAATTACTTTATTTTCTATTAAATTAATATTAAAAATAAATTTTAAATTTCTATTAATTAAATTTTGATTGAATTTATTCTAAGTAGATAAATTACATATTAGTAGGTATTTATAGAAGATAATTTCGAAAAAAAGAAATCATTCATTAGGTTTTGAAGGGTTTATCCATTGTAAAATAAAAACCTCCTCCATCTCTTTCCAGTTGGCTCTACTTTGAGCAGCTCTTATCCTTTTCCTGCTACCAATATGATGTCATCTTTCCATCTTGGAGCCGGTCGTCCTCTCTTTCCATCTCGTGGCCACCAGTGCAAATCTCTTTTGCTCCATCGCACAGATTAGATTAGGTAGAGATACTACGTATTGCTCCATCGGTTGTCGCCGGTTCTGGCGATGTGGCCTGCCCACTTCCATTTGAGTCTTGCTGCCATCGTACCTGCATCTGTAAGCTTAGTCTTGGATCTTATTTTAGCGCTTCTGGTGCGATCCCGAAGGATAAGAACCATCATACTTCGCTCTTTGGAAGGATCTAAGTTAATTTTATTTTCAACTGTGTGCCCATGTTTGACACCCGTGGAGCAAAGTTGGTAGGATGGTAGAGTCAGCAAACTTTTCTTGATATTCAATGTTGCCTTTAAATTTTCTTATAAATAACTTATCTAGTAGTAATGTATTGTATTTAGTAGGACGTAGGTATATCAGTATTGTTTATTTAAACTAGATGCACCCTGCGGCTTTGACCGCGAACTTGAGATTTTTTCACAAATATCAGAAATTTATTGCACACAAGTTTGCAATAAATTTCTAAGTTTGTATGGAAAACTGTTATTCTTTGGTTAGATTCACTCAAAACTCGGTATAAATAAACTGCAAAGTAAATAATTAAACACGTATTTTTTGTTTTTACGAAACTACCCCTAGGAGGAGTGCAATAAATTTCTGAAATTTTACAAATAAATTTTCATGCGGGCGAAGCCGCAAACTGTATACTGTAGCAAACAACCTCAACCACACATCAACTGAACACACATCCAATGGATGTGGTGTGACAGTTCCGACTGGTATGGATTTCATCTAGTCGGAACTGTCGGAAGAGACTCCAAACGCTGGCTGCATTGCCCATTTGCCCCGCTATTGGTGATGATGCTCTCGGTTCACTCGGCGCGCGGCGCGTCTTCGCTTCGACACACAGAAATCTGAATAATAGCGACCAGACGCATCGATATATTTTTTTAAACCAACTCGACTCCAAGGGGAGCAAATGCGTAGTATGCTCTGTCGATACCTGCTTTTTACGCCTCTTGAGATCCTCGTCTGCCGCCCGCCACTAGCCCTGTGAATAACCTAGGAAGGTACCTACCTACCTAAGAAGGCGCAACATTTACTTTCTTATTTTAGGTAAGTACTAACCTATCTATTGTCATTGATATACAGCGAATACCTACTTGCTAGATCAGAAAGCAATATTATTTACGGAGAAATTTGTCAGTTAGGTAATAGACCCAGCTATAGATGTAAATCAACCGATTTAAAACGTTTTAAACCAAATTTCGCCGTTTTAATCAGCAAATAAATCGTTTTAAACGGTTGAAAACTCGCATACAACTTTGCGTCAAGTCCCGACATTCTGTTTAAAATCAAACTCAACACTCCTACTCGAGAGTAACAACGAGAGACGGCCACGAGAGTGTAAGTGTGTGAGTTTGGTTCGAATCAAATTGCTTATTTAAATAAAGTTATCAATATCAGTTTATGCCGCAACCCAGATAAAGCGTCCGGCCTTTTAAAAGGCCCAAAAAATGCATTAAATGTACCCGCATTTATCTCTGTTTTTTTCTATGTGGACATGATTTTTTAATAGTCATGTTAACCAGTACATATTGATACTTGATTAGTGATAGTAGTATTGACAATCAGACGCATTTTTTTTTAAGTTTTTGATGTTTCAAAACATGTCTGTGATATTTTATCGCTGTGGCTGTAAAAAGGTAAGATTTTTTTATATTTGTAAGAAGAATTTGAGAATATTTAACTTAATTATTTGATTTTGGATGTCTTATTTCTAGGATTTGGTCATTATTTAGATTCTTTAGTTCACTTTTTTGAACCATTTTTACAATTTAAATTGATGGCCTTTTAAAAGCCCTGTAGAATGTATCAAGGCACTTTTGTTGTAGACTGGCACACGCATTCTCACTGAGATACTTGGCGAGTTAGAGCGTGGTGATGAAGAAAGCTTATTCCCAAGCTATATAACAATTTTTCTCCTGCCTCTTTAGTAACAGATAAAGATGCTGGTAATGAAGAATTTATTACTTTCCTAAAGTCAGAATCGCAACTCAGAGATCTAGCCGAGTTAAATTTTGGTGACAGTTTGAAGATTATGATTCTTTATCAAGCTACGCTATAAGAGACAAACAACAGGTACAATTACTGATAATAGCGAAGTAGTGGACATCGACAGCTGCTCCTCCTGAAACTGTAAAGTCCGAGTTGGTTCGAGTTTCATTCAGACAACAGTTTTGAGAAACCAAAGTAATTTAGCAATGAAAGATGAACATTTACTTCCGACAAAATAAGACTTCAGAAAGATAGACAGACAGAGGTACCTATCAGTACAAAAATCTAATGTACCGGAACATAAACTAGTTTGCTAATGCTTGTCTGTCAGTCTAGATATGACTGAACACAACGCATCGCATCAGTTGTATACAAAAGAGATGGAAGACCGTATGATCTTCTTGGTTTTCGAAGAGCTTTAGCAAGAGGAAGAAGTAGGAGAGGCTTTGTTCGTTCAGCTAGATCACATCAGGAAGTATCTTGATATGATGGAACGAATCATCTGATAGAATACAGAGCATCGCAGCTAAGGTGCAATTTTATTTGCAAACAATGTGACATAAATTTACACCCTAAACACTGTTTTATTTTTTGCAAACCGTGTTGAGAATTAAAAAACCATTTTTTAGTGTTTCAATCTAATTTGATAAATAAAAATTGATATTTCGATGTTTTGTTTGACTTTTAGGATTGCATATAATCGACCCCCCATGTTACTACAGGCCTTTTAAAAGGCCACCATTTTCCGACTTTCCTAGAAAAGTAAGATTTTTTTTAGGTACTTCTTTTCCTAACACTATTAGGGCATTTTAAACAACATATTAAAAAATCGCTATGATCGAAGATAAAAAATAGTTTCAGTAATATCTGGGTTAACAAATTTTTATACAGTTTTTATGTTCTACATCAGTAAAAACAAGAAAATACATACAATACATTAGGACTTCGCTTCCTGGACTGGTATTGACATGCATCAATTGAGCTACCTTTAGACTTTTTGCAACCGTCTGCAACTTCTGCAAGTTATAATTTTTTACATTCATTGATTGTAATTTTCGTTGTTAAGACAAAAGAGATAAAAACATTATATTTATTCTTATGCTTAGAATAAGGAGGCCAAGGGTAGGTACCTATTCGTAATATAAGGGCTGTCGCGGTAGGTTAGGTAGGGATCTAATACCTATTAAGTGGTAAACAATCTTTAAGTAAGTCTTTGTAAGGATAGATACCTACCTCCACCCCAACCAGATGATACCTATACATACAATTTATGTTCGATTCATATCATCATCAATTCATAAATTCAGTTGTTTCATGCATGTGGCATTTGTAGTTACCTATACATTTGTTATATAATGTGTTTTATAAACAAGGCGATAATACAACTAAGTAGGTAATATCCGGCGGATTGAGGCTACCATCCTACTAGCTCATGGCCCGTGGATGTGTCTGAAAATACAAGCTAAGTATCTATGTATATACCTACCGGAAAATCGCGCCATGGAAAACCTTCACGGAACCTTGACCGAAGAACGTAGGAACGTTCTGCATCTACGCTACACTGCTACACAGCGTCAAACAAAGTGACTTTGACATTACAAATGAGAAATAACATTGACATGGCAGAATTGGAGAGCCATGCTGTCAATTTGAAAATGATATAATAAAACGATAGAGATAGATATAATATCTATAATATCTGTCTATCAATGATCATATGACCAAGTCAAACCAAATGGGGATTATAATTTTATGTACCTACATAGCCCATGGACGTAATAAGTACTGTTGAACGTAATAATACTTCTATGGCAGAGCCAAGAAGTCAACTTCTTGATTGTGGTTCTGCGTCTGGTTTGACGTAATTTTGCCAATGTCATTGATACATGTCAAATTGTCAATTGTCAAATTTGACAAAAGCAATACGTCAAGTCAAGTCAAATAACTTGCTTTGGTTGTGGTGTTGAATTGAATCAGTCGTAATTTATTTTTCTTTGAAATATTTGCAAAATTGTACATGTTGTAATTTGTAGGAAGTCTGTTTTTGTAATTCTACAACATAATACCTAAAAATCTATTGCTCTGTCTCATGTAAGTTTCGTAAAATATGACTGACTGAAGTGCTTTTGTTTTTTCTGCCTGTTCTCGCATTAGTTTTCACGTTAGTTTAGTGTAATATGCGAATCCAAGAAGTTATTGTTGTTGTGTGATACACATGTGATCCAAGGCCACTTGGTGGCTCAATTAATTAAATTATTTCTACTCTAGCTTCCACTGGTTTGTAGCGTGTACTCATACAATACAGAAGTACCTATTTTGTATGTGCAGCTAAATTATGAAATCATGCTCTATCAGGTTGATTACACGCAGTTCCTTTGTGCGTGTATACATATAATAAAGTTGGTTGCAGGCCAGTGCACTGAGTCTGTTGCACCTGACATCTTCAACTGAAGTAAATTGGTTGGTCCAACCCAACTATTCACTTCTATAATTAATTTAAATAATTAAGT
The DNA here is from genome assembly GCA_944547425.1 of Eupithecia centaureata. Classification (NCBI taxonomy): domain Eukaryota; kingdom Metazoa; phylum Arthropoda; class Insecta; order Lepidoptera; family Geometridae; genus Eupithecia; species Eupithecia centaureata. The sequence continues at coordinate 2,699,222 of OX155679.1, forward strand.
CTGTCTCATTGTACCTAGCTTCCTATGAATGCCATATTTTCAATAAAAATAAATAATGCTGAACAAAAGACAGCAGAGCTGGTGTTATTAGTGTACTATAGATAATCTAGATAGTTTTTTTTCAAGCGCAACCACCTTATTCACAGGCAGACATATACCTTTTATGCCACTGAAGTCTGTGTTTAAATAATGTAAAAATCATTATAGTTTGTAAACTATCACTACAGGGTTGGAAAGTATGTGAATTCTCCATGGGCCAATCAGTGAGGTGAAGCACTTAATCGTCCACGAGTGTGATGTGAGAAGGAGCCACCATGTGGAGCGCTAGTGGGTTGGGGCTGCTGGCCGTGCTGGCCGCAGTCGATGCTGACATCTCTGTGTTTACTCAGGCCACCCCACATTCAGTAAGACAAATTGATTAAACACCTTTATCTACTAAACTCCTGCATGCTTATATATAACTAACTGTGTCCATGTTTACATCTGCTTGGAATAGTGACTTTGGCCAATCATGAAAACCTAACATATTTCCATAATGCTTTTATCCCCTGTAAAATTTTTACAACCTTTCATATTCTATGTCCTTTCTCAGGCTCTAGACTATCTCTGCACCAAATTTTATTTAATTTGGTTTATTAGTTAAGGTGTGAAAGCGTAACAGACAGACAGAATTACTTTCACATTTATAATATAGTAGCCTAGTAGGATATATCATAAAATAGGTATGAGACATTGGCAGCTGCCCTGTTAATTAAACTATCTCATGTATTAATACTACCAGGTCTCAAACTGGTTCTAAGGGTGCAATGTCCTTCAGGGGATTCTCTAAAACATGATATGCTATCTGTTTAGTGTTTGAGAGGTCTTTGACTTGATTTCTAAATTAGTAAACAGGTTTCGACTCAACAAAGCTACAGTGCTAAAATTTGGGCTGTGTGATACTCAAATGTTAATCATTTAAATTGAACTGAATTGGTAATAATACTGTGAGAAAGAAAAGTATTTTCTTTTGTAAGGATATATTGACAATTTACCACATAGTTTTATAATATTTGCTCTTAATTTTATATTATAGTAACATGACAGTTTAAAAAATGTTGCAGTATTTCTACAAGTTATTCGCTGTTTTTCAACTTGATGAAATTATTTCCTGAATGCCAAGTCATAACTTATCTTTAGTACTATGTTTAAGTACACAAGATTACTGATTGAACAGTGACATTAGAATAAAATTCAGTATATTATCATATATCTTTTACTAAGATTTGGAAATGATTAATTAATTCCTTTTGAAGTGACTAAAGGACAAGTTATTTTAAATACAATTTTAAACTTGACTCATAAGATGCATGTAACTGTATTGTAGTCACATTATATGCATGAATGCCTTACCTCAAAGTGACCTAAAACAATGTAATTTATACCACCAACCAAGGACACACTTAAGTAAATGAAAGGATCACAACTTAAAACATGATGCTAGTGTTCTATACATATACCAAATAAGGCTAGTGAGTATGTATTGAAGTAGACTGACTTCAGACTTTTATAAGTTTGAAGTCTATAAATATTTTAACTGAAATTTTTTCAAAGTATCATCTATCTCTAAGCTAAGCAAAGCTTGGGTTATGAGGTACATACATAACAGATATGCTTAACACATATTTTATTATGATATACAGTGCCGGATTTATATTTTTTTCCACTTTTTTCCGCCGCCCCATGTACTGAGTCATTATTAGCTGCGCACCCCCCCAAACCCCCCCCCCCGGTAGACATACAATTTGATATGCGGCCTGTTTACAAATCCAGGACTGATGATATATATTTTATTATAAATAATTACAACCAGAATATCCTCAAGAAATACCTGCTGATTTTTCAAATATTTGTCCTAAGGCTAATAAAAAAAACATGAAATTATTGTTTCAGTTATATTTTTGGTTGGGTTCCATTATAGTGTTTGATTAGATTGAGATAATAAACTCATTGCCTAATGGCGATAGATTCGATAAGAAATAAAGATAACCGATTCTATAAGGTCAGCCTTGGCGAGTCAATACTATCTAAGATACTATCGTATTCTTTATTACTTTACATACGCTTATGTTTTTCACAAACCTACAGAATACCTCCCTATTTATGAATCGCTCAATGCCAGGCACGTTTCCAAAAAGTCTATCGTTCTGAAACATTATCGCGTCAATTAAGAGTGACGCACAGCCAAAAACTAATATTATTCATCCTCAGTAACATAATTAGGTTGATACAAATAATATTTAAGCAAGCCACTATAACCGTTTCGGATCAAATCTTCTCATACCTTAAGCTACATGTAAGTAATGAAACAGTATGTAGCTTTAAGTATATGTATACTATAGTAGGAACCTTGTCTTACTAAAGTACTCTTTTTAACAACACGCGACTCGCGACTCTGTTTAGTGTAAGCCAAATTTAGGGGGAATGCAGAAAGTATTAAAAACGACAAAAAAAAATAATCAAAGTAAATTTAAAAAGTGCTAAAGTCATCTTTATATCACCATGAAACCAACAAAGTCTAGAGTATTGTTTAATTTGCCAACAAAAACAGTTCGGCGTCCAAAAACCTTATCACACGCTGTTTTGGTAGTAGTTACTGACTGATAACAGTGAATCGCTGTAATCATTATGAATCTTGTCCAATTAAAAGAGACGAATCTTCAATGACGAATCTCTTAACCTGTGACATACCTACTAAATGCGAGTAAAGTGCATATAATTATAAAATAATATGGCTAATAAATAGGCTAACGGATAACCCACTGCCCGAAATGATAAAACGAAGGTCAAATACGTAATCTTATCAATACAATGATTGTATTTGCTGCACGTTGGTGACTTTTGTGATATAGTATGAGCAAACAAAACAAAGAATATTTGAAAGCATACACACTGTAACTAGCTTTGTTCAAATAGTCTTGAATGGCACCGGCCATAACCGGGACTCATTATCATCTTGCCATGGTTTGTGTTTTAGAGATACTCGTATCACTAGATTAGGGTGCACACACTTGTGTTATCTTAAATCATGATAAATTAAAAGGTTGCTTATACATATGTATACACTTACGAACTCACATCATGATAAATTTTCATTGAATTAGGTTGCTCACAGGTACACAATAACGCAAATCATGATAAAATTAAATTAAATTAGAAGGTTGCTAGATATATCCACTTACAACTCAAATCTTCTGCGTTTAAGTGTGGTTTAAGATAAGCCTAGATCGCAATAAGCTTCTGTTTTACATGATAACTAAATTACACATAATTTTCTGAATAGGTTCTCCTTTGTTATCGTGTCAGGACATCAGGAGGCGGGGAGGAAACTACGCCGCAGTTTTTAACTTTTGTGATCTCTTCTTTCAAAATGTAACCTTTACCAACTATGAACAAATTTGTGTTTTTTATGACTAGTATGTAGATAAATCGAGTAGCAAGTACAGGTGCGAACAACAAAATGTTGTCAAGTTTAGCCCTTTTGGGTTAGTCTTCTCGGCTTTTTAAGTTAATAATAATAAATGCAAGCAGAGCTTGTGTTTTTGGTAGGTACTTGATAACTAATATACCTCAAACAACACATAAGTAACAAAGATATTTGATATAGCTACTATATAGAAAACACCCGGAACCAATTACACTTATTGAACATTTGTTAGGGACCAAAGATCACCGCACGGGTGGGAGCGTGTGAATCAGCAGTGGACACGGGTCTGCATAGTACCTATTATGTAGTAGCTGACACACAAATAGTAATTTCAATTAGAAGGTTGCTCATAGTTGTTTACACTTGCTTCATTGGCATTTTATAAAATAAGCTTGAGAATCATTGTTTATTCCTATGGGTTTTTTGACACGTTGCATCAGCTTTATTATTGCAGCTCTTAAGCTGATGCGTGTATAATCTGAGTCTTTGTGAATGCACTTTGAATATTTGTGCAGTCTATTATTGAGTTCACTGAAGGGGCACTGATCACTGATTCCGGGAACTGGGTCCAAGTTTTCACTATACGATTGTTCAGTATGTGTTCTCCGATTTTACTGGTACTTGGCCCGCGTTGCAGTCTCGGCGAGTGTCCTCTTAGGCTTGTTTATTTTCCATATTATATACCTAGTGTCTTATAAAAATAGTGTAAGTATGCTATTTTTATCAGCTTAGACATTTATGAATGAGAACGTTAGTGCGTTCGGTCGAACAAGGGCATATTTAAGCTTGCTTATAAACGACATTCACAATCTGGTGCTGGACGTCGCGTCGTTCGCACACAAAGTATTGCGTCCTTGCACCCATAGTATTAAAGTGATGCTGATGATAGTTGACAGAATAAGAGATAGTTCTTAAATAACGTCAAGAAATCATCTCAACATGGTATTCAAGCTTATTTTAGTCTTTGTACACATTTCCTCTCTTTTGATGAAAACCAGCATGCGCCATTTTATCAGTCGAATCAACTAATGCCAAGTATTAAACATTTCCTGAACATTTATCAATCGATATTATCATCTAACAATGTCTATATCAATGTTGAGTAACAGTACGAGTAAATACAAATAAGATAACCCTTATCAACGAGCTTCTATGGGGGATATTTCCACTCGATAATTAGTCTTATCGTATCTTCATTAACGTGCACTACTCCCTTTCATTGTGAAAACTACCTTTAAAAAGTATTGTTTTAATTTTATTGTTGAAATGTGTTTGAAATTGTGAATTTGATGGTAAACGCTCGTGTTTGCTGCCGTGGTAGGAGTGGTATTGGATGAAATAGGATGTAATTGAACCTCCTTGGGCCGCGCCGTCGGGTACAGGACACCATGTTGCCACACCTCGTTGTAAACGCAGTCAAAGTGATGCATATCGTCGGACTGCAACATTTTGTTAGTAATTTATTAACTACTTTAATAATTACATTGAAATGAACCAATTTCTCCTTTTGTCCTTAGTTGTTTTTTAAGGGCGAAGTTCTCGATTCGACTGTTTTATATACCTATATTTTGGAGATTATTTTTTTAAAGCGGTATTCCACTACACGATATTCAGGGACCCCCTAACTAAGAGTGGTGTTATTACACCTTAGATTTAGGGTCCCTAACGGACGGACCCGGCAAGCCTTGCTCCCTAATCGCCCTAACTACCGGGCCCTGAATATCGTGTAGTGGAATACCGCTTTTATTTGAAAGGTGATGCTTTGCATGTGGTCCCGTTTAATTTTATAAAGATCTGCTCAGTAGTTTTTGAGATATCCTTGATAATGCGTGAAATTTTAAGTCCTTGACTACACAAAAATACAAACACTAACTGATATAATAGGATAATATGATGAATAAAAAACGATAAATAGAAATGTGTAAAAAATTGTTATAGCAGCAAAAGAAATAGGTACCTACACCCCATGTCATAATTTCAACCGTGTACCTTTTACGGTTAATGAGATACATACAGACCGCTGACAGACGGACAGATAGGGGAGGTTAAGAATAGGATCCGATTTTAACCCTTCCGGTACGATACCCTAAACACTAGACAGTCGATTCAGTACATACAATATGTTAAAGCATAGGTTCTAAACAAATTGTTTACAATGGATGCAAAACCACTTTTCTGTTAGCTAAATAACGTGTAGACCGCAATGAAAAATATTTTTCAGCGCGATCGGTGCCGATCAGCCTCAATATTGTAGATAGATGCCTATATTGTTCCAAATACTTAGGTTATTTGTTATATTCCTACATACTTAGGTTATTTGATTTGATTGTGATTCACCATCTGTTATTCCACACTCTTAAAACATTATTTAACTGACAACTGCGTACGTAAAATCGTGTAGAGCACCTTTTGACCTCGTTTGAGCTTAACGTATGGTAATCAAACCCAGGTTTTTGGTGAAATTGGTCATATTTTAGAGGTATAACAGTTTTATAACAGTGAAATTGTTTTTTCCAGTTAATGGAGGAGTTCTTAGACATGCCGGCAGACTTTGGACTTGACATCCCCGTGGAGGGTATCCGAGGGTTCTTAGTGGAAGGAGATCCAAAAGACGGCTGCTCCAACATGACCAAACCACCGGCCGATGACAACTTCACCGGACGCTGGATCGTGCTCATAGCCAAGTGAGTTTCAACTGCGTTGCTCTTGCTATAAATACAGTTCTTTAATAACAAGGTACCCAAGATACAAGCTGAAAGTGGTCTAACTTTAACCACATTTCATCATTACCATTCGTCAGACTTTTCCTACCTACCTTCTCGGCATATAGGCAAATGGCAAGGGATTCAATGGCAATTAAAATAATATGTCTGATACATTATAATCGGTACACTATAAGGTATTTATTTATCTACTCGCATCTGGCCGGGGCTTCGCGCGCGTTACTTCTATGGAAACATTTCAAGGCTATTAATATCCCGTAGGAATTGATTTATGGGATAAAAAGTAGCCTATGTGTTATTCCAGGGCTAGAACCAAGTCTATTCAAAATTTCAGCCCGATCCGTTCAGTAAATTTTGCGTGAAAGAGGAACAAACATCTATACATCCATATAAACTTTCTCGTTTATAAAAATAGTAAGGACAAGTAAGGACTTACTCCTGTGGCAACCCAAAGTGGATCTTGGCCTCCAACACGAGACTCCTCCAGGCATCTCGGTTCTGAGCTGCCTCTCGTCAGCTAGAGCCAGGCTCGAGTTCAAGGATATCTCGGCCTCGTCGGTCCAGCGAGACCTGGGCTTACGACTGGTCACATCATAACCTCGAATTCATGGATATCTATCCAGCGATACCTGTTCTTACGACTGGTCACACCAGGCCTCGTTCTTTCCCTCATATGCCTTCTTGATAGTACGATCTTCCTCCATTCTCTCAACGTGTCCTATTCAAGGAAAACGAAAGCTCTTGAACTCACCTTTAACGTGGATATATATTTATATGAGCCGTAACAAAAGTACAGGCGGAACAAAAACTATTTCTAAGTAGTTTTTGTTCCGTCTGTACTTTTCTTAGATTTCCTGAAATTAATTATCATTATAAAATGGCATTCCTTTTTGTGTTATGCCATTTGCCTTTAAGTCTGTGCCACATTCAGCGACGCATAAATATAGTCTTTTATACTGAAAATTACGTCGCGTCGCTCATCAGCGCGGCTAGCACAAGGCACCCTTACGTCGTAAAGCTGTTTCTAGATCGTTCTAAACTAAGTTGGTATGATGAGACATATAAGAACAAAAGTTACATGTTTCTCAAATAATATTGATTCAGTCCCACTTGAATTTGTCTAACAACAATCCATGAACTAAGCAGCAAGGCCTTCAGAGTTTATAATATCGAGTGTATTGTGAATCTTCACACATAATCTAGAAGTGCTTTTAGTTTGTATAGGACTCGGACACTATCTCATTAGCGATTGTGATGAAGGGCACAGATAACCAAACTCAATATCACAATATCTTACAAGAACCTACTATGTACTCTTGGAGCAAGCTAAAGACAGGGCATTTTGGCGCTCATTAGGGGAGGCCTATGTTCAGCAGTAGACTAGTATAGGTTGATATACTCTTGGAATGGTATTGAAACTCATATCTTATACTGTCCGGATCAGTTCAATGAAGAGAGCATTACAGATGACTTAATTCTCTATCCCGTTCTTTATGTACACAGGTTATATAGAATAGTTCTAACTTAGCAAGTAATGAAACGAGAAGTCAGCAGGTCTGTGTGTGTGTGTGTGTGTTATATAGGATCGAGGTCATTATATTGATGTTTTAAAATTTCCTTAGCATCCTCATAAGAGATTTATAGAAGCCAATCAGTATACTTTTGTGAACACACAACAAAAGGCCATGTACTCGCTTTACGATATTTACTTAAAATGTCCACGTCCTCCTGTTTGTTTTCACCAGTAACCATCCACTCGTCTGGTCTGTCCAAAGATCTTACGCACACAAAGGACGTGCGTAAGCGTAAGGAAATAAAGCTTAAGCTAAATAAACATTGAATACTGTACGTTGTTGTTTGCAGACACAACTGCAGTTTCGAGACGCAGATCCGAAACGCGCAGGCAGCGGGCTTTGACGCGGCCATCGTTCACAATGTTAACTCCAGTCAACTTGGTAAGTACTATTTGTACCATCTGCATACATAAGTTCGCAGGTTGATCAAACGTCCCATTTTCGTCCCATCAGCATCCCATGCTTTGAAAAACCACGTCTCATAAGTATCCCAATGTATAAAGAATGGGATTGAGACTTACGTCATCCTTTCCCTCCCATTCATACGCACAAACACACATACACTGAGCTCACTTTTCTCAAACTATAAAAAGACTTGTGCTCGGGAGAGCAATCACACAGCAATCGTAAAGTTATGTGTGATTGCTCTCCCTGTGTTGTGTGACACACGCACAAACAAATACACAACACATATAATGAAGTGAGTAGTAGAAAGTTTCCCCCGCGGCAAATTCGCTTTTAACAATTTGATCACCCATGGGAATTTGATGTTTTACTAGAACAAAAAGTGTCCTATGTTACTCTCCATCCTTTCAACTAACTTTATGCCAAAAACAAGTTAATTGGTTGCATTTATAATATTAATTAAGTTAACTATTTCACAAGACCCCGTCTGCTCTTCCGCCACTGTGCCACAAAGGTCGACCAATAAGTTGTACAAAAACAGATCTGAAGTTATAAATACGTTTCATAGCTAGGTCGATGTTATTGTACGCATCAGAGTGAAATATTATCTACACAATGGCTCTCTGATACACGTAGGTATATTTTGTTTACAATTCACATTTAATAGTCATCGGGGGCGTACCTTTCTTTAATCATCTCACTTCACTTACATTATTGTTTAAAATAGACACGGAGTGAATATTAACAGTGATTTCTAAGTGCTTTGACGTGTTTATGTTAGCTTGGGTTTTTAGATGCATATTTGCTCTACAAGAGTTTGAAAATAGATACCCAGGAGGCTAAGGTTTGAACGTAAAAAGAGGTAAGTAACCTATATCTTAACAGCTTTGATTATATTTCAACCAATGAAATCCTTTGTTTTGATCGAACAAAAATATATGTCAAGTGTACAGTAAGGACAAAGTTTCTTGGCAGTTCTGAACTACGCGCGGAAGGCTGCGCAGTAACACTTTTTAGGAACCAAAAGGTGGCACGAGTAGGGTGCGCGGGGCGGTGGTCTAGGCTAGAGACGCACCTTACAGAAAAACAATCAATCCTATAATCGATCGAATTTCATAATCGATTAGTTTCATTTTGAACTCATTCATTTTAGGGTATAGAAGATTATTTAAGTAGCTAAATTTACTAATAAAGTGAATTTACTCATTAATTAATTATTATTTATAAAGGATTAAAAAAATGTTTGGTAAAACTATGTTTTCTATTTTAATTTACTTATGATTTACTTAAATTTTAGAAATCTATTAAATACTATTTGAGTAACGACTGTTTAAGAACATCTAAAACCTCATTATAAAATCGAATATAAACCTTTTTTATCACTTAATTTCAATCGATTTAAATAATAATCGATTAAACAACACCCACGAGTACGCACATTGCACATCTCTTTTATCTTGACTTTTGTTAACTTCGATCTTTATCGGCAATACTCGGTACGAGGTTTTTGTCTCTGTCACACGTCAGCATTGGTTTGGTGTTTGTGACGCTATCTCTGTCTTGACCACAGTTGCGTACAAAAGTGTATGTTGTGTTTTTGTTCATTTTTTCAAATAATAAAACAAAGTAATAGGTTAAATATTGAGATATAATTTTCAATTTAAAGATTAAAAAAAACAAACACTGAATAATAATAATGGCTTAATGCCATTATTATTATTATTCAGTATTTTCTCCCTGTATTAGATATTTTCTGATTGTATATTTGTTTATATGGCAATAACAGTTTTCTTTGCAACTGTGCATGCGCAAAAGTTCGCAGAGCCTATGTTCAGAACTGCCAAGAAACTTTGTCCTTACTGTATCAACGTTTTACTCTCAAAAAATAACCAACGACTTGTTAAAGAATATCCTATGGTTGGTTTTTCTCAAAACTGTTTGTAATTTTTTACAAGAACAAGCGATTTATTAGAGGCAACGGTCAAGCCAACCGCTAAGCTTGGCTAAAGCTAGAAAGCTGAAATTTGGAGGTTACTTCATAGAGACCCGATAAGAAGGTATTTTGGGAAATGACACCTACACCTTCATTAATAAGAGGTAAAAAGGGGATTGAAGTTTTTTGAAATTTTGTATTAAAAGTCTGTAACTTTTTATTGTTGGATGATGTTACCTGAAATGTTCATTATTTACTAATTTTCAAAAATCCTACAAAAATGGTTAAAGTTACATAAAAGAGCAGGACAAAATGGACAAATCGTTTAAAATCTACGTGGGCTAAGCCGCGAGCGGAAAGCTTGTTATAGAATATAAGTACACCGCGCCCGCACTAGCACGGTAGCGTATGAAGCCTACTGACTGCGCTGTAATAACCTAATTTATCTGGCTTATAGCTTATTTACTTATCAAAAGATGATTAGGTTAGTTAGTGGTGCGCCCCCGTTAGTGGTGCGCCCCCGTTAGTGGTGCGCCCCCATCTTGTAGACAAATACAATCTTACTATTATAATAAATGGGAAAGTCTGTGTAAATGGGAATGTTCGTTATAAGTAATCTCCGTAATTACTTTATTTATTTATTTATTTAATTCGGATTGCCATCAGCTTAACTAATTACAATAGAATTTAAAATAGATACAGAAAGCTAATAATAGGCATTCACTAATAAAATCATATTATACTATATAAGTGTGAACACAACTTTTTTTTTTGTCGACAATTGCGTACTTAATAAAGCAATAAAATTAAACTAAAAAAAAAAACTTTAAGTAATAAGTAAAAGTAAAACTAATCATGTGCAAAAGAAGCTGAGAGTCATGCTTCGCCTTGCCTTGTGAATGCTAGTATTGAAAGGGTCAATGTCCAACATCCTGCTGAAATCATTGACAGTTCTACTTGCTCGCACTATAAATGAATTTTGTCTATAATTAGTTCCAACATGTTGGACATGCATATATGCATACCTAAGTTATTAAGATGAAATTTGGTATGTAGATAGTTACGGACCTAGTATAAGATATAGGCTAATAAAAATTAACCTCTTAGGGTTAAATAGGGTGGTAAAGTTTGTATGGAAAATTATTTTTCCTTTGTTCGATTTTTCTGTTTGTCAAAACTCCCTCCCAACATAAAGCCGCGTACAGATTGCTGTAACGTAACATGCAATGTATCACGCAATGAAAGAATTTGCCGTCCACACTGTCGCAATGTATCATGCAATGTAACAGAATTCACATAGTGTGGACGCCTCGCGAGCACGAACCGAGCACACTACGAGCGCGAACAGAGCATTTCAACTCGTGCTCGCCGCGATCCGCCATTTGTCGGTTTTTTCGCCGAACACAAAGGGGCGCGCAGTGTGCTCGGAGCGCCAGTGTGGACGGGATGTACTGCGGAACGCGCGCGAACGTTGAAAGAATGGAAGAAAACACAGCTACAGCAGAGCCGTTTACGTTACGTTTTTTTTCACATGATTGATGATAATCATAGAAGCATCGACAATCATCGTAGCCAGTAATAATTGTATAATAAATTCTCTCCGCGTGTTTTCGGCAGACTGAGCTATGTTCGCCGCGCGCATGCCGGAAAAGATGCGAACACGTACCTGCTCAGTTCGTGCGCGCGCTGCGTCCACACTTATGAAATGCTCCTTTCATGTTACATTGCATGTTACGTTACAGCAATCTGTACGCGGCTTATGAAATGCTCCTTTCATGTTACATTGCATGTTACGTTACAGCAATCTGTACGCGGCTTAACACCCAGGGGTTGTGTAACAAATGTCTGAAATTTGTATGAGAAAACTCTGGTTTGCGGGCGAATCCGCGGGGCGCATCTAGTAAAAAAGAACTGGTAGCTAACTACAAACAACTTACAAAAGAACATTTTATTTTGATAAATTAAAATTATTAACTCTGTCAGTTAAAAACAACTTCATCATCATCATTTTAAGTGTTCGATTTTAATTTTCAGAATATTTTATGAAACGGGTTTCTTTTAAAACCACAAGTAGGAGCAATTGCAATGGGGAAGACGCTGCTTCTGTAATCAACACAGTATTTTAATACTAGCGACCCGCCCCGGCTGCGCACGGTTTTATTATACGTATAAACCTTCCTCTTGAATCACTCAATCTATTAAAAAAAACCGCATCAAAATCCGTTGCGTAGTTTTAAAGATTTAAGTATAGGGATATAGGGACAAAGAAAGCTACTTTATTTTATACTATGTAGTGATACCACAGAGTTGCTTAGAACAATGTACCATATTCTTAGTTCCAAAATAAACATTTTCATTAATTATGTACGATAAGAGACTAAGTAGTCAGTAAACATATCTCTTTCCGGACTGTTGATGCCTAACTCTTGCCTGCTCTTGAAAGACTTTGTGTTTGTACTATATATTCGTTTATGTAGGTCACATAGTAGTATATTATAAATATAAATATATTCCTCTGTTTTTGTTTGTAGGTGTTTTTATAATGATGATAATATTAATATTTATTTTGAACTAGCCGACCCGAAAGACGTTGTCAAGTATTCTTAAGCTGTGTTTAAGTATTCTTAAATTTTCTAATTTTCAGCTCAATTTTCTGTATTTATCTTTTCATAAGAACACAAACACAACAAAAAAAAATAATTTGCGAAATCGGTCCAGGCGTTCACGCGTGATGGCGTGACCAAGGATATTTTCCTTGGTTGGGATTCATTTTTATAAAGATTATCATTTGTACCTACTCCCCTTGCCTTTCTTAAATTCACATAGTTCATTCCATTCCACCCAAAGGTTAGGCCGCCTATTAAATTGCTCTTTTTTTCTGGTGTAAACTAAAGTATTTTTGTATCGTCTTTGAAAATTAATGTGTTGATGTTTTTGTCAAGTTTATTTACATAAAGAAGTTATTCTTTGTTCTTATCTTTTATTTAAAACAGTCTGCCAATTTACCTACTGCCTCTTTTAATTAAAAGTATTTGGTAGCACTACAAAGTAAAGCTGTCCAGTAGCTGTGTAGAAGAGTAGTTTATTTATTTACTAACGACCCGCACCGGCTTCGCACGGTTTTAATATACGTATAAAACTTCCTCTTGAATCACTATCTATTAAAAAAACGCGTCAAAATCCGTTGCGTAGTTTAAAAGATTTAAGCATACATAGGGACAGAGAAAGCGACTTTGTTTTATACTATGATTATCTTAAACGCTTGTTAAGTAATTTATTTTTTTATAATGTACAAAATGTAACTTATTCTAAATTATTTCTCTTTTTTTTCTATACTAACCAAACGCGTCTATTCTTTAATTTAAAATATTCGACTGATACTAACATCTTATTTAGTTATGACTTGTGGAAACTTCTAATTAGCCGTTAGTTACCCATCATTTTTGTAATTATATTTACCTAGCTGTTAGTTTCCCTAAAATAATAAAATAAATAAATAAATTACAATTCAGCAGATACCTTACAGTCTAACTCCAAAACACTAACTATGTAATGGGTGGTATGAAAGTGCCTTTTTTTAATTAATATGTAAGGACAGTTAGTGGATTCCCTAAAATATTTTGTAAATTCCTTGATTTAACGGAACTATATCATAAAATAAGTGGGGGCGCCACTTTAGGTGTTGTTTGCGCCTTCAGTAACTAACATGGTAAAAGGGTTGTGATTCCAAATAATACAAGGTATAACATATTACCCCTACTAAGCCGAAGGGGGGGGTTTCAGGAACCCATGGTGATCAGTTGTGGGGGGGAGATAATTAAAAATTCCTATTTTCAGTTTCCCATACAAAAAGTTTTCATTTCCTAGTGCCAAAATAAAGTGACAACCCTATTCGCGCAACCTGTACTTACCTACTAACTTTACAGGTATGTAGGTAGGTATTTATCTTCGTAGATTTCAGCTATGGCGGGAGATTACTAGACGACCTAATAAATTCGTGATAATAATAAGATGCTAGTATGTAAGTTCCTAGGTAGTGTTGAGAAAATCTTAAAATGCTGAGTTAGGAAAGTTGTAAGTGTAGGTACAAGTTACAAACCTCATATTTTCTCGCTTGTCAGCTGTCTAGATGGCTTCTTACGAAGGGATTTATGTATGTTTTGGTAGGTCACTTGTAGGTACACAGTCACAGACAATTCACACACTTCAGCACAAGGTAGGTTTCTTTTTAGGCATTAACATGTCTCACTCACTTTAGCACTAGTTAGGTTAGTTAGTTAGTAAGTTACACATGCATGACGTAGGTATCGATACCTATGCATGTAAGTAAGGTTCGATATGCCTCCCTTCTTCCAAACAACACACATTTTATGGAAGTAAGCACACGCTTCCAACACACGCTTCCAAACAACACACATTTTATGGAAGTAAGCACACGCTTCCAACACACGCCTCTTCATCTCTGACACTCCGATGCATACACCACACCCTTAAGGTATTCTTAAGTCCTAGTTACTTGTTTTTTAGGCACGAAAGATAAAAATTGTAATTATAGCACTACACGGAACCGCGACGAAGGTCACACTAAAATAGTTCATCATTCATTCTTTTGATTTCGTTCGCCGAAAAGATGGATAATTTTTAGGGTTCATTTTCAATTTTAATAAATCCCTAGTTGGCTACATGAGTAGGAGGTATTAGGATCACAGTCGTGAAATAATAGGTATGTGGTAGAAAATTGTATGAATACGTAGGTAGGTACTGGTCTTATTTTACATAGGTATTTCACTATGTAGGTACCTACCTGCTACACACACATACACTTTGCGTGAATTCTGATAGTTGGTATACCTAATACAAAATCCCGTAGAAAACGGATTTAAGCTTTTTTTTTGATTTTATGATTTTAAACAAACGAACTTCTTTAAATTTTGGTATTAAAAAAATTACGGAACCCGTATTAAAAAATATTTCGACCCGCTTGGCAAAAACAGCACCGCCATGTGGTGTATCCAGTGTTGCCAGATGGAATTTGAAAAAAACAGTAGAAAGTTCAGTAAAAAATCAGTAGATTGGAATAAAAATCAGTAGGTAGAAATTAACGACTGAAAATTCTAGAGGTACCATATGTATTTGTGTTTCGCGAGTATTTTGACTCGCATTTTGGCTGGCGACCTTTTTTTTTTTAGGTGCATTCGTAAAAAGGAAGCGATTCTTTGCATTTTTGCAGACAATTGCAGCTAAAAAAAAAAAAGGTCGCCAAGTGGTTATTTAGTCACGGAGCTATAGGCGCGGGAAAATCAGGTAGATTTCACGAAATTTTAGAAGGCGCTCGGGACATCAGGTAGATTTCACTAAATTTTAGAAGGCGCTCGGGAAAATCAGGTAGATTTCACTAAATTTTAGAAGGCGCTCGGGAAAATCAGGTAGGTTTCACTAAATTTTTGAAATAAATCAGTAGATCGGTAGACGCCTAAAAAAGCAGGTAGATCTACTGCTAAATCGGTAGATCTGGCATCACTGGGTGTATCGCATGTTGATAGATGCCGACAGTCAATGAATGAATGAATGGTTCTCTAACTTGTCTATGATTGGCGGTTGGCTGGTTGCCATGGTTTTGCATAGTGCTACAGCCAATAAAATTTAGTCGCGTTCCTTTGTGGAAATACAAGTGTCAAAGATTAATGTAGGTACAGAACGGACAGATAAACTACATAATGACGGAATGAGTCATTTGGTAAAGTTTTTAATTAAGTTAACCGACCCATGCGACTCAGCTCGTCGTATGTCGGATGTCGTAAAAGTCGACCAAGGGGCTTCGCCAAATGAAAGGCAGCATTTTTATTGTGTGAATTACTTATACCGTTTCTTTGATCAGCAATCCCCAGCCAAGTGATTATGGCAATACCCGCCAGATTCACAGCTCTTTTCAGTAGTGGACATCAATGTGTATTCAGTCAGTAGGTTATTATGATTAGATCAACACACAAGAAAGAACAAACAGTTAGAAAAAGACATAACTGTGTTAGCGTAGTTTAGTTCGTATGTTTAACTACACGTAACTCAACCTTCAAATTGAAATGTGATTTTAGCCATGACTTACGACAATTTGCCTCAATGATGCTGTAGGCGTTTTTCTATTTCAAGAATATGAATCTGTCACTCTTTTCTACATCTATTCTGTGACCATACTGAGGTCATCGTCGCAAGTATAAGAAACAGCAGATTTTAGGGTTGTCACTTCGTAAAAAATCAGCTGGCCATGTGAAAACTTTGTTTTAGTTTTTTCAGAGATACCAATCGAAATTAGAAAAGTCGTTGAACAAAAGTTGTTCCCCGGGGGGGTAGAAATACCCAGCTTTTCGCTTAGCACATGTATATTGTTACACCATGTGCCCGACCCGAGCCACGACGAATACAAGGTAACTTGGCATGTCGCTCACCGACCAGGAGGGAGGCACGTCGTGAGGTGTAGAGCCGAGAGCATTGAGGTGTGTGTACCGTTGCAGCCGTGGGTGGAGTGGTTCAGTATAAAAAAATGCTGGACAATCCACCCAGTACCATCCATCCCCAAAGTAAGATACTCGATCTTGTGTTATCGATACTAGATAACTGATATATTATATTTTATGTAGATAGATATTTTTATTATACATAGACAACACCCAGACTAACGGAACAAATTTCTGCAGATCGTGCACAAATTTGTTCCGAGGCGGAAATCGAACCCGCAACCTCCTGTCGCAGGCGGACTCGCCCGCTGCGCTGAGGTCATGGTATGTAGTGTATGTATTTATAATTAAATGCCGATGTCTATATGTATATTGTTGCAGAGGTGATGACAGCGGACGATGCCGACGGTATAAACATACCATCGGTGTTCGTGAGCGATCTCAGCGGACTCATACTCTCGGAGGAATATGTTTACTCTAATGGGTAAGAAATAAATCATCCCTACTCATATTATATGGGTAACAACTAAATTATCCCTACTATATCCTACTATTATAAACGCGAATTTTTTTTAAGTATGGTTGAAATATAAAATTTAAACATTCGCACTTATTATAATATTAGTTTAAAAGAGTGATTCACCAATTCCGAGTAGAGATAATAGATACTCTTGAAATAGTTATCATATCTACTTATTCGAAGCGATGTTCGAGTATATATTCAAGCCATTATAATCTGGCCCGTTGCTGGCTGCGGTAGTGGCCCTCGAAAGTGTCAAGTTAAGTCAGACGCCCGCCGGGATCCCTTTTCAACCGGCCAGCTACTTCGTAAAAAGGAGGAGGTCCTGAATTTTACTGTATTTTCTATTTATAAACATAAAAAACATTGAAAAATTACACACAAAAAAATATCCTAAAAATTTTATCTACTTTTTTGTTTGTCAACCGATTTTGATGAGTTATTTGAAGTTATGGTGTGGTTGTTTATAAATTGAATCGACATCTGACCAGTAGATCCTTAAGTTATCCTTAACTTAAGTAAGTTAAATTTGGAGTCGTTAGATTTTGTTAAAAAACATCAAAATATGTCACCGTAAAATGTATCTAAAGATTACGAGTTTAAGCCCATATTTTAATACAAAACTTTTGAGCTTAAAATTTTACTTGTCTAAGTGCTTATTTTGTATGCCTAAAGAAATGAAGTTATTGGTTTACTGATAGCTGGGCGGCAGCGATGATGAATTTACTTTGAACTTATCACTACATAGCATAAAACAAAGTCGCTTTTTCTGTCCCTGTTTCCCTTTGACTGCTTAAATCTTTAAAACTATGCAACGGATTTTGATGCTGTTTTTTTAATAGATTGACTGATTGAAGAGGAAGGTTTATACGTATAATAAAACCGTGCGAAGCCGGGGCGGGTCGCTAGTCACTTCTGAAGAGAAAGTTTGAAGAGCAATAAGTTTAACTGAGACGTTGTTACAGGTTCTATATAATGGTGAACGATGCCGTCCCGTTCAACATAAACACGCGTCTCCTGCTGCCCTTCGCCGTCGTAGTGCTTCTCAGTTTACTTGTTATTCTCATATTTGCGGTAAGAACTTACACTTCGAAAGTGAGAGTAGCTTACACGTTGGGTTTTTTTTATTAAAATTAGGAGGATTTCGCTTCAAATTTGTTTAATTAAACATAGTGTTGAGAACTAAGGTAACCATTAATAGGTTTTGCGGCCGTAAATCTGAAATAAATAACATAGCTGAGAAATTAAATGCTGGCGCGATTGCATTTGTTTTCTGATCCAATTCACGCTGACGTCACAAATCTGCCAACAAACGACTTAGGGCTGGCTTCCAGTGTCGACAGATTTGTGACGTCAGCGTGGTATCAAAAACAAACTTTAATGCAATCGTGCCAGCATTTAATTTCCCAGCTATATTATTTCAGATTTCAATTTGCTTCTCCTTTCACTATACAGGGGTATATTAGACATTCTAAAGATAATCGAACCTAAAACCGATAGTTTTCTATCAGTTTTCAAATAGAGAATGTGATTGTTTTTTTCTTTTTGTAAAAGCATAATTCATCCCACTTCTGAATAAAGACCTCCCCCCAAATCAGTTCTTTTCACTCGATGCGTTCTCGTGCTATCTACCAATCTCGGGGAAGGTGTAATAATACATAGTTTCTGACGGATTGGACAGTCAACAATGTATGAATAAGTCTATTATTATTTTCTTATCTGTAATAATTTCCTCACAGATAGTGAAATGCATAAAAGACAGGCGGCGAGCGCGGCGCCACCGCCTCCCGAACAATTCCTTGAAGAAGATACCTACCTACAAGTTCAGTAAGGGCGACCCTTACGAGACCTGCGCTATTTGCCTCGACGACTATCAGGAAGGGGACAAGCTTCGAGTCCTGCCTTGCGCGCACGGTAAGTTTTAATTCAAAATGGCGGACAGACACTTGTTTACGTCAGACCTAAGGTGAACTAAACCGAACCACCAAGCTTTCAAATAAAAAAGGACCAACTTTTCTTTATGAAAGTTTGGTCTCGCGAGGTCCCATATAAATTTGATCTATATATGACCAGTTTTTTTTTAATTACCTAAGAAGAATTATTTAAGATAGATATTTTATTAATTTCGAATACATCGACGATGTACCACCGATGTAACTACTCATTTGCTTTAAAGAATTTGAAATCGAGTTATAGTTATATTAAAAGACTCCAAATGATTGTCCAAATATTAGGGTCGAAAATTCTGACGCAATGTTTTGATCCTGCGTATACTTACAGAGAGATGTGTAGATTTAATACCTTTTTTATTTGCTGTGTGACTATAATGGCAGCCACTAGGTCTATTGTGACCACGACCGCACACTAACTGTGTTATATGCTAATAACTGGAGGATACTCTTAAGATTGATGTCTCTTACAGGCAGTCGTGGCATAAGAATCCGTCTAAACTATATTCTAAGAGCAGCAACTTCCTTTTATATTAAACATACCCATTGCCAGCCGTGTATTCATGGTCAAATCCATTTGCGAAAGGCTTAAGTTGTGAAGGTATGAGTGATGCTCTAGTAAGGATGCTCTATTCCCAAATGAACTCCACTAGTTAAGACTAGTCACACTGACACTCTTTATATTTCCCCAGCATACCACACGGTGTGCATAGACCCGTGGCTGACTCAGAACAAGCGCGTGTGTCCGGTGTGCAAGCGGCGCGTGTTCGCGGCGGGCGAGCGGCGCGCGCTCTCCGACTCCTCGGACGCGGACGAGTCGCAGCCTCTCCTGCGCAGTGTGCCCCCCGCGGTAACTATACCACTCCCCGCCGACTGTACCACACCGCAGCTCCTGCAGACCCGCCCCTGACTCAGAACAAGGTGGCTCCCAGCGGTGCAGTACTATTACTTTGTAAACTCTATAGTTTACTCACCAAAGCCGTTCTGGCTCGTTGAGGTCCGGTGGGTTGGATGTACCGGCTACTTTGCAGCTCGTGTATAGATTCGTGGCTCACTCACACTACAACTAACAGTCATATTCAAGACGAAAAGAAGAAACAGTACAGGTCCCAACATCAAGCCCTGTGGCACCCCAATATACAGCATCATCAACTGGTAACCCTCTAGCAATGTAAACGTTACAGGTTTTACTAAATTTAATAGATTTTAATAATCTGAAGTAAATGACTATTATTATAAATGATGATGCCCCTCGTGACCGATTCATACTACAATACAACTTACTGGCAAATTCAAGAAATATAAAAGAAACAGTACAGGGCATGTAATGAGACCCTTGTGGTACCCCAATAAAATAAATAAATGTAGGTACTTATATCAATTTAAGAATGGAGCTCTTTGTAGTTACATCCATTGGTTGTTGTTTCAGGGCGGTACATTTGACGAGCAACGCGAGAATCCATTCGCGCGAGCCACGCGCTTCATGGCGAGACTGCGCGCTCGAGCTAACGGAGATCCAGAGGTATATATACATCGGTCACCTAGATTCCCAGCCTCAGCAGGTCACACTAACTAGGTGACTCGTGACCGTGAACGTACCGAGCGGCCACTGCGTCAGCCAGCAGCCAGTGCAACAACAGCAGCGATACAAACCGCACTCATTATTTTCAGCATGATTAGTCGTAGTTTTATTTATTTATTTAATTCGGATTGCCATCAGCTTAACTAATTACAATAGAATTTAAAATAGATACAGAAAGCTAATAATAGGCATTCACTAATAAAATCATATTATACTATACAGCGTGTAAACAGACAACTATCGAAAACGAAGGGGGATGGCGAAGCACCTTTAAACAAAACAAAAATCCGCAGGCCGAAAAAAAAATTGTAGCCGAAGATAAACATGTTTAAAGATTTTCAATTATTTTGTTTGCAAGCAATGTACGCGTCCACTTCGATACCTACGCCGCCGCGCCGACGTGAGTCGCGCGCGACGAATCACTCACTACATAACATAAGTACATCACTACATAGTATAAAACAAAGTCGCTTTTTCTGTCCCTATGTCCCTATATCATTATGTCCCTTTGACTGCTTCATCATCATCATCATCATCATCATCAACCTGTATTAGTCCACTGCTGGACATAGGCCTCCCCCAATGAGCGCCATAGCGCCCTGTCTTCAGCTTGACGCATCCAGCATCTGCCAGCAGTCTTTCGCAGATCGTCATCCCACCTGGCCGGAGGGCGTCCTACGCTACGTTTACCGAGTCGCGGTCTCCACTCAAGAACACGTTTACCCCAACAGTTGTCGGTTCTTCGCGAGATATGGTCGTAATCGTTTTGACTGCTTAAATCTTTAAAACTACGGAACGGATTTTGATGCGGTTTACTAGCGACCCGCCCCGGCTTCGCACGGTTTTATTATACGTATAAACCTTCCTCTTGAATCACTCTATCTATTAAAAAAACCGCATCAAAATCCGTTGCGTAGTTTCAAAGATTTAAGCAGTCGAAGGGATATAGGGACATAGGGACAGAAAAAGCGACTTTGTTTTATACTATGTAGTGATACACTCGTGCGAAACCGGGGCGGGTAGCTAGTAAAGTTATAAGTCGTCAAAGTTTAAGGTAAGGTCTTTATAGCAAGTACCTAGGCTGTCGGTACTCGGTAGATATTTCACGACTTACCTAAAGACACGAGACATCAGCTGGGATTTTGCTGGTTCGGCTCTTTGATTATATACTTGTCTAGATAGATAGTTCGAGCGTCAAAACGCCAAAAAATATATCAGCCAACTGTTGGCTCATAAGCTGATCCCGCCTCGTCAGTGGCGACTCTGACTTTGTGCGGCGCACACGCGTTTCGTGACAAATAAAGATGACGATTTGCGCTATAAAAGTGTGCAGGAATTACAAAGGACGATTGAAAACAACTAAAGAAATAACTTATCATCGGTAAGTACACTTTGAATCACTGTAAGTTAACGAAACAATTTAATAATAAAGTTTTAATGTTGTCCTTAAATACGATGCCATTTGACGCCATGTTAACTGGGTTGCCTGCTCTATGAATACAACATTTCCATAGTGAATAAAAGCTAATATGAAAAAAGTATATAATAACGACCCAACAAATGTTTTTCGAGATTTTGCCGGCGCCGTAGATTGAGTCGAAACTGCTAAATACCCCCTGCCCCCCCCCATAAGACTGCCCCTATTGAGGTTGCTACTAGGTACATAGAGATAGGGCGTTTCTGATTGCGGGATCGCTTTTATACGAACCCGCTTTCGTTTCTTATTCATCGTCATCATAATCATGATCAGCCTATATTAGTCCACTGCTGGACATAAGCCTCCCCTAATGAGCGCCATAGCGCCCTGTCTTCAGCTTGCCGCATCCAGCATCTGCCAGCAGTCCTTCGCAGATCGTCATCCCACCTGGCCGGAGGGCGTCCTACTACACTACGTTTGCCGAGTGGCGGTCTCCACTCAAGAACATGTCAACGCCCCGCGCCACAACGGTCGTCAAATGTATCTATATGTAAATAATCCAATTGTAAGCATGATTTTATGACTTGTATAAATATAATTAAGAACTACAATATTATTAATAAACTTTAATTTTCAGTAATAATTTTACTTTCCTTACACATATATTTTACTTAGTAATCCATATGTACAACATTCTAAAAAGTAAATTAAAATTTAAAATCAAATAATTATAGATGATTCAAAATCTCAACATTTTTTCCCTATTATTATGGGAAATATTCAAGAGCTGGTATCACTCAGTACAGCCACATGTGACGTAGCACGCTTGTAGTTACACATACTTGTGTGCGTAATTCGCACACAAGCGCTTCAAATCTGGCCTATTGTTTTTGTTGCGATTGCAGCGCAACACTCCATCTAGACAAGTATATAATCAAAGGTTCGGCTATCTTTCGCAGTAAGTAAATGCGCAACACTTCTGACGCATTTCCTAGAGCTTCACCATAAGAAACAAACATTTGCCCATACTCCATCGCACTGAACATTATGTTGGCAAATAAAACACTCTTACTAAACACAACCGATACACATCACATTCTCCATAGCACATCATGAGCATTTGTCCATACTCCCTCGCACTAAACATGTTTATAAAACACACCGAAAAACACAGAAAGTAACTTCCACTATTTACTTTCCTACACTAAGACCATGTACTTAAGAAAAACTTTAAAAACACGCATACCACACTAAAAATCTGTTTCACAAAACAAAACAGTATTCGCAAATTTCCGCAACGACCGCGCAAGTTCGAATACTAACACCGACTAAAAGACGAATAAAAATAATACAAGCACTATGTACCTACATAGAGAAGTTATGCATTCAAAATCCGTTTTTAAATGCCGACAGCCAAAGTGTTATAATCCTTATGCCTAATTAAATAAAGTTTAGATTCCTTTCCATACATTTCCTTTGACTATAGCCGACTGGCCGCGTGCCGACCCACACGGCGCGGCGCTCCGCGCCCGACAAAGAAAAACACCGCTGCTGTTATAAACCTTATGCAGAGTGGAATAAGGTTTTCCTATACCAAAGCAGATTATTCAGTATCCAATAAGGTTCAAAATGGGGCATACTCATTTTAAAATCTTTATCACAGAATTATGAGATAATTTTATTTTTTTCGCGGGAATATTTGAATACTACGACTAGTAAAAGGATTACTTAGTTATGAACGTTTCCAGCTAGAATTAACTTTTTACCCTGAACCAAAAAAGCACAGAATACATAATAGTAGTATACATGGTCATACATTACATCCCAAGGTTGCCTGGATGGAAGAAATGAGAGAACTTTTAGCGATAAGACCGCCCTTTATACTATGTATGCAGTATTTTTGTTTTGTTTTCTTTCTTTGTGTGGTACCTAGGTTTAAGTATAATAAAAAAGAGTTTTCTATTCTATTCTAGTAGGAACAGGTAGGTAAAATGTAAATGATATCTTCAATTTGTTAATAGAAGTAGAAGTGTTAGGAAGGGTTCGATCCTACAATCTTCAGATTGAAAATCGAGTGTATTCTTTCTATGCCAAGACGGCAAAATACAGATAGCCACCAGCGAGCAGCGCGGTAACCTACGTGCGTACCTAGCGTATGTATGTATCTTGCGTAGATAGATAGATACCCATTTCGCTCGCGCAGTCGAGCGGTGGTGCGGGCGTCCATAAACAGCTGAGTTGAGGTCATTCACTTGCGTGCAATACATTACATCTTTTTTTTAATTTATACATGGTGTAACAATATACATGTGCTAAGCGAAAAGCTGGGTATTTCTACCCCCCCGGGGAACAACTTTTGTTCAACGACTTTTCTAATTTCGATTGGTATCTCTGAAAAAACTAAAACAAAGTTTTCACATGGCCAGCAGATTTTTTACGAAGTGACAACCCTGAAAATCAGCTGTTCTTATACTTGCGACGATGACCTCAGTATGGTCACAGAATAGATGTATAAAAGAGTGACAGATTCATATTCTTAAAATAGAAAAACACCTACAGCATCATTGAGGCAAATTGTCGTAAGTCATGTCACAAAATTATAGCTAAAATCACATTTCAATTTGAAGGTTAAGTTACGTGAAGTTAAACATACGAACTAAACTACGCTAACACTCGCTAGTTATGTCTTTTTCTAACTGTTGGTTCTTTCTTGTGTGTTGATCTAATCATAATAACCTACTGACTGAATACACATTGATGTCCACTACTGAACAGAGCTGTGAATCTGGCGGATATTGCCATAATCACTTGGCTGGGGATTGCTGATCGAAGAAAAGGTATAGGTAATTCACAGAATAAAAATGCTGCCTTTCATTTGGCGAAGCCCCTTGGTCGACTTTTACGACATCCGCAGGCTGAGTCACAGGGATCGGTTAACTTAACTAAAAACTTTACCAAATGACTCTTTCCGTTATTAATTGTAGTTAGTCTGTCCGTTCTGTACCTACATTAATCTTTGACACTTGAATTTCCACAAAAGAAAGCGACTAAATTTTATTGGCTGTAGCACTTTGCAAAATGGTTACCGACCGCCAATCATAGACAAGTTGAAATCTTAGAGAACCATCCCCTTTCCGCTAATTGGCTGTCGGCATCTATCAACATGCAATACACCAACATGGCGACGCCGCCTTTTTCCAAGCGCGTTGAAATATTTTTTTACGGGTTCCGTAATTTTTTTTAACCCCAAAATTTTTAGAAGTTCGTGAGTCACATGTGACTCACGAACGTAGGGCGATAAATTTTCTTTGAGTCATGTGAACACCCACACAAATGCATTTTTTATTGACAATGACAATACATCATTCGTAGAATGTCAATCAACTGTTATAACTGCAATTAAATAAGAAAGTTTAATGTTTATTTGAGGTTAATGTTTATTTGAGGAAGCAGCCGATAGCTCTGCCACCGCGAAAACTCAAAGTTTATTTGATGAGTTGATATCCGCTCAACCATCCCAGGGCCAAGTTTATGCTGCGGGCAGCAACTTACACACTATGCAAACCATTGATTTAACCAAAGATGACTCAGTGTGTAATGTGGAGGCTTGCAGCAAAAACATCAACAACACACACAACCTTAGTAAAAATAAGTTTAAAAAATATGTTAAAATAAGTAAGTTTATAGAAAAAACTAAAAAATTATTAAAAAACCAGAAAAATGTTGTATATAAACTAAAATACAAAAGAAAACTTGTAAATAAATTAGACCTGTGTACAACACAGCTAAATTATAATCAAATTCAATATGAGGCAGACATGCAAGACCTGAGATGTAAACTTGGTCAAGCTGAGCACTCCCTAGAACAGTACATCAGCCTCTATGAGAGAACTACTGAACAAACAAGGGAACTCAATCTGGCCATGGATGCATTACTCAGAAGCCAGGTGAGTCTGGAGGGCAGAGTTCTGGAAGGCTGCGGCTGCTGTGATCCCGGCCCAGTCTCTGACCACTCAGGTCCGGACAGCACCGTGTCAGCCGCATCCCATCTGGATCTCAGCACTTCATGCTCAGGTATAAATACAATAATGTACTGTGATGAAATCGGAAAAAACATGGGCCAGTTCTTAAATAAGAGTATGGAACATCCAGTAGTAAATAATTGCTTTCAAAATTCAACTCTGCATAGTATTATGCAGAAAATTAATAATGAAACTTTTAACACACAATCAAACTTGATAATATGCCTTGGGAATAGGGGTAATGTGAACAAATCAGACTTAATTAAGTATATGGACAAACTTTGTTCTTTAAATTTAAGACAAATTGTGATGTTCACATTCCCCTACAGCGACAGCTTGCCACTATCTGAAAATAAGCTTAGATATAAGTTAAATATGACATTGCATACTATTTCATGCAACAATAATGTTCATTTGATTGATATTAACAGTATTGTTAATAAAAAATATTATATGACTCAAGGTAATTATTACCTTTCTAATTTTTACAAAAGACAGATAGCTATTTCGCTATCATATTATTTTGAAACTACAGCCAAAAACTTGGCTATAACTAATGCTTCTTTTGAGCATTGTAATAATTTACAAACCAAGACCTTGGAAATTATTCCAAGTCATTTAAATTAGAAATAAAGACAATAGAGGAAGTCTCTTGCCTTAAAAAAACAAATAATATCAATCAAAATAAAAAACAAATTTGTAAAATTAATACAAAGTTTACTAACTTGGTGCATCAAAATATTCAAGGATTAAAAGGTAAATTATTAGAATTGGAATTGTTCATGAACTCATTTGATATTGACATCATCTGCTTAACAGAACACTGGCTGAAAAGCTATGAGCTCATGTTCAACTTCAGTAACCACCAAGTTGGTAGTTCTTTTTGCAGATCACATGCTATTCGTGGAGGCTCTTTAATATTACTAAATAAACTACTGAAATTCAAAGACCGTAAGGACATAATATGTATGTCTGTTGAAAGTCACATCGAAGTAGCATGTGTTGAGTTGGAGCAAAGTATTGTAGTAAGCGTATACAGCCCACCATCAGCCTCCTTCGAAATATTTGAAAAAATTATGGATGATATCTTATTTAAATTATCAAATTCAAGTAAAAATCTCATAATATGTGGAGACTTCAACATTAATCTTTTAGAAGTTTACTCTCTCAGTAACAGATTAACTAATTTATTTAATTCTTACAATCTAAAGCCACTATTTAAGGAACCTACTAGAATAACTGAAACCTCAGCAAAATGTATTGATAATATATTTGTTTGCCTAAATGATAAAATTATAAGTAAAAATGTAATAAGTAATTTAAAATCAGACCACTTAGGTCAACTTATAAAACTCAACATTCAAATAAAAAATAATAATTGTAAAAAGAAAATAACATATATACCAGTAACCACACATCGATTTGAACGTATGAAATCACAATGGAATTCCATACCAACACCTAATTACTCACATAATAACCCAAGTGAGTTGTATAGCAGTTTTTTTAAGAAATTCACCTCTGCATTCAATTCCATATTTACACCCAGATCGATTGTGGTTTCTGATAAACTTACATTTAGTGAGTGGGCAACTGTAGGTATTCATAAAAGTAGACAAAAGTTGTATGAACTGTATAATGAAAAACAATATAATTTTAGTGAGGAGTTCAAAGATAAAGTTAAAAATTACTCAAAAATGTTTAGAAAAGTTTGTCTAGTAGCAAAGTCAAATTATATTAGCTCAAAAATTAAAAATAGCGAAAATGTTATTAAATCAACATGGAAAATAATAAATAGTGAGACTGGAAAGGTTAGTACCTATTTTAATGATTATAATTTAAAAATTAATGATTGCACAATCAAAAAAGACGTTGAAGTAGCTCAAGCATTTGAAAACTTTTTTACTAACATTCCAATCTCTACTACAAAGAATCTTAACTCTTCTCAAGTCAACGCCGAGTCTTTACTCATAAAAAATGTACCTAAATGCGGTAGTAACTTTAATTTCAATCATGTTGATGAAAAAGATATTGTTAAGGTCTTTAAACTTTTAAATATTAAGAAAACTGCAGATCTCTGGGGCATTTCCGTTAAAATCATTAAACCTTTAATTGAAACAGTCGCACCAGATCTAGCTTTCATATTTAATGAATCTATTGATTGTGGCGTATTTCCTGATCTTATGAAACATAGTAAAATAACTCCATTGTTTAAATCGGGTAGTAGGTCTGACCCCACTAACTTTAGACCAATATCAGTACTGCCAACATTTAGCAAAGTTTTTGAAAAACTTATATTACATCAATTGCTTAAACATTTTAATGGCAATGACCTGCTACATTGTAAGCAGTTCGGGTTTACTCGAGGCAGGTCAACTACTGATGCCGGTGTAGAGTTGGTATCGCATATTTTTGATGCTTGGGAGAAGTCGCAAGATGCTTTAGGCATTTTTTGCGACTTGTCAAAAGCATTCGATTGTGTTCATCATGAGACATTAATCAGGAAACTACATCACTATGGAATAAATGACACCTCTTTGGCTCTTCTTTCTTCTTACTTAAATGATAGGATACAAAGAGTTGACATTAATGGGAAACGGTCTTCGGGGTCTGTAGTTACTATGGGTGTACCGCAGGGGTCTATCCTCGGTCCTTTCCTATTTTTAGTTTATATTAATGACTTGCCTGATCTTGTAAAGAATAATCACGAGATTGTATTGTTTGCAGATGACACTTCTTTAATTTTTAAAATGAAAAGACAATCAACAAATTTCGACGATGTGAATAATGCAATCTCAAAAGTTGTCCACTGGTTTAGCGTCAATAATCTTTTGCTTAATGAAACCAAAACGAAATGTATTAGATTTATTCTACCTAATGTGAAACAAGTTAAGGCTGATATAAACGTAAGAGGAGAAAGGTTAGATATTGTAGAAAGTACTGTATTCTTAGGAATCACCCTAGATAGTAAGCTTCAATGGGGCCCACATATAGATAAGCTATCAAAAAGGCTCAGTTCTGCAGCATATGCAGTCAAAAAAATCCGTCAACTTACAGACGTAGATACTTCTAGACTTGTTTATTTCAGCTACTTCCATAGTATTATGTCTTATGGTATACTGCTGTGGGGGAATGCTGCAGACATTAACACCGTTTTTGTGTTGCAGAAGAGGGCTGTTCGGGCAATCTATAATATGGGTCCCAGAGAATCCCTACGTGATAAGTTCAAAGAAATTAACATAATGACAGTACCATGTCAATATATTTATGAAAACCTGTTGTATACTCGTAGAAATATCAATAAGTTTCCTAAAAATAGCGATATACACAATGTCAATACTAGAAATAAAAATAAACTCGCTTTGCCTACAACTAGACTAAACAAGGTTAATGTATCTTTCAAAGGGCAATGTATACGCTTCTACAACAAAACTCCAAGTGAGTTGCAAAAACTATCAGTAAATAAATTCAAACAAATTGTCAAAACTATTCTTTGTAAAAAGGCTTACTATAAAGTATCTGATTATTTAGATGATAAAAAAGCTTGGGACGAGTTTTGCTCCAACTCGAAAAATAACAACCTAACAAGGTAAAGGTTTTTGTTCGCTTCTTTACTTTAAAAAGATTGAAGTGAACAAAAATCAAAGTGAGCACTTTATTTCCTAGTTTTAATTATTAATAACATGAATTTTATGACGTGTCCAAGTGTCCTGTAAGGTCTTAAGGAAATAAAGCACTTTGAGTTTGAGTTTGAGTTTGGTTGTAATTGATATTTTGTTGGAAAAATTTGTTAAATAAATTAAGGCAAGAAAAGCAAAGCAAGTACACACTGAATGCAAAAGATGTGAAAAAGCGTTCTGTTTATTCTGTTAAAATGTGTATAGCAAAAAACTTAATGTTTACAACGATTAAACGTGATTTTTTTAGATTTTGTCATTGTATGCCATAAATAAAACTGGAATGTATACTGGATATTAATACTGGAATGTAAGGTTTTTTATTCAAAGAAAATATTATAAATCAATCAATAAATCAAGCATGTTTCTCATAATAACAATGTTATTATGAGAAATAAATCAAATAATAAATCAAGCATGTTGTCAATAAATCAAGCATGTTTCTCATAATAAAAATGTTATTATGAGAAATAAATCAAATAATAAATCAAGCATGTTTCTCATAATAACAATGTTATTATGAGAAACATGCTTGATTTATTGATTGATTTATAATATTTTCTTCGAATAAAAAACCTTACATTCCAGTATTATAGTTTTATTTATGGCATACACTGACAAAATCTAAAAAAATCATGTTTAAGCATGTTTCTCAGAATAACAAGAATGTTATTATGAGAAACATGCTTGATTTATTGATGGATTTATAATATTTTCTTTGAATAAAAAACCTTACATTCCAGTATTATAGTTTTATTTATGGTATACAATGACAAAATCTAAAAAATCACGTTTAATCGTTGTAAACATTAAGTTTTATGCTATACACATTTTGTCCACGTATGATTTACAAAAATATCACGTCACGTTCATACCGAAAAGAGTGCCTCAAATCGTGTAGAGAAATGAGTCACATGTGACTCATGAACTTATTCTAATACGTTCCTATGAGTCGTATATGACTCATTGGACAGGGAAGTTAAAATTGAAAATGAACCCTAAAATTTTTCCATCTTTTCGGCGAAATCAAAGGAATGACATGAACTATTTTAGTATCACTTGCGTCGCGGTGCCGTGTAGTGCTTTACTATTTTTATCTTTCGTGCCAAAAAAACAAGTTACTAGGACTTAAGAATAATGGCGACTTACAGCAATGCTGATTACTATAATATGATACTGTGTGTGGGTGCTGCTCCAAATAACAACCTGATGGCTGCGCGGAGGCTGTATGGTGAAAGACACCCGAACGCGCCGCTACCCTCATACCGCTGCTTTCGTGAGCTTGTAGGAAGGCTCTATTCTACAGGATCCTTCCACAGGAGTAACTTCGGAGGGCGCCCAAATGCTGTCTCGGTATCCGACGAGGAGGCCATATTGGATTTCTTTGACGAAGACCCTCGAAGGAGTACTCGTAGAGCAGGGGCTCAATTCGGCGTGCCTCATATGAGAGTTTGGCGGATCCTTAATGACGATGGCCAGCACCCGTACCATTACCGGAGGACCCAGGAACTGGTAGCAGCTGACTACGGCCCACGCGTTCAGTTCTCCAGATGGGTATTAGAAAGGGCAGAGGCGGACCGAAGTTGGATCAGCACGGTGCTGTGGAGTGACGAGGCCACGTTTACCCGGAACGGCATTTCCAACATCCACAATGACCATATCTGGGCGCACGTCAACCCACACGCGTCGAGCCAATCGTCCTTCCAACATCGATGGGCCGTCAACGTCTGGGCTGGCGTTGTTGGAGACCGTCTTATTGGTCCAATTTTTTTACCAAATCGCTTAGACGGGGAAACCTATCTCCAAGTCCTGTCTGAACAGGTAGAAGAACTGCTAGAGGAGCTGCCGCTGCGAGTCTACCGGGACCTGGTCTTCCAGCAAGACGGAGCACCAGCTCACTACTCACGCGCAGTGAGGAGCTACCTGGACCGGCGGTTCAGTACGTGGATCGGCCGCGGAGGTACGATTGCCTGGCCACCGCGCTCCCCTGACCTCACCCCGCTTGACTTCTTTTTGTGGGGCTACCTTAAGGGTGTGGTGTATGCATCGGAGTGTCACACAGCTGAAGAGATGAAGAGGCGTGTGGTGGAAGCGTGTGCTGCTCTGACTCCCATAAAAATAGGCAATGCAACATCATCAGTGGTTGGCCGCGCTCGTCTGTGTTGCTTGGAAGAAGGGAGGCATATCGAACCCTACTTACATGCATAGTTATCGGTATGTCATGTGTAACTAACTAACCTAACTAGTGCTAAAGTGAGTGAGACATGTTGATGCCTAAAAACATACCAACCTTGTGCTGAAGTGTGTGAATTTCTTGTCTGTGATAGTGTACCTACGAGTGACCTACCAAAACATACTTAAATCCCTTCGTAAGAAGCCATCCAGACAGCTGACAAGCGAGAAAATAAGAGGTATGTACCTACACTTACAACGTTCCTAACTCTACTTTGCATTTAAAATTTTCTCAATACAACCTAGGAACTTACATACTAGCTACATATCTTATTATTATCACGCATTTATTAGATCGTCTAGTAATCACCCGCCATAGCTGAAATCTACGAAGATAAATACCTACCTACATACCTGTAGAGGTAGTAGGTAGGTATAGGTTTCCCAAATAGGGTTGTCACTTTATTTTGGCACTAGGAAATGAAAACTTTTTGTATGGGAAACTGAAAATAGGAATTTTTAATTATCTCCCCCCCACAACTGATCACCATGGGTTCCTGAAACCCCCCCCTTCGGCTTAGCAGGGGTAATATGTTATACCTTGTATTATTTTTGCTTTTAAAAATTGTTTATTCGTGTTGATATGTTTTCTTAGTGTTGTACTATGGGTGTGTAACTAGATAAAAAAATAAAAAAAATTAGAGAGGTGAAATTTTATTCGCGTTTTTTTTTCGATAAATATGTTCAGAATAATGGTCTGATTGCCACCTTTCATTTTTCGATAGTAGTCTTTTTACACCCTGTATAAGTGTGAACACAACATTTTTTTTTCGTCGACAATTGCGTACTTAATAAAGCAATAAAATTAAACTAAAAAAAAAAAAACTTTAAGTAATAAGTAAAAGTAAAACTATAACTAAAAAAAAAACTATGTAAAACTAAACTAAAGTAAAACTATGTATTTTACGTATATAAGTTGAATATAGCTTTTTACCAACAAACTCGACTTTTACATCATCCGGCTAATCCTTCATATACAGTAGTCCTAGCTTAAACCAGGGGCCTTACTGTCTAACTCAACTGATAGTCGAGCGAGATCCATTCATTGTTGGCATTTGAAAGCTAGCCTGGACTTCGATTGTACCAATGGTTGACATTAAAATTTAACTGATACTCGATTTGAAGTAACACCAAAAGGCCCATTTGAAATGTGTAAATTACTTAGTTCCCGTTTACTTAGATACTATCGTCAACTGGACTCACCTGCCTGTTGTATCAATGGATTCTCAAATACAAGGCTTGATGATCATATTTACGCAATTTTGACACTATTCTTTAAATTGAAGTGGCCATAAGAGCCGGTTTAAATCCACATTTTTTTATATGTCCTGAAAAGTCTTTTTAATAAGTTTGTTGTCTATCTTACAGATACCGCCGTCACCTCCAAATGACAATGAGCATATGAATGCAGCTAATATTAACAACGATGATGGGTAATTTTTTTTAAACAGTGTCTTTCGTATCGTTTTAAATAGTTTTTCAAAGAAATTTATTTAATAAGGACCATCAGCTTTTAACTAATTGCTAAAAAAAATACTTGAATTTAAAGTAGACGGAAAGCTAATAATAGGCATTCAATAATAGATTCATATTATACTACCCAAGTGAGAACAGTAGGTATTTGTTTTTTCGTTAAAAAAAGTGTGCGTGTGCAAAAGAAGTTGAGAGTCATGCATCGCCTTGCCTTGTGAATGCTGGTATTAAAAATGTTCAACATCCTGCTGAAATAATTGACAGTTCTACTCGCTCGTTAAATTCCCCTGAGCAAGTACTTTGAAGGAATACCAATTAGAAACCAATCACAGGTGATCGGTAGATTCCAGTCCGCTCCGGTGGGAACCGGTTCTAACCTGATGTTACATTCCAGTGAGAATACGTCCGAGACAGCTGGGCTGGTGGGTCGCGTGGAGGTGCGGTCGCAGCGCGAGAGGCGCGCCCGCCGGCCGCAGCGGGCGGCGCGCGCGCGCGTCCGAGCCGCCTCCGCGCCCTCCCCCGCGCCCTCCGCGCAAGGAGAGATCGGTAACTACCTTTTAGGTACACCAACGACCTTGATTCAAAACAACAAGGTCTGATCTTCCGGGAGTAACACTTGTTACGTCACTGACCAGTTGAAACTTCATTCTCATGTTCATTTATTAATGAGATTTCAGGTTATACATTGATATATTGTAAAAAGATATGGAAGTTGGGTATTATATGTATGTGAGTAGTAAAAAATGACATAAAATATATCAATCAATTCCTATCAATTCAATAAAATAAACTTTGTTTCTTCGATCAGTCACAAATCCACACAAGTTTTATGAGATACATACAGGTAATATAAAGAAGTCGGGAATTACTTTTTTTTTTGCTACTGGCAACTAGAAAACAGCGTCGATGACGTAGACTCTGAAGGCGAAGTATTATTGTGCCGAGACACGTCGGCGACCACGTGTGTGCATTACTCAGAAGTTTTATAATATGATACTTAATTGTGTATTTTAGTTTAAAGGTATAAATTGATATGGACCGTAGAATAAGTTAAATAAGATCTTTGTACTTGTTCTAATGTTGTCCGAAATAAATGACTTTATTATTGTACCATGGCCTCCATCTTTCCGATGAAGCTCTGAAAGTGTACCTATAGTTGAATCATACACAATGTCTCTGTCTGTTCCAGGAGTAGCCGCCCTGCCGGCGCCCGGGGCGCGGCGCGTCAACTTATGAGGGCCCGCGTGCGGAGTCTCCGCCCCGCTCGCGCGCTTGCCCCAACTCCGGCTGCTCCTGGCCATGACTCGCATAAGAGAGAACCCCTACTGGACTGTGCGCTCCTAAAGTGATAGCTAAAGTTGTAGTGATTGTTACGAAGAGATGAGGCTTCACTTCACAAGAAAACTGCCTCAGCATGGCTATCAAAGACCCCATTGGACTGTGTGATCTTCTGATTGACAAAGTTGTCACCGATGAGTTAAGTTCCTCAGTTTGATAACCTTAGAGGGTATGCCTTAGCTCTCGTAAGAATACCCTAATTAGACTGCAATCTAGAACTGATGGCTAAAGTTATAGTGTTATGAAGAAAATTTCCTGAATTTGACGACACCAATGGCTTCCGTGAACATCCCATCATCTGGACTACAAATTCGACTCGGTCCAATAAGTATGCATCTGTAGCATTATGGGGTGACCACGAATGTAATTAAATTATACTTGCACTGTTCAAAATCGAACCAGTCATCTGGCTTTCATGCTGGAAAGTATCTTCGTAGATTTTATAGTTGGTTCTAATGTCTAAATCACGGTGAATTTCCACCATAGCCTTATGTGCAATAAAGATGTGATTATTTGGTTGAAGTGTAGCTTAAGATATACAGAAACGTGTTTTGGTTTTGATTAGACGAAGTGAGGTGACAGGCTTGCAAGCCAAGGTCTATCTGACGAGGTGATTAATAGAAAACTGTCCCGACTTGCCTTTGACTATTGTAACTCGGACCCTTGTTGGTTTTAGTTCTGAGAATATCTAAGATAAAGATTTAAAATTAATTATATGATAATGCTGACCGCTGCTTTCTTGCTGTTTACTTTTTTAAACGCTGATTGTGCGCTGAGCAATTTTCCATAAATATGAATACTGTGTTAAATAAACAAGTCAATTGCTATACATTTTACATTTTCTTGAGCAAATCAAGAAATGGGAATAAAAAAATATCCTTCTAGCTACGAGTAGCTGTTAAATTGTGTTTGAACTTAGAAATAACAAATAGATTTTTTCACTCATTTGAATGAAATAACTAATTATCTAGATAAGTCATATAATATATCTCTATTTACTCATGTTTTGTTTTCACTTAGTACAATTTGTTGATGATTGACCAAACAAGTGAATGCCCATTCTATTCCTACTCTGTCAAATTGTTTTTAAACAGAGAAAGAATTCTTTCCATCTCGGTTCATAAGAGAATAAGATAGAAGTTGAAAAGAATGTTTTTGTTCTACGAAGCTACGTTTTGCAAGGCTGTATCTGTTGAACCGTAATAGAGAGGGCTTAATGTCCATGTCACATCGAGTACTGATTACCGAAGTAAATTAGTTGCTGTCGGTATTTGGATGGGTGTGACCGTGTTACTGGTTCGGTTTTCCTTTCTTTACAATCCATCAAAACATCCGATTTTAGGGTTTCTTTTACGAAATCGTTTTATTTGATGGTAAAGGAACCCTCCGTGTACGAGGCGACTGACACTTAGCCGTGTTTATTATTTTTTGTCTGATTTATGTCAGAGATATACAAACGCTTAGTATCACGACGCTATTCGATCAATGGGGTAGGCAAAATAGATGTATTATACACATATAAATATTGTATTGTAGATAAAATATCTTGCAATAATTGATCTTTTTTCTGTGAAATTTTAAATTGTCAATCTTATACCAGTTAAAAGGTTGTGAGTGAGCTGAGTGAACATTAAGAAACGCTGTATTATTCTGTATATTGCTTGGTTAAGTTTATATAGAAATTAATTAATGATAATACATCTATATTTTATTGTGAATTAATAACAGATTATTTCTAGTTACAAATATTTTTGAATGTTTTCTGCATAAATAAAATTTATCATAGGAAATTAGCGTTTCCCAGTAACATATCCGAAAATATCCATTATCTTAGCCTTCAAGCGTTTGTACATTTAATTTTCTATTTTATATTAGCTCTTGTGCCGGTACTGGTAGGTAGGTACCTAAGATAAACTATTATAAAAAAATAACAAAATATTAATGTATTTTCAAGGCAACTGCACTTATACCGAAATCAATTAAGTAAAATATTCATTATAAACAGTTGATTTTTAAGAAAAGGCGAAAAATGAGTTATTTCTTTGTTATATTTAGCTTTTATGAGGGAATGGTTGTTTATTTCAAACAAAACAATTGTACCAGTACGATAGTAAATTGTTCTGCAATGGTGAAAGTGATGGTCTTAAGTCAGTTTATTATAATTGCTCCAAATAATTACCCTTTTTTGACCCAAGACCTGGTGAGGATCTGGCTCAGCGCATCAGCATTCCCATACAGCGTGGTAATGCATCTAGCGTCTTGGGGATGCTTTCGATTGGTATTGATATGGATCAATTGGGCTACCTTTAGACTGTTTGCAACCATCTGCAGCTCAAAGGTTTCAATTGATAGTTGTAATTTTTTCTATTCCTTGATGATGTTGTATTCCCTTTTTCATAACATTGTGAGTTAAAAAAGTGCCTGTCACGGCCTAGCTCATTGGTTAACTATAACATACATAGCAATAATAATATTTATGTAAAAATGGTTTCACAGCCTATTTATGTTTACGACTCATCCCACTTGTATATGTATAAAATATCAATGAAAGCCAAAGAAATAAAGATCCTTTGACACAAATATTTTGTTTTATTACCTTACTAGCGACCCACCCGGCTTCGCACGGTTTTATTATACGTATAAACCTTCCTCTTGAATCACTATACAGGGTGTTAGTGTGAACACCGTTGTCCTTGAAACCAGAGGTTCAGCATCATCAGTAGAATCCAAAAAGGATGAAAAAAAATGATTCTATTTTTTACTCATTTTTAAAGAAAATTTTTATAAACACTAAACGTTTCCTCACAAACACGTGACACAAGTACTTCGACCAGGCGACACATGACCGCATGTGCTTGTGCACCTCAGTGTCGGATCACCTGTGCGAATATCCCGTCTTTTGAAGGGCAGAAGTAATGAAGTTACGATCCAAGTAAGGCGCGGGTATAAGTACCTACGTAGGTAGGTACTTAAATTATGGGCACCCACCGTGTACGATAACGAAGACATGAAATATCAAAATCTTACAAAACTAATGTATATATTAAAAAAAATCTTCAAAACTACGCAAAGTCCGTTGCGTAGTTTTGAAGATTTCAGCATACAAAGGGAGATAGGGACAGAGAAAGCGACTGTTTTACACTATGTAGTGATAAACTAGCGACCCACCCCGGCTTTCGCACGGCTTTATCACTACATAGTATAAAACGAAGTTGCTTTTTCTGTCCCTATTTCCCTGTCTTCATGTCCCTGGGACATCGCAGTGGGACCACGGTTCCGGAGTGAACCTGTGTGGGTACTCAGTTTGCAAGGCCTGACACGCACTTGGCCAAAATTAGTATCAGCCACTGATATCGGCGTAGATTATTAATTCTATGGATATCAGGATCAAAAATCAGCAACAGCTAGATCGTTATGCTGAAGTAGGTAGACTTGATCATTATTTCTAAAATCGGAGGCAAAACCTATAATTTTTTCACTAATTATGCGTCGCCAAGGGGGGGGCAGCTGCCCCCCCCCCCTAGAGATTCTAAAAAAGTTGCCAAATATAATGCAACCAAAGTCTTTGAGTTGATTTGCTTGAAGTTCAAGCCTTGAACAATCATTCCCGTACGTCGAAACTTGAATGAATTCACCAATTCCACTCCTAATATTCCGTACGCTCAACTCAACTACGCTCTGCCTGCTCTACTCTATCGTTGAAAAGCTTCATGAGCTGTCGACTTAACCTACAATTCATTCCTACTTTTCTCATTCATAGAGAATGAGAAAAAAATTAATTGTAGTAGGTATCTACTTAAAGTCAACTTGCCCCCCCCTGCGCCATCGGCTGGCGACGCCCTTGAGAATAGGGAAAAACTTGTTTGTGTAAAAGAAAATTATCAAGTGATGCCTACACAATACACATGTAAAAAAATAAAAAGCAGATATTTAGCAAAGTGGCGTTTATTTCAACATGTCGGAACAAATCGGCCGCCATTGGGTTGTCCAGCCCGGCGGGATTGATCGTCCTAGCACGCGGATGCGGAACTTGCCACAGTGGCTTTTCCCAGGTGGTATATCCCTTATTTTGAAGGGTGGACCCCATAGATGTTTAGGATCCAGGAAAGCGGTTTCGGTTTATCTTAGTCAAAGAGACCGAAGCCCATGTCGTCATCAGAGCCTTCTTCCTCCTCTTCCACTTTCTTCTCTTCCTTCTTCTCAGCGGCC
Organism: Eupithecia centaureata; assembly: GCA_944547425.1. Lineage (NCBI taxonomy): Eukaryota > Metazoa > Arthropoda > Insecta > Lepidoptera > Geometridae > Eupithecia > Eupithecia centaureata. The sequence continues at coordinate 2,738,194 of OX155679.1, forward strand.
GGTGCGGCGGCGGCCGGGGCCGACGCGACGGCGGCAGCCATGAACTTGGATGGGTCCTAGAATTATATTTATTTAGTTAGGTTACACATTTCTCTTATATCAATAATTTATATTCTTCAATTATTTCTGTTCTGAAATGGACATAGGCAGATGTGAAAAATCAAATGCAGAGGCATATTATTATAAAGAAAAATAGAATAAAAATCCAAATTAATTTGATTGTTATATTCTAATTGTATTGTTCACAAACAAAAAATTTGAAGTCTGAGTCAGATTATAGATAAAATTTGGTTTATTTGTCTCTCCAAGATGCCAATGCAATGTTTATATTTACAACTCGCATTAGGATAGGATTGAAGACTATAGTTTTGTCTGAAAGCGAAGCCACAGAGCTAATTTGAGGCTCAGTGGTATTAGGACAGACACTTCTCATTTCAGGTAAAAAGAAGTTACCTTGATGAACTCCTTGATGGTGGTAGCTTCCTTGAACTCAACCTCGGTAGCAGCAGCAATGGCCAACAGGTTCTTGAATCCGTTGGCGATGGAGTGAGGTGCAGAAGCCACAGTGGGGTAGCCGATGGCGAGCGAAACAGCAGCCACATTGGCCACTCCAGCCATGAACTTCTCACGGAGATCCTCAGGCTTGATGTCAAGGATGGCAGGGGTGAAGATGGTGCCAGAGTCGTACACCTGAGATAAAACAAAAAGATTACTGCTGAATTTCATCATGCAAGTCAGTTTCCAAAAGAACCACTGTTAGTTTTGTCAGCCATAAGTGGCATAAGCAATTTCAAAACTGAAAACTTGACCAATACTGACCATGGCATATTGATTTCCCAAAGATAAATTCTCAGAATACTTTTCATAAAAGTAATCTGTACTCAACACTTTGGTTATACTGTTATCTCCAAGGCACTTATCATAATGTTATCTTACCTGCTTTACAACAAGACCATATGAGAATGGAGAGATGTTCAACATGTTGAGCAGTGTAGCTTCTGAAGCTCCCACTTTGTCCCCAGGTTTCAGGATGTGGACATCATTGATGATTTCAATTGTTCCTGTAACAACCAGCTACTATCAGCACCCACAAACATTTATCAAGGGGAAGATTATTTTTACCATGAATTGAATTAATTTGTATCTTCAAAATGCCAGTGCAACATCTATAATATTTAAAAGTACACTAGGATAAATTTGAAGATTTATTTTAGTCTGAAAGCGAAGCCATAACGCCAGAAAACGCCATGGTATTAGGACAGACATTTTGTCAAAAAATATTTTAATAAGGAGTATTTATTACCCTTGGAAATCTTAGTGGGGATGGACAGAGCCTGGAAGAATGATGTCTTCTCAGGTCCAAGACCAGTGTTGTGGGCAGGGATGATTACAGACAGAGGGGCAATGGCACCGGGACGAGCTGGAGCACGGACTTTGTTCTCCAGCAGTTTGTCACGGACCTGTAATACAATGAATATTAGATACCTACTAACTTTAATTAGTTATTTGATATACTTTAAATAGGAACATTACGACTTCCTGCATGATAGTTTCTAAAAGATACTAATCAGGTGTAGAAAGTTAGTTACACTGTTACACATCAATATACTCACTTCGACAAGGTCTCCACGGGTGAAGACAAAGCCAACATTTCCCTTGATGTGGGGTAGTAGCTTCTCAAGGGCTGGGTTGGCTTCAAGATGGTCCTTGATAGCCTTCCTCATCATGGTGTTCTTGCCCATGAGAACAATGCTGCTGCCTCGCAGCGAGATACGGATCTGCTGCATCTGGGTGGAGCCCACATTGTCCGCACCCACGATGAAACATTTTGGGTACTCATCGAGCAGTTGCTGTGGATCACATTTTAGGATTACTTGGTAGGTACCTACGTAATATACAACAATTATGAAAGAAATGCGTAGACGCCAGTTTAGTAGCCTGGTATTATTTTTATGGGTACCTGGATGGGAGGCAGACTGAGGGAGTTGGGTTATGTTACTGATCAGATTTGAGGTTAGGCAGATGTTTACGTGCTTGTCAGTTGATACTTACGATGATTTTGGTGAAGTAGTTGGTCTTCCAGGTAGCTTTGTCCTCCCTACCCATCTTGTGGAGCGGTGTAGGGACTTCGTAGAAATTTAAGGACTGAAAGGAAGAATTCACTTTATGAGTGCCAGCGCGTCTAGTGCATAAGCACGAAAATATTTACGAAATTAAATTTTTCGTATAGTTCCTAGCACAATTACAATAGTAAATCACGATATAACACATGATTTCTACGATATTCTTCGATTTAACTGTAAACACTTACCAAAACTAAACGCACAAACTTTCGTGCGGGACAAAAATGGCCGATTGATTGAACGATAGTGATGTACCACTATACGTATTTTTTATTATTCGATTTATCCACCGATTGTATATCCATCGAGCTAAAGAGAAAAAAAATATTGGATAGGTAACCACTGTCTGTAGGTACCAAGACTCAAGATTCTTTAATGCAATATGCTGTTTTACATTTCAATAGGTCTTAAATTAACATCAAAGATCTTATATATATCGGGAATCAAGTATCGTAGATTGATTATACTCCCTTTTTTATATTTATTTAAATAAAATAAGTAGGTAGGTAAATAAAAAGTTATATTAACTATTATACTTCTTGTAATAAAATTTAGCTGTACCGTTCCCTGCCCTAAGGCTTATCAATAAGCTAAATGAAAGTTGAAAAAATGTGTGCAGTCTCAAACAGGGCTATCCTAAAACCTGACATAGGTATATGGGCAAAATAATTTTATTTTAAAATTGAACGGCATTCTACAAGGTTTATAATAGTATGAGACACATAATACCTGTGCTACCTGCAAGGCTTGGACTCACCTTATAGCTCGTACAGACGCTCCGATTTGGTTGGTGCCAGCCATATCGGAACCGACATAGCAACCATTCCAACATTGCTACAGATTGTCCGACGGTTGGCCTTCCAGCCGTCAGTTGACTTTGCTATGAAGTAGTGAACGGACGTCTTGCCACCTGATGCCATGATATTTTTCAACGTTTTTAAAGTAGCCGCACTGTCTATTTTTCTTAAAACGTCCAGCATAATCAAATACGCTTGATTTCTGGCATCTCTATTGGCGTAATCTTTGTGACTTAAGTCCCACAAACAGAGAAAGTCTTTATAATGTTCAAATAACTTTATTATTGACGACCGATGTGGCTCGGTGGGCGAAGGTCCGCCTGCGACGCAGGAGGTTGCGGGTTCGATTCCCGCCTCGGAACAAATTTGTGTACGATCTGCAGAAATTTGTTCCGTTGGTCTGGGTGTTGTATTTATTATTTATTTATTTATTTATCGGAGCTGCCAGCGTAACATATTGAAAATGAGATACATAATACTTGACGATCAATGTGGCATGGCGGGCGATGGTCCACGGTTGCCCTTGTAGCGACATATTGACCCGCCTAAAAGTCGCTAGAAGTCGCTATAAATTTTTTTCTCGCTAAATGTGGAATTTTGTCCGCTAAGCATTCATAAAATCCCCTAGTTCTAGCGACAAAATCGCTAGAACGGCAACACTGAATGCGACTGAGCCGATTTGGTCGGAACAAAGCCTCCATACGTTCCGATTTGGTTGGACAGACTAACAATTTGGTTTGGTCGGATCGCCGGCGCATCCGACCACGTCCAACCAATAATAATAATAATTATGTCGGACCGACCGCTCTCCACACTTTCCGATTTGGTCGTGGTTGGATGGTTGGCTCCAACCGAATCGGAGCGTCTGTACCAGCTAAAAGTTCTCGTATGGCTAGGACTTTACGAAGTATTTATATTCTCTTTGGCTAGGACCTAGGATTTCTGTCTGTTCTTGGTTTTGTAAATTTGTAACTCGTTTTTAATAGTTAAATAGAACTCTACAGTTATTTGTTGTGCATCGGATTCATCAGTTATGTTTCGCAAGCCAAAAAAGATACAGAGGCGTGTTTTCTGTGCTGATGATGACGACGACGATGACCCGGAGCCTCCGCCGCCGCCGATCATCAGCCAGGAATCACTGGAGAAGAAGGAAAGACGAGAAAAGAAAGAGAATAAGCCTGTGAAGAGTGTGACGCTTCTTAGTTTCGCAGATGAGGGTAAAGTAAAATCCTAGCCGTAACCTTCAATTGGCATAATTGCCTTGTTATGTTTTTTTTCAACATCAGTTTCTATCTATCATGCAAATAATGGTAATTGTAATAAGATCAATATTTCAAGAGACTCGCTAAGGGGTAAATCTAAAAAGCGGTACTCCTGAGCTCGGCGCGTATCGTCAGGAAGTTCCTCCCTGCAACCCTAGTCACCGGCTGCTTGAGACTAGCTTCGCGGCCGGTGATCCACCGTTTTGGTATTTTTTACTGTAGAGTTTGCTTGTATTTTATTGTGCCTTCTTTCCATAGTAAAAGATGTGTGTGTGATGTGTGATTAAATTTAGTAAGATTTCAAATAAATTGAAGATTATGCCATATTATTATTATTATATTATTAAGTTTAGGCCTTTAGTTTAGGCAGTTAACAATATTCAATAGAATTAACTGAACTTCTCAATTATTGTGAATTTTGACCATTCAACTGTGTTGCCAGCCAATCTAGACCAAACACAGGCCACCTACTGTGTCCTGTCTAACAAGTACGCCTGTTCTTGTAAACAGATACCCACTTGATATTGTATAGAAATGAAATATGTAGTATTTTAAATGTAAATTTATTGTCTGATTGATAGAAGAAACAATATCAATCACTTTATTATTTTAATCACAGCCTCCTATCATTTAAACTATTGTTTGCTTCCTTATGCTTCCTGAATTATGGTTTTTTCACAGATGATGAATGTGAGGAGTTCAAAGTGAAGAAATCATCCCAGAGCAAGCGCCTGTCCAAACGTAGAGATAAGGAAAAAAAGAAATTGCCTGATGGTGATAGTTACAAAAATGACAGTAATGGCCACGAGGTAAGGCGTACCATGATGTTGCACACTCTCACACTGCTTTACAGTTTCATCACAACATTAACTGGAACCTGGACTGTTCAAAATTAATCATTGATAATGATTATGGTAAGTCTCGAAAAAGCATGTAATGAAGGTGTAACAGATTTTATTTGTAATGTGTGTAAGTTAATCACATGACCACAGTTTTTTATGCAATTCGCACTGCACAGTCATAACTATCCAAAACCGTGGTCAACTCCAACCCAGGACCAAACTAAACAATCAATTCCATCCCTAGGAAAACACAAACCACACGGAGAAAATTACTAAGCCAAAGAAGAAAGTGACTCTAGAGGGGCTGATTCTCTCAGGTCGTGAGGCACTGGCCGCGGACGGGGCTGGGGATGTGTCGGAAGAGGAGACGGAAGATGACAGGGGGTTCCACACGTACCGCGCGGAGTCGGTCAGGGCAGCACTGGCGGGCGCGGGGGGGCCCATCCCCGACGCTGCGCTTATCCACGCCGCGCGCAAGACCAGACAGCAGGTATGAGAGGTGAGGGTCAGGAAGTGCCTGCTGATCTCGCTCCAAGGGTCCGAACCTTTGCTACAAGGTTTCTAAAAGAATTTGTTCTCATACTCAATTTAATCTCACTTTCTTCGATTTCTTCTCTCAAGTGTATGAACAATCTCTCAAACAAAATTGTTTTCTAGCTAAGTTTATTTGGCTGTCTTCGTTTTATGATTCTTGGTTGTTTCTCCATTTTTGGAAGATTATTATTTGATTGAGTCCTCATATAAACTGTAAAGTTGTGTAATATTCTACATAATATTATATTGTATTTCTATCTGAATAGACACAGAAATTCTAGGCTGTTTTCGTAACCTGACGTCGCGCCGCACTAACCATCAAATAATAATAATTATTTTATCTAGTGGATGTAGTCCATATCACAATAAACATCGATTAGAAAGCTTTACAAACTATTTTTATTAAAAACATAGTTTCCTTCCTGTGTTTTAATGATAACTGGTAATAATAAAGCTAAAATGAACTATGTTTTTAGGAATAAACTATGGTCTTTTTGGAAAAAACAATTAATGAATCTCATTTCTGGCTACTCTTTTCCATAGAAACTGTTTAGATACAGAAATATGTATTTTAAAGATATATAATAGATTATTCAATAACATTAAAGCTTAATAATATATTTAATTAAAATGGTGTTCTGTTGTTCCATTTTTGCCAATAGATACTATGATTCTTGTTTTCTGCACTGAATCTATATGATTTTCTTTGTCCTGCCTCCTCAGGTTTATCTCTAATTCTTTAAAGCTTGATCATCTGAGTGAGTGTCATTCTACCTGTGTTTAATGGATTGATTGATGTACATATCTTTTCATGTCCTACAACATGTTTTCACACAAATTGATGTAACTGCTACTGATACAAGTTATTATGTACTAGATGCGCCCTGCGGCTTCGCCCGCTTGGAAATTTATTTGTCACATTTCAGGAATTTATTGCACAACTCCTAGGAGTTTCGTAAAAATAAAAAATACGTGTCAAATTATTTACTTTTCAGTTTATTTACACCGAGTTTTCAGTGAATACAAATAGGGAAAAATAATTTTCCATACTAATTTTAGCACCCTATGTAACCCCCTCAAAGGTTAAAATTTCCGAATTTTAATAGCCTATGGCCTGTTTTAGGTCCTAAACTACCTACATACCAAATTTCATTAAAAAAATTAAGTAGTTACAGAGATTACTCATAACAAACATTCACACAGACTTTCCCATTTATTATAATAGTAAGAAGTAAGATTTGATCCACATAGATTTTCTTATAGTATACCATCTAGCATTACCATCATACCTACTACAGAAAAGGAGCTGTATGCTTCAATAGCTTCCAAAAGTACCTGCAGTGTACAGTGTTAGTACAGTGCTGTTTTTTTCAATGTTTTACTAATTATAATCAATGTCCAACCAAACTATGCCTAGTTACACTAGTAATTTGAACCAATTTATGAATTGAAACAAATTAGTTATAAATTATTTATTATTAGTGTTATAGAAATGCAAAAAGATAATAATATATAAATTCTTTTCATATTACTTTTTATTTCCCTGATAGTGACTAACTTCAAAAGGTTCTACTTATCTGTGACTGATATTTTTCCCTACCAGTCATAGAATATTTCAAATATTTCACATGTCAACCAACATACTCTTTTTAAATAATTGATAAGAAATTCATTAAAACAAAAGTTCATTGCTCATTCTAGTACCATAAACTAACACTGCGCTGCATAACCTACAAACAAATACCCTAATAGAGTTCAATTTGGTAGGCGCGTGAGCTAGGAGACTTCGTGCCGATCCGGTCTGAACCGGCGACGGCCGGCTCGCGGCTGGTGCGGGAGGGAGACGACTCAGCAGACGACGAGGACGACCGCATAGCGGTGCGGGGCCTGGAGATGCCAAGCGACAAGCCTCAGCGTGAGTATCTAGTACTTATGCATTCCTCAGCCTATATTAATCTACTGCTGGACATAGACCATAGGCAACCCCTAATGAGCGCCATAGCGTCCTGTCTTAAGCTTGCCGCATCCAGCATCTGCCAGCAGTCTTTCGCAGATCGTCATACCACCTGGGCGGAGGGTGTCCTACACTACGTTTGCCAAGTGGCGGTCTCCACTCAAGAACACGTATACCCCAACGGTATACATTTCTAGGTATTGACTAGGTTCCTTCTGGGAAAGCGTGCTCCATCTTAGGCCACATCTTCACTTACGTAAGTGAGATAGTGGCTAAACGATCGACCTTTTTAATAAAAAAAAAAGTTCCTATGATCACGGATCTATCTCTGGGTTGAGCTTTAAACCATCTGCTTCAGCAGCTTGAGACGTTGAGGCGACTCTGCAGTCCCCATGAAAACATCGCGTCTTAACATCTAAACGAGTCGCTTATGGGTTTAAATCGCCGCGTTAATGTTTGTATGACTTAGTTAGCAGATATTTTTCCTTAAAAAAAAGTGGTGGATATCTCTGATTCCCAAAACCGAAGCAATACATTTTGGAGAAGATTGTGTGTTAAGATGTTTGCGAACCTATACTATACCTCCATATAAACGTAACGTTTCCGATTCATTTCGATACTTATACTGTCCCTCAATGGAATTTGCATACATAATCGGTTAAGAAATGAAATATTATTTATTTGCTTATATAAATACTTAGATTGACAATGATGATATCATAATAAGGGTATCACTATATTTGACATAACAGTTGTGCTAATGTTGATTTTTGATCTGTTGAGGCGGACGATGAGGTCGCTCCACAGTTTTTAACTTTAGCGGCCTCATCGTTCATTTTTGTACCCTATTTATCTTTGGTAATTTATACAAAATAAATTATTTTTGTATATGTATTGTATAAATTTGTTGTCAGGCGGCACCGCGGCCATGGACCCGGAGGAAGAAGACAACAGCGAGGCGGAGGAGTGGGCGGAGCAGCAGATGCAGAAAGCAATGCCGGCCATCGTTGATATCACAGGTATTACTTACTTGACCTTGCATTGTTTCTATGCAAACGTTTCGAGCCTATTTATCAAATGGGAACTGATTTATGGTATGAAAAGTAGCCGTGCTAATCCAGGGCTAGAATTACGTCTATTCAAAATTTCAGCCTGATCCGTTCAGTAATTTTTGCTTGAAAGAGTAACAAAACATACATACATCTATGGATACGATATGATATGATATTATGCTGGACAATCTACACAGCACCATCTAACCCCAAAGTAAGCTACTCATAGTTGTGTTATGGGTACTAGATAAGTGATATTTTTAAAACATTATTGTTCGAACCCGCAACTTCTTGCGTCGCAGGCGGACTCTTGCCCGATGCGCCACAGGTCGTCAAATTTTCATCATCATAAAATTAAAGCATTATTATTATTTCTTCGTAGCGTTCAGGTTAGTTGGTATTTATTTATTTGAGAAACAAAAAGCTTATTTTTAAGTAACAATAGGTCCGTGCGCTAGAACAAATGAAGCTAGAACAGTTTCCACTCAAAGTAAAATTAAATAACTGGACTAAACCTAACTAACTAAAAATAAATTATTTATATAAATATAATACTAGTCACGAAACTTTGATGAATAAAGCATACATATTAGTACCTGTACCCAATATTAAAAATCGAATCGAACACAAACAAAGACTTAGAAATAAAATTTAAAAAAATCATCTAAATTTGCAGGTGAAGGTGCCATAGAGTTGAATCCGTTCTCGGTGGCGCCGCCGCCGCCGCGCATGCCGATGGCGCCGCACTTGCGCCCCCTGGCCGCCACCTCGGCCCAACAACTCGTGGCTGCGCTCACCGAACGGTAAGGGACCGTCTTCCATTACAATAAGGTTCATTACCCACCTGCCTGCAGATTCTGTGAAGAGGTGCTGGAAACGCCTCTCCATCTGCTAGGCTTGTGTGGAGCACTAATGGAAGAACGAAGCATTCATCTATCTGGGCAAATAAATACTAAACCCAGAAGAGATAATAGCTGGTTCACACTTTGGTATCAAGTGCGAGTGACAAGTGACATATTTATTTATTTAAAGGAAAACCAGAGGCTTATAAATAGTAGGGTAAAAAATAGTTAAATAACAGTAAGCTTATTTAAGGTTTTCACGGATAAATAAGTAGAATAACAAAAGAAAAAAACTATGAACATAATCTTCATGAGTCTCTGCGCTGCATCGCTACTGAGCGGTCGTATACAAAACCGGTCGCGCATCATGACGTCGAGCACGGTTAAATGTGCGAGTTGCAATGTAGTTATTAACGAAGTGTTGGCGTTTATTACCAATAAAATTGATGTTATGGACGAAGAAAGTTTGGTGCGTATTTGTGTGTCAGCTTTCAAAATGGAAGAGGTGGAGAAGTCGAAAAATCTTCTGTTCGACTCCATCACTACCGATATACGGAAGATAACGAGGAAGAAGAAAAGCGAGGCAAAGACACAGAGGGACTTAGAAGATATTATAACAGTTCTTAAAAGTCTCGAACCTGAGTCAATACCGATTTTTGTGGCCAAAGAATTGCACCGTTTGCCTCCCGTACTTTTTGATCACTTAGATTGCTCGGCGCTGCTGAAGGATATAACTCTATTGAAAGCACAGATGGAGAGTTTCAAAAATACGTACGTCACCACCGAACAGCTCCATAATTTGGAGGTAAAGCTGAACTCTAATAGATATGACTCTATTGTTGATACTCCTGTTCACCATCGCTACGACCATTTCGTCTCTACCCGTGCGCGCGGCGCTTATCTGTTAAATAGTGGCCCGATGGCAATCACGTCCATGGCCGAGACATCCAGCCCGCCGCGGTCAATGCCCGCGCCGCCGTCGGTCATTGAACCCACTCCGTCCCAACCGCGCTCGGAGCGCTCTCGTTTAAGTCGTGTCGGCTCGGCAAGCTCCGGCGCTACCGCCACAGCGCGCGACATAGTCACTATGCGAGAGTGCGCGCGGCCGATTATGAACTCGAGCTCGACAAGCGGCGGCGGCGGCTGCCCCGCCGCGGCCGCTGCCGAAGAAGATTTGAACGAGTCAACTTCATCGCAAACAGGGCCCGCATTACTGATGGAGTGTAGAAATGAGAAAGAGGTAAAGGAGTTGTCGGCTACAAATAAACCCTCTTTTGCTGAGGTAGGAAGAGCAAGAGGTTTGTGGCATGTACCGGAAAGGGATGATGAATGGAAATTAGTGCAGAGAAGGCGCCTGAGAAACAAATTTACTACGAGTAAGGGAAAGGCTAGTTTAGAGCAAAATAGTAAATTTAAAGCCGCTGATACTAAAATCCCGCTCTTTATTACTAATGTACATAAAGATGTCACAGAGGCGGACATTGTAGAATACATTGTGGCGAAAACTGGAGAGACAGTGTCTCCTATCAAGATGAAAATGGCCAAGGAGCGAAATTACAACGCCTACAAGTTTTTTGTTAGCAAACATAACGTGCAAACATTTCTCGATGTCGGTATGTGGCCCAAAGGAATATCGTTCAGGCGTTTTGTAAACCTGACGAACGAGTACCGGCAGCGTGTGCCTGCTGGAGAGAGGCCATCTCAGAGCGCTCATAATGGATAGTGCACCTTACAGCAGGTTCGTCTCATTCAACTGTAAATCGCTCAAGCGATCCATAGATGGTGTTAGAAGTCTCTGCAGGCAGGCGGACGTTATCGCGCTGCAGGAGACTTGGCTGCTGCCGCATGATTTGTCTATGTTGACAACTATAGCTGACGAGTTCGGGGGCACCGGGACTTCTGCGGTCGACACGTCTGCCGGACTACTACGAGGACGGCCCCACGGCGGGGTCGCTCTACTTTGGAGAAAAAGTGTTTTTCGGTCAGTAAGTGTAGTGGACTGTGATGATGTGCGTTTGACAGCAATAAAAGTCAGATTGTGTGATAGATGTGTGATGATATTAAGTGTTTACATGCCTACTGACTGTTACGAGAACTTACCAGACTTTACACAATGTTTAAGTAAAATAAGTTCAATCATTGAGGATGCTAGGGACACGGACGCTATTTATATATTGGGTGATTTTAACGCTCACCCGAGAGAATTGTTTTGTAACGAATTACTAGAGTTTTGTACAGAGCAAAATTGGACTTGTGCAGACATTAATATGTTGGGCGCTGAATCAGGTACCTATACTTTTGTAAGTGAGGCTCACGGATGTGCGAGGTGGTTGGACCATTGTGTCGTGACTGGCGCTGCGCTGCCCTCTGTCGGTCGCGTATGGGTAGAGCACGGGGTACATTGGTCTGACCATTTCCCACTGTTTGTGGAATGTGACTTGGGAAAGCTATATGTTAAGGTAGATGTAAACTTGACCTCGTGTATCAATAAAGTTGTATGGGGAGAGCGTAACCCTGTTCAGATTGATTATTACCATAAGTTATGTAACTCTCGATTGAGAGAAATAGATTTTCCAGTACAGCTCTCCCATTGTTGTGATGGAGTTTGTAATGACTTAGAACATAGAAATATACTGGATAATATGTATTTTAAGATAATTACTATCCTAACAGACGCCGCAGAATCTTCTCATGAGCGTGGGAGAATACGGAGGAGGGGTGGTTATGTTATAGGTTGGAACAAACATGTAGCAGCGTTCCACAGAGAGGCCAGGCTGAAGTTTTTGGTCTGGATTGAAGCTGGTAAGCCAATTAGTGGTAGAGTTTATGAAGATATGTGTGAGAGCAGGAAGTCCTTTAAAAAACAACTTAAGTGGTGTCAAGACAGACAAGAACAGATCAAAATGGACATTCTTGCATCTCATCACGCGGCCAAAGACTTCAAGCACTTTTGGAAACAAACCAACAAAATGAATGCAAAGTCTGGCCTCCCTGTGAGTGTGAATGATGTTAGTGATCATAAGATGATCGCTAATCTCTTCAAAGACCACTTTACAGTAAAATCTACGTCGGACTCTACCGCGTCTGGGACGTTCGGTGTTGGGACTGTCATGCACGAGAGAATTACAGTTTTTACAGCCAAAGAAGTGCGAAAAACTATTCAAACTATGCAACGCGGCAAATCTCCCGGGCATGATAGTCTCAGCATTGAGCATCTGAGATATGCGGGTGTCCATCTGCCGCACGTGCTTTCCATGTTTTACAATCTGTGTTTGTGTCATGGGTACTTACCTGTAGAGATGACAAAAACTATTGTGGTACCGATTGTGAAATGCAAAACGGGAGATGCGTCCGACAAACACAACTATAGGCCCATCTCACTAGCGACCATAATGGCAAAGATCCTGGACAGCCTGCTTAATGATGTAATGCTGCGACACGTCCACCTTCATGATGCCCAGTTCGGTTTTAGAGCTGGGCTCTCGACGGAGAGCGCGATCCTATGCCTTAAGCAGGCTGTCAGGTACTACACGGATAGGAAGACGCCGGTATACGCCTGCTTCCTCGACCTGTCCAAGGCTTTTGATACAGTTCTGTATGATAAGCTTTGGTGCAGGCTGGAGGCGACGGGAGTACCGGCTGATATCGTCACTCTTCTGAAAAACTGGTATCACTGCCAGCGAAACCAGGTGAGATGGGCGGGCGCATTTTCCGACGCTTATGGCATGGAATGCGGAGTGAGGCAGGGCGGGATTACCTCTCCTCTGCTGTTCAATTTGTATGTTGATGATCTCATTGGCGAGCTCAGCAGCACCCACACAGGTTGTTTTGTAGACGGAGTCGCGGTGAATAACTTGAGTTACGCAGATGACATGGTGCTGCTGGGACCGTCGGTGGGATCTGTTCGTCGATTATTGAAGATATGTGAGGGATATGCGGCTGAGCATGGACTGAGGTATAACTCTAAAAAGAGCGAAGTCCTTGTTTTTAAGAGTGGTAGAGTTCGACCAGTCCATGTTCCGCCTATAATGCTCAATGGATCGGCTTTACAAGTGGTCAGAAGTTTTAAGTATTTGGGGCACATTGTCACTGAAAATTTAAAAGATGATGAGGACATTGAAAGAGAGCGCAGAGCGCTGGCAGTCCGGGGTAACATGATCGCACGCAGGTTCGCTCGCTGCTCGAGAGAAGTGAAAATCACTCTGTTTAAGGCTTACTGCCAGTCCTTCTACTCGAGCAGCCTTTGGATTAACCACACCCAGCGGGCTGCCAACTCTCTGCGGGTCCAATACAACAATATCTTCAGGATGCTGATGCGGCTGCCTCGCTTTTGCAGCGCATCAGGGATGTTCGCGGAGGCGCGCACGGACGGCTTTCACGCGATTATTCGTAAGAGAGTCGCTTCCCTACTCCAGCGTGCGCGGAGCAGCGGCAACGGCATCCTGAAGATGATTGTAGCACGGGCAGACTGCCCCATTCAAAACAGGTGGATGCAGATAGTGATGGGCTCCATCTGATCACAATCATAATTATGCATAATCTCATTAATTAATTATTTATTCATTAACTTTAATTTTATTACATTGTACAATTTTGATTTTATTTTATAGATTTTACATTAATTTTAAATTTACCGTGACATTTTGTTATTAATTATTTTTATCATTAACTATATGTATAGCTATAAGTATGGATTATAATCTGAAATAAATGAATAATAATAATAATCTGTCTTCTGTCATCATTTCCGATAATTGTTCACGGAACAGTTTGAACTAAGACGCATGTTTCACACAGCTGCGTTTTGAGTTTTGCGAATAAAAGGATCTCGGTGCATCGCGTCTAGAAATCGCGCTTACAAGACGCAGGTGTCACTTGCACTTATCGCTCGCTCTTGATACTTAACAGATGATTGATACTTAAGGTGATTTCGCGTCCAGGACTAAGCATAGCTCCGCTACTAGATGGCGATGATTTTCAATGTTGATGTTTTTCACTATTTTCTAATTAAATTGTGCATAATTGTTTAATGGTAATGTATTTGCCGCAAATGGTATGTTGTTTTTTATGTACCAAGCAATTTTTCAAGTGTTGAAAGCATCTATGGAGCTTGTATTTGGGAAGAGCAAAAAAGATCTTGCCTGTGTGAGTGATCGGCCGCTACGAGTCACTCACACAGACAAACCCTATAAATTCAGTGGAACTAAAATAACTACTGTTCGAAAAATAACAGAGATAATTGGAGACGCCTTAAGACTAAATATTTCCGTTTTCGGGACATTACTAAATTACATCTAAAATTAATTCAATAAAACCACTAGTTAACGAACTAATTTTCGACTCTTGTTTTTTTAAGAAAAAAACAGGCTCTATTTACATTTAAAAAAAAATTAGAGGTAATTTTCTTTTATCGTTTTGAACAATTTAAGTAAAAAGGCGCAGAGGGTAATGTTATTTACAAACTAGCTTATTAGCTAAAGAATATCTTACAAATTATAGGTAAAAAAAATACTTTTCATGCTATTTATTAATTTCGTTAAATCATTGGAATCGACAAATAAATTGAATAAGTTCACAATAACAATCATTAATTTTAAATGTACTCACTGTGAAAGGTGTTCCAATTTTATAATAAAATAACATTAAAATTATTAGCGTAAGGAAGTCTCCACTTTTTTTGACTCTGTTCTTTGTGTACTTAGGTATTTTAGCTCCGATTTTACGACCACTTATAAAAGATTAAAAGTTATACAAATTTTCACAGTATTTCAATAACTCACTTTGGACTAGCGGTTTGAACAGTCGGGTGGGTGCGACGATGTATAGTCGTACCTGGGTTCGAAACCACCGAAAATCTAATTTACTTTTTGCTTTTTGATAATAAAATATCCACAAAATTTTGATACATCTCGTTAGTACGGGCTCGAATCCCTTCAACACTACCAAAATTTTTGATTTTTATCATTTTTATTCTTTATATTTTGAACAATGTCATAGACCTAGTACAAACAAATTCATATTTGTCATAAATTACTTATTGTAAGCCTGCCTAAGTCTATTTGATTGTTATATAAAACTTTGGTAGACTGTTCTGCGTAGGTACATCCCACAAAGGGTCCTGACCTCGTTTCTAACGGTTTGACAAAAATAAAAAGAAACAGTTATGTACTATCAACACCAACTGATTTTTATTTTATTTTAGCTCTTACGCCAGCTAAGTTCAGGCATTTTTACAAATCGCTCATTGAATGCAAAACGGCCACATTTCAAAAAATTTAGAAAATGGTTTTATTTCTGATAAAGTATATTTTCTTTTGAGAACATTTCATAAAGCTAGTTTAATTTAAATATTTATTTCTTTTTATTGTTATAATTATCTTAACTTTGCTTCAAAATTTTAATGCAAAATGGTCTTTTGTAGTTTTTATCAAGTTGGGTGATAGCTATAACAGCGACCATTATTTTAAAAAATAGAGCAAAAAATTACGAAAACAATGATGTTTTAATATTAAAAAAGAAAAACTTTAACTTTTCAAAAAAATCATGTTCAAAATTTTGTTTTGGCTCTCTGTAAAATGTTACGATTAGTCCAATAAAAAAATATATATAATTTCGGACAGTCCACACAGCATCATCTAGCCCCAAGGCGAGCAAAGCTCGTATTATGGGTACTAGTTGACTGATAAACTTAATACAATACATTACATAGATAGATATTTTTTTTATAAATACATAGAAAACACCCAGACCAACGGAACAATTTCATGTTCAATTTCTGTAGATCGTACACAATTTTTTCCGACACGGGAATCGAACCCACAACCGGTCGCAGGCGGACCTTCGCCCACTGCGCCACATCGGTCGTCGCAGATGAATGATCGAAATGCTTTGCATACAATCTGACACGTCTGATGCTGGGGCCACACTACCGTGATATGCCGATAATTATTTTAATTATAACTTATACAACACCTAGGTGTAACCACGATTTATGGCCATAATTTTACAATGCCAATCAATATGGCAAATGGCGGTAGACAATAGCTCCGGCGGCGGTCTTTTTTCGCACATCAAAGAAGATTACCGCAGTAATTAATGCGTTTGTGGCCACTACCGTTTGTCCAGTGTGCAATATGAGCTCACCGGCGACGCACGTGATATTTTTACCGCCTTATTTATTGACATATCTAGGTAAACTCTAGTGTAACCACACCAGGTCATGCAGTAATTTAAACGGTAATTTAATGTCATAATTATTGCGGTAACAGCCCGGTAGACGGTAAGGTAGTGTGGCCCCAGCGTAAAACTCTCTAAACTGGTATCTATAAGCAAACATTTTATCTGTTTACATAGTGTCATTTATTGTTGTCATGGAAACGGAACGTAGGCTTCCTAGATCTTATTTGACATGCAGCAAAAATAGATAGGAATAAATACTTGGACGATGGAAAAACCCTTTGAGAACGGTAGACTATGGTATTATTAGATGATTCTTTAGATAGCACAGAGATGGCGATTCCGTCGCCGCCATCACACTCACATGTTCAAGTAAGCGGGCGTACGACACTATCCGTGTTCACTCACGCATTGATAGAAATGGCCTAAAATTTTCACGTTATTTCTAATTATTCCGAGTGTTTTCATGAATCAAACACAATTTGCCGCAAATAATGACGAATAACAAAGCCACAAACAGTTATTTATTTGTTAAATTATGTCCACATCGCTCATATTTGGGAAAATACAAACGTATGGAAATCGAACAACCTTAATCAGGTATAAGAGACCTCAACCTGAAGTAAATCTTACAGTTCCTAGCTAGCCCTTGCTGCAAGCAAGGGTAAGTGGCGAATTATAAACGCCGCATCTTCGAGGGTGAACACATAAAGTGGCGATCGCATTAGGCGTATCATTGTCGCAGTGACAAGAAGAACACCTTGAGCAATTACTGCAAATAAATCCATCTGCACTCTCAGTCAATGCATGACCGCATCTTTAGACGATATGGAGGAAAGTGTCCAAGCCAAGATCCGGCCAATCATAGGGATGATATAAATTGAAGCCTTGTTGTCTTTGATTGAATTTTATATTAAATAAATAATGCTGGACAAACCACACAGCGCTATCTAGCCCCTAAGAAAGCTACTCAAAGCTAAACTTATATCATATATTATATCTACAGGCTAGAAGAACTTCAGCTAGATCGAATCAACACCTTCAACAAGCGAGAGGCGTTATCGCAACAGATTCTGAATCTCGCAAGAGTCCGCGAGAACTGCGCGGCGCGGCGCGGGGAGCTAGACGCGGCTTACAGGCGCGCGCAGGCTGTCAGGGGATACCTGACGGATCTGATCGAGTGTCTGGACGAGAAGGTAATGTTACTACAAGCGACGCTATCACAACAGATATAGGAGAGCTAGACGCGGCTTACAGGCGCGCGCAGGCGGTCAGGGGATACCTGACGGATCTGATCGAGTGTCTGGACGAGAAGGTAATGTTACAACAAGCGACGCTATCACAACAGATATAGGAGAGCTAGACGCGGCTTACAGGCGCGCGCAGGCGGTCCGGGGATACCTGACGGATCTGATCGAGTGTCTGGACGAGAAGGTAATGTTACAACAAGCGACGCTATCACAACAGATATAGGAGAGCTAGACGCGGCTTACAGGCGCGCGCAGGCGGTCCGGGGATACCTGACGGATCTGATCGAGTGTCTGGACGAGAAGGTAATGTTACAACAAGCGACGCTATCACAACAGATATAGGAGAGCTAGACGCGGCTTACAGGCGCGCGCAGGCGGTCCGGGGATACCTGACGGATCTGATCGAGTGTCTGGACGAGAAGGTAATGTTACAACAAGCGACGCTATCACAACAGATATAGGAGAGCTAGACGCGGCTTACAGGCGCGCGCAGGCGGTCCGGGGATACCTGACGGATCTGATCGAGTGTCTGGACGAGAAGGTAATGTTACAACAAGCGACGCTATCACAACAGATATAGGAGAGCTAGACGCGGCTTACAGGCGCGCGCAGGCGGTCCGGGGATACCTGACGGATCTGATCGAGTGTCTGGACGAGAAGGTAATGTTACAACAAGCGACGCTATCACAACAGATGTAGGAGAGCTAGACGCGGCTTACAGGCGCGCGCAGGCGGTCCGGGGATACCTGACGGATCTGATCGAGTGTCTGGACGAGAAGGTAATGTTACAACAAGCGACGCTATCACAACAGATGTAGGAGAGCTAGACGCGGCTTACAGGCGCGCGCAGGCGGTCCGGGGATACCTGACGGATCTGATCGAGTGTCTGGACGAGAAGGTAATGTTACAACAAGCGACGCTATCACAACAGATATAGGAGAGCTAGACGCGGCTTACAGGCGCGCGCAGGCGGTCCGGGGATACCTGACGGATCTGATCGAGTGTCTGGACGAGAAGGTAATGTTACAACAAGCGACGCTATCACAACAGATATAGGAGAGCTAGACGCGGCTTACAGGCGCGCGCAGGCGGTCCGGGGATACCTGACGGATCTGATCGAGTGTCTGGACGAGAAGGTAATGTTACAACAAGCGACGCTATCACAACAGATATAGGAGAGCTAGACGCGGCTTACAGGCGCGCGCAGGCGGTCCGGGGATACCTGACGGATCTGATCGAGTGTCTGGACGAGAAGGTAATGTTACAACAAGCGACGCTATCACAACAGATGTAGGAGAGCTAGACGCGGCTTACAGGCGCGCGCAGGCGGTCCGGGGATACCTGACGGATCTGATCGAGTGTCTCTATACTTACAAACTTTCGCGTTTATAATATAAGTAGGATATAAAAATAAATTCTTTTGTGTTTGTTATTATCAGGAGACGGTTCTTATGAAAGAAAAAATTAAGAATATAATGCGGAAAATTTGAACTTTAATTTTCATAATCAAAGCCTTTCGTTCTTAGATAGGACAACGTCAGTCGACTCAGCTAGTAGGCGCATAAAATGCAATAATGTGCCTCTTTCGTATGTCAGATGCCGTTACTGGAGGCGCTGGAGGGCCGAGCCCTGGCGCTGCACAAGTGGAGACACGAGTTCCTGGTGGAGCGTCGCCGGGCTGACGTGAGGGACCAAGCGCAGGATGTGTTGGCGCTAGCAGGTTACTTACATTTACATGTCATGTTCGAAAGAGGCGACGAGAAATAGAACATGCCTGCGCAGTAACAGCGATGAAATGGCTTTTAAATTTGGAACACTATTCAATTAAAAAGTTTGATCGTAGTTCGCTTCGATAAAGTCCTGGCCGTTCATAAAAAAGCGCGATTGACGACGACGCGCGATTGGATAACCAAATAAAAAAAAATTAACAAAACACGCGGGAACTCTTGTTTAGTTTTTTATTACTTTTAATCAAAATATTACGATTGTAATTCACACTTCACACAAATTGTATAAAAGATGACTTCTAGCAGTAAAAGTGAAATATAAACACCAGAAAATAAAATAGTAAGCACAGAAACTGTCACGAACAATTTACTACCAAACAAATCCAGAGTAAAATAAATTATATAGAAGCCTATTTTACTTACTTTATATAACACTAGCGACCCGCCCCGGCTTCGCACGATTTTATTATACGTATAACCCTTCCTCTTGAATCACTCTATCTATTTAAAAAAAACTATTAAAATCCGTTGCGTACCTATTTTTTAAGATTTAAGCATACAAAGGGACATAGGGACAGAGAAAGCAATTTTGTTTTATACTATGTAGTGATATAACATGGTAAAATGAAATAGAAACGAAGTCAGAAAACGTATCTAGTATATAAATTGGTCGAATCGTCCTTTGTCTTCCTGTTAACAATGTAGTATAACTGACAGCTCGTCCGGGCTCCGCTCGCGCCCCCGAGTGCGCGGACAAGGTGCGGCGCACGGCGGAGCGCGAGGGGCGGCGGCGCGCGCGGCGCCTGCAGCGCGCCTCGCTGCCGGGCGCGCCGCGCGCGCACCGCGACGGGGACTCCAGCGACGACGAGCTGCCGCCCGACGCGCACCATCACCAGCTCAACGAGCGAGGTACCACACCTGTAGTATTACTGACAGCTCGGCCGGGCTCCGCTCGCGCCCCCGCACGGCGGAGCGCGAGGGGCGGCGCCGCGCGCGCACCGCGACGGGGACTCCAGCGACGACGAGCTGCCGCCCGACGCGCACCATCACCACCTCAACGAGCGAGGTACCACACCTGTAGTATTACTGACAGCTCGGCCGGGCTCCGCTCGCGCCCCCGAGTGCGCGGACAAGGTGCGGCGCACGGCGGAGCGCGAGGGGCGGCGGCGCGCGCGGCGCCTGCAGCGCGCCTCGCTGCCGGGCGCGCCGCGCGCGCACCGCGACGGGGACTCCAGCGACGACGAGCTGCCGCCCGACGCGCACCATCACCACCTCAACGAGCGAGGTACCACACCTGTAGTATTACTGACAGCTCGGCCGGGCTCCGCTCGCGCCCCCGAGTGCGCGGACAAGGTGCGGCGCACGGCGGAGCGCGAGGGGCGGCGGCGCGCGCGGCGCCTGCAGCGCGCCTCGCTGCCGGGCGCGCCGCGCGCGCACCGCGACGGGGACTCCAGCGACGACGAGCTGCCGCCCGACGCGCACCATCACCACCTCAACGAGCGAGGTACCACACCTGTAGTATTACTGACAGCTCGGCCGGGCTCCGCTTGCGCCCCCGCACGGCGGAGCGCGAGGGGCGGCGGCGTTAAAGGTTCCCCCAAATGGTCACAGAGGAAGATCTTTCAGATACAATAAGCTTTTTGTTTCCTAAATAAATAAATACCGGGTCGGCCCAACCGGCCCACATACCGGGAGTCAACTTCAACTTCTTGGCTCTGCGCCTGGTTTGACGCAATTTTTTCAATGACCGTCTTATGACAAAATCGACAGATTGATCGACAGTGTATGACGGATAGTTATACGACAGATGTGGTTGAGACCAGCGTTTGCTCGATCTAGGAATATGTGTCACGTTTGATCTTCACATTGCGCTCACATTAAGATTTGTCTTGCGCCATGCATCATCTCCTTTTTTATTGAGCGCCCTTCTATTCACGTCACGCTAGAGGTCGTTGCAGTCGTGCTGCTACGTATGACGAGCTGTCGCGATCATGTTAGCCCCATCAGGGCGGAATCAGTTTCCGCCAAGCCAATATGCAAGGTGGCTTTCGCGAGTGAGTCCACAGACACTCGAGTATAATGTCAATATGTATATTATCTTTGGAGACGTAGTGATGTGTATTATATTGTTCGTAGAGAGTATCCGCGCGGGCAGCGAGGCGCTGTTCGCGGACGCGCTGGCGGCGTGGCGCGGCGCGCGCGGCGTGTGCGCGCGGCTGGGCGCCTGGCGCGCGCGACACGCCGCCTCCTACTGCGACGCGCACATGCCGGCCGCGCTGCCCCGCCTTCTAGCGCCCTACGTCAGACACCAGGTACCTACCACTCGGACGCGCTGGCGGCGTGGCGCGGCGCGCGCGGCGTGTGCGCGCGGCTGGGCGCCTGGCGCGCGCGACACGCCGCCTCCTACTGCGACGCGCACATGCCGGCCGCGCTGCCCCGCCTTCTAGCGCCCTACGTCAGACACCAGGTACCTACCACTCGGACGCGCTGGCGGCGTGGCGCGGCGCGCGCGGCGTGTGCGCGCGGCTGGGCGCCTGGCGCGCGCGACACGCCGCCTCCTACTGCGACGCGCACATGCCGGCCGCGCTGCCCCGCCTTCTAGCGCCCTACGTCAGACACCAGGTACCTACCACTCGGACGCGCTGGCGGCGTGGCGCGGCGCGCGCGGCGTGTGCGCGCGGCTGGGCGCCTGGCGCGCGCGACACGCCGCCTCCTACTGCGACGCGCACATGCCGGCCGCGCTGCCCCGCCTTCTAGCGCCCTACGTCAGACACCAGGTACCTACCACTCGGACGCGCTGGCGGCGTGGCGCGGCGCGCGCGGCGTGTGCGCGCGGCTGGGCGCCTGGCGCGCGCGACACGCCGCCTCCTACTGCGACGCGCACATGCCGGCCGCGCTGCCCCGCCTTCTAGCGCCCTACGTCAGACACCAGGTACCTACCACTCGGACGCGCTGGCGGCGTGGCGCGGCGCGCGCGGCGTGTGCGCGCGGCTGGGCGCCTGGCGCGCGCGACACGCCGCCTCCTACTGCGACGCGCACATGCCGGCCGCGCTGCCCCGCCTTCTAGCGCCCTACGTCAGACACCAGGTACCTACCACTCGGACGCGCTGGCGGCGTGGCGCGGCGCGCGCGGCGTGTGCGCGCGGCTGGGCGCCTGGCGCGCGCGACACGCCGCCTCCTACTGCGACGCGCACATGCCGGCCGCGCTGCCCCGCCTTCTAGCGCCCTACGTCAGACACCAGGTACCTACCACTCGGACGCGCTGGCGGCGTGGCGCGGCGCGCGCGGCGTGTGCGCGCGGCTGGGCGCCTGGCGCGCGCGACACGCCGCCTCCTACTGCGACGCGCACATGCCGGCCGCGCTGCCCCGCCTTCTAGCGCCCTACGTCAGACACCAGGTACCTACCACTCGGACGCGCTGGCGGCGTGGCGCGGCGCGCGCGGCGTGTGCGCGCGGCTGGGCGCCTGGCGCGCGCGACACGCCGCCTCCTACTGCGACGCGCACATGCCGGCCGCGCTGCCCCGCCTTCTAGCGCCCTACGTCAGACACCAGGTACCTACCACTCGGACGCGCTGGCGGCGTGGCGCGGCGCGCGCGGCGTGTGCGCGCGGCTGGGCGCCTGGCGCGCGCGACACGCCGCCTCCTACTGCGACGCGCACATGCCGGCCGCGCTGCCCCGCCTTCTAGCGCCCTACGTCAGACACCAGGTACCTACCACTCGGACGCGCTGGCGGCGTGGCGCGGCGCGCGCGGCGTGTGCGCGCGGCTGGGCGCCTGGCGCGCGCGACACGCCGCCTCCTACTGCGACGCGCACATGCCGGCCGCGCTGCCCCGCCTTCTAGCGCCCTACGTCAGACACCAGGTACCTACCACTCGGACGCGCTGGCGGCGTGGCGCGGCGCGCGCGGCGTGTGCGCGCGGCTGGGCGCCTGGCGCGCGCGACACGCCGCCTCCTACTGCGACGCGCACATGCCGGCCGCGCTGCCCCGCCTTCTAGCGCCCTACGTCAGACACCAGGTACCTACCACTCGGACGCGCTGGCGGCGTGGCGCGGCGCGCGCGACACGCCGCCTCCTACTGCGACGCGCACATGCCGGCCGCGCTGCCCCGCCTTCTAGCGCCCTACGTCAGACACCAGGTACCTACCACTCGGACGCGCTGGCGGCGTGGCGCGGCGCGCGCGGCGTGTGCGCGCGGCTGGGCGCCTGGCGCGCGCGACACGCCGCCTCCTACTGCGACGCGCACATGCCGGCCGCGCTGCCCCGCCTTCTAGCGCCCTACGTCAGACACCAGGTACCTACCACTCGGACGCGCTGGCGGCGTGGCGCGGCGCGCGCGGCGTGTGCGCGCGGCTGGGCGCCTGGCGCGCGCGACACGCCGCCTCCTACTGCGACGCGCACATGCCGGCCGCGCTGCCCCGCCTTCTAGCGCCCTACGTCAGACACCAGGTACCTACCACTCGGACGCGCTGGCGGCGTGGCGCGGCGCGCGCGGCGTGTGCGCGCGGCTGGGCGCCTGGCGCGCGCGACACGCCGCCTCCTACTGCGACGCGCACATGCCGGCCGCGCTGCCCCGCCTTCTAGCGCCCTACGTCAGACACCAGGTACCTACCACTCGGACGCGCTGGCGGCGTGGCGCGGCGCGCGCGGCGTGTGCGCGCGGCTGGGCGCCTGGCGCGCGCGACACGCCGCCTCCTACTGCGACGCGCACATGCCGGCCGCGCTGCCCCGCCTTCTAGCGCCCTACGTCAGACACCAGGTACCTACCACTCGGACGCGCTGGCGGCGTGGCGCGGCGCGCGCGGCGTGTGCGCGCGGCTGGGCGCCTGGCGCGCGCGACACGCCGCCTCCTACTGCGACGCGCACATGCCGGCCGCGCTGCCCCGCCTTCTAGCGCCCTACGTCAGACACCAGGTACCTACCACTCGGACGCGCTGGCGGCGTGGCGCGGCGCGCGCGGCGTGTGCGCGCGGCTGGGCGCCTGGCGCGCGCGACACGCCGCCTCCTACTGCGACGCGCACATGCCGGCCGCGCTGCCCCGCCTTCTAGCGCCCTACGTCAGACACCAGGTACCTACCACTCGGACGCGCTGGCGGCGTGGCGCGGCGCGCGCGGCGTGTGCGCGCGGCTGGGCGCCTGGCGCGCGCGACACGCCGCCGCCTACTGCGACGCGCACATGCCGGCCGCGCTGCCCCGCCTTCTAGCGCCCTACGTCAGACACCAGGTACCTACCACTCGGACGCGCTGGCGGCGTGGCGCGGCGCGCGCGGCGTGTGCGCGCGGCTGGGCGCCTGGCGCGCGCGACACGCCGCCTCCTACTGCGACGCGCACATGCCGGCCGCGCTGCCCCGCCTTCTAGCGCCCTACGTCAGACACCAGGTACCACTCCGGACAACACTGGAAAACGACAACGGCGTCTCTACTACTCGATTAGCTCGCAATACGTATTCGCGTATCAAGTGTGAATCGAGAGTCTGGTAAACCGAACGGGATTTACGCGCGGATTTTCGAATTCGTACAGTGTATTTGCGCCGCTAACACGCGAATGTATTCGCACGACACGAGTCGTGTCGTGGCCAATTTAACACTGATAGGGGTTCGCCATCGTGTGGGCACACGCTGGCGATGTCACTTCCTTAGATACCTTTTCGATACAAAGAACATATTGACGGGACCCTCTAATTCAGCTAGCCGTACTAACTCATCGATTGTACTATTTGTAATGGTTTTAATAATAAAATTATTAGGTTCTGCATATTGAACTGGACAGCCGCAACTTTACATCGAATCAGCCGTATGCCGCTCGATAGCCGCAGGTTGCCAATTTCCGTGCTAAGATCTTCTCGATAAGGCAGATAATTATTTTCTACCACCTGACATCTATAAAAAAACAACCAATATAGAAGCTTTTTATCGTTTTCAGCTTATTTTATGGAACCCTCTTGCTGACGTAGACAATGAAGATTACGAGAAAATGGATTGGTACAAGTAAGCACACATTTATTTACTGTAAAAATTAAAACTAACACTATAGTAGGGACATTTTAAAAGGTCACATTTGAAGTCTGTCAGTTTTATCTTCATAGTGAGGTGACCAGCAGGGGTATTTTAATTCATCGGAAAAGTCTTCGGATTTGATATCAGAAACTTTTGAAAAATAATAAGGTAAATCCCTGTCCCGTTATTATTTTTTCTATGGTCAATTTAATGAGCAAAAAGACAAGTACACAATTTAACAAAAAAAAAATGCATTTATTTGGTTCATCATCATCATCAGTCTATATTAGTCCACTGCTGGACGTAGGAACGCCCTGTCTTCAGCTTGACGCATCCAGCATCTGCCAGCAGATGCTGAGTGGAGGCCATATTTGCCATAAATTCTACTGCGCACAATGAAACTATTAAATATCGCTAGTTCATATATCTTATCACTCCTAAGTTGTTGTGTATTATTATTATAGTTTTTTTAAGGAAATAAAAACATTTTTCTCTCTCTCTCTCTCTAATCTTCGCATTCGATTCAACTTATCAGCATTCAATTTTTAGAGTAACATCCCTTGTGTTTGATAAGAAAAAGGGTTAACTGACGCAACATTGTACCGACGTTCCGTTTTTTAGATCAAAAATTGTTTATTTTTAGAATGGTTTATTTATAAAAGCAAATCGTAAAATTACTCGTATCGGTCATTATTACAATAAATATGTATTCTTAATTGAAAATAGTTAAGCAATTGTGCAGTTCTTATTTTATGCCCGCTGTTACAAGGGTACGTTGTTGAATTTTTATGAATTGTCAAATGTGGCCTATTAAAATGGACTTACTATAAGCATTTATGAATACTCCACCAACAAAAAGGAAATTATAAATATTAATTTGACTGTACCTTGGTAAACGTTTATATAACTGAGATAGGCCCTACATTTCCCGCCATATAAATAAGTATTGGCTTTGACTTTCTGTAAAAAAGTACTAGCCAATCAGTAACCTCGTCCAAAGAGGAGTTGGCCAATCCGGTGTCTTCCCGCCACCGGCCGCTACGTCAGATGTACGCTTGTAGCGTCCACATCTTGTTTCTTCATTGGCGTTTAGTTTCCCGCCGAGTACAGACGTGCTACCAAATACGCAGCACGCTTTTAAAGAAATATTCCAGAAAATATTTCAAAGTGCATACAAGGATTATTGCAAAGTGCACATAGTATTCTAAAGGTTTGGTGTAAAATTGCATTACTGCGTAAGTACATTTTTCTTTGTCTACACCACTACATACCCACATTTTTTCAATAAAATGGTAATTTGCGAAATAAGTTTCGTAATTTGTTTTTGGACTAATGAGTTCATTCTATTTATATTTTTTTTGGAGACTCACGAGTCGCACACATGTCGCATAGTTAGTACGAAAGCATACGCCTTTTTACTACCTTGCACTGGACACACAGGACCGTGACATTTTTCTTATTATTTGTGCTCGAAAGCACGTGGTTATATTTGTTTTAATGACAAAAGCCGAAGCTTTTTACAACTACCTGGCATCCCATGTGCCAGTGACATAATTTTTCTTCTATTACTCCTAACTAAGATTTTAACGGTTTTTCCGTTCGATTCGTTCGAATTTATTTTGAGGTTATATGTTGCTATGTGCTAAAATACTTATTTTTCTAGCAAGGATGTAAATACGATATAATATGCAAAATTCTGACCGATGTCGTGAAAACGAGACTTGAAAGACAACTGGAGAAGGAGGTCAATTTTAGATGGTAATGGAAATAACATCGTGAGTACTTTAAAATATCGTTGTTTTGGTTATTGTGGGCCACGCAGCCACGTGGGCAACGCGTACGATGTACGATATGTTTGGTTGTCACCTGCCCGTAATTTATACGCGAATATACAAAATATGAAATGTTGAGTGTATCTGCACACTTGTGCAAATAACACGTGGCCTACACGCAATGTCGTCGGGTGGATTAATCTAATAGGTTGTCTAACCTATTCACTGCCTAACCATTGCACAGAGCAGGTGGTTTTGCAAGGGCACTGAGTGTTAATCTAGGTTGGCAAGAAAGTAACCTTTTTTTTCAGGAGCGGGTAAATACATATTTCATTGCCTATTGTTTTTGTACCAAGCAGAAGTGTAGAAAATGCAAATATAAACATGTGTCTCAAGTCCACGATTGACAAGATACATTTCAAGGATAAATACTGATATGTTCTATGTTCCTATTTTTCGATATGAGCTAAGTACCTTGATTTTTAAGCAAAACACCTCGTGCATTCTTGCAAGAATAAAAACCCCCGCAGGGTTGTTTTAACGCCCTCACAGGGCTACAATGGCTGGCGCATTGTCCTCTTCTTGTAAGTATATAATAAAACCCTCGCAGGGTTCATAACGCACCCTCGCAGGGCTGCGATGACAAAAATAAAATTCGGGCGCACCGAATATTTTTCAGTTTTAGATTATCTTGGACAAAGAATAAAACCCTCGCAGGGTTGTTTTAACGCCCTCGCAGGGCTACAACGGCTGGCGCATTGTCATCTTGCAAATATATAATAAAACCCTCGCAGGGTTCATAACGCACCCTCGCAGGGCTGCGATGACATAAATAAAATTCGGGCGCACCGAATATTTTTCAGGTTTAGATTATCTTGGACAAGGAATAAAAACCCTCGCAGGGTTGTTTAAACGCCCTCGCAGGGCTACAATGGCTGGCGCATTGTCATCTCCTTGCAAGTAAATATATAATAAAACCCTCGCAGGGTTCATAACGCACCCTCGCAGGGCTGCGATGACATAAATAAAATTCGGCCGCACCGAATATTTTTCAGCTTTAGATTATCTTGGACAAGGAATAAAAACCCTCGCAGGGTTGTTTTAATGCCCTCGCAGGGCTACAATGGCTGGCGTATTGTCATCTCCTTGCAAGTATATAATAAAACCCTCGCAGGGTTTATTACGCTCCCTCGCACGGCTGCGATGACATATAAAATTCGGGCGAACCGAATATTTTTCAGCTTTAAATTGTCTTGGACGTGATGAGCATTATTCTCGAATGAAGAGTCTTATTCAACATAAATATGTGTTTACATAAGCTTCAGAAAGGGTTGCTTGTTTGAATAAAGGAATTCATCGTGGTGGTGTATCTCCACTAGCGATGAATTCCAGGGTATCGCGTACCTACTCACAACAACTTCCAGGAAGGCTAACTATAAAAACATCGTGGTGCACCACCAACAGTGATGAAAATAAAAAGTCCAGGGTATCGCGTACCTATTGACTAGAACTTCCAGGAAGGTTAACTATTATTAAATAGAAGCATCAAAATAAAAAGTGCAGGGTATCGCGTACCTATTGACAAATGTCTTACCAATATATATGTATATGATTCGTGTATTGCATACCTATCAACAAAAGATTTGGGAGGTTCGATACCTATATACCTAGACAGAGTTTCTGTTCTTGTTAGACATTAACATTCAGAAGGAGCTGTTTAGCTGAAGGAATAATAAAATCTTCTGATAAACCGTACTTGTGACAAAAGTCATATAAGAATATCGTAAGAAACTCGGGCTGATAAGCGTGATGGGTTGATAAATTTATCGATGGGCTGATATTTTTATAGGCAAATTATAAATTGCGTATAGCAGCTGGTTGAGGTGTCATTGTGAATTAAGGGCAAGCCTAAGCCTTCGAGCTGAATTACATTCTACATAGTCTAACCCAGAGTTACTATTTTTCACACTGTATGATATGTGAACGGTAGCAGATATAAGAACCATTTGCATTCGTGAGATTTCAGGAAAGACTCTAAGGTTAACATATAAGTTATTCAGTCTACCTACAAAACTTCTCATTGACGAGAAAATTCTTTAAAATGATTAACAATTGTAGGGTAGGTACCACGAATAATTATGGAAATGAATTATAAGATAATGCTGCCCACCCGCATTAAAAATTTAGTGCCTATTATTAGAACCTTTCGTATCCCTCATTCCATCACGAATTTGAATGTTGCGTGCGTGAGATAGTTGTTAGTATGAATAAGGTAGCTTCTACCAAAAACACAATATCTTGCACAAAGTTGCCTTCAGTATCAAGATACTGTCTATCAGTGGATATGTCCACGCAAATGTATGGGTCTAGCTCACTCACTGGCCTGACCGTTTTAAGAGTACATTGTCTAAAAGACTTTACTTGTCAGACAAAAAGAAGGAGATTTGGTGAAAGTACTGGCGTTGCGGCACTAACTACCTGTATAGGCTCTGAATTGTACTCAACCCATGTCCGGATTTATGATTGTGGGAACGATAAGGGTGTGAACGATAAGAAACATTCCCGTGTTTATTTACAACTACCCTCTTCATACTTTTTATAACCGGTGGCATTTCTTGGTTATCTGTATAAAGGTGTGTACGGTAATGAACGTTCACGCGTTTATTTACAACTACCCTCATCATACTTTTTATCATAAGCGGCATTTCTGTTATCTGCTTTGTATGATAAATTGCTGAATGTATTAGACATCGCAAATACTAGTACATTTTTAGAATTAATATTTGAAACTGACATCATCATCATCATTCTTAGAAATGACCGTGAGCAATTGAGGGTTTGCGCACTATAGTAATAAAAACCTTGGAAAGTCGTCAATGTCTTCTTTTTGAACGTCAGTAAAGGACAGCCACTGTCCTTGACGTAAAGAACTGTTTATATTTTTTTTTTTTTTATAGTGTTACACTACACTATTCTTTACAAGTAAGCGATCATTGTCAGCTTCTAAACTCTAGCACTCTGTGATACATAATAAGAATAAAAGTGCATCTATATTATCGCTTCTTAAGCAATGACGTCAGATTTTCAGTAATTTGTCGTGAGATGTTTCAACATAACTACTAGTTAAGCGGAAAATTGTTCTTGTTTATTATTTTATAAACATTGTAGTACAACAGACACTACTGCATCTCAAATGAAGAGCTTGTTTTCGAGGTACATTGACAATGGGTGAGGTATTCATGCACAAGTATAATACCTACAGTGTTACCAATAACGTTGGTTCTCGAAGTAAACTTGGTTTCGCTGTCACAAGCTGCTTAGTAATCTAGGGTTTGCTAGTTACCATTATTGGTCTTAATTTGATTGATGTCTCAATAGACCTCTCTATATTAAGTACCTATATGCTCTCGGGTGAGAATTTGTAAATCTATTCGGTATGATATTCGAATAACCTTAGAAGGATACCCAGTGCGTATTTAAGAGCAAAACAAGTACCTATAGGGGAAAAAGAAAAAGATATACCTGTATTTTTAGCTATGTGTATCGGATCTAAGATTTCTTACGCTTCTACAGTGGAAATGTACACAAGTCTGATCGCAAAACTTGTAATCTAGTCCAAACATTGTGGGGAGGAAAAACCAGTTATTCAAATGTTTTATAAGAACTTCCCATAACTGGACATTTTAGATGAACATACAAAGCTTTACTATAGTTATAAAGGTTCATAAAGTACCTACTCAGGTATTACAGCGCACTGCAATAAATTGAAATGTTAATGTAACTGTTTTCCCACATGCTTTCAATTGGTTAAAACGAGTACTATATCCAGAAAATTATGAGTTAAATACCTAGTAACTACCTACTCACATCTTGGAGCAGATATTTTAGTTTTCAGTTGTGCAATGATTTATTGTCACCGAAGGTCGTACACATTGCAAAAGTTGCAAAAACTGTTTCTAAAAGAAGTTAAGCTGCTGAAGTCTTATTATACAGTTAGGTATATTGATACAATACGAACATATTTAGCAATTTATTGTTATAAGTTTATCAGTCATCAGTACCCAATCACTCGGAACATATTCATGCTGAGCTGGGCGGCCCTATTGTATGATATTGCGTGGGGTTTTGTTCAGAATTATTTATTTATTATACTAGGATCGATGGCACATTCTATCATCATCATGATAGAGTGCGATAAATTTGTTTATAAATGGTATCTCTATGATATTGATTTCAGAACCAGTCGAAACAAGACATAAATGTCTTTTAACTATTTAAGCCATCTGTTTATATATATTTTAATTGTGTTTTGGACCATACGCATTGCAGTTTTGAATGTCACAATGACTAATTTGCATTCAAAGTGATGTGGCTTACGATTATAACATTATTTAAAAAATAGTAAGTTCACATTGGCGTTGAGTGTCTTCACCACCACCAGGCGATAACAAACACGTCTCAGTTATATAAACGTTTACCAAGGTACAGTCAAATTAATAGAAGCGTTTTACATAAAATAAAACGCATATTAATTTACTTACCTTGGTAAACGTTTACATTTTAAATTCTGCCTGGTGATATTCGACGCAATGAAGAAACAAGATGTGGACGCTACAAGCGTACATCTGACGTAGCGGCCGGTGGCGGGAAGACACCGGATTGGCCAACTCCTCTTTGGACGAGGTTACTGATTGGCTAGTACTTTTTTACAGAAAGTCAAAGCCAATACTTATTTATATGGCGGGAAATGTAGGGCCTATCTCAGTTATATAAACGTTTACCAAGGTAAGTAAATTAATATGCGTTTTATTTTATGTAAAACGCTTCTATTAAATTTTTCTGCCTAGCTTGGGGCTAGATGATGCTATGTGGAATGTCCTACATTATTTATTTATTTATTCAATCAGAAATAGGCAAGCAAAACTATCCTAACAGGCAAAATAAAATAAGTGCGAAGCGCGACAAAAGCTGTTTCATTAATCATTCAGGATTGACTCGACTTTCATTGATACTTATTAGCAATAAGGCCACTTTTTGTACTGTTTTATTATTTGATAAGATTAGATATAACTTAAGTTTATTGAAGTATTGTTTTATATTTCAACTAGCGACCCGCTCCGGATTCGCACTGTTTTATTATACGTATAAACCTTCCTCTTGAAACACTATCTATTAAAAAAACACGCATCAAAATCCGTTGCGTAGTTTTAAAGATTTAAGCATACAAACGGACATAGGGAAATAGAGACAGAGGGACAGAGAAAGCGACTTTGTTTTATACTATGTAGTGTAGGTACAATAAAGTGTTTATTCATTCATTTATTCACTTATTATTAACTGATTATAAATATGTCTGTTCTACTCTTTATATTATTTTGTTGTACTCTTCAGATGTCTAATGATGTACGGCGTGCGCGTGGAGTCGACCGGCGACTCCTCTGAGTCGGAGGCCGAGGGCGGCGCCCCCGAGCCGAGCGCGCCCTCCGAGGCCGGCGTGCGCGCCGACCCGGACCTCATGCTGGTACCCACCGTGCTCAATAAGGTTGTACTGCCCAAGATTACAGGTTAGTGCCACGGGGTGCGGCGGTGGTAGGCCTCCTTTCAGATACTTCTTACATCTTACATGCTACGACTAGGACAGCGAAGGGAAGCAGCCATCGAGTCTGCCACCACCGTAGCTGGCTAATAATTAGCTCCAGAATTTTACGCCTATAATTATCTCCCTAAAAGCTAAACAGGGAAGATTTTTGAGATGAGGCAGTATGGAAGCGAGCCCGACGTATAATTTCGTTTTGATTCCTCATGATTTCTGTAAAGAATCTGTACTTGCTGCTCTCTCTCAGAAATATACCCTATTCGATGACTTCATTCGGTATATGGTTCGTAACACGCTGCGTTTTATTGTTCCAGAGATAGTGGAGAACGCATTCGACCCGATGTGCGTGCGAGCGTGCGTGCGGCTGCGCGCCGTGCTGGTGAGGGCGGGCGGAGTGCCGGGCTGCGAGCGCGCGCTGCGCCGGCTGGCGGCGGCGGCGGCGCGCCAGCTGGCGGCCGCCTTGCACGCGGACGTGTTCCTACCGACCCTACCTCCGCAGTAAGAGACGCTCACATCTAAAGGATATATCCAGTGTATCAGAGCTGGTGAGGGCGGGCGGCGCGCCGGGCTGCGAGCGCGCGCTGCGCCGGCTGGCGGCGGCGGCGGCGCGCCAGCTGGCGGCCGCCTTGCACGCGGACGTGTTCCTACCGACCCTACCTCCGCAGTAAGAGACGCTCACATCTAAAGGATATATCCAGTGTATCAGAGCTGGTGAAGGCGGGCGGAGTGCCGGGCTGCGAGCGCGCGCTGCGCCGGCTGGCGGCGGCGGTGGCGCGCCAGCTGGCGGCCGCCTTGCACGCGGACGTGTTCCTACCGACCCTACCTCCGCAGTAAGAGACGCTCACATCTAAAGGATATATCCAGTGTATCAGAGCTGGTGAAGGCGGGCGGAGTGCCGGGCTGCGAGCGCGCGCTGCGCCGGCTGGCGGCGGCGGTGGCGCGCCAGCTGGCAGCCGCCTTGCACGCGGACGTGTTCCTACCGACCCTACCTCCGCAGTAAGAGACGCTCACATCTAAAGGATATATCCAGTGTATCAGAGCTGGTGAAGGCGGGCGGAGTGCCGGGCTGCGAGCGCGCGCTGCGCCGGCTGGCGGCGGCGGTGGCGCGCCAGCTGGCGGCCGCCTTGCACGCGGACGTGTTCCTACCGACCCTACCTCCGCAGTAAGAGACGCTCACATCTAAAGGATATATCCAGTGTATCAGAGCTGGTGAAGGCGGGCGGAGTGCCGGGCTGCGAGCGCGCGCTGCGCCGGCTGGCGGCGGCGGTGGCGCGCCAGCTGGCGGCCGCCTTGCACGCGGACGTGTTCCTACCGACCCTACCTCCGCAGTAAGAGACGCTCACATCTAAAGGATATATCCAGTGTATCAGAGCTGGTGAAGGCGGGCGGAGTGCCGGGCTGCGAGCGCGCGCTGCGCCGGCTGGCGGCGGCGGTGGCGCGCCAGCTGGCAGCCGCCTTGCACGCGGACGTGTTCCTACCGACCCTACCTCCGCAGTAAGAGACGCTCACATCTAAAGGATATATCCAGTGTATCAGAGCTGGTGAAGGCGGGCGGAGTGCCGGGCTGCGAGCGCGCGCTGCGCCGGCTGGCGGCGGCGGTGGCGCGCCAGCTGGCGGCCGCCTTGCACGCGGACGTGTTCCTACCGACCCTACCTCCGCAGTAAGAGACGCTCACATCTAAAGGATATATCCAGTGTATCAGAGCTGGTGAAGGCGGGCGGAGTGCCGGGCTGCGAGCGCGCGCTGCGCCGGCTGGCGGCGGCGGTGGCGCGCCAGCTGGCAGCCGCCTTGTACGCGGACGTGTTCCTACCGACCCTACCTCCGCAGTAAGAGACGCTCACATCTAAAGGATATATCCAGTGTATCAGAGCTGGTGAAGGCGGGCGGAGTGCCGGGCTGCGAGCGCGCGCTGCGCCGGCTGGCGGTGGCGGTGGCGCGCCAGCTGGCAGCCGCCTTGCACGCGGACGTGTTCCTACCGACCCTACCTCCGCAGTAAGAGACGCTCACATCTAAAGGATATATCCAGTGTATCAGAGCTGGTGAAGGCGGGCGGAGTGCCGGGCTGCGAGCGCGCGCTGCGCCGGCTGGCGGCGGCGGTGGCGCGCCAGCTGGCAGCCGCCTTGCACGCGGACGTGTTCCTACCGACCCTACCTCCGCAGTAAGAGACGCTCACATCTAAAGGATATATCCAGTGTATCAGAGCTGGTGAAGGCGGGCGGAGTGCCGGGCTGCGAGCGCGCGCTGCGCCGGCTGGCGGCGGCGGTGGCGCGCCAGCTGGTAGCCGCCTTGCACGCGGACGTGTTCCTACCGACCCTACCTCCGCAGTAAGAGACGCTCACATCTAAAGGATATATCCAGTGTATCAGAGCTGGTGAAGGCGGGCGGAGTGCCGGGCTGCGAGCGCGCGCTGCGCCGGCTGGCGGCGGCGGTGGCGCGCCAGCTGGCAGCCGCCTTGCACGCGGACGTGTTCCTACCGACCCTACCTCCGCAGTAAGAGACGCTCACATCTAAAGGATATATCCAGTGTATCAGAGCTGGTGAAGGCGGGCGGAGTGCCGGGCTGCGAGCGCGCGCTGCGCCGGCTGGCGGCGGCGGCGGCGCGCCAGCTGGCGGCCGCCTTGCACGCAGACGTGTTCCTACCGACCCTACCTCCGCAGTAAGAGACGCTCACATCTAAAGGATATATCCAGTGTATCAGAGCTGGTGAAGGCGGGCGGAGTGCCGGGCTGCGAGCGCGCGCTGCGCCGGCTGGCGGCGGCGGCGGCGCGCCAGCTGGCGGCCGCCTTGCACGCAGACGTGTTCCTACCGACCCTACCTCCGCAGTAAGAGACGCTCACATCTAAAGGATATATCCAGTGTATCAGAGCTGGTGAAGGCGGGCGTTAAGTGTTCATAGATAATATTTTCACTTACAATTTAAGTAAACCAAATACAAATAAAGTGTTTGTTGTGTAGTTTGCTGGAGGGTCCGGGCGGCTTGTTCTGGCGGCGCTGCGTGGGCGCCGGCGTGCGGCTGCTGCGCGGCGCGCTCGCGCTCACGGCGCCGCCGCCGCTGCTGCGGAACGACAGCAACGTGCTCGCGCTCATCGGTGAGACGATCTACTCACTAATACATTACTATTCACTTGGGTGCTATCGCTGGCGCTGA
The DNA here is from genome assembly GCA_944547425.1 of Eupithecia centaureata. Taxonomy (NCBI): domain Eukaryota; kingdom Metazoa; phylum Arthropoda; class Insecta; order Lepidoptera; family Geometridae; genus Eupithecia; species Eupithecia centaureata. The sequence continues at coordinate 2,774,265 of OX155679.1, forward strand.
TTCAACAACCTCACCCATCATCACTCCGTTTGCAGAGACCCTGAGCATGGCGCTGGGCGCGGCCCCCGGGCCGTCCATGGCGTGGGCGGGCGCGGCGCTGGCGGAGACGCTCCCGCGCGCCGGCCCGCTGCGCCAGCGCGCGCTGCAGCGCCTCGCGCGGCTCGCCTCGCTGTCTCTCAGCCGGCTCGACGCCGACAACCCGCTGCACCTGTGAGTATTACTACTGCACTACTGTCACTACTACAGTAGAGAGACGCTCCCGCGCGCCGGCCCGCTGCGCCAGCGCGCGCTGCAGCGCCTCGCGCGGCTCGCCTCGCTGTCTCTCAGCCGGCTCGACGCCGACAACCCGCTGCACCTGTGAGTATTACTACTGCACTACTGTCACTACTACAGTAGAGAGACGCTCCCGCGCGCCGGCCCGCTGCGCCAGCGCGCGCTGCAGCGCCTCGCGCGGCTCGCCTCGCTGTCTCTCAGCCGGCTCGACGCCGACAACCCGCTGCACCTGTGAGTATTACTACTGCACTACTGTCACTACTACAGTAGAGAGACGCTCCCGCGCGCCGGCCCGCTGCGCCAGCGCGCGCTGCAGCGCCTCGCGCGGCTCGCCTCGCTGTCTCTCAGCCGGCTCGACGCCGACAACCCGCTGCACCTGTGAGTATTACTACTGCACTACTGTCACTACTACAGTAGAGAGACGCTCCCGCGCGCCGGCCCGCTGCGCCAGCGCGCGCTGCAGCGCCTCGCGCGGCTCGCCTCGCTGTCTCTCAGCCGGCTCGACGCCGACAACCCGCTGCACCTGTGAGTATTACTACTGCACTACTGTCACTACTACAGTAGAGAGACGCTCCCGCGCGCCGGCCCGCTGCGCCAGCGCGCGCTGCAGCGCCTCGCGCGGCTCGCCTCGCTGTCTCTCAGCCGGCTCGACGCCGACAACCCGCTGCACCTGTGAGTATTACTACTGCACTACTGTCACTACTACAGTAGAGAGACGCTCCCGCGCGCCGGCCCGCTGCGCCAGCGCGCGCTGCAGCGCCTCGCGCGGCTCGCCTCGCTGTCTCTCAGCCGGCTCGACGCCGACAACCCGCTGCACCTGTGAGTATTACTACTGCACTACTGTCACTACTACAGTAGAGAGACGCTCCCGCGCGCCGGCCCGCTGCGCCAGCGCGCGCTGCAGCGCCTCGCGCGGCTCGCCTCGCTGTCTCTCAGCCGGCTCGACGCCGACAACCCGCTGCACCTGTGAGTATTACTACTGCACTACTGTCACTACTACAGTAGAGAGACGCTCCCGCGCGCCGGCCCGCTGCGCCAGCGCGCGCTGCAGCGCCTCGCGCGGCTCGCCTCGCTGTCTCTCAGCCGGCTCGACGCCGACAACCCGCTGCACCTGTGAGTATTACTACTGCACTACTGTCACTACTACAGTAGAGAGACGCTCCCGCGCGCCGGCCCGCTGCGCCAGCGCGCGCTGCAGCGCCTCGCGCGGCTCGCCTCGCTGTCTCTCAGCCGGCTCGACGCCGACAACCCGCTGCACCTGTGAGTATTACTACTGCACTACTGTCACTACTACCTCGTGTGTTCATAAGTCTTGAGACACAGTAAAACTAAAATATTTTTGGAGCTAAGTTGAGTATTCATTTATTGGATATTAAAATTAAAACTACTGACATCTAGATCTGTATTTAAAAATATCATTCAAAATGGCCTCCTTTGCATTCAATGCAGGTCTTCAAACGCGTGCGCCATTCATCTACGGCGGCACGAATCTTTTCAATGGGAATCCGTTTCGAGTCTTTAATAAGGGCTCGCTTGAGAGAATCCAGGTTCTGCATGCCCTCAGCTCCAATTCCGTCCATAAAGAATGATCCAAAGGATTCAAGTCAGGGCTTGACGAGGGCCAATCTTCGCTCCGAATGAAGCCTGGCAAATTGGCCTCCAGCCAACGTTGGGTAGTCTTAGCTTTATGGGAGGGAGCAGAGTCCTGTTGGAAAACCCAGTATTTTCCAGCGAATAGCGTATCATTTAATGGTTTAACCACCGCTTCCAATATGTCGGTTTGGTAATTTTGTGCCCTCACCTTGACGCCTTGCTGGCAAAAATGAAGCGAAGTGGCCCCCTCGTAGGAAACACCCCACCAAACCATCACACTTGCTGGATGATGAGTGCGCTGGACATTGCGTACAGATGGCTGGACGTCCTTTGAACTTCTGGCGTAAACCTTATTGTTCTGCCGGTTAAACTTTTCTTCAACCGTGAAGATCTTTTCATCGGTAAACAGGATATTTTTTGGATCGTGTCTCTTCAATAGGTTCCGACATCGTTCCAGTCGCAATTTGCGAAGACTCTCGTTTAAATAATGCACTTTCCTTCGACTGTAGGCCTTTAGTTTAAGATTATATTTAAATATCCTGTTCTGTTCACCGATATTCGCGAAATGTTGGTCTGCAGAGCTAATTTCTTTTGAGTCCGGCAAGGGTTGCGACGAATTCGCTCTCTGATTACTTTGATGTTGGCGGGCGTCCTTACAGACCGCGGGCGGCCACATCTTCCACGGTCTTCTAAAGAGCCAGTCTCCTTGTACCTCTTTATACACAAAGCTCCGACTACATCCCAAACTTTGGATTTCACTAAAAACTTGCATTGGTTTTTTTCCTGCTTGAAACAGTGAAATTACAGTCACACGCAAATCTTTTGTTGGCGCCATTTTTTTTTTTTTTTTTTTTTTTTAATGGCAATTTTGTTCCTCTTTTGGGTTTTGAGGAAACTTTTGCCAACTTCACGTACTAGTACATGGATACAGGCTTTAAAAATATAACAAAGTTAAGAAATTAAAATTAACAAACTCGTAAGGGTTTAACCTATCAGTAAGCATATAATACAAACAGAACTAAGAAGTAATAAAGTACAAATTTACATCTACAATGTTTATAAAAGGTATACACTACATTACACGCTATAGCTTAATATCATGAATAGTTAAATACTTTATAATTGCACTTGTATTTTCTTTTATAACTAGAGAAAGGAGAGAGGGTAAATTAGATGGAAGAGGAGCTTTATAATGAACTAAGAGATCATACAAAGAAGGAGATAAATATCTAGGACAGCAGAACAACAGATGAGCAATTGTTCCTTCTTCCAGACCACATTCACAGATGGATGAGTCCCTGACTCTTATTTTGTGTAAATGAACAGGAGACGAGCAATGACCAATACGCATTCTGGATAATGTTGAAGAGATTTGTTTAGAAGTTTTTATTCTTGCGTACCATGGCCGAAAAGCTATTAACGGTTGAATCTGATACAAGTGATTACCTTTATATCTACTAGAACTGGACCAATACGAATTCCATGCCTTTTCTAAATCCTGTTTGGCAATGGAAACAATATCATGAGGGTAACTTGAAAACTGACTCATATCACCATGTAAAACAGCTGATTTAGCCAAAAGGTCAACTAGTTCATTCCCTTCAATTCCCCTGTGCCCAGGAATCCAGGCCAGGGAGACCTTTAAATTATCGTCATGACAAAGCCTCAGCAAGTGTTTAGAAAGCAAAGATATAGGACAAGTTATAGCTGCTTTACCAAAAGGGTTTGCAAGCAAAAGTTGCAAACTACTTTTGGAATCTGTAAAAACTGTAATTTTTACAGATTCCAAAAGTAGTTTGCAACTTTTGCTTAATTAGACAAATTATTATCTTTAATAAACTTAATACATTCTAGAATTGCTAAGCTTTCACCCGAAAAATTAGAACTGTAATGAGGGTATTTAAATAGGCGAGAAATGTTGGAATTTAAATGCAGAAATGCTGCACCAACAGAACTGTTTATATCCAATTTAGAAGCATCTGTGAAGAAAATTTCAGAATACGGCCAGGCATCGTTTATTATTTGATTAAATTTCGAATTAGGATCTAAAGTATTTTTGTCAATTCCCACAGAAATCCTAACATCAGGTTGGACGATTTTAGATGAATAATCGTACAAAAATAATGGATGAACTGAAAATCTCTCCACCCGAAATCTAATCGAGATAAATTTTCTATAGCTTTTTACTATAGGAGGCAAGTCTTTATGTTTCCAATAAGCATTGTAAGAATGTGTATAAGAATTTAATAGATTTAATTTCGGAAACAAGGGGTGATTTGCAAACACGCTTATTTTGAAAATAAACCTATCAGCAAGATACTGACGTCTCAGCCTAAGAGGGGGGTCAGCACTTTCAACTTGAAGAGCATTAGTAGGAGAAGATTTCATAGCGCCCAGCACAACTCTAAGAGCTTTCGCTTGGCATACGTCTAATTTCTTCAACACTTTCTTGCTGCCAGGGACAAGCAAGAATGAGCCAAAATCAAAATGACTCCTTACAACTGCATTATATAATAATCTTAAGGAATATGGATGCGCACCCCACCAAACCCCAGCTAGACATCGCATGACATTGATCCCTTGTTCACTCTTACTCAAAATCTGTTTTGAGTGAGCTATACCATTCAATTTCGAGTCAAATATTTTACCAAGGAATTTCACTTCCTTGACAGTCGGAATGACAGTTCCATTACAGGAAATTTTAATAAAAGGAATAAGTCTTCGTCGAGATTAAATACAAATGGAGCTTTTAGATGCCGAGAGGGAGAGGTTATGGGTAACCAGCCACTCAGACAGAATGGTAATACCTTGTTCCACTTTGTTGGCAGCTAGGATCACAGAAGGGTCAGCACAATATATAAGCAAATCGTCCGCATACTGAAGAATTCTACAAACTGAAGTGACAGGGGCTTCAATTCCAGCAGTGTAGACATCATACAAAAGAGGACTAAGGACTGATCCCTGAGGAAGTCCCTTCCAAATTATCCTATCACATTCGCTCACACCTTGGAGGCGAATTGAAATTTGTCTACCAGAAAGCAAATTAAAAATGAAATTCGTTATCTTATGGGGAATTCCTAGACTCTGAAGTTTTTGCCTAAGAATACAAAGATCAACATTATCGTAGGCCGCAGAAATATCCAAAAAGCCAGCCACGACAGACTCCTTTCTACTAAGAGATAGTTGGATGTCAGTAGTGAAAATGGCTTGACTGTCAGTAATACTTTTTCCTTTTCTAAAACCATACTGAGTACCCGATAAAAGAGAATTATGTTCTAAAAACCACTCAAGGCGGTTTTTAATTAAATATTCTATTATTTTAGGGATAGTAGAAGATAAAGCAATCGGACGATATGATGCAGCAGATTGATTATCTTTACCAGGTTTACAAATTGGGATTATTATCTGATGTTTCCAAGTCTTTGGAATAATACCTGAATCTACAACCATATTTATAAGAATAAGAAAATATTTTAAGGTAGCTTCATTGGAGTTTGATAAAAATGAGTATGGAATGCCATCTGCACCAGGAGCTGAGTCCTTGACACGATTTAAAACTAATTTTAATTCCGAAAAAAGAAAAGGAAAGCCTAAAGTAAAATCACAATTATTGCTGGTATTAAATAAATAAGGTTTGGGAATCTGATTACTGTTTGGAACCCAAGGAGGGGCCAACTTATTCATGAAGTCGTTAACCCATGAAATAGAATAAGAAGAAATTGAATGATGACATCTACGGGAAGATCTAAAACGCCTAATGTTCTCCCAAACAATAGAAGAAGGCGACTGTGGAGAAATTGAGGAACAAAAATTACGCCAACCCTTTAACTTCTTTTTTTTTAATAATCTCTTAGTAGCAGCATTAACATTTTTAAAATATATGAAGTTCTCTAAAGTTACTAATCGATCGCAGGCAAGCTCAGCAACTTTCCTACGATTAATAGCATCAGTGCAGTCTGCATCCCACCAAGGAGGAGATGGAATTTTGCCTAGTGATGAATTCTTTTTTTTTGAAACTAACCTCAGCAGCTTCAACAATGAATTTAGAAAAAGATTTACAACAGTGAACTAGATTGGAAAAATTGGGCAAGGAAAGAGATTCAATTTTCTTATCAAGTTTATGAGAAAAAGAATCCCACTTATCCTTATTTATTATAAACGGAAATAGAGGGGGAAGGATAGGAATTACTGTATTTTGATAAGGAAATGAAACAATTATAGGATAATGGTCCGAACCATATGAATATGATGATCTGGACCAAGATAAAAGACTAGCTAATGAGGAGGAACAAAAAGATAAATCAACAAAGCTATGATTAGCTCCAGGAGGAGTTCTGCGTGTAGGAGAACCATCATTCAATACACACAAATTAAAATCCTCTAAGATACCCAAGAGTTGGAAACTAAAAGGATGGTCAGTAGGAGCACCCCACAATTGATTATGACAGTTGAAGTCACCCAATAACACTAGTGGATGAGGAATGGCAGCAAGAAAGGAAAAAAGAATAGGAATAACAGCCCTTTTTCTTTCCGGGATGTAAACAGAAACGTAAGATATATTATTAAACCTAAGAGCAACTATATTGAGTAAATTACTTGAATTTTGAATAGGAATTCGAGAAAAAGGAAGATTATTTTTAATAAAAAGGGCGCTACCGCCCCAACCATCATCTCTGTCATCTCGGAGAGTAGTATAACCTGGGATACTAAAAAAGGAGCCCGGTTTCAACCACGTCTCCGAGACAGCAGAGATAAATGGCTTATGAAGGTTGAAAAGATAATGTAGTTCAGCCTTATGCTGAACCACACTTCTACTGTTCCATTGGAGGACTGCATCCTCCATGCTTGACTATATTTACAAGTGTTGTAGAAATTGAGTTTATCATGTTAATGGCAACGTGGTTCGGTATATCGGCTTGAAGGATGATGCTTGTCAGAGATGAAATGAGTTTGGTGATTGTGTCAGGTGAGATGTTAATGTCATTTTCATTACAAGAGGATGGATCTATGAGGTTCTTGTTTTTACCTTGGATAGCACAGCCATTAGCAGGAGCAGGAATAGCTAGGGAGTTTATTAGCTCCGCATGGGACTGTTGGTCATAGCCCTGCACTAATGGCTGGCGAGGACGAGCAGGTCGTGTAATAGATTTTCTATATGAATTGGTTTGGGTGATGAGTTGAGAGCTACTTGGTTTTACTGAACTATTCAGGTGCGATGGAGTGGAAAGAACATCCGCAAATGACTTTCTCGATTGAGGCACAGCTTTTGCCGACTCAATATAAGAAATGTTGTTGTTTGACATGTGATGTTTAATGTTAACTTGCCTCACATATTCTGGGCAAGACTTATTTGTAGCATAGTGGGGACCAGAACAGTACATACACAAGGCTTCTGATTCCAATACAGGGCACGAGTCACCAGAATGAAGATCAGAGCACTTGAAGCATTTGGGCTTTGATCGACATTGGTTTTTAGTATGCCCAAACTTGCAGCAATTATAACACTGTATTGTCGGATAAATGTATTGTTCCACCCGTAACAACAGCAGGAAACTTCCTTAGGCAGGACCTGGCCATCAAAAGTGACTACTACTGTCTGAGTAGGCACCCAGCTTGTGCCCTCGTTAACGACAACTTTTTTATTCAGTCTCCTAGTTTTGATAATGTGGCCTACGCCTGAAGGGCAGCTGATGGCTTCGACTATCTCCTCATGCGTCCACTCAGCAGGGATACCTTTAATGATCCCAGTCCGGGAAACGTTATGAGAGGGAATGTACACCCTATATTTGTTTGCTAACATGTCACTGACCATAAACAAATTTGCCTCTTCGGCAGAGTTAAACTTGACCTCTAGGCGATTACGGCCTATTTTTTTAATGCCATTTTTCAATACTGACATACACTTATTTTTATATAAGTAAGCACCAAACTTAAGAGGGTGGAGGGTAGTACCTAAGTTACCCGGGACCCCTGAAACATTTTCCTCAGATGATTGTCCAACTAGTTCTACATAAACTATAAAAGGGCCGCAGTCTGAGGCCTCATAGCTGTTCCTAGTAATAGGAGTAAATTTCCTAACTGTATCATGAGTCATGGGCACAGGTGAATTATTCATGGGAGCAGACTTAAAAACATCCGGAGAGACAAGGTCGGACATAACACGGTCAGCAATAGATGATTTAGATGCTAACTTTAAAGATGGAGAAATGTTTGCTGGTTTCAATGGAGTTTTTGAAATTTTTTGTAATTTCCTATCTTTTTTCTTTGAAGGAGCAACAGCCCTTCCATGATGATTAGATGCTCTTAAGAAGTCATCTCGTTTTGACTTTACTACAACTTCCTCAACATATTCGGATGCCTCAAAAAATTCAGGAGTTGATGTTGGAGAGGCCAAAATTATCCCAGGAGGGAGATCCAATTCAAACTCCAGTTGCCCGGAGTCCAAAGGGACCTCCATCTTGGTACATCAAGAAAAAACAAAAGAACTCACCATGCAAAAAGAAATTTTACAAAATCACTCACAAAACAAACTATATACACAATCAGCTAATAAACACGAATTACTTTTAATTTACAAACATAAATCTACAAATTTACATCAAAGCTACTATAGATACAACCCAAATAAATTTAAAATTCCCGCACAAAGAAAAATCGCATGTACTTCGCACGAGTCAGAAGGCAGAAAAAACTTGGCGCCATTTTCACGGAGAATGAAACAAATATTCAAATCTTAGATTCAAATGTATATTTTTTCTGATTCAAAACATTCGAAATTTAAATTTTAAAAGTTTAAAAAAGGTTGCATGAATTACTTTCTTTTTAAATTAATTAAATAAGTTCGTCTCAAAACTTATCACTTAACACACGAGGTACAGTAGAGAGACGCTCCCGCGCGCCGGCCCGTATATAATAAATTAATAATGAATCCGTTATAATTATCTAGTAAGAAAAAATATTAAGTTGTATTTCGCCTAACATTATTTCAACTCTAATAATAATTTAATTCTCTAGCTCATCTAGAAATTCTATAAGGACGATATTAGCCCAGTCTACCTTGAAATTTACGTGTGTCTTTGTATATTATATTGGATCTTTATTACCTTTACAGGAAAGCCATTGAGCAAGCTCGGGCTGTGTTAGCGGAAGCGAAAGCAGCAGTATGATATCGACTACTAGCCATCCGGCTGACCGCCATGAGCATCGCGACGAAATAAACCATTACTAAAAGTATTCAAACAGAATTTAGTTGATGCGACATAAAGTGGGATAGGAATAGTGAAAATCATGTGAAGATGAAGATGTACTTTTTGGTTGTGTATCAGATTGAATCCGTTAATAAATGAACAATTTTGCTAGTAATTTCATATTTCTAGCTTGTTTTGTGTAACTATTTTGTAAATAAGTAAGAATGACATTGAATTACATAACTTGCATTAAACAGTTGTTTCAATTATCACTTCATAATATAAAACAAAGTCGCTTCCCGCCGTCTGTCCCTATGAATGCCTAGATCTTAAAAACTACGCAACGTATTGTAATATATAAGCTGTTTTTTAATAGATTCAAGAGGGTTGTTTATATGTAAATACACCCGTGCGAAAGCGGCGGGTCGCTAGTTTATAATCACTACATAGTATAAAACAGTCGCTTTCTCTGTCCCTATGTATGCTTAAATCTTTAAAACTACGCAACGGATTTTGTTGCTGTTTTGTTTAATAGATAGTGATTCAAGAGAGTGGTTTATATGTAAACTAGCGACCCGCCGCGGCTTCGCACGGGTTTATTATTGAAAAATTTAATTCAAGCCCTCAACCAAAACGGAGAAAAGTAGACAGAGAGAAGGATAACTTTTTATTAAATAAAATCGCGTTTGCAATTATTGTCAGAAGATATAACAGTAAATCATTTTCTCGTTTTTTTTAAATTTGCTGCTAATAGGTACCTAATAAACTAATAATAGGTAGGTAGGTAATATCTCCACGCCGCCGCCGCGCCGCGCTGCCCGCCTCTCTTGACCTCGACTATGAAATGAATTCGCTTAGCCTAGCCGGCCCATGGTATACAGAGTGTCCCATAATGAGTGGATAACCTGAAAGGTGTTTAGGCGGCAAGTCAAGGCCATGTTTTAGATGTACATGGCATCTTAGGTTTCCATATCTTTTTTTTAACCACAGCAGCTCAAACTTTGCATATTATAATAAAATGAAAAATTAAAATTTTCTACTTAAAACCTAAATATTTGAAACGGTGTTCAAAAAAGCTGTTTTTCTTTATTATATTCCAAAAACAAGAATTTAAAAATTGTGGGCACAAAGACCAAAAATTTTTTTTTCTAAATTTACAAAATGTTAAATATTTTCCAAACGGATCAAGTTAAAAAAATTAAAAATGTTTCTGATAGGCCTTATCTTGCCGCATAAGCACCAGGTTTTCCACTCATTATGGGACACCCTGTATATAATATGTATGTAGGTACTAGATACCATGAATTACTTGAAGTTTCTACAACACTAATAAGAACCAAGACAATGTTGCCATTAATAAACCTTGATGTCTGTTAAAAATTTATTAAGTTGCCATTAACAAAAAAATATTTCATTTCTTTGTTTCATGCAGTTCTCTGAATGACGCTTCTAATATTCGCATATAGGTAATTCAAATTGAATGAAACATTTGATCAAGCACATGATGTTGCTCCTCCCAGAAGTCATTTTCAGCTGTCCATAGTGATGCTCATATTTTCCCACTGAGATGATTTACAACTTTCAGCATATTGTATACAAGCTTTCATCTTGATTCTTCAACCTTTATAAGTGTTAGTTTTATAGATCCCTCTATATCTCTATGGATTCTAATTCGAACTGAAGCACCCACGCACTGTGATTCCTTTGATTCTGTCATGAACACCATACCATCAACAAAGCTGTTAGCCCTGCTGGTGGAAATCCACTTCATATCTCTCATCAACTCTATATTGTAGGAACACAGAATAGCATTTGCTGTTCCATCTTTGGTTATAGGGAGAGGGATTGTATCTATTGTAGCTCTGTTGTTAGGGTATGAACAAATGTTGACAGGCTCTGTTAATGGCACATATTTCATCGTACTGTAGTCTATAAAATAGTTCACGTTAACACTATACTTGTTCACAAATTCTGCCATTCTAAATTGACTGACATTAGCATCGAAAATAGTGTTGTTAATGTCCATCCAATGGCTACTGACTGCCTGCCCAACAATCCACAAATTTGCTGGGATAAATAACCCATCTGCATGAAGATGTTTGTTTTTCATAATGCCACAAATTTGACTAAGGCGAGTATCAATATCCCCTCCTAGTTCTAAGTAATGGGCGAATATAGCATGATACTTCTCATCATTTAAATTGTCAACAGTCCATTTATTACCAACTAAAATTGTCACTTTTGCAAGAGGTATGTTGTTTTTCTTAAAGACATCAATAAAGAACTTTTTATCATGTTCATTTTTAGCACAGCAGAGGAGCGACGATGCACCACGTTTCATTAAGAGCATTCCAAACACTGGAAAAGTGCATAAATCTGCAATGCTTGTTTGAGACATATCTACTATTTGTCCTAAAAATACAGTTGCCATGGGAATGCCACTTATAATAGTTTTTATATAGTCCTCGTCATTCAAGAATCTCACTAATTCCGGAGATACTCTGGTAATTTTGGTATTGCTTCTTGGTTTCAATTTAAAACATCCACCATTCATGAGGAATTCAAGCTTGATTGAATCCCCAATCTTAACATGGGTAGGTGTTTCATCAAAAAACACTGCTTGCTGCCAGGCATTAGCTCTGGACTCAGCTGTCGGATCTGTGGTAATGATAATTGTGTCTGTCAAGTATAAATTGAACCAGCCTATGACAACATTACAAATTCCATCTTCAATAACTTTAAGTTCCACCTCATAGGGCTCAGTTCGGTTGAGATGATTCTCAATATTTTTTAAATCATTGAAATTGACTTCAAGAACAGATTCAGGTTTTGTTAAGTACTTTATATCCCTCTGAAGGTGAATATCTTCACAATCATAAGTCTCATCTGGAGCCAGAACATGTACATTCTTTTTCTGAATATTCAAAAACTTTTTTGCTTCTGTTCCCAACTGGTATCTTGCATATAAATGGTGACACTGAGCTCCAACAACAAAAAATTCAGCTCTGCCTGGTATGACTCTAGCATGTTCAGATAGCAAGTTGGACCAGGCGTGTTGCAGCATTTGTAGAACATGCTCTCCGAACAGCCCTGCATCAAACATCTCTGTGAGCAGGAGAGATGCTTTGCCTTTCAAATCATGACTATTCATACTTGTAGACATCTTATTTACTATCTTTATACCTTTTATTATTTTGTTGTGGTACAAAATAGTGTTTGCCAGTTCTGTCATAGTTTCTGATCCATCACAAGCCACAATATTGCTGGCCCCAGCTTCATGAGCATATATTGATAATAGTCCAGTTCCCGTGCCAACATCTAAAATCTTGTTGTCTTGAGGCACTTGCTGGACCACTTGCTGGATGGCTTGCCTGTAGGCTTCATTGCGGAGATTGTCATTCAACATCCTGAAGTGCCACCTCTCTACAAGCATATTTTTAGCAGAGTTCAGGGTTTTCTCTACAGAAATGCGATTGGGATGTACCCTAAGTACTTTTTCAAAATGTGCTGAAGCTTCTTTGAAGAAACCGAGTATCAAGAGATATTTTCCGATATCATTGCACAGGTCGAGGCACTCTGGATATATTTGTGAAGCTTTTTCAAAGTTGAGGAGGATTTCTTCTGAGCGGCCCCTCTCTAACATCTCACTGTTGTATTTGTCGAGAACGTGGCGGAATTCAGCACGGTGTCGCGAGGCTAGCTCTGGGTTCTGATTAAAAGCCACTTGGAAAACCTCAAAGGCTTTGCTATACAACTCAGCACCCTTCAAAGCCCGAGCCAGTCCAATGTAGTTAGTCGACGTCATTGTGTTTGGCTTGAATTTCAATAAAAACACAGATTTATAAGCATAGTAGTACAAAATAATAGTCACAAAATTCCGCGAGAAAGCAAATCAACCAAATCAAATAAATCTAGTTCTAGTTCTTCTTGGATGCTGGCTCTGCGTCAGCATAGACGCAATTTTGCCAAAATAACCAACAAACAAGCAAGCTTAGCCAAATCTGTGGGAACAACAAGCGAACAAGAAACGTCTATTTGTCCGACTGTAAGGGATTGCTGTAGGGAGAAGTAGTTGCAATTTTTAATGAATTTGAATAAAAAAACCGATTTATATGGAATTTGGTACAGAGATAGTCTCTAGCTAGAGCCTGAGAATGGATATAGGCCACAGATTACCCCCTGTGATATAGGCTGATTATTAATGTGAAAAAAGGATTGCAAGTGGTTTTAATATAGGGGTATTTGAATGTTTGTATGAAGTTTCGTCGAAAAATATTTTTTTGGCTTTAAATCATCACTACATAGTATAAAACAAAGTCGCTTTTTCTGTCCCTATATCATTATGTCCCTTTGACTGCTTAAATCTTTAAAACTAAACAACGGATTTTGATGCGGTTTTTTTTAATAGAAAGAGTGATTCAAGAGGAAGGTTTATACGTATAATAACCGTGCGAAGCCGGGGCAGGTCGCTAGTTAAATATATAATAATACCTACGTACCTTTATGACATTCAAAGATTGTAAAATAAACGTTAACGTAACGTTTTTTTTCATCCTACTTTAGAGTGCATTTCGACTCGAGAGGATCTCGTAAAAATTCTTCAATCCATCGGAATTCGAATCGAACTTCGTATGTACCTGAAGTACAATTATGAATTCATTATTAAATTATAGAAAAAGCATGGAAATCTCTGAGATCCCGCCCGATGTTGTCTGAGAACTCCTCATTAATAGTTTATTAGTAATTTTAGTACTTTCACCTCGGAATTCGAGATACCCAGCTGTAAGTCTGTTTTGACCGGGGAGGCATCGGTTGACCTGAAGTGATGTGACCGCGCGTTCTCCGCCCTCTATCTCGAAAACAGTTCACGTCTAATAAAATATTTAAATTTGTAGAGAATTTTGTATTCTACAATATTGATAATAAGTACAAATAGCAAAAAACCCATGGGAAATGAGATATTTACAAAAAAAAGCGCAGAAAACTGATTTTTGTGACCTTTGACCTTGAAATTTAATAGTTGCGCACACCCTACCATATGTAGGTTTTGAGACAACTTTTAGGGTGCCAATCACAGAAAAAGGATTTATTAATCCTTTTTCTGTGGTGCCAATATACAAGTATTTACAGACTTACAGCTGGGTATGTCGAATTCCGAGATTCTTACCAAATTTAAGCTTAAATGACTGGACTATAACCGTAGTTTCGTTCGACAAAGTCATTAGCTTTCAGTTTACCTACCTAGCTTATAATGTTGTTTATCAATGTCTTTTTTATCCACCAGCTGCATACTGGCTTAAACTACCTTGATTGAGGGAGACCTAAGATCAAGTATTACTATGTTTGTTACTATACTTGATCTTAGGGGGAGACACATTCAACAATGGAAAGCTACATATGGATAGGATTATAGGCCATCTATACCATAATTCATTTCTATTAAGTAATCCCTTAATTTAACATTGTTAACAAATTCATTAGAGTAAGAATGTAGGTACTTTATACATTCACCTGATCAACGACTTGAGGAATAAGGAACAAGTTTATTTGCCTGCCTATTAATTAATTGACATACGTTTCTACCATTAACTACCTATGAAGGTACCACCTAAGTATAATTATTTTTTCATACTTTTTGCCACAAACTTATTTTATGAGTAAATTGAAACACATATAAAAGAATACAGACATTTTATTCTGTTATCAGAACTGATGACCACAATCCACATTTGAGTTTAGTTGCTTTTTTACAATGAAAAGATTTTTTGAAACTTTGAACAACTGGATGCTTATCTGTTGTAAGCCCCAACTGTCCATATTTATTGTTACCAGTTGTCCAAACTGTGTTGTCCTCTAATAAAATAGCTGAATGTCTTGAGCCACAAGCTACATCTTTTACATTTTTCATAATTTCCACACCATCCTCAAAGATGTTCACTAAAGATGGAACAGCACAACTTTTCAGTTCCTTCTGTTTATCCAAGATCCCCAGCTGACCAGTGTCATTCCATCCCCAAGTGTACAAGTCCCCAAATTCACTAAGTGCAAACGAATGCCAGCCTCCAGCTGCTATTTTTGTAATTTTTATGCCACCAAGAGCCTCGATGAGTGTAGGTGCATCAAGAATATTTACATCACCATGGCCAAGCTGTAATCTCCTGTAAAATAGAAAACATTTATAAATTATACTTTTTTGTTTTTGTTCACAGATGTAAATATGTTTCTGAGCATCACTCACCGTCCATTGCCCCATGTGTAGACATCCCCAGTGTCTGTTAGCAATATACAGTGTTCATATCCACATTGCACATCGATTACCTTTCCAGTGCAGTGGCTTGTATCAACATAAGTAGGCAACAAGCCTTGATATACCACGCCTTCAGTAGTTAGGAATACAAATGTGTCATTGCATGCAGCCACTTTTAGAATGTTATCTTCTTTTTTTTGCTTTTTAGGCTCCTTTTCAAAGGGAATTTCTGTGTCCAACTTCACTCTTTTAACATCATCTTGATGTTCTAAACTGATTGACCAGATCGTATTTGTGGTTTTATTGACTACAACTAGCCTGTAGTCATTGCCAACTACTGATAAACAAGAATGCTTGCATTCATCAGGAAATATCAGTTCCTGACATTGGTTTTCTAAACCATTCCAGGCTCCAATAGCATAGAATTCATTGTTGCTTTGTACTATGTTGTAAGACCAACAAATGTGAACTATTCTTGAATTTTTATCATAGACCTTTCCTAAGATATCACTAAATCCGTCAATTATGTTTTCCTTTGCCATCCACTGCCCAAACAAATTGCTGCCGGTTACATGGTACATGATAAGGTTCTTCTCATTCCATTCCAGCAACAAGCACACAAAACCACAAACTTATCAATGATAAAAATAAATAAAACACGATAGCAACGCAACCAAGGCAATAGCTATTTCACCCACCGGCTGGCAGCAGGCTTAAGAAACCGAAATTACAGAAAGTTGTCGGTTTCCGGCAAAGAGCTAGAAATTATGAGAAGAATCAGGTACAAAAGAGTTCCATTTTAAAGAATCCCTAAATTTTACAAGGTTCCGGTTAAAAAAAAACTCGTAACTCGTTTCGGGAGTTGGGACTACCTAATATTTATTAGAAATAATTTCTAGCTCTATGATGTGGGTACAATAGCTGTTTACAGCCGTACAGCCTTATAATACCTTTGGTACAGCCACGTTCTAGCAAAACCATACACATATTTTAAGATAAACCTTAAGTGTAGCTTAAGCTTAAAACTTGGAAGTTTTTATATTTTTGACTCATATTTTTGACTTCCGGAAATATGGCTGATCAGTATATAAAGACGTGTACGTGCAACTACTATGGAAGTAATAAGTACTACGTACAACATACATACATAAGGAAATAAAATAAAATTCAATCAAGGTAATATTCCGTAATGGCTTTCGCCATACTAAATGGTCAAATGAAATTAAAAATAAAACTAAGCTCACTTTTGAATGAAGAATTAAAATGATCGGAGCATTCTCTTTCGTTCGTCGTTCTCCTTCACTCTCTCGGAGGAAGAATCAAAGTTCACTCTGGTCTGGTTTTGTCTCTCTCTAACTCGAAAGTCTCTTTCATTATTTTCACAGAGTAAAAATAATCTTTCGTTGCGAACGGCTTTGGAAGAGAAATGCCGGTGAAAATTATTTTTTTAGTTTTCGATACTTATTGAACTAGTAACATAAACTTTTAAGTTCTACATACTATCTTTAAGAATCCTACCTTTATTATGAGCTAACCTCAGAAGTGCTTCTTTTGTAGTTGTAAATGTGATGTTAGAATGAAATGCAGGCTTGTGAGAGCAAATCAATATGGCCCTCAAACTTGGAAAATGTAGGCTTTGCCTCAAACTCGGGGACTTCTTCTCTATCTTCGCCTCGGATAACAATGTCCAACTATCTGAAATGGTCATGGCATGTTCCAGGATAAAGGTATGTAGGCTGTAGGCCATAAACCTCTGAAGAGAATCGTCTTCTTGATTGCAATCCTATTCTTCGGTCGGAACCAAGATCTCTCTTGTGCCTCGATAAAGTTACAGAATCGAAACACATAACAAGTCCGAACGTAGAACTACCGTTCTCGTGGTTCACATGCCCATTGAGTACGGAATTTAGCCAAAACAAACCCAAGTTTCTGATGTGAATCATAGAAAGATCATAATCAAAGATGAAGATTACTTACCAGGATATAAACCATGAATCGATCTGACCCAAGTAATAGAAAGTAGATATAAATAAATGTTTAGATATCTGTACATTGTAATATTGTTGGTGAAAGCGACCTCCAGTGCAATGGGCGAAGTTCAGCCTGAATATCTGAACTTGCGGGTTCGATTTCCGCCCCGTGACATGTGTTTTTAATGTTCTCAGGATTGTTCAGGGCATTGCTCGTGATTTGCATGCATTTGCCGGTGCAAAAAGTAGCCCTTATCCAGGCTTAGATCGAGTTCTATGCAAAATTTCATACACATTTTTTGATAGTTTTGTACTGAATATGTAACCAATATTTAACATATTTAAAATATAAGTATGATCTGGTACCCAAAACTCAAGATCTGCTTACTTTGGAACTATAGTAGTCATCATGACATGACATGACGACCGATGTGGCGCTGTGGGCGAAGGTCGCCTGCGACGCAGGAGGTTGCGGGTTCGATTCCCGCCTCGGAACAAATTTGTGTACGATCTGCAGAAATTAGTTTCATTGGTCTGGGTGTTTAATATGTACAATAAAAAATATCTATCTATGCATACAATGTATTAAATGTATCAGTTATCTAGTATCCATAACACAAGCTTTGAGTAGCTTACTTTGAGGCTAGATGGTGCTGTGTGGATTGTCCAGCATCATTTATTTATTTATTATTTTATTTATCATGCATGTAAAATGATACGAACACATGAAATCAGCTGTTAGATAGAATAAATATCTACTAGGTATTAGATTTGTTTCTTTGTTAAATATAATGTTAAATAGAATTTGAAAATCATTTGGTTAAGTTTGGACTAGTATTCAAAATTTAGGATCAGATGCTATGATAATTTTAAAGCTAATAAACAGCCTTATTGAACAGGGAGCGACATTTGATATCATGCTGCATGTTAGCTTAGAAAGATAGTCTTTTCATGAGGATCATATACATACAGCACAGCAAAAAAAAACAACTGTAACTATTTGTAAGGTACTCATATTATGAAGTTAAGCACCTGCTTATACCTATATATGCAATAAAAAAATAGAAAACCTACACATAATCTATATATATATAAAAATGAATCCCTATTTCCCTTGGTCACGGCATCACGCCTGGACCGATTTCGCTAATTCTTTTTTTGTTCTGTTCGTTATTACCAGGAGAAGGTTCTTATGAAAAAAAAAATTAAGAAAATTACGCGGAAAATTCTAATTTTTCATAAATTAGGGTAGGACAACGTCTGTCGGGTCAGCTAGTACATAATAGTTGTGTTAGCCTAAGGTGGCAAACTAGCCAAAATTAATGGATTTGTTAGTTATACAAGACCATTCCTAGGAGATCATCCATAACTTTTTGAGATATTCTGAACTGCATTCACAGATTTTAGAAAATTTATACAGTCAACAAGATAATTGTTAATTTACACAAAACTTTCAGATGCTAATCAATCCCGTTTCTTAAAAATCAAGTCTCTACGGACCTCCTGAGGTTTGAGTACTAGAAATGTCAGAAATTGAAAACAAATTAATTAAATTTTAGTAAGAGTCAAACTTCTTTGGCCAAACATATAACAAAGTGTACTTAAAGAAATACAACTAAACAGTATTCTGGAGCTGAACAATTTACAAGCGTTAACAAGGATTTTAAATGATATCCATCCAAGATTATTATCAGCTGCTACATATTTGTTTAGTACAAAAAACAGTGAACTTGTGTATTCTTGAAAACATGGTCATTTTGAACAATTTCTTTCGTAAACCACCGGTATTCTCTTTGTGTAATTCCTGGTTGACACTTAATTTGTTATGCCTGGTTTACACTTGTAAAGTTTCAAGTGCGAATGATAAGTGCAAGTCTAGTAAGCGCGATTTCAAGACGCGGCGCCGCGCGCCTTCCAATCGCAAATCTCAGCGTAGCTATGTGAAAGATGACATAGTTCAAAATTTCCTGTAAACAATTATCTGAAATCATGTCACTTGCACTTAATACTAAAAGTAAACCAAGCAAGCAAGCAGGCAAGTGTAAACCAGGCATTAGCATGGAATGGAACCTAAATAATAAAAATTGTATCCTTTGTACATTGGGAGTTAATACAAAATTATCATCATTAATAAATGTAAATATGCATTATTTTTTCATTCATAGGTATATGATGGAGACGGACTTCCAGATAAAGTGTGTTCTGATTGCGTACAAAAGCTCAGCAGTGCCTTCATATTTAAACAGCAATGTGAAAGGTCCGATGAAGAACTACGGCGAAACTATGTTCCACCCCCAGGTAAGTTCTGTTTTGTTGGAGTAACTGCCATTATAAAACTGCACGGAATCTAATTGGAAGCTATTGTTGTAGGTTTTAGTATCAGTCCACCGCCACCAACAAATCGACAAAGCAGTGACTCTGCCTTTTCGACCCTCACTGACAGCTCAAACCTAAAGTCATCTTTCTCTGAAAATAAAGTTACACCTGTTGGTCGTAACAGAAAACGAAGCGTTGAGAGTGATGTGTCGATCGGTAGCCGGTCGCAAGAACGGCCCGGTAGCTCCAAGCGTGTTGAGGAACTTAAAAGGGCACAAAAACCAAAGCGACCGAGATACTCCGCCGACTCTGATTATGAAGATAACGGAGCTTCTAGCATTGTCAATGAAACCGACTCAGATGAACCACTCCTTAAAAACGAGCATGCCTGCCCCCTGTGCCCTAAGACCTTCAAATGGCTGAAAAGCATGAAGATTCACATGGCTCATATACACACAGGAAAGAAAGCAAACTCAAGAGCCCCGGAAGTTAATCTCAATGTTCCAATAAAGATAGCAAAGCACAATGATCTATCAAAAAGTGATGATGAACAGATAGGCTGTGACAAATGTGGTAAGAAATTCAAACTGAAAATCATGCTGAAGCGCCATCAAGAAACTTGTCAGAAGTCACCTGCTAAGCCTACCTCTACGTCTCCTATGAAGGAGCTCGTGATCACACTGGAGCCGATAGATGCCGTTCCACAACGCCCCAAGAAACCCACTTGCGAATATTGCACGGCACAATTCAAAACTGTGGACAACTTGGAGAAGCATCTGAGAGTGGTCCATGCAGCCACACGGAAAAAAACAAACAGCGAAAGTAAGCAGGGAGGAACGCTCATATGCCTTTATTGCAGTAAAGAGTACGAAGATTACTACCTCTACAGTTCCCATTTCAATGGCTGCCCGATGAAAGAGACCTTTTCCGTTTACCAATGCCCCATGTGCCCGAAAAGCTGCACCCGCCTCACCGCTTACGTGAGCCACGTTAGGAACTCTCACGGGCACTACATGGGTACCACTGCCAGTGCTAGCCCGAAAGTGGAGCCGGAGCTACGGCAATCCGCTGCGAGCCCGGCCGCCGGGGCATTCGAGTGCCGCATGTGCAGCAAGAAGCTGGCAACACAGGCGCTGCTGATCACGCACTTGGCCGCGCACATGTCCAATGTCGACGAGGACGACAACACGATCGCTGACGACAACACTATTGCAGATGACTTTGATTCAAGGTAAATTATCACTGTCGCTGTGTTACCTACTAGTTTAGTTATATCTTAATCGTAAAACCTGATCAAATCAGTAGAAAAGTAGATGTTTGTTGATATGATGTTTACTCGGAAAAGTTGTTTGTAAGAATGTGTATTTCAGAGATGACACGGTAGCCGACGATTCGATGTCGCTCCATTCAGCGCAGAGCTCGCAACCATCTCAATCGGGCCCCATGAAATGCCGCTATTGCGATAAAGAGTTCACCTACAAGAAGTCTCTTGCGTCGCACGAGCTAAAGCACACCGAGGAGAACGTGACCGTGAAGCACGAGCCTCCCGACAAAGCGCCGCACGCCGAACTGCTCGCGGAGAAACACGACATCGCGGACGCGGCCAACAACGAGGAATATGATTCCGAATCTAGTCAAGACGAGGGAGAGGAAGATAACACGTGCGATATTTGCGAAAAGCAATTCTCCTACAAACGGCTGCTAATACAACACAAGCGAACGAAACACACAATGGTGGCTGGGATGAAACGAGCCAAAATAAGCCTTAAAGATTGCTCTGTAAGGTGCCTAATCTGTGAAGAGGAGATGAAAGTGAGTGTCATCAATGAGCACAACCAGAAGCACATCTCGGTGAATATACGGCCGAGGAACATCTACACTTGTGCGGAGTGTGCTCAGAAGTTCAAGAGCTGCAGCAACCTAGCCAATCACATTAAACTGGTGCACAGGTAACCACAATTCATTCTTATGTAATCGAAGGCAAATAATCTATATTGGCGCAGCCAAATAAATTTTGGATAAACTTTCGCAAAGTTAATATTTTCTGTGTATTACAGGTTGAAACAACAAGAGGTGCCAAAACAGTTTGCCGGCGTAGACATGGCGGATTTTTGTGAAGTCGTTGTGACAAAAGCGGAACCTCTGGAAGAATCCCAGAGTCACAACGGCTTTGGAGAGGTTAGTTTTGTAGGGTTTTGTTGAAGTTAAAACTATGGTCTTAGAGACAATATTTTGATAACAATACATAGGAACGGAAAAAAATCAAAGAAGCGTAATTTTATGATATATGAACTTAATAATTAAATGAGTCTTCGTATATAAATCCATTCATGCCTGATAAAATGTCACAATCACACTTCCTTTCTTCCTCTTTTGTTTGAGAGCATCTTACAAGTGTGAACATTTCTAGGTTCCGCAGAATGCAGCGCCTATGGTAAACCTGACCGGGTTTACATGTCCAATTTGTGGCAAGAAGATGCCGACGCTCGTGTCCCTCAAACGGCACGTCAACTGGCACTCCTTCGTAGGGAACAATCTGGAGTCGAAGCACGAATGTTTCGTGTGTAAGGAGGTAAGACTTTGTGCGAGGAAGAGAACGAAACTCCAGTTTTGAAATTCTTTTTTCTATCTCTAAAAAAGCTTTCTCTGAGGTTTGCAAATTAAATCCATCAGTTTCCCAGACCTTCAATATTACTATTACAAATAAGAATTAATATTACAAATAAGAAATTTGTATCTCTGCCTGTTCCGTCATTTTGCAGGATAAAGTTCTCCCCAAAATCTTCCGAGTAATAAGTTCCTGGTTACTGAGTGTTAATTTTCTAACTAACCTCCGTTTCTTATTTCAGACGTTCAAATTCAAAGGCCACTTCAAGATCCACATGCGCAAGCACTACAAGGACCCAAACATCGACGCCTCCTTCCTCACGTGCTCCATCTGCCAGCGCCGCAGCAAGCACCTCCGCGCGGCGCAGGCGCACATGAACTGGCACAAGCAGACCCGCTTCCAGACCAAGGACTACCAGTGCTCTATTTGCAAGCGAGTCTTCCAGTACAGGAAGGTATACCTCTCCCACATGGCGGTCCATTACAAGAAGGGCGAGAGCGGACAGAACACGGTCGTCGGCGATATGGTCCCGAACAACCTCGATAAAGCCAAGTTCGATGGCACCTTCACCTGCCAGCTCTGCGGTAAGGTCTGCGACTCTGAAAATTCCTTAAAATGTCACACCAGCTGGCACAGATCAAAGACGCTGTTGTACGGAGCGCGTCACGAGTGTCAAATGTGCAATCTGCAGTTCACGAACAAGCGTCATTTAGAGCTCCACACGCGCTCCCACTACGAGGACCCAAACGGTGAGTTCAAGTGCAACATTTGCGGCAAGGGATTCATAGACGAGGAGTATCACAGGAGACACGTCAAGGGACACAACTTCGATCACCAATCGCACAAGAAGCGAATAGAGAAGCTGAGGAAAGGAAAGGTGAAGTGTCCGATCTGCGACCGGTACTATCCCGATCTGGTGCACCTGATCCGGCATCTGCGCCGCACGCACCCCGAGAGCAAGATGATCAAGGAGGACCCCGACGCGCCGCCGCCCAAGTACTACAGCTGCAAGCTCTGCGCCAAGTCCTTCTACGATGAGAAACGGTTCAAGAGACACCAGGAGTCGCATCTCCGCAAGCCCTGCTTCATCAAGTGCAAGTTCTGCGGATACAAAAGTATATCGATGAAGAATCATCACCTACACATCAAACAAAAGCACATGACAAAGAAATACGTAGAGAATCCGCTGAAGTGTCCGCGGTGTGAGGAAGTTTTCGTGTGGGGCTACGCATTGCACCACCATTTGCGCGACGAGCACGGCGTACAGGAGGACTGGGTGGCGGAGCGCGATGACGCGGCGCTCGAAGGACCACTGAAAGACTTGCAGTGCTCCATTTGCCTCAAGGTTCTCGCCAGCAAAGGTAACTTTGAGCGCCATCTCGACTACCACAACACTTTACGCTGCAACTACTGCTTCGAGTACTTCAGCACGCTGCGTTTCCTCGAGGGACACCTCGCCTTCACCTGCGACAAGAAAAACCTCGTCGGCGATACTGATCCATATCCTAAACGCGTCAAGTGCGAGATCTGCTACAAGGCTTTCGCGCTGCAAGTGAAGCTGGACTGTCACCTGCGGAGCCAACACAACATAAAGGTTCAACGCGACCAGCACGCCGGCAGGCAGGACCTGGTCTGCGACTACTGCTTCAAGGTGTTCGAGAACGAGCACGCGCTCAGCGGGCACAAGCTCTACCACCGCACCATCGGCTACTTCGGCTGCATCTACTGCGAGCGCAAGTTCAACACGCAGACCGCCTTCCGCAAGCACAAGAACCACCACTTCACAGTGCACAACGTCGAGGAACCCTTCAAGTGCGAGCATTGCGACGAGACGTTCGTCCAGTTCCGGGAGATGATCTACCACATGCGCGACGACCACGGAGATGATAAAGAATGGATCGTGATGCCCAAGGAGTCCATAGAGGAGACCTGCTCCATCTGCAATAAGACCTTCTTCAACATCCACCGGCACATGGACTACCACGAAGAGAACAAGTGCAAGAAGTGTAATGAGTACTTCTACTCCACCGTCGATTACGACAACCACCTGTGCGCTATCGAGAGCGACGCGGAGGAGGCGCCGGGCCTCCCGCGCCCCGACATCCCCTATCAGGAGTGCACCTTCTGCTTCAAGCCGATCACCAAGAAGGACTCTAAGAAGAAGCACGACATGCTCCACCGCACCTCGGGAGCGATCTCCTGCAGGTTCTGCCATCTCAAGTTCAAGACGCTCGACGCTTTCAACATCCACGCGTTCTCGCACCGCAGCCGCAAGTACACCAAGAAGCCGCTCAAATGCCGCATCTGCCAGGAACGCTTTATCAAGTACGGGCCGTTTATGAAACACATGAAGACGGTTCACAAATGCGTTAAGAAGAGCCACTACCGCGCGCTGGTCAAACCCGAGCGCTGCGTCATCTGCGGAGAGTCTCTCCCCAACCTCCACAACCACTACCGCGCCCACCTCGCCAACCAGTGCCAGTTCTGCAACAAGTACTTCACGTCCTCGCGCCTCTTCGCACGACACCAGTGCGATATTATCGACGAGGACGTCACCAAAGTCTTCACCTCCGACGAGAACATCGACGCGCTCATTAAATCCTACATACCGAAAGACTTGAAGGACGATGAAAAGTTCTACGGTTACACTGACGACGACGAGGAGGTCGAGACTGAGATACCTCCGGCGATCACCGCAGAGCAGGAGAAGAAGGTTAAGAAGGCGATGAACGGGCCCACCAAACGTAAACCGAAGCCGAAGCGGCTCACCCAAGAGGCGGAGTACGAGAGGGATCTCCACATGATGGTGCAGTCTCCGATCATATCTGACGTCCTGTCGCTTTACCAGATCGACGAGACAACTCAGGACGGGACCGGCGCGAACGTGCAAAAGTTTTTGGGAGAGGTTGTTTCCCTCACTGACGATGATTCTTTGGACGTGAATGATATTTCACCTCCTGTTGTCATTATAGACGATGATGATTAGGCAAATTCTCAAGTAAGTTGAATAGGTACCTATTTTTGTTATTTTCTTCTAAAACGATAGGTACAAAATCTAATAGAATCAAAATGATTTATATACTCAAACTTAGATGTCTCTCGTATTAAACATAGCAACTGTGATTGTTTGAAGGCGCGTCACTTTTTTCATGAATCTTTTTATGTTTTCCAATACATTATCATATACTTCATAGTTAGAATAAGCATAGATTGTAAATAACTCGCGCTTGTGTGAATTTGTCCAAGAATTCTAATAATGCATGCCTTACAGAAATAGTATAGTTCCTCTACTTATAAACTTGCACCTCTTTGGATATTTTGGCACTGTAAATACTAATGTTAACCGTTTATAGTAGAAGCTTGCATTTACTGGTTGTAACTCCACAAAGGATTCTATAGTGCTTGTACGATATGTACCGGCGAGGCGAATGACACGGCGAGTTATTCTTAATACAGTGGGTACTAAACGACTGGTGATGACCTACTATTTCTGTATGTATGGGGTTAATAGCAGCGTTATAAGATTTTATAATCTATATTTGCTAAGTGTAGGATTTTCTTCAGGAGATATAGTCCTGTTTTAGCGTAAAAGTGTTGTCATTTGACAGCTGTGCCGTAAATCATTCAGTGCTAGTTTGTAGTTAAATAATAGGAAATTATGTCTTAAATTATAGTTTTTTTAGAATTGCAATAAGATTGTTTTACCAAAATTAGGTAATTATGTGATGTTTTGTTCTTTTTCATACAACTGATATTACTGACACGACTCCCGAGTCATGCACAAAAATATAGAAATTCTTCTTAATTAGAGTTACTTAGCGGCTAAGAAGTCTTCTTTTTAGAATAAATTTTATATGCATCCACTCATACCAAAGTTACCTAGGTTTTTTAGTGCAATACTTTAATTTTCTGCACAACAGCTTCGTCTTAAATCTGAAGTAACTTTTTAATATGGTGATGTATTAATTTTTTTATAAAAAAAAGTCACTTATCGTCCTATTATATTTGGGAAGGAGTCTAGTACATACACTTGTTTTAAATTTGCAAAATGTTAGTTACTCAACTAAAAGTAGGTAACTTCAGAGTGGATGCACTGTAATACCGCAACGGAAAACCTTTGACTTGTCTTTGTACATATGATTTCTCATCTATTTGTAGTACATAGGTGTAACTTGTATATTAATAATAAATTGATAACATCAAAATGTTATGTCTACCTGAGTTCAAAAGAGATCAGCTCTATCTAGCATAGTTTGATTGAAGCTACACCCTATTTGAAAGCATTGTATTTAACAAAATATCATTATAGTGGCATGGGTGAATAATAGGTATCTCGATATGTAGACTCTAATTTTATTTTAATTAATTTTTCCTTAAAATTGTAAGAGCGACGTGATATTTGTTTATCAAATTTTTATCGAAAGTTTTTTTTTGCATCTGCAATACCTATATAATATAGTAATAGATATTGGACTTAATTTGTGTGACCGAACTAGTGTGTCAAATATTCGTGAATTGTTATGGAAATAAAAGAGAAAAAATAATTTATTATTTTTTATTTAGTCAACATACACCCTTAGTATCCAGTGATTATTTCTGATAGTTAAAAATAAAGTACACCTGTTAGATTTCCTCCAGCGCACGTTTAATAAGATAGATAAAGATAGGATCCGTCAGTTTACATAACATAATTCCTTTATGATCAAACTCTTAGAAGATAACTTTCGACTAGTTGACAGAAGAACACATCTCAAACTTGCTAAGGAGCCTTCTATCCACTACTCAAACCTATAATCTCATCATCATATAGATTGATAATTAGGGGTGGTTTGATTTGGATTGAAAATTTATTTCAATATATATTTGCCTGCTTTTAAATAACAGAAATAGTCACCAATTTTCGATTGGTATATTAAGTTGGGACTTCACTTGAGTAGCAGAAAATTAAGCATTTTGTCCATATATACATGTCAAGACAATTTTTCAACCAACTTCAAAAAAAAGAGTTCAATTTCACAATATGTTTTTTGGGTGACCCGATTTTAATGTCTCTTTTTTTTATTTCAAAGCTGGTGCTTCAAGTGGTCCCATATAAATTTGATTCAAGATCTGATCAGTCGTGTTTGAGTGACAATACGTGTTTGTTGAAGTCAGTTTTTTAGTTTTTGTAAAAATCATCAAATATTATAGACTGGTGGATCCCGCTCGACCCCGACATATTCCCGTTATTAAATAACAATTTACATGTTAACGCTGTACCCTTTCAATACAAAAAAACATTATTAACAATATAAAACATTAATTAGTCTATTAATTATTACAAAAATAGCTCACCGTTTTATAGGTACAGTTAACGCTAATTTACAATTTGTTAAAATAATTAACATTAAAATAGGTACAGATATAACTAAATTCTTAGTATTATACTTTAATACTTAAGTCGGAAATGAATAAAATATAAGAACACGTTCTGCCAACACTAAGTAGGTTCATTAGGTAACCCGCATAGTCATATTTAAATATAAGAGCAATTGTAACTAGGCCTTATCAAAATATCTTGGTGTTACACTATTAGAATATTCCTAGCTAGATTTATTATACAATGAACGCTAAGGTGGACATTACACCTATCATGGCAGTTTTCTAGGTGCCTTCAATGTGGACTTTATTTAAAAGGCACAAAGTATATTATCTAAGAACAATGCAAGTTAATATGAGCAAGAAGATGATTTCTGGCACTGTAGGTACAATGAACATTATTGAGCTCTTAAAAATAATAAAGAGTTCGATAACACGTTATTTCAGTTTGCTAATTTTGGTCCAGTCCAGGCCAATCACAAATAGATTAAGAGGTCATCTTTTGAGCCTATGGTCGTTATTGACTAAATTTGTGAAATTATTAATATATATTAACTACAACACAATCAAGAAGCTTCATTCATCAGTCATTTTATAATAATTTAAATTATATCATCACCTATGGTAAATGTTATAACGAAGTTACACTAGATCAACATTTAAATTACGATGATATTATATCATATAGTTGTACATTAGGATGCGTTCTTATTGGAAGTCGTAAGAAATGTATAAATCAACCATGGTCACCTTGAATACAAAGTGGTAAACTCGTGACTATTGGTTTTTACAACACTCCGATGGGAACACGCCCTAAGGCTTTCCCCAGTAGGCAAACTGTGAGCGGCCGACTGAGTGAGCCGCAAATCTGTGGCGAACAGCTACAAACTCAGATCAGTTTGTGTGCGTATCGCAAGCACTGGAACCTGCGAGTAGGCCGCTAACTGAGATAGTCGGCGCACGTAACGCTGCAAACTGCGTACAGTAAGCGCAAACTAGCAAACTGTGAACACTCAATTTAAAATATATGGAAGGGCGTACTGAACTGATACGCCGCAAACTCAGTCGGCTGCTCACCGTTTGCCTACTGGGGACACAGCCTAATAGTCCAGTTTGTCCTCAGGTGGTATAATTATATAACTACGAAAACATTTACCTGCACATCAGCTCAACATTTACACATACCTACATTTAAATATAACTAAATATTAGGTGTAAGCCGTTAATAAAATAATTGAAACTATAATAACTTAACAAATATCGCTATACATTGAACTGCTAAATAAAAAATATAAAATATCGACTCTAACTTAGCCAAACACGTATTCTATAACAACCGTTTCATGTAAAGAGCATTACTTTTGTAACAATTCAATCTGACTAGTAAAATGCTCGTAGATGTTTATAATTTGATATGACATGACACATTTTAGGCACAGATTCTATCGCACCTTTCTATTGGCACTGCAATCACTTTCATAAGCCTTTGGCTATCTCCAGTACATTCATACATACACTTAATTATTTTAAGACAAGTTTGAACGAGAAACAAAAAACCATAAAAAAAAAAATTAAAAAAATTCATTTATTTCGGACAACATAAACATTAAATTTAGGTCCATAAGAGAGTACAAAAAAAATACTGTGTTTTTATTGCAGCCAATATAAAAATAAAGTGCCACATTAATTTGTGCCTTATCCTAGGTAATTATTAAATTAAATAAACTAAATTGTAAAGTAGAATATTAAAGTTAAAGTAAGCATAAAGTATTTACAGTAGGTAATCATGATAAAAATATGACAATATTTTTATTTTTCTCTTCATTGTCGTGTATAACAAATCCAAACCCAAACTGTTATTAAACAAAAAAAACTGTGGTTATATTAACGTATCTCCTGTTAAGCGCGTGGATACCATGAATTTATTAGTTAGTTAAGTAATAGCAAATATATCATCCGTTTTGCCCATTTCACTTGTTAACACAAAAAAAGTTCAGTGTGTTTGTTATGTTAGTCAACACCACTTTATAATACCAGTCAGTAACTTAATAGGCAGTGCACTGGGCTCATAGGTCGCAGCACTGGTGGCTTTGGGGCTAGAATATGGTGGAAATTCCAGGAGAGTGGCGCCTACAGACCAAGGGAACTCATGGAGGGTCTTGCTGAGGTGGACCAAGCGATCTGGTATCGTTCGAGGACGATTTGTAGACTGCAGCGTAGGACTGCGCCTTGTGGTGATGTTTGAGGCATATACCAGTCCAGAATAGATAACAGTGATCATAAGTGCAGATGGTATGTGTGTGTAGGTATTCAGTACCTATTCCCAACAGTGGGTGAGTACGAAAGACGGGACTGAAGAGCCTCATTGGGGCACGCACAACGTCTACACACTGAAAAGCTGTAACCACTAAAGGCCGTGGTCTGGTCTCCTTCAAGGAGCCGGTCTGGTCGAGCTGGTCTGGCTAGTAGCTTGTTACGATGCGTGCCAGCGCAAGCCACAGTTGCCCCACGAAGAATAAGGGTGTGAGTAGATCTCAATCTTTTTACTCTCCCAATCGAGATACCAGTGTAGGCCATAGCTAAGAGTAAGGGTGTGAGTAGATCTCAATCACATACACTCGCATGATTGTCAGTGCAGGTCACAGTTCTCCCACAAAGAATAATAATAAGGGTGTGAGTAGATCTCAATCCCCCATGCGTGCCAGTGCAGGCCACAGTCCCCAGCTAATAGTAAGGGTGTGGATCTCAATCCCAGTCGTCGTCGATGTCGCTGTTGTCGCTGAGGTCGGAGTCGGAGGAGTGGATGGCGCGGCTGCGCTCCTCGAGCGCCCGCGCGAGCGCGCCCGCCAGCCCGCACGCGCCCGCGCCGCCGCCGCGCACGCTGCTGTTTGAACTGCTCGTCGAGCGGGACACCTCCTGAACATTACATATTATTACAGCTCGGTGGTTCATATTGCTGTGTCAGCTGTGTTGTGGCGCGACAGAACGCTATCGGTCTCATAGATTTAGTATGACTAGATTCACATTAGTAGCTTGTGTTGGGGTGTGGCGCGATCTGTCGCTAATGTGAATCTAGTCATACTAAATCTAAGAGACCGATAGCGTTCTGTCGCCACAACACACCCCAACACAGCAATATGAACCTAGCTTAAGTGATGACCTCAGTGGCGCGGTGGGCGAAGGTCCGCCTGCGACGCAGGAGGTAGCGGGTTCGATTCCCGCCTCGGAACAAATTTTTATATGATGTATTTTTTGTATTCGATATGATGTAGAAATTTGGTCCGTTGGTCTGGGTGTTTTTTGTTTATAAAAAAATCGATCTATGTTAATAATGTACATTAAGTATAGCAGTTATCCAGTACTCATAACGGCTTTTAGTAGCTTACTTTGGGGCTAGATGGTGCTGTGTGGATTGTCCAGCATTATTATTATTATTATTTTTGAAGTGTCTCAATTAGATTATGTCGTGCTAATCACTAAATCTCATTTTTATTCAATTGATAAGTGCCATATTTATACTACATAAATGGGAAAACAAACAAAACAAACTCATCTGCCACCTTCTGTCCGTAGGCGGGATTCGAACCCAACAAGACTTAAATAAGCATAATGCATGGCATTGTGCGCGACAACTGACCATCAACTAAAATATTGTTTTTAAATGGCAAATGAACCTCTAAAGTCAGTTTACATACCGTTTTCTTGAGCGATATTCCTTTCCTGATTTCGCTGAGCAGATTGCTGCGGCCGTCGTCCGCTGGCGGCGGCGGCTCGGCGTTCACTTCTACCCTCTGAAATCACGGAAATTAAGTATTAGCACGGATCAACCATTCGGAGCTTTATTATAAGAATATAAGGCTGCCTGTCCATTGGAGCGGAGCGAGCTGGCGGAGCGGAGAAACGAGGAAATATTAACCAATAGGATTGCATGAAAAAGCGGAGCGGAGATTTCATGGCAATCCTATTGGTTAATATTTCCTCGTTTCTCCGCTCCGCCAGCTCGCTCCGCCCCAATGGACATGCAGCCTAAGGGCTAGTGGTAAAGCCAGCGATCTGACACTAGCCTATACCTATCGCGATATATACCGCTCGACAATTGGAAGTTGCAAATCTATAGGGGCTACCCCGCGCTTTGAGTACACGCGAACCGTCATCGAATCGAAACCTATTTTTTTTAATCCGCAAGTTAATGTTGTGAGCCTACCCCTAGGTAAAGTACCAATATAATAATATGAAGCCATTGTAAAATAGTTTTCTGATATTTGAAATGTAATTGTTCACCAAACCTACATAAATAATGGTGAATACATTGATGGTGACTTGTCGCTTACGACATCAATGGTGAATGTTGTAAGCGACAAGTCGACAACTCCGCGGCAGACAGAGATAGAGTTATACGTGTTAGATAGAATAGAGAGGAAATGTTTAGGTGAATATTGGGGTAGGCACTTGCACCACTGCACTTTGTTGCTACGCAGAAAGAGTAGCTTTTTGTATAGTTTTTTCGGGAAGTGCAACTTCTATACCTGAACTATAAATTATACTGTGGTAAAGCTAAACGCTGAAAATGTACGACAGTGCAAAACATTTTCACCTCATAGTAGATTAATTTATCATCTGAATGGAAATGCAAAAACTCTCAAACGCTCTTGAGTGTCTTTATTCTCGTTCTCTCAGAATGAATAGCACTTGTGACGCCTCCAGAGCACTTGGAGCAATACCACATGACTCCAAAGAAACTTTTCTAGCAGATATACCTTCAGAGTCTTGGATCCAGTCCGTATGCTCTCCATGAGCATGGCTCTCGCGTCCGGCGCCACGGTCGCGTCGGGCGGCAGCGGGGGCGCGGCGGGCGCGGGGGGCGGCGGCGGCGCCAGCGGGGGCGGCGGCGGGGGGGGCGGCGCGACGCCGGGCGGCGGGGGCGGAGGTACCGACGGCGGCGCTGTTGTCGGAGCTGGAAGATATTACAAGTTTAAAAATAGAATTTAACGTCTATCTGAAGCTAAGCAACTGATAAACAAAATTGATTGTATTCAAAAATCGAATCAGTAAAACGTAAGGTAGCTGGAAGGTTTTACAATTTTAAAAATAGAACCCAGCGTCTATCTGAAGCAAAATAGCTCTTATACAATATCGATTGTATTCAAAAATCGAATCGGTAAAGCGTAAGGACATGATCTTCACTCAAGCTGTCAAGTGCGTGGACAGAATAGAGCTATTAACCATCCACTTCGAACTTTTTTAAAATTATCTAAGCACAAAGTTTGTGTTTTAATCCATTTCACGTAGAAACCGTTCCGGGAAATTACGCCCTGCTGCATTTCACATAATATATACGAGTAGATCGACTTGGGTGTAGTATATCTAATAAATCTAATACAGTGTGCCTGATCCAAAGTAGAAAAATCTGATGTTAATCCCCATGGGATCCAGAATTCCTTTCGGCTTAATACACAATATATTATTTCGGGTATAATGTAAATTGGTAAGTACTAAAAATATGTGTAAACTAACGTTGCGGCGGTCGCGGCGGCGGCGGCGCGCGCGGCACGGAGGGCGGCGGGGGCACGGCGCGCGCGGGCGGCGGGGGCGGGGCGCGGGACGCTATAACATATAAACGACGTTTGTAAAGGTTTAAGAAACAGTCAATGTATGGAAAGGTTCAAGGAACAGTCAATGTATGGAAAGGTTCAAGGAACAGTCAATGTATGGAAATGTTTAAGAAACAGTAAATATATGGAAAGACTCGAGGAACAGTCAATGTTTGGAAAGGTTTAAGAAACAATCAACACGCTACAACATACAATCAATGTTTGGAAAGGTTTAAGAAACAGTCAATGTATGGAAAGGTTTAAGAAACAGTCAATGTATGGAAAGGTTTAAGAAACAGTTAATGTATGGAAAGGTTTAAGAAACAGTCAATGTTTGGAAAGGGTTAAGAAACAGTCAATGTATGGAAAGGTTTAAGAAACAGTCAATGTATGGAAAGGTTTAAGAAACAGTCAATGTATGGAAAGGTTTAAGAAACAGTCAATGTTTGGAAAGGTTTAAGAAACAGTCAATGTTTGGAAAGGTTTAAGAAACAGTCAATGTATGGAAAGGTTTAAGAAACAGTCAATGTTTGGAAATGTTTAAGAAACAGTGTATGCATGGAAAGGTTTAAGAAACAGTCAATGTTTGGAAAGGGTTAAGAAACAGTCAATGTATGGAAAGGTTTAAGGAACAGTCAATGTATGGAAAGGTTTAAGAAACAGTCAATGTATGGAAAGGTTTAAGAAACAGTCAATGTATGGAAAGGTTTAAGAAACAGTCAATGTTTGGAAAGGTTTAAGAAACAGTCAATGTATGGAAAGGTTCAAGGAACAGTCAATGTATGGAAAGGTTCAAGGAACAGTCAATGTTTGGAAAGGTTTAAGAAACAGTCAATGTATGGAAAGGTTTAAGAAACAATCAAATGATGTTTGCAAAGATTCAATAAACAGTCAGGTAATGTTAAGGAAAGTTCAAGAAAGAGTTAGGTAATGTTTGGAAAGATTCAAGAACCAGTCAGGTAATGTTTGGAAGCGGTTGGAGCATGTAATGTTGGCTTAAAAACGATGTAAAGACTTACGCGGCGCGGGCGGATGCACGACAGGGCTCCGCTCCGGGACAGGCGGCGCCGCCGGCAGCGCGGGCGGCCGGGATACACCTGGACGAATGAAACATGTTGAGCCATGCAAGTATTCTTATGTAGGACTAGCAGCACCTCGCGGTTTCACCCTCCTAATTCCCGTTCCCGTAGGAATTCCGGGATAAAATATAGCCTATGTGTTATTCCAGACTATAATTTATCTCTGTGCCAAATTTCATCCAGATCTATTCAGTAGTTTTTGTGTGAAAGAGTAACAAACTTCTATCCATCTATACTTACAAACATTCGCGTTTCTGCGTCTCCGAGACCCCCGCTTTGCTGAGGAGCGGTAGTATAACTAACCTCTGGCAGGTTTAGCCTGGTCCAAGTCCTCTTTGACCGCGTCCAGCCCGCCGTGCGTCTCTATGAACCCGTAGATGAACTCCCTCGTCTCCTGGTCTTGCAGCTGCGTCTCCGAGACCCCCGCTTTGCTGAGGAACGAGCGCAGGTCGTCGTTCGGAACTTTGTCTACGTCGAAACCTGAGGATATGAGTCGTGGATATTAAAATTGATGACGCCATATTTGATATTATGTAAATGCCAATAAAAAACGTTTAATTTGATTGGATAACTGGGTCTCTAGGCAAAAGGAGCAGTTAAATGAAAAAAAAATTATTTATTTTTATTTATTTTTACAATTAGGTTAGCCTATGGCGAGTACACTTAAACTTATGAAGCACTTTATTACATTATTTTATAAAATTAAGTGTACTAACCTATTACAGGCCGACACAGCATGCAAAATGAATAGGCACCGGTTTTACTTTGCAAGAATCGTTTCCTTGAGTCATTCTCAGTCAGTATTTGTGCATTCTTTTACGAGCTAAACTAGATGGCGCCAGTAGTAAAATAACACAATCAGAATACGATAAAGGTAAGAAAAAGGATTTTACTAGTACTAGGAATAAGGTACCTTTTTGCGCGTCCCATCCTACGTGCGAGATATGCTTGAAGTCTTGCGGCATCCCGATATCCGCCTTCGTGATCTTCCTTCCGCCTTTCGCTTTGCTCCCTTTCTTGTTTGAAAGCGTGTTGTAGTTACTGTTGCTTGCTGCGAAATTATTACAATCATATTAGCATGCTCGTCTATAATGACATTACAGGCGGCTGTTATTTTTCTTTTCGAAATATTTTAAGTTATCGAACTTAATAAGACATATTCTAACTTAAATAGCAAGGAACGCGATCAAAGGCTCTACGATTAGACTCGCGCGCAGTTGTCATTCAAAGCTGTACCTAAGTTTCCAAGAGTTGATAATGTTTGAAGCCATTCTGTCTGTGATATAAAGATAGTTGAATGTCGCTAGGAGCACGCCTACCAGTCCTGGATTTGTAAATAGTCCGTGGCCTAGCGTCCTAGGAGGGCGGCAGATTTCAGAGGGGGGGGGGGGGTGAGGCTAATGATAAACGGCTCTGTACATGGGGCGAGGGAAAAAAGGGGCCTACACTCAAAAAAAATATAAATCCGGCACTGGTTGGTCGCCTTGCGCGGCGGCGCGCCATTCTGTCTGAGAGCCGGGTTGGACCGGCTCGCTAGGAGCATGCGTCGGTAGTTACCTGGCAGGCCGGGCATCGGGGTCGCCTTGGGCGGCAGCGCGGGCGCAGGCGCGGGCTCGGGCTCCGGCGCAGCGCTCGGGGCCGGCGGCGGCGCGCCATTCTGTCTGAGAGCCGGGTTGGACCGGCTCGCTAGGAGCATGCGTCGGTAATTACCTGGCAGGCCGGGCATCGGGGTCGCCTTGGGCGGCAGCGCGGGCGCAGGCGCGGGCTCGGGCTCCGGCGCAGCGCTCGGGGCCGGCGGCGGCGCGCCATTCTGTCTGAGAGCCGGGTTGGACCGGCTCGCTAGGAGAATGCGTTGTCGCTTCTCTGTAACAACAATTCATACTTTAAAATAAAATTAATAAATAAATAATTCCGGACAGTCCGCACAGCATCATCTAGCCCCAAGCTAAGCAGAGCTTGTGTTATGGGTACTAGATGACTGATATACTTAATACAATACATTACATAGATAGCTATTTTTTATTTTACATAGAAAACACCCAGACCAACGGAACAAATTTCTGCAGATCGTACACAAATTTGTTCCGAGGCGGGAATCGAACCCGCAACCTCCTGCGCCGCAGGCGGACCTTCGCCCGCCGACTTTAATATAGAATATTAATATAGATGTTGGAACTAACTTCGAGACGCTGCCTATCACCCATCATTAAACCAAAGATAACAATGCTTATCACAAGTTGTGTTGTGTTTTGACCCCGTGATTGACCACTCTATAGAGAGTTTCTAAAATGACCTACACCGCAGAATACTGAACTGATCTACAGACACTTTTCCTCCAGGTTGTTTCTATTGTCTCGTTTCATACAATATCACAGAATAGTACTGACAATATCCAGACATGACATAACATTAATTTTCTACCTAATTGCTAACAATAAAGTATTTAGCTCTTTTTGTACCTTTTTTATATTTTAGTATTCACTGTATTTATTACTTTAAATAAATGCTGAAAAATGTACACAGCATCATCTTTCCCTAAGCTAGAGCCAGTGCCGGATTTATATTTTTTATGAGTGTAGGCCACTTTTTTCCGCCGCCCCATGTACAGAGCCGTTCATTATTAGCTGCGCACCCCCCCCCCACCGGTAGACATACAATTTTATTGTCTGTAATCGAGTGACCGTCCTCTGAAATCTGCCGCCCCCCTAGGACGCTGTCGCCCCTAGGCCTAGGCCTATACGGCCTATTTATAAATCCAGGACTGGCTAGAGCTCGTGTTATGGGTACTAGATGATATATTTTATGTAATACATTACATAGACGAAATTTTGATGAAACCCGTGCGAAGTCGGGGCGGGTAGCGATCCGCCCCGGTTTGTGTATTATACATTAAACCTAAAACGCATCAAAATCAATTGCGTAGTTTTAAAGATCTAAAATCCATAGGGAAAGACAGACAGCGGGAATATACTTTGTTTTATACTAACTACTGTAGTGAATAGTGATACGTACACAGATAAACACGTACATAGATATAATTCTTTTACATACGGAACACAAAAGTCTAATTCGTACAAACATTTGTCGCAGGGCGGGAATCGAACCCCTAACCTCCTGCGTCGCAGGTAGACCTTAGCCCGCATGCCACATAGGTCTTCACAATAACGGACATTGTCTATCTATCAAGATCTTGTAAACCTATTCCTTTGTTTATGCACTAACCTTTGTGTTAAATAAATTATTTATTTTAATAAACAAAGGGATTATTAGACAATCGCGTTATGATACTAAAAAAGGAATGCCTAAATATCAATCATCTAGCAACCACAACACAAGCTCAGCTTAGCTTGGGGCTAGATGATGCTGTGTGGATTGTTCAACATTATTATTTATTTATGGAGAATTCTGTGTTCCCTTATAATGCAGGTGACAGCATTGTTTATCTAATTATTTAATTCGTGGAATCTGTTTTGATTTAAATCCTATTCATGACGCTATTGTTAGTAAATAATAACAAAGGTAATTAAAATAGCTCTGTTTAGGGCGTACGCACCTATGTCGAAGATAACATGAAAGTCAATAATCGAAAACTATAAAAAACCTTCCCACGCTTTTACATTTTTATTTGCGAAATGGACATTAAAATACTCCCGGAGTTGAGACTACTCTTTTGATGCCTCATATGCCAAAATCGCTATAGTAAGTATATAGAAACACTATTCCTCGCCTCGAATTTTAAAAAACGGATATCAAGATCACAAAATAATGAACACGCAAAAATAGGGCTAATCTGTGGCCTAGTTGCGGAAACTAGTACATAAACCAGTAAAAGTTTAAAAAGGCTTCTAAATAGGGCCATTGATGACGTGCGTTTTCGGGTTCCGCACCCAAAGGGTAAAAACGAGACCCTATTACTTAGACTTCGCTATCTGTCCGTCTGTCTGTCACCAGGCTTTGTCTCAAGAACCGCGATAGCTAGACAGCTGAAATTGTCACAAATTATGTATTAACATAATTATAGTATAACTACAAATCTTTAAAACAAAATAAAATAAATATTTAATGTGGCTCCCATACAACAAATGCGATATTTTTTCCCTTCTTTTCTCAATGTCAATAATGGCAAGAGGTAGGCACTTTAATGATTTCATTTGTTACTAAAAAAAATTGTGCACCTACTGTTGTTTACCTAGTCAAAGGCACGGAATCCTTAGTGCACAAGTCAGACTAGCTCTTGGCCGGTTTTTTTATTTTAGTTTTAATAAAAATTAGATTTTTTTAATTCATTAGAATTCTGCCTCTGTACCTTCGCCAAATACAGAGAGCATCAAGATGAGGTCTTCTTTAAATGGTGCTTTAAATTCTTTTATGGTGTACCTAGTATTAGGGTGATGATGATGAGTACCAACAGTGGCGTAGCTATCATAGGGCAAGGCGGTGCAGTGCACCAGGGCCCCGAAGCTCAGAGGGGCCCCTAAGCTATGAAAAGAAAGGAGCGCCAACCATTTTTGATGCAAGATGTGACTGTCGTTATCTGCCAACTATTTTTTCAAAACAAGTGATTTCCAGAATTCTGGAAAATCTTTTTTCTCGTCTTTAGATCTGTATATTTTTTTATATTTATACTAGCTATAATAGATTTATCATTCTAGGAATAAGTTCAAGTCATTGTAGTATTGTTTTCTTATCTCTATCTATAAGTTTGAGGGTTGGTACGTGAAATGGGCCCGATTTTTTTTATGTACCAGGGCCTTTGTCCACCTTGCTACGCCACTGAGTACCATAGGCTCGTAACGTAACGTAACCCATCGCAGTAGAAGGTCAGCATTGATAAATTTACCATAGAAGCCGCTATATAATGCTGAGCCTTCTACATGGCATTTTCTAACCCTAAACTAGTTTTTAATTCTTTATGTTAAAACTTTGTAATGGAAACTAGACAGGCATTCACAGGGCAAGGTGATGCATGACTTTCAACTTGCACATGATTAGTATTACTATTCAATTATTTATTATTATTTACTGTTTTTTAAGTTTATTTTTAGTTTATTACTTTAAAAAGTATGCAATTGTCAAGAAATAAAAAAATGTGTTCACACTTTGCTACCATGATATTATGATTATATAAGTGAATGCTATTAGCTTTCTGTGTCTATGAGTACTTTAAATTCTATTTCTATTCTATTGTAATAATTTAAGTTGATGGCAATCCGTCTTAAATGAAAAGACTACTGATAGCATAACTTAAGAGGTAACAAACCTTCTCTTTTGCTTTTCCTCAGTTCTATTTTCTCTATAAGTATTGCTCGTAGTCGAGTCGCCTCATCTTCGTTTGCGAAATTGAATGCTGTCATGTAGTCCTGCAAATAAATAAATAAAAAATATATTTTTTCCCTAAAGCACCAGATAGTGGTGTAAATTTGGATGTCGCTAAAAATAAACTGATTTGACATTTTTTATCACAAACTTTCTTAATATTATAAACGTGAAAGTTTGTATAGATGTATAGATTTATATGTGTACCTACGGATATTTGTTCCCCTTTCACGCAAAAACTTCTGAACGTATCGGGCTGAAATTTTGAATAGACGTAGTTCTAGCCCTGGAATAACACTTAGACCACATCATTCCATAAATTAGTTCCTATGGGATAATTACCCTTGAAACGTTTTCATAGACTTAAGGCGTGCGAAGCCGCGGTCAGATGCTAGTTATCTATAAAAACGGCAAAAAATTATGTCTGTTATGTATTATGGGGCCCGCTGAAATATTTATTTTATTCTGTTTTAGTATTTGTTAATGTTGTAGCGGCGACAGTACATCAACTGCGAAAATTTCAACTCTCTAACAATATCGTTTCATGAGGTATACACTAGTTACAACGGACAGACAAAGGACAAACAGCGGAGTCTTAGGCTGTGTCCCCAGTAGGCAAACTGTGAGCAGCCGACTGAGTTTGCGGCGCGGCGTATCAGTTCAGTACGCCCTTCCATATATTTTAAATTGAGTGTCCACAGTTTGCTAGTTTGCGCTCACTGTACGCAGTTTGCAGCGTTACGTGCGCCGACTGTCTCAGTTAGCGGCCGACTCGCAGGTTCCAGTGTTTGCGATACGCACGCAAACTGATCCGAGTTTGTTTTGTAGGTGTTCGCCACAAATTTGCGGCTCACTCAGTCGGCCGCTCACAGTTTATCTACTGGGTCCACAACCTTAGTAATAGAGCCCTTTTCACCTTTTGGGTACGGAACTCTCAAGAGGGAACCACCCGACCTGTATGGTGTAGATATACTGGCGTGAAGAGGGAACCTATTATCACTACCTACCTATTGACTGATTTCACACCTTCAAATATTCAGCTCTAGGAAGTTCGTCTTTCCGGTCGTGGCAGGTGAAATCAATAACTGATAAGTTCAAAACAAATTGATTTGTAATCCCTGCATACACAGTTTATGGACTCACGTAAACGGCGACTTAATCACTTGCGGAAATGTTACGGCAGTTTCATAAAGCAATAGTTCTCCGACTCCCACTTGGCCGGTTGTTTTTATATTTATTTTGAGCATTATCATCGTATTCACCACACAGGTACACACTGCTGGTTTAAAGCTATTTAGTGATTTACACTGACGAGTACCAATAGTATAAGTTACAGTAAATTACGAAACAATTGAATGTGATATAAACATAGAAATCTATTATTCATATTTATGTGGATATAAATAAGGAAATGAATACAAATAATTAATTTAAACAGGGTAAAATTAGTCCAGCTCGAGGCAAAATAGAAATAGGTACCTATTGAGTATTTTTTATAAAGGGATTGTAATTTGTAA
This sequence comes from Eupithecia centaureata, assembly GCA_944547425.1. NCBI lineage: Eukaryota > Metazoa > Arthropoda > Insecta > Lepidoptera > Geometridae > Eupithecia > Eupithecia centaureata. Next base: position 2,815,320 of record OX155679.1, read on the forward strand.
AGGTTCGAGTTACATTATTGTAAGTAAAAAAAATAATAATTTTTGCTGAACAACCCACACGTCATCAGTTAGCCCTAAGCTAAGCGGAGCCCTGTATGCATTATTTATTACTAGATACGCCACGCGGCTTCGCCCGCAAACCAGAGTTTTTTTTCGTACAAATTTCAAAAATTTATTGCACACCCCCTAGAGATTATTATGTAAAAATAAAAATACGTCTTTAATTATTCACTCCGTAGTTTATTTATACCGAGTTTTGAGTGAATCAAACCTTAAGAATAATTATTTTCCATACAAACTTTACCACCCCATTTAACCGCTTCAGAGGTAATTTTTTTATTTTTTTTATCCTATATGTTATTCTAGGTTCTTATCTATTTACATGCCAGAATTCATCTAAATAACTTAAGTAGTTACGGAGATTACCTATAACAAACATTCACACAGACTTTCCCATTTATTATATTAGTAAGATAGCCACAAAACAAGCCGGTCGGTCTACTGAACCGATTCAAATTAAATTTGGTACAGATATAGTCTAGCTAGAGCCTGAGAATGGACCTAGGTTACTTTTTAATGCGGAAAAAGGGTTTTAATGCGAAAAAAAGAGTTGAAAGGGGTTGAAAAGGGGAATGGAATGAAAGTTTGTGTGAAGTTTCGTTATTTTTGTATGTAAAAGAAGCTTCAAACTTATGTTAGGATATAATAAAAAAGACATTCAACGTTTATAAAAAACGTTATAATAAAATAGGACATGTAAGTTTGTATGGAAATATATGTATAAGGTTTATGTAAGTAACTGCCTATTATTCCACGAGGAAGAAGTCACGGCTAGTAGAAAATAAAGGAAAACTAATATAGGTTCTGTAATCTGTGTATAGGATATGATGAATCGATGACGCATTAATTTATATAAATATTAATTTTATGTTTCAATGTCACTAAGTAGATTCTCGCGTGACTCACGAATGGGAACGTAAATCTGTGTTGACACTGCTGACATTTGGCCTCTAAATCCTCTGAACATTGTATCATTACAATGTTTGGCAAGTCAGTGACCTGAAGGTTTATCAAGTGCTTCATTTAACCGAGGCCTTTGATCTAAGTGATGCGTGACATAGTCTTGGAAATCGATAGTGTAGTTGACCCAAAACATATTAAATGTCTGTTCTATAAATTTGTCGGCGTCGTGAGTGAAGTTGCGAGATTCTTATATGTGAATACTAGTTGACCCACTCGCGATTTTATGCGCATGGACTATAGGAATACCCTATTAACCCCATTTTAACTACCTTAAAATAGGAATTTCCAAAAAGCCTTTCTTAGCGGGTGCCTTGCCTACGTCTTAAAGGAAATCTCCATGTAAAATGTTAGTTTCGTAGGTCTCGTAGTTATATAGATCTCATAATGAGTCACCTCATTTTTATCTTTTATGAATATAGGTAAACCTTAATAAATTACCATATATGGTAGTCATATGCTTTTTGGGTAAACCCCACCTAATTATTGATTAAGTCATTGAATACATCCTACTAATATTATAAACGCGAAAGTTTGTACGTATGTAAGGATGGATGGATGTTTGTTACTCTTTCACGCAAAAACTACTGAACGGATATGGATGAAATTTGGCAAAGAGATAGATAGAAACATATGTGTTATTCCAGATGTCTGGAATAACACATAGGCTATATTTTATTCCAGTAATTACGCGGGTAAAACCGCGAGGCGCTTCTAGTAATCAATACATGAATATTAGCGATCGGATCGCGAATGCGTAATCGGAATTTTGAAACGATAAAATATCGGATTTATTTTATAGTGACTATATTTAAGTGACGCATCTAGCGCCACTTATAAAGATATTTCGTAGTTAGGGACATTTATTTTATTTTCACCAGACAATAAATGTTTCTCGTTTTCGAGCAAATTATTTTCCAATTCTACAAATCTGAACAAAAATAACTAAAATCCACTTGCTTAGAGTATAGTCATACATACTTAGCATAAAAATATTTATTTCCTTTATGTACTTTTAACAGTTTATAATAATATTTTATTACATCCACAGTTTTCGGATAGTATTATAAATAGCAACATGAAATCAAACATAAGTATGTTAGTCCTATAGGTGGGAACCTCGACTATTTTGATATTGCCTGTCGTGGAGGTCCTTAAGGACTACAATTAAATTGAACATTTATAGTACTTAAATAAACCACAACACGCCATCACATACTTTACAGTATAGTCTTTATCACTACTATGCAGTGATTAAATCAGTCCAACTCAATCAGAACAATTATGTTCTTTGACAATATCAATAACCTGCAACAGAGTTGCACTGAATCTTACTGAGCATTTGACCTTGACACTAAACACATGGCCCACAAGCTGTTTTGTCTGTCTCAAAATAGATTTTAGTTCTTATAAACAACTAGCTGCGCCCCGCGTCTTCACCCATGATGTAATGCCTATATGTTTATTCAAGGCTTGGAACTATGTCTATTTAATATTTTAGCCCAATCTGTTCAATATTTTTGGCAAGAACAAACATCCATCCATACTTTCACATTTATAATATGAGTGTGATAGCACTATTATATACATATAGAGTGACTTGATAATATATTCCTTTTTATGCCTAGCTTTTCGGTTAATGAACTCACCTCAGCTTCGAAAGTATGCAGAAAAGGCCGAGGACTTTTGTATTCAATCTGCGTATAGACTTCATGTTCCCATATCAGAGCTTTCCGGTACAGGCAGTACACTCTGAAGAAGTAGGAGCGCTTGGCGTTGTCCTTTATGAGACAGAGCACTCCTGTGTCTCTCTTCTTCCATTCTGAGTGTGCGGGCCCTTCCGTTGTGAAGATTTGGACCACAGCGGTTGCTAAGCTCTGTAAAGATGATGCAAAAAATGTTGAAAAGTTTTGATATAGAGCTTGATATTCGAAAACCCAAAATTTCCAAATGCTTCATACAGTCAAATGGGTAACATTTAAATGTACCTATGAAGCATTTGGATTAGGCTAAGTATGTAGAAATTTGGAATAAATCAAAAAAGTTATATACCTATTTACCTATTATATATTATTGAAAATATGTTATCATATTATACATTATTTTGTTCGTATATTTAACACAAAAAGACTGATGATGCTAATGATCACATTTATTAAAGAATTCCAATATAGTGCTTTTATATGCAGTATAAAGGGGCATATGAAATGCTTGATTCCTTAACAAAACAGCAGCTTTCCAAAACAATAGGATCGAATTTATCTGCCAAAACAATATTTGTGTGTAGCACCTACAATATTTCTATATACCATGCATTAGAATAGTCCTTATTATCAAGGCCCTGCTGTATTTATAGACAAGACAACATAGCCTCACTAAATTAGAATAGTAGCTTATAATTATTTTTTCAATATTTAATAATATTTTATAAAATAGGTTTAATATAGCCGGCTCAGGACCGAGATGGGGGAGGCCTATGTCCAGCAGTGGGACACACCAGGCTCATTGTAATGTAATAAAAAAGGTATTTTTGCAAGTTCTTCATAGTTTAATCATTTAAGAGCCATTGATCAGAGAAAATATCAAAGGAAGTCATCTAATCATCTATGTTGCAACTTTATCAAATTAACTTATAAAATATCTGCAACTTTCATTTTCAGTTTGCAACTTTGAAGGTTCATTTCATAGTAACTACTTTCTCCCCATAAAGGCTTAGGAGATAAATTTCATAGCCCGGCACTTTCCTTCATTAGATGACTGGACTGTTCTACAGGTGATGTCATATTATTGTTTTCTGCTTATACAACCAACAACAATTACTTTTGTTTTGGCTGATACAGGGCTCATATACAAAATAGTACAAAATGTAAATTTTTAGTAGGAATCAAATTAATTTTGATAAAATGGCATAATAATAGGAAGTTTAGGAGATTTGTACAGGATTATGGAAACATCACTTCAGAGAATAGTCAAACTATGTAGGAATTTTATTTATCTCACTGATAGGACTATGTACCGAATGATCTTTAGGCGTTATCTTACTGCTATCGGCTGATAGTTCACTGATAGGCAAGTAGGTATTATAGGTTCTGAATCACGAGGAATACCTAGAGGCTCATCTCACCTGGCATTTTGGTCCAATCAGATTGAAAACTTGCTCGTTCTCCTCCCTCGATAGCAAAAAACTAGGACGATGTTCTCCTCTAGGCATTTTGTAGGGATAAAATCACAGAAACACAAAATTACACACAACTTATAGCGAACGATGTGTCAGCCACCACAACTTTCCAACATGTTTTTGTAGGGTTTACCGTGAATAAGCACTCGCGCAAGATACGACATGAAAATAAAAGCATTTCTTCCGTTATAGAAATACTAATTATTCAATAGTTAGGGCAGTAAACGCGAAAATCCAAACATATTTTGCAATTGACTTTCTCCAATACCACATCCGTTTGTGAAAATGTCATTTTCCTATGACTGAACCACAGATGATAAAAGCAAAAGCATCTGTCTGTCAAATGAACTGTCACGCCGTTATTCATTGCCACTAAAAAAAATTGTCATAATACTTCTTGATGAACGACTCTGCGTCCGGATTAACGCAATTTTGCAATTTTTTTTTTGGGTTACGTTTTGAATATTTACAAAAAAGGGATTTTGTCTCAATTAAATTCATATAAACAAAACCTATACTAGGCAACAAAATTAGAAACTAACACCATGGCTCTGCGTCTATTTTGTCAATGTGTCGCTAACTCAACCGCAGCCAAAATATTACTTTGACCGTACATATGTACATTACATACGGATCAACTAAGTAGGTATTCTGGTGGAAATTCCACCTTGGAATCATTCAATGAACATTAGCAAACTGGTACAAATAGGTACTCAAAAGAAAAAAATATAACTTTGTAAAAATAACGGTCACGCACCTACTTACCCTCACTCTTTATACATTCATTATCTATCACCCAATCAAAACGAAGCGGTTGAAAAGGAGCCTCCCATGTTCTCGGCGGCACCCTATTAATAGATGAAAAAGAACTTCTTTATACTCTATAGTCCTAAATGACAGCAGTGCACTCCACACATTCGCCTATAGTCTGAGTAACTGATTGCGGGTGCAAAAAAAATAAAAAAAATCTTTATCAACATATACTAGTCCACCGCTGGACAAAAGCCTCCCCTGCTGTGCGATTAGGTACGCTAAAACCACCCATCCAAATTGACATCTTGAGCCATTTTAATGTCCATCGCGCGCGTCCTTTTCATACGATTTCAAATTACTAAGGCCATTAAAAGGGCTTTCATATTATTATGTCAATTTTGGATGGGTGGTTTTAGCGTAATCGCACAGCTGGTTGTCATACTTTATACCGCATTTACATTCAGCCCCTGCCCCGCTGCACCTCGCGCTGCCGGCGATAATTCCCTAAATACTGCTGCAGCAGGATAAAGAGGAGTGTGTGTTTACATACTGCCCCACCTACCACTTCGCTTTCAAGTTTCGGCAATGGCAGACAGCTAAATAATTACAGCGGCCGTCTTTCTCCTCCAGGCGACGCTCGGCGAGTACTGAACGACGTCGGAGCAGAATGTAAACACGCACTGCCGCCGCTCGCGCTGCCGGTCCTTTGACTTCCGCACAAAAAAACACCGTTTTGGGGTCCTGCCCACTTCCCTGCTCACTACGGGTGAATGTAAATGCGGCATTACTGCTATTGAGTGGAGCAGTAAAGTAGTTACGTAACTACCGTTTTACCAAACACGTTTTTATGTAAATCTTACATCTACCCGCGGCTTCGGCTATTTCTATTCCATGGGTAGGTACTGAAACTAATTTATGGGTTGAAAGTTATTCCAGGGCTAGAACTGTCTATTCCAAATTTAAACCGATTCGTTAAGGTTGTTCGATTCGTTCGATCGTTCATACGTTTGTATTTTCCCAAATATGAGCGATGTGGACATAATTTAACAAATAAATAACTGTTTTTGGCTTTGTTATTCGTCATTATTTGCGGCAAATTGTGTTTGATTCATGAAAACACTCGGTATAATTAGAAATAACGTGAAAATTTTAGGCCATTTCTATCAATGCGTGAGTGAACACGGATAGTGTCGTACGCCCGCTTACTTGAACATGTGAGTGTGATGGCGGCGACGGAATCGCCATCTGTGTGCTATCTAAAGAATCATCTAATAATACCATAGTCTACCGTTCTCAAAGGGTTTTTCCATCGTCCAAGTATTTATTCCTATCTATTTTTGCTGCATGTCAAATAAGATCTAGGAAGCCTACGTTCCGTTTCCATGACAACAATAAATGACACTATGTAAACAGATAAAATGTTTGCTTATAGATACCAGTTTAGAGAGTTTTACGCTGGGGCCACACTACCTTACCGTCTACCGGGCTGTTACCGCAATAATTATGACATTAAATTACCGTTTAAATTACTGCATGACCTGGTGTGGTTACACTAGAGTTTACCTAGATATGTCAATAAATAAGGCGGTAAAAATATCACGTGCGTTGCCGGTGAGCTCATATTGCACACTGGACAAACGGTAGTGGCCACAAACGCATTAATTACTGCGGTAATCTTCTTTGATGTGCGAAAAAAGACCGCCGCTGGAGCTATTGTCTACCGCCATTTGCCATATTGATTGGCATTGTAAAATTATGGCCATAAATCGTGGTTACACCTAGGTGTTGTATAAGTTATAATTAAAATAATTATCGGCATATCACGGTAGTGTGGCCCCAGCATCAGACGTGTCAGATTGTATGCAAAGCATTTCGATCATTCATCAGCGACAACCGATGTGGCGCAGTGGGCGAAGGTCCGCCTGCGACCGGTTGTGGGTTCGATTCCCGTGTCGAAAAAAATTGTGTACGATCTACAGAAATTGAACATGAAATTGTTCCGTTGGTGTGGGTGTTTTCTATGTATTTATAAAAAAAAAATCTATCTATGTAATGTATTGTATTAAGTTTATCAGTCAACTAGTACCCATAATACGAGCTTTGCTCACCTTGGGGCTAGATGATGCTGTGTGGACTGTCCGGAATTATATATATTTTTTTTTTATTTAACTAATCGTAACTTTTTACAGAGAGCCAAAACAAAATTTTTGAACATGATTTTTTTGAAAAGTTAAAGTTTTTCTTTTTTAATATTAAAACATCATTGTTTTCGTATTTTTTTGCTCTATTTTTTAAAATAATGGTCGCTGTTATAGCTATCACCCAACTTGATAAAAACTACAAAAGCCCATTTTGCATTAAAATTTTGAAGCAAAGTTAAGATAATTATCCCAATAAAAAGAAATAAATATTTAAATTAAACTAGCTTTATGAAATGTTCTCAAAAGAAAATATACTTTATCAGAAATAAAACTATTTTCTAAATTTTTGAAATGTGGCCGTTTTGCATTCAATGAGCGATTTGTAAAAATGCCTGAACTTAGCTGGCGTAAGAGCTAAAATAAAATAAAAATCAGTTGGTGTTGATAGTACATAATTGTTTCTTTTTATTTTTGTCATACCGTTAGAAACGAGGTCAGGACCCTTTGTGGGATGTACCTACGCAGAACAGCCTTCCTAAGTCTATTTGATTGTTATATAAAACTTTGGTAGACTGTTCTGCGTAGGTACATCCCACAAAGGGTCCTGACCTCGTAATCATAAGTAATTTATGACAAATATGAATTTGTTTGTACTAGGTCTATGACATTGTTCAAAATATAAAGAATAAAAATGATAAAAATCAAAAATTTTGGTAATGTTGAAGGGATTCGAGCCCGTACTAACGGGATGTATCAAAATTTTGTGGATATTTTATTTTCAAAAAGCAAAAAGTAAATTAAATTTTCGGTGGTTTCGAACCCAGGTACGACTATACATCGTCGCACCCACCCGACTGTTCAAACCGCTAGTCCAAAGTGAGTTATTGAAATACTGTGAAAATTTGTATTACTTTTAATCTTTTATAAGTGGTCGTAAAATCGGAGCTAAAATACCTAAGTACACAAAGAACAGAGTCAAAAAAAGTGGAGACTTTCTTACGCTAATAATTTTAATGTAATTTTATTATAAAATTGGAACAACTTTCACAGTGAGTACATTTAAAATTAATGATTGTTATTGTGAACTTATTCAATTTATTTGTCAATTCCAATGATTTAACGAAATTAATAAATAGCATGAAAAGTATTTTTTTTACCTATGATTTGTAAGATATTCTTTAGCTAATAAGCTAGTTTGTAAATAACATTACCCTCTGCGCCTTTTTACTTAAATTGTTCAAAACGATAAAAGAAAATTACCTCCAATTTTTTTTAAATGTAAATAGAGCCTGTTTTTATTCTTAAAAAAAATAAGAGTCGAAAATTAGTTCGTTAACTAGTGGTTTTATAGAATTAATTTTAGATGTAATTTAGTAATGTCCCGAAAACGGAAATATTGGTCCGAAAAATATTTAGTCCTAAGGCGTCTCCAATTATCTCTGTTATTTTTCGAACAGTAGTTATTTTAGTTCCACTGAATTTATAGGGTTTGCCTGTGTGAGTGACTCGTAGCGGCCGATCACTCACACGGGCTGTTAGCAGAGTAACTTGCTAGGGTGCGTGTTGGCCAGGTGGATTGAAATAAAATACACTCACATTTTATATCTTCGTTTATATTCACATTATTTATGCAGATATATCGGTATCACATCCTAAAAAGTAAAAGTAAAAGTAAAAGTAATTTATTTGCAAAAACACGTGTATAAAAGGTGACAAATAATTTTTTTGAAACAACATGTTTGACCAATATACCTTGGTGTGCAAAATAACAAGAGAGAGTATGGCATGCAAGTCTTAACAGTAACAGCCTTTTATAAGATAGGAGTATTCACATATTAATTTAAATTTAGTATATAATTAGATTACATCATTTAGAAATTCGTCAATATTATAGTAACATTTGTCACATAAAAGTTTTTTAAATTTTGTCTTAAATAAGTTTAAATTTAAGTCTTTGTAGCTCTTAGGTATTTTGTTATAGATTATAGGTGCCATGCACACTACACTCTTTCTCAACATAGTAGTTTTTGATTCATGTCTGGCTAATCTATTGTTGTCCCTTCTATTTCTAACTACAATATCACACATTCGGGGAAACAGAATTGGATTGTTCCTAACAAACAGCGCAATTTCCAGAATGTACAAGCTTGTGAGTGTTAGTATTTTATATTTTTTAAACAGGGGTTTACAACTTTCTGTTGGTTGGATTTTAAACATGGCTCTTAAGCAGCGCTTTTGCATTTTGAAAATTATTTCTTTATCAGTAGAATTACCGTAGAAGATAATTCCGTATCTGATAACCGATTCGACTGTACCATAATAAGCTGTTAATAGTGTATTTTGATTAACAGTTGGGGAGAGCTTATAAAGAGCATAAGCTAAGCTGCTAATCCGTTTACTCAGAATCTCTATATGTTTTTTCCAGTTTAGCCTTTCGTCAATTTGTAATCCTAGAAATCTTGTAGAGTCAATTGCTTGAATAGTATTAGTTTGGAATGTCAATTTAATGTTTAAGGGATTATGTAGTCTTTGGTTGAAATGTATTATAGTAGTTTTATCTAAATTAATTTTTAAGTTATTATTATTAAGCCAGCAAATAATTGAGTTTAGTGATTCGTTGATATCCGATTCATAGGTTTCTTTGTCTTTACATTTTATCGTCACTGTACTGTCATCCGCAAATAAAGTGATTGGTTGATTTATAGCAGAGGGTAAGTCGTTTATATACAATATAAACAGGAGTGGACCTAGCACACTGCCTTGGGGGACACCATATGTAGTGCTTCTTACTTTTGATTTATAAGTGATTTCATGTTTAGTTTTAAGGTTTAGTCTAGTTATTTCAGTTATTTGTTTACGTCCCGTTAAATAAGATTCAATTAATTTTGATATATTGCCTCGAATCCCATACGCTTCAAGTTTGTGGATTAGGATTTTATGATTTACGTAGTCGAATGCCTGGGTCATGTCGCAAAAAATAGCACAAATTGGTATTTTTTTATCTACGTGGCATGTAACATATTTATAAAAATCATATATAGCCATATTGATAGTTCTCTTTTGTCGAAAGCCTTTTTGTTCATTGCACAGAATGTTGTTTTTCTCTATATAGTCATATATTTCCCCGTAATAGTATTTTTCATATATCTTTGAGAATATTGATATGAGTGCTATAGGTCTATAGAACTCTATGCGTTCCTTGTTTTGTTTCTTAAAAATTGGTTTGATTATAGTCATCTTTAGGGCTTCGGGAAAGTCACCGGTAACTATAGTTAGATTTATTAAATAACTTAAATGTGGACAAATATATTCGCTAACAGCTTTTATTATTTTTGTATTAACTTCGTCATGACCCGTGCTTTTAGTATTTTTTAACTTTTTAATTATTTTGCTGACGTGTTGGGGTAGACAGGGTGCCATGAACATTGATTTTTTACGTTGGCATATATTAGCTGCTACCATTTTTCCAGCTCCTTTTATTGGTACAACCTTGTCAACGAAATAGTCATTAAACAAATTAGCAATGTCAATTGGATTGGTAATATAGTCATTATTGTGGTTTATTTTAAGTATATGATCTCTCGGCACATTTAGTTTAGCTTTATTTATCATCTCCCATGTAGTTTTAGTTTTGTTTGTGGACGTTTTTATTTTGTAGTTGTTTTGTGCTTTTTTAGTTAATAGTATTATTTTTCTAAAACGCTTAGTATATGTTTTGTATTTTGTTTTGTTTTCTGTATCTGGTGTTTTTCGCAAAGTTTGGAGTAGACATCTTTTTCGTTTACTGCAAATCTTAATGCCTCGGGAAATCCATTTCTGTCTCGCAAAAATGTGTATAGTTGTAATTTTTTTCGGAAAACAAAGGTCGTAGAACATTTTGAAATGTTCTATAAAGTAACAATACGCCGCAGAGGCATCTTCAATTTTGTACATGTCAGAGAAGGTATAATTTTTTATGCACATTATAAACTTTTTTATATTTTCTGAGCTATAGTCGTGTGTTACTTTTCGCCAATATGTAAACTTTAAAACTTTCTTAACAGGTAGTTTGATAATTTGTGCTGTGTGGTCGGACAATCCAAAGTCAATCACTTCTGTTTTACAGGTTTTGTTGTAGTTATGTGCATAATTGTCTAAACAGGATTGGCTGATCAAGCGTGTTGGTTGTCTTATAGCTAATTTTAGGTTGTAATTAAGTAGTAAGCATTCAAAATCTAGTGTAACATTATTAGTTTTTAAGATATCTATATTAAAATCACCTGTCAATACAATATTATTAGAGCTTATTTTCGTAATGTATGTCAACGTTTTATCTAGTTTATTAAGAAATGTATTCAAATTATTTGTCTTAGGAACTCTATATATACAAACAATAATAATTTTAAAGTCAATTAATTCAATGGCACAGCATTCAAAGACATTTGCTAGTGATAACGTTCTAATTTCTGGTACTTCTCTCCAATTATAATTTCTTTTAATTAATATGCATGCTCCGCCTCTTTTACTGTCGCTTCTACTGTAACATGCTGCAAGAATATAATTTTCAAGGTCCAGGTGCTGTTCATATCCAGTTTGCATAAAATGTTCAGTTATACATACTACGTCAATATCAATGTTTTTATCTTTTAATTCATCTAGGTTTATCATAAGAGCGTCAGCTTTATTGAGTAATCCAGCAATATTTTGATGGAGTATATTTATATGCTTAATCTCGAAAAAACATTGATTCCTCTTCTTTTGCGTCCAGGTCTTCTAAATGTTGTGTTGTGCTGTTGTTGTTGTTGTTGTGGTATTCTCGAATTTCATCAGTATAGTGTCTAAGGTTTGTAAAAATTACTTTCATACCCTTCCTATTTACTTTCCCTGTATTTCTATCAAACATCGTGTAGTTATAGGTAAGGTCTGCGTTCGAATCTAGTATGTAAGCGTGTTCATGGGTGATGGCGTCTAAGTAAAGTAAGTTATTGAAATTTTCCACTCTCCAATTAAACATATCTGTAGTAGAACTGATTTTATAAGTTGGTAGACAAATAACAATGTTTGTGTTCTTTACTTTCATTAATATGTCTCTCATCTCTATAATTAAATTGATATAATTGTGGGTACTTTTAAATTCTTCCTCACCTATTAAAAGTATACAAAAGTCATCCATAGTGAAGTCTTCCACTTTCTTTTCAATGTCCTTTATCAGTTCATTTGTATTTGTGTTTGTCTTTAGGTAATGGCATAGCTCTGTTTGTCTGTCGAAACATTCTTCTGCCATTGATATAATGTTATTATGTTTGTTGGTGCTAAGTATACAGATTTTATTATGTCTTTTTGGTTCTTTTGCAGTTTTTTTGTTATTCGTTCGTTGTTCTTTGTACGCGTTCTGTTTGTCTGTGTTCTCTAAGTTAAGGCTTGAAGTATTTTTTGTATGTTTAGTGGTAATTTTTGGTGATTTTTGTGCGTTATTTTTTGTATCTGTCCTCTTTTTAGGTGAAGGTTTAGCTTTCTTTCCACTTGTAATATTTTTTAATAGTTCATTTGATTTCTTGAGTTCATCATTCTCGCCCTTATATTTATTGTTTTGCAAAGACAGGAGTTCTATTTCTTCAAGTGCGCTTTTTAGTTTAGCCTCCAGTCCTTCTATCTTCTGTCTAAGGCTTAGAATGTCTTCGCTATCCTCGCCTATACTGCTGACAGTGACATGTGCAGCCTGAGAAATTTCGTCATCTTCGTCATCGTTTTGCATTTCCGATTGTGTCCGGTTTCGCCGAAATGTAATATTTTCAAGAAAATTCATTATTTTTCCAAAATTGAACCAATAAAAAACAGCAATTAGAGTACAAAAATGAATTTCAAGTCCAAAAAGAATATTAATCCGTAAGGTTTCGAACCAACGTATTCAGCTTCTCAGTCGGGTGTCTTAACCGCTCGGCCACCGTTCAAGATAACTAGAGCGTCGAAATTAGCGTACTGGTTCAGTTGTTAGGTGGTAGTTTGGTAATTATTGCGTTCAAACACAGGAGTCCAGTTGTTGAAAATAAAATGACGGTAGAAGCATCAACGGTGTTTATTGAAGCTAAATATTGTTTTGCTGTTTTATCTTCACTGTTTTGTATTGTAGTTCGTTATTAGCGAGAAATACTAGTAGTAAATAATAGTCTTCTGTGATTTATTTTGTGTTTTGTGGACTTGTTTGGGATTTTATTGATAATCACAAGGTCAGTTTTGTTTACTTGTATCACTTTGTAATTACGCGTTATATCACATCACAAACACTTACTACGGCAAATTACACAGGTACTTGTATTTTAAACACTTTTTTGGTTGTTTTTGTACGCTTTATATATTTTTTTATAATATTTTACTGTAGAGCTAATGTTTACATGGATAGCAGCGCCATCTCTCTCTAGGATTCCTCACATCTCTCTTTAGGATCTCCTAGGATTCATTGTCTATGTGTGGATTAATTTTAACAGAGTTATGAGGACATTGCCTCGTCAAGATGTAGGAGATCAGAAGAAAGTTACATGAACGACAGCGGAAGTAGAAACTGTCATTAAAGACAAGATGATATTCCCATGACAGCTGTCACGGCTTGACTCTATAGTAAAGAATACATTATTCTAACACTTCCCCTTATTCTTTACAATGTCATAACATACAGACTAAAACAAGTGACCTCATAATACATAATTTCCATCTGAAGCACTATCTAACCAACATGCTTATAATATTACATTTGCTTTACATTATGCAAACAAGTCATAAACTCTACATTGTCACATCTATATGTCTATAACATTAAATTTATTTTGCTCTATGTTAAACAAACTAGTCAATAAGTTAAAATAACAAGGTATCAATTCAGATTCAAATCATTCATAAAATTATTATGCTTTGCTGAACAAAGTGGTTTAGTGAATATATCGGCTATCATATTATTAGTTGGCATGTATCTGACATTAAAGTTATATTTCTGAATTAAATCTTTAACAAAATGATATCTTAGATCTATATGTTTTGTACGTTTATGAGAGTACTCCTTAGCCAATAACAATTTTTGTGCGCTTTGATTATCATTGAATATGATAATATTAATGTGTTTACAGATAATTTCATACATGAAATTCCTAATAAAGCACAACTCTTTTGCGACATCACAAATGGCCAAGTATTCAGCCTCTGTACTGGATAAGGCAACGCAACGCTGTTTTCTGGATTCCCAGCTGATAACGTCCTTGCCCAGTTTAACAACAAAACCTGTATAAGATTTCCTATCTTCCATATCATTAGCCCAGTCAGCATCAGCATAAGCTACAATATTTAATGCTGTATTTTTATAAAAACAAAGACCATGATCAATAGTGCCTGCTAAATATCTGAGAACTCTTTTAGCAGCAACCCAATGGCTTTTATCAAAATTTGTTAAGTATTGACTCAACTGACTGCAGCTAAATGTTATGTCAGGCCTAGTACAAACTGATAGATACATTAAACAGCCGATCAATTGTCTAAATTGATAAACATTATCATCTAACTCTGAATTTAATTTTGATTTACATAATTTTTCATTAACAATCATAGGCGTAGAAACACTCTTACAATCAAGCATATTAAATCGTTTTAACAATCGCTTAATATATTCACTTTGGTCCAATTTTAAAATATTCTTATCTCTAGTAATTCTCATTCCTAGACAACTTCTAAGTGGACCCAAATGTTTCACAGAAAAATTATCTTTTAGTAATTGATACAAATCATTAGTATTATTGTTACTCATAATATAAAAATCATCAACATAAAGAGCAATAATTGTCAAATTGTTATTAATATTTTTTACATAAACACATGGCTCACATTTATTTTGTATATAATCATTTTCAGTTAATAATTTATGTACTTTCAAATTCCACATACGACTCGCTTGTTTTAACCCATAAATACATTTTGATAACAAACAAACCTTACTTTCATCTGAGGCAAAACCTTGTGGTTGTTCCATATAAATAGTTTCATTTAAGTCACCATGCAAAAATGCTGTTGTTACATCAATATGTTCTATTTTCATATCATAGTGGTGTGCAAGAGAAAACAAAACACGCATTGTTGAATGACGTACAACAGGAGAAAAAGTATCATAAAAATCAATACCTTCTTTTTGACTAAAGCCGCGAGCAACTAAGCGAGCTTTATATCTATCGAGTTTCCCTGATGTATCATGCTTTATCTTATACACCCACTTACATTTGACAATATTTATATTTATAGGTCTGTCTACTAATTGCCAAACATTATTTTTCAAAAGCGACTCATACTCCAACCTCATAGCATTCACCCATTCATTGCTATCAGAAGATGTTAGTGCCTCACTGTAAGTTTGTGGTTCATCAAACAGAGTACTAGCATACATACTTAGTTCATAATCATCATACCTTAATGGTGGCTTACCACGATTATGACGCACGGGGCGACTGCCTACAGTCATAGGTAATTCTACCGTATTAGTGGCGTCTTCCCCTCCTTCTGTAGTCTCTCCGGAGAAAACTGGCTGTGCCTCCAGCATCTCCGCCGAGAGATGATCATTTATATCACTGCCGCCGCCTGATTCAGCGTCTGTAAATTCATAAGAAAAATCATAAGTCTGATTTGTTTCATTTATTGAATTATTATCACTACTTTCATTTGGAATATCCTCAGCAGTCTCATTATTAATGAATAAATTATTATAACTAGGAATAATATCCTGACTAGATTGTTTTGAATTTAATTCATTATGATATTCAATTAAAGTGATCAATTCATTATTAAAATTTACATTGTCAATGTCATTGCATTTAAAATTCTTATAAAATTTATCCTCCATAAAATCCACATTTCTAGACAAAATAACCCTTTTTGGATTGGATGGCTCTACCAGTCGGTATCCTTTGGTAGTTTCGGAATAACCGACAAAAATACACATTTTAGCCCTAGCGTTCAACTTACTTGTACGAGTCGGCTCCTCAACCAGAGCATAAGCTATGCAACCAAATACACGAAGATGGTCCAAAGTCACACTGTGACCAGACCACATCTCCTCAGGCAACTGTCCTGCTAAAGCCGTCGTGGGGCTACGATTCTTCAAATAAATGGCAGACATCACTGCCTCACCCCAAAAACGCTTGCAGAGACCTGCCTGCAAAAGAATGCACCTAGCTTTCTCCATAATTACCCGATTAAGACGTTCAGCCACGCCATTTTGAGGAGCACAATACGGTACCGTCAATTGGTGAAGTATTCCTTCATTCTGTAAGAAGGACTTAAATTCTTTATTACAATACTCACCACCATTGTCAGAACGCAGGCCTTTCACACGAAGTCCAGTCTGCTTTTCTACAAAGTTCTTAAAAATGACAAAATAAGAAAATACCTCAGATTTCTTCTTAAGTAAATATCCAAAGGTCTTTCGTGTATAGTCATCCGTAAAGGTTAGTAGGTATTTAGCACCTCCCCAGCTGTCATCACTCAACGGGCCCAGGACATCAGAATGGATTAGTTCAAGTTTCTCACCAGCACGCCTTGCCTGTCCAATAGGATAAGCCTTGGCCACAGGCTTACCCTCAAGACAAGCAGTACATTGCTGAAACTCTTCTTTCTGAAAGCGAACACTGCGTGAAATGTGATCATTAAGAACATTCATTCCATTCAAACTCAGATGTCCTAACCTCCTATGCCACAATTCGGCATCATTTGATGCAGCAACCTTTGCAGTCTGTGTTCCCTGCACCTGATGTAGGGTAGCCATCGACTGCTCCTGTATGCATGTACCTTTCATCCTATACACACCTTTATCTAACTCAGCAGACATAATGTGACTTCCATCAATGGAACATCCATCTTCATATATAAAACAGCCATCCTTTTTAAAAACAACCAAATAACCTTTCTCACACATTTTACTTACCGACAACAAGTTCTCTGATAAATGCGGAACATACAAAACATCTTTCATAATTTTATCACTATCATTGATTTTTATGTTGATACTTCCTATTCCAGAACATTTCAATTTTGATTTCTTATCAGCACAGTTTATCATAATATTGTTTTTCTTTAAATCCACAAACATGATTTCATTGTTACACATGTGTGATGTGGAACCACTGTCCACAATAAAATCTGTAGTCGCTGAAGTGAAAAATGTTGAAGCTGTCATTGTTTGATGTTGTTGTTGCTCTCTAGTTGATCCATCTTCTTTCTTCATCCGCTTCAACTTGTAGCATTTTGACTTTATGTGTCCAGGCTTCTTACAATAATTACAAATAACTTTTGATCTGGAAGTAACATTCCCTCTTGCTGCATAAGCATTGTTCAAGCCGCTTGTTTCAGAATAAGTTTTACGATATTCTTCTTGTATAAGCCTTGCACGAACCAGTTCTGAGGACAGTATATTAGTGATAGATGCCGTCTCCAAGGCTGACACCAATGTATCAAAATCCTGAGGGAGTCCACTCAAAAGAATTTCCGCAATTTCAGCATCTTCTATTACTTTACCAATATCGGCCAACTGCTGTACCAATGTAAATACATTATCTATATAAGCAGTCATATTTGGAAAGGTCGTGAAATCTACTCTGTGCAGCTGCCGAAGCAAGCTCACCCTTCGAAATAATCCTTTGTCTTCATAAACTTTTGACAGTTTTTCCCACGCCTGTTTGGCCGAAGTGACATCATACAGTAATTGATATAATGAGGGCTTCACACATAAAGAAATTCTTGCCAAAGCCCTTTGTGATTTACAATAGTCCGAATCTTCGCCAGTAACACTGTTCCATAGGCCTTCAAGGATCAAAGAATTTTTCATTGAAAATTTCCATGTCTGGAAATTAGACACGCCGTCCAATTTCTCAAAGCCAACGTATGTAGAAGATGGGCCCATTGGCATTCCACCCGGCACGGCATTCCCGCCCGCCGTAGATGGCGCCAAATCATCGCCCGCCATAATGTTGTCGATAGTTCGTGAGACTTGATGTAACCGATTCTGATTCTATATGTTCTCCGTAAGTGTAAACTCACCTTCTTGGCTTTCTAAGTCACAGGGCACAGGTCTGTGCTTACATCAGTATTCAATCCACACTGGCTGATCTTGATAAATCTATTCTGGGCCAGATAACCTGTTAGCAGAGTAACTTGCTAGGGTGCGTGTTGGCCAGGTGGATTGAAATAAAATACACTCACATTTTATATCTTCGTTTATATTCACATTATTTATGCAGATATATCGGTATCACATCCTAGGATTCATTGTCTATGTGTGGATTAATTTTAACAGAGTTATGAGGACATTGCCTCGTCAAGATGTAGGAGATCAGAAGAAAGTTACATGAACGACAGCGGAAGTAGAAACTGTCATTAAAGACAAGATGATATTCCCATGACAGCTGTCACGGCTTGACTCTATAGTAAAGAATACATTATTCTAACACGGGCAAGATCTTTTTTGTGTGAGTGACTCGTAGCGGCCGATCACTCACACAGGCAAAATCTTTTTTGCTCTTCCCAAATACAAGCTCCATAGATGCTTTCAACACTTGAAAAATTGCTTGGTACATAAAAAACAACATCCCATTTGCGGCAAATATATTACAATTAAACAATTATGCACAATTTAATAAGAAAATAGTGAAAAACTTCAACATAGAAAATCAGCGCCATCTAATAGCGGAGCTATGCTTAGTCCTGGACCAGAAATCACCTTAAGTAGTTTTTGTGTGAAAGAGGAACTCATTCATCATACATAATAACTAAGCATAGTAAAAATAAAAGAGCGTTTATCGTCTTTTCTAAGGTATGTTTAATTATGATGTCATAAATAGGATAGGTACTTAGGTACTTACCTATCCAGTCCTATCCAGTACCTACTTAAGCACTGGATAGGAGACGACTATGTCATAACATAACATAGTCGTCTCCTATAATTATGCTGATATTGAAAGGAGATACAGGAGTTTGAATAAAAATACTTAAATTGTAGTATTATTGCATGTTTATTGAAAAATGTTACACCACTAGGATTACAAATACTTATGTAGGTCGTAATAATAAAAATGTATGTACACAGCCAAAATAAATGATGATATCTAGAACCAGACTAAACAGTATCATCACAAATTATTATATTTACGGATATTACGCAGGTTCCTGTTCATTACAATTAACTAAAAAATTGATCGGTTAAAGAATAACTCTTTAAAAAAAGATCTTTTTTAAACAAATTAGTCAAAAAATACCATTATTTTTACTAGGGTTCTAGGGGTTTTAGGTATAGTTTACACAAATTACTCAATATAAAACCCTTTTTACACTTATATAATCTAAATACGGGTCCGACCGATTAAAAGTCACGACATTGTGAATTAAAGTTGTGCTAGGTATTTAATATTTTCTCTGTCTGTAGTTGTACCTACTGTAGATAAAGTTCGTTATTTCTGTGTCCTACCTATCAATATTTTCTGAATCTTCGCCAAATCGAGTCCGTTATTATTTACAGTGTAATAACAGGTCATAGACAGTATTGGGGCAATATACAGGGTGTCCCGAAACTTAACGTCATGCCGAGTATTTTTAGTTTTTCTGGATCGTCGTGAACCTAACTATCTTGTTTTCGGCTTGACTTTGAGTTTCGGGATACCCTATATATTCAGTAAGGTTTTTTTTGAATTGTATTCAACAGTTTTTAAATCTACTGAATTGTTTGCCTTTGACATTTTATAATAAGATTGGGCTTCAGTTTATAACTGAAAACGTTTCTCGTACTTTTATTCCTTGTAAAACGTAGAAGATAATGGTAATCGTCGAGTTATTTGTATTTCGCGCGAATCTGTGTCAGATTCCGCATCCAAGACTCGGAAACGGAATTTCTGAATGCTGATGCTTGATGTCTCGCGGAGAGACGCAAAGGATTTCCTGAATCTATTATTTCTCTTAAATGGGTAGGTATGTACACACCTACCTAAAGTCTAGTCCAATGGATTGGCTAAGGCTCCACACTAGCCTCACTAGCATTACTAGCTTCTAGGATATAGTTGTGTAGTTGTAGTAGATATTAACCTATGTAGTGCTTTATTTTTTCAGAGGTTAGGTACCTGTGTATTCGTGCGGGTTGTGGCGGTAGGCTGCCTGGGTGGGTCTCTTCAAAACTGTGTGAATTAACCTATGAATGTGTGTCTACAAACCAGAAATTTACTCGTTTGTAGTTTAAAATGTATTCTCTGCCTTCGTGATACATCGTCATCGTCATCACACGTCTGTCACACTTTCAAGTACAATTTTAAGTAAAATTTTGGTCAAACAAAAAGCATTACTGATAGGTAAACTAAGACGTTGGATAGAATTCGATGTTCATTACATAGGCTATGATGTCGATTCTATTTCTACAATGCACCATCTTCAAAGTTATTTAGGTATGAGCGATACAAACATTTCTGCCTTAGGGGAGAAGGAGGTAGCTTAGGACAGGGGCACCTTTAG
The DNA here is from genome assembly GCA_944547425.1 of Eupithecia centaureata. NCBI lineage: Eukaryota > Metazoa > Arthropoda > Insecta > Lepidoptera > Geometridae > Eupithecia > Eupithecia centaureata. The sequence goes on from OX155679.1 coordinate 2,835,909, forward strand.
ACATTGGAGATTACTCCAAAACCATCGACATTTTTTTGGAAGAAAATGCATGTTAGTATTCAACACTACTACTACAAACCATGACATATCATTCACCACGCTGTCAGCTGTAAAACTGATTTTATTAGCAGGTCGTGTTTTTCGCTGGCTGGAGTACATTTTTCATCTGAACTCTGTAAGGGTTTATTTGGTCACTTTGAGAATAAATTATATGTTTTTTTATAGTTTCTATTAAGTTTGGGTATCCATGCATGGATAGAGCCTACCGTATTAGTTTCTAAAGTAATAAAAAAATATTTGTGTCACAAAGTTTTTTAAATGACCCCTTGGGGTAGGTTAGGACTAGATATTAGGGGGCACTTTAGGACATGTCATAATGTGTGTGATTGGTAATATAAAAAGTTTTCATTTGTTTTAAGTTGCTAATCGCCGAAGCAAATACAAGAAAAATATAGCATCAATCAGTTATTTACAAAAGAAGAAGTTATGGTGGAAAAATATAAGTATTTTAAAATCATCAAAGATAAATTATGGTTTAATATCAATAAAACCAGTTTGTTGGCGTACCAATGTACTAAGGATTTAAAAAATACACAGAGGCATGGGAAATGAATAAAATTGCTGGTATTGAATGGTAGAAAAGAAAAGAAGATGAGTGGTTGATATTAATATTGGATCATCCTGACAAAGCTCCCATCACCCAATGAATGAAAGCCCTTCCAGAACTGCTGCGATACTTTTAGATTAGATTTTTCAAGATTTAAACTGTGTGTGTTATTTATCCTAATAATAAATGACGCATAATAATCTACATATTTAATGATTTCATGTTTGAGTAACTGCATTTTCATAGTTTCTAAGTTTGGTTGATGTCATGTACGAATTTAATTGTGATAATTGAAGAATTTATAGTTTTTAACTAAAACATTTCATAATAATGAAATAATTACTCAAATATTTAATTTTAAAGATTTTATTACTATCATATTATCATACCCAATAGCGTCCCAAACTACCCCCCAAGGGGGGCAGTTTTGGACATTGTCAGTGTCTTACTAAAATGAAAATTTTGCATATTCTACTGAATAAACATGTTTATTTTATTATTGATTTGTAAAGGTAAAATACGAATATAGGTTTTACCGCATAAAACATACAAAAATTTTAAAAACAGAAATATCTACGACCTATTCTTTAAAAAGTGTCCTAATGTGCCTCCTTCTCCCCTACTATAGATCTGAATAAAAAATAGAGAAAAAGCAACATTCGATTTTCAAGTAACTCATATCAAATTATGTGTCGTTTATCACAATCGAATCGAAAACAATAATTCTTTTTACATTTCCGCTAAAGAGAAAAGGACAGACCTATCTACTAAGATAATTCTACACATGTACTTAGGTAATATACTCGTAGCATAAGTAGATACAAGAACTAGACATCAAGTTGTTAACCATTATGAACTTGACAAGATATATAAGGAATCGACACACTTATTGGTCGTTCGTTATTTATAAAGTCCTCATTGCTCTACCCTGAATTTATCAAATCTTTTTCGGGTTTGTGATTTTTTTGAATATTTGTTCAGGGTAGTGTAAAATAGGCTGTATTTATTCATACAGGCTCGAGCTTGACTTGGAAATACAAGTCCTACAAAAACAAGTTCTACAAAATGTATAAATAATACACATAAAGCAGCCTCAAGTTCGCGTTATTACATATTTGAATAATTGACTCGAATAAGTAAAAGATATATCAGACAGAAATTATATCAGACCCTACTTTGGAATTATTTTTAAATCACTTCAAAAAACAAGGGAAGGTTCTCAATTAAAAAAAAATAATTATGTATTTTTTTTTCTAATGTGTTTATTTTTTGTCTGAACGACTACAACTGCTTGGAATAAACGTGGCAAAAACTAAACTCGGTGTTTAAAACAAATCTAAGCACCAGTGTTTCTAACACTCTTCATATGACTGATCGTGAGAAATTGATATGATTACAGCTAAAAGGTACAAACGACAAAAACAGATAGACCGGCCCATGATTCACACCGCGATTTAACATGTTGACTGTTTTGTTTCGCTCTAGCGTGCAAAACGAACGACAAAATGTTGCGGCACCCATCATGGCTTGGCTGGTCAACATTTCAATTTTTTTTTTGTGTTACGTTTACCTAAGTGTTGATTATGAGTAGGTACTTAAGTAATTGACGATGGATAGCAATTATTGGCGTTGACTATCAAAATTGTACTTTCTAAAATATATTAAAAAACTAATCTGTGAATAAATAAGTAAGCGTATATTTACGTATGTTTAAAATTAATATAATAATTGCGAATTGCAAAACTTAACGTTGGTTTTTACAAATTTATCTAATGCCTATTTTTTGCATAAAAATGGATGAAAAAACCGATTTTTGTCACCCGAAATGCATAAAAACACCTATTGCATAGGTGACTTTATATCTCATACATAAGAACATGGTGTTCACAATTTAATTACTCTCTTACTATACCTATCAATACATTGCTCTAATTCGCGTTTTAGATCTGCCAATAGTAAAACTAATATAATTTATGCTGCACAGCTCAAAATTCTCTTCGAGGATTTGCATTTAAATACCAACACTTGTAAAAAATGCTGCCTTGAATATATTACATATTACAATACAGAATGTCTCAAAATGGTGAAGTAATTCCTTCATTAAATTAAACTAAATTACTATCAAAAACTTTTGGATATGGTATTTTGCCTAGTAACAACCTAAATCTTTTTGGAATAATTTATTCCGTTTCTAGCTAAATTTCGTGGCGATTAGCCTAACTTGAAGGTTGTTTATAAGATGATAGTCCTTTTCTTGGTATCACCATTTAGGACACCCTGTATAGCACGCAGATGAATTTGATATCATTGCGTATATAATACCTTTAATACAAACCGGTAAAACTCATCGCTGACTAAAAAATCTAACCAGCCCGTTTAAATTCGACAAACCAGAGTACAAAAAACTAATCTACTGCTGCTATACATAAGAGCTATAATACACCTCACTACACAAAGGTGGGGCTACTCAGTGCTTAGTAATACATACTAGGTTGAGATTACTTTAGCTTTGGGCGAGTCCATGCGGGTTCTTTAGGACCGTGAGTGTCGACAGCTCAACTGCAGGGGGTGCTAGCGTCCCCTATGGGCTCTTCTTTTGATTCTTCTGCGAGATCTTGCTTTGTGCTTGATGTTGACGGCTGGACGTCCGCGTCTGTAAATAAAGAAAATAATATTTATTTGAAAGTGCGGGTAGATTGTGTTACTTTACACACAGATTGAATATGACTGATATACTATACAATACCTACGGTACATGGATAGATATTTTTTACTATAGGTACGTTGGAAGGAAACACCCAAAACCCCGAAACAATGATTTGCTGATCGTACAAACATTTACCCCAAGGCAGGATTCGAACCAGCTAACTACTGCTTCGCAGGCGGACCTTCGCCTGCCGCGCCACATCGGGCATCAAATTTATCCACTATAGCAATAGTTACCTCCTATACCTATAGCGCAGGCAAATATTTATTTGGAGCATAAGACTCACTTAACCCCAATTTGCTCGAAAGGGGAAAATCCCTCAGACAGATCGAATATCGCCCTAAAAACTTCTAAGTCGGAGATTTTCCACTGATTAGCGATGAAAGCCTATAATTTGAATATCATGTCAATGATTTGGGTCATTGTGAGTGGTAACGATAATACGATAAGCGAAGCTTTTATTAAACAGTACCTACAGGTAGCGTTTTCTACTCTTGCATATTTATTTTCGCTGAATTCATTATCATTTTAATGTAAGAATTGCGAAAGCCATAGATGAGAGTCCACACATCCAGCTGGCTTAAACGTTCGAGATTCCAAGATATTTTATGTTAGAAAAGACAAACTGATATATGACAAAATAGCTATAAAATAAAAAAAGATAATTTGTTGACTATGTCGGTTTAGTTTTTTTAAGTACCTACATCAATGTATGTACCTACCTACCCCTTTCTTTACATAAAATATGAAGAATACTAGAACTGAATTTGATATTTCAATTCATATTCATTTATTTTGAATTCATTTTTTCGAAAACATGGGTAACAGGGATGTGATATAATTATAAGAATATTGGTACCGTCTCTTATTTCCTGGTTAGTATTCAGACTACTTTTAGTAGCCTTGCCATATTCATTAAGCGTATAAAACCGGCACCTAGGTACAATACATGGAAACTTTTGTACGTTCATTTAGTGTCTGTAAAATTTAATTGGCTTTATTGTTCCTGATTGTCTTAAATGCATGAAAAATTAGAATGGCATAAATTTATACACGGCGTCACTTAATAATTTTACTGAGACACACGTCATCATTGACAGGACCGGTAGGTATTTATTCTGTGGTTGAGTACATCAAATCGTTAAGAAAATATTGCACACGCTAGGTTAACTTTTTTCAAAGATTTAGTTATTTGATTCGAGGTAAAACGGTAAAACTCTTATTGATGTTTTACAAAATGTACCTTTCGTTCATATTTTTATGTTATAAGACTTTATTTATTTTGTGCTCGTTAAAAATTTTTTTTTACTAAATTAAATACAAAAATATTAAAAAACTATTCTACAACTTGACTTCTATATTGATAGCAACATGTATCAGGCATGGCATTACAACCACGCCGCCGCGCCGCCGCCAATCCATGTCTGTCTGTCTATAGACTTCCATGCACAAAGTAGCAAACCAAAATATACACGTTGCCATCAACAAAGAAGTCAAATCAAACAAGAAATGAAATGAAAAGAGGCATAGTCACTCTGTAATACCATATTTATCATAAAAAACATTGGATTAAGATTATTGTCGTTCTCGATTATATATCAGAAGTCATAAAACGAGTAGGTAGGTACTCATGGAATTATTCGTACGATACACGTTCCAGCCAGTCTTCGTATTCCGTGAGAGTAGGTACCTACCTACCTAGTTCAGTATCTATTCATTTATTGTTTGTAAATCAGATATTAGGTAATATTAGTCAGTCCATCGCTGGATTCTGACAAAAATAACATTATATTCGCGAAGAATCTGCTACCGCGCTGGGTAAAGATATTCTCGAGTGGAGACTGCAACTTCGCAAACATAGTGTAAGACGCCCTCCGGCCAGGTGGGATGACGTCCTGTTAAATATCCAGATGCTGTATGCGGAAAACCAGGGCGTTCTATAGCGCTCATTCGGGGAAGCCTTTGTCCAGGCGTGGACGTAGGCCTCCCACTTATACTGATGATGTTTATCTGACTGCACTGAATAGGATTCCTTTTTTGTTGCTTTTTAGCGACTGCGCTCACTATAGTCAAGACTGTCTTGAGTCAGTTTTGTCTCACATAGACAAGTCTGACTTACGACACAAACAAAACTGTTTTGTCTACCACACTGCGCACACCTAAGACAAAACTGTTTTACAACGCGCACCGTCTGCGTCCAGTGATGCCATATTAGGCGAATTATCGCCACTAATTCTACCCTAAGGGATCAAATGGATACCAAAATTTTTAATATTTTGAAAGGCTTCTACCATGGTCTAAGTCGATATCTCCTTCATTTAACTAGATGTCATGTGAATATTGATTTTAATAGTATGGGCTATGATGTCAGAGATAAAAAGCTGTGTTCTTTGTATAAAAAAAGCTACAACCCAAAATAGTACAAATTAAGGTAAACTATCTAAAAAATCTTAAAAATAGCCGAAAGTCTTATAAGGGTTAGAAGAACTGCCAAGAGTATAGGTACATTTTCGTAAACTAACACTTGACTTTAGAACCATTTGGTCTCATATCCATTTTTGCGACTTTTCAGGAGAACTAAATTAAACTTTCATTACAATATTTTGTTCAATGCTTTTTATCATTTCCGAGTACCTACAAAGCTTTTTTACGAACACATATATATATAATTAGAAAATACACATTGTTAAGCCTATTCCCCTAATAGAACACTAATAGAATTCCCATAAGAGAACATAATGCACGAGTATTTAATGTACCTATAATCTTGTGAAATATTTTTAGAAAGTGCTTATTACTTTATTATTATTAATTCATTGGTGCTAATAGCTATAGAAAGAAAATTAAATTGAGTTAGGTAGGTAACTAGATCTAAATATTTAATGATGTCTTGAATTTTTTTTACTTCAGTTGATTATCTGCATTATTTAAGTTTATTCGTATACATCTGACTACTATACTTAGCTAATTACCTATAATATTTAGCTATCGATGGAAGTAATTAACTACTGTAAAAAAAATGCATAGTTTCCTGATCATCATAGATAAAGCAACTTATAGTTCAATAAATAAGGAAGAGTTAATATCCCCGTTACGGCATATAATTTGTTTACACAAATTTATAAAAACGGACCTTTTGCAATATTGGACCATTTTGGAGTTTTAGTCGGAGCTTTTTCATTTTGACTGCCGGCAACACTACAAGACAAGACTGTTTTGTTTTTGATGTGCGCACCCGCATACATGCAAAGGGGAAGCCGACTGTCGTAAGTCAGACTTGTCGCCGAGTCTATGAGACAATTTTGTCTAATAGACGTCTTGTCTCAAGTGTGCGCGTCTTCATTACTTTTGTAAGGCAATAGACTGTCTTAAGACAGTTTTGACTCAAGTGTGCGGTCAGCCTTAGTGTCAGAACAACCTTAGTATTTTTATATGGACAAAAACCGTGCGAAAAAGGGTCGGGCATCTCGTTAACCCTTAAATAACTAACCGCGGTCTGTCAGACACCCGCGATGTTATATTGTCAATAAGTAAACGTGCATTTTTATGCATTATGTTCATGCAACTTTTCGCTGGGGTCCCACATACTGCGTGTCGGAAACGTGAAGTAAATATGGGGTAGGTAGGAGGGTTAACAAAATTAACCAGTTGTGCACCCCTGCCGTTCAAAACGACCACAACAAGAGCCGAGAGCTGTAGCCAGCTCCGCACTTGGCAGTATTGCGGTTAACAGTAACACACGAAGGTCGTCCCAGATGGTAATCGAATATACTAATGACGTCAGAGGTAGATAACCCCAAATCATCAGCGCATCACATTGGCTCGTGCGTCATACATATCGTACATATAGCACTACTGTTGGCTTTAGATAAGCTGGCAATACGTTGAATGAATTTATCTGGCTTAGCTATGAATTTCCAGCTTTGTACTAGAGCGTGCTGTCTTAAAGACGTATAGAAACTTAATATGTTGTTTTTCTAAAAGCATTGACATACGATAAGCGAGTTTGATGGCCTGGCCACCAAAGGCAACTCGTATCTCTTCCTAAACTAAACTAGATGCATTAAAAAAAAGCTTATGATAGGTTTAACAAACGGTACGTGTATATTTTGGAAATTCTTTTGTTTAACGGAATTATATGATAAAATAAGTGGTGGCGATACTTTAGCTCCCGCTTAAGCCTTAAAACGAAAAGCAAAAAAAAAATTCACTGTCTGTCGATCCAAGATACAATACATTGGGTCGTCTTGATGAGACAGTAGACCGACTCGACCGGGGAGAGTTCAAGCGCAGGACCAACGGTTTAGCGTGCTTCCTGACTCCATTATATCTAGTACCCAATACCCATAACACAAGCTCTGCTTAGCTTGGGGCATATGATGTGAATTATCCAGTATTATTATGTAGAGATAAATCCCTGAACCAGACTAAGGGTAGCAAGCAGCAGCATAATCGCTGGAAGGTAATCGTTATTTCCACAGAAAAAGTTTAGTCGTTTAAATCAAGGACCTACATAATATCCACGCCAACACCTATAAGTAGGTAGAAATGATACTGGGTACCAAAATTTATTGTCATTATTCGATTATAGATAGCAAGATAAGTTAAGTACGCCTATAGACTAGGATTAGTATAGAAACAAACGGGTGTTACGGTTATCAGATATTGACCTTTGTATCAGTTGCTAGTTTTAGTTTCTTTGAGCTTCTAGTTTAAACGATCATTTAAATATTGATGTCATGATCTGACCTCTATATTGACTACTTTATGAATGATGTCACCAGATTTATCAGAGTAATTTAAAGCATCGCGTAGACTGCGTAGATTCATCGTCAACTATAAGTTCCCTGAGTTACTTATTATAATAGCAAGAGTGAGGTACGCATCATTTGGCGCTGTTATGATATAACATAGCCCCATTTCACCGTGACGACGGTGGAAAAGTAACGCAGATGGTATGAATTGTTAAAATGAAAACTCTTTTAATTTCCCGTCTAGGACAAGTTCACGACTTGTCGTTGATTCATTTCCGGAGCCAGAGCAGATGAAACTGACTCCCAACAGTCCGAACCATCTCTCAATCTTCTATCCTTGCCTTGCTTCTTTCTATACCACATTTACTGACCCTGATTAATAATGAAGCTCTAGAAACCAAATCGATTCCTAATATCCCCAAAGACCAAAGCCACAAATATGTTTTATTGATAGGTAGATAAAGATTGTGCAATTGTGAAGATATTTGTAAGAAAACAATGCCAAAACAGAATGGAAATTTGAATTTTTTTCACAGATAAAGATCTGAACCTTAAATAACATTATATAGACTTTTATTCCGGAAAAACGTGGGCAAAACCGCAAGCTCAAGCTAGTGTGAACATAATTTAGATTATTTACGTACTGTAATAATAAGGTAAGGGTAGTCTGAGACGGTAAGGTACTAAATCGTTTCGCAAAAATAAACGGGAGCCTTTGTCTAAATTGCATTTGCATTGCATAATGCTACCAAAGAAAACACTTGTGCTTATTAAAGCTATGAAAATAGAAGATTCATATATGTAATATGCATAGTCAGGGTTGAACAGATTTAATATAGTTTCAGTGGGGAGAGGGTAATACTTTTATAACGCCCTTGACCTCTAGATGGGCTGATATAATGGCCAAACAAGGCCACAGTGGCCTTTCTACTTTCCTACTTTGTATTGTATTTGTATCTCCCCAATACACGTCTTGAGGAAATCAATTGTAACTTATTTGAAACTTTTGAAAGTGAGTATCAAAATAATATTAATAAAATTATCAAAATCGGTAGACTACGAAGGCCTAATTTTTCAAAAGACTTCAAAAAAAGACTTTATTAATTTGTTTCTATTCCTTGATTGTCATTTTCATTTTTTAGTATAATGTGTGTGTTATGCCATACCTAACTTTTTTTTAGGTAATCAAATTTCATTGATGTCTATAAAGGCACCGACATATTTTTGTAAAAATGTTTTTATACTTAAAAGCCGGTGCTTCTACTGAAGTCCCATTTAAATTTGATCAAGATCTGACTAATTTTTGAGTTATCCATGCATATTTATTGTACATTGTTTTACTAAGATTTCCTGAAATTTGAATTCTAATGTTAGATTTCGTTAAAAACAAAAAAAATAAGACGGTTGATAAAATAGGCTACGTTTATTAAAAAACTATGGCAGATGCAGGAAAATGTGTAGCGTTTAATATTATAGTATTGGCCGATAGCCAAGATTTGGCCAAGTGGGACAAACAATTAAGAAAACTGGAGAAATGATACAGAGATAGCAGAAGTAATAGCAGAAGTAACTTTTGGAATTGCCTACGAGCTAAGACAGTTCTAGAGAGTGTACGACTTGCCTGAAGTGACGAGCTGCTCCAGCCGCGAGGGCAGGTCCGCGGTGCTGACCTCCGCGCCCTGGGGGTGCAGCACGTTGGGCCTCGCGTTCCGCCGCCCCGTGCGCCCAGTCTCCAAGTCAGTTCTAGAGAGTGTACGACTTGCCTGAAGTGACGAGCTGCTCCAGCCGCGAGGGCAGGTCCGCGGTGCTGACCTCCGCGCCCTGGGGGTGCAGCACGTTGGGCATCGCGTTCCGCCGCCCCGTGCGCCCAGTCTCCAAGTCAGTTCTAGAGAGTGTACGACTTGCCTGAAGTGACGAGCTGCTCCAGCCGCGAGGGCAGGTCCGCGGTGCTGACCTCCGCGCCCTGGGGGTGCAGCACGTTGGGCATCGCGTTCCGCCGCCCCGTGCGCCCAGTCTCCAGGAACTCCTTGGGGACTTCCTCGCTATTCGCCTCCTGCATTATTGCCATCATCCTTATCACTGGAAACGTGTGGACAATTGCTTTGATACAGGTCGATATACTTAGGGTTTTGGGGGACCAATTTTGTTAGAGATGCGATTTATTGATTGTATATTTTTCTAGTTTAGTAGAATGACTGGTGCCATGCCATAAAAAGAAAATAAAATAAAGATAATTATTTACTGATTTACATATACCTCTCTAGAGTAAAAAATAGATTTTTCAGATTTGCAGGTACTCTTAGACATTTTGTAGAAGACGGTTAGGTAGGAAAATTCTGAATATGGTTGCTTTGCTAAGTTTAGATATCTGGCACACGATCTAGAAACATTGGGTAGATATTTAACCTCAGGCTAGACAAGTAACATATTTTTGTATAGGGAATTTAAAATACAGGCTAGTTTCTCAAAAATATGGTCTACCGATTCATCAAAAACTAAGCATGCACCAATAACGTAACATCATCTGCATAAATACGTACATCGTGCAATGTTTGCTGCGTAAGCTTTACATCAAGTGTGGTGTGACCATGAAAAATTCAGTACGGTGCTGATGTACGAAGACTAAGACCTACACACAAGTTTATCGATGAAAAATATTAAGTACCTGACATTCCCGCGTAAAACTTCTCTGGTAAGATTCAACAAAATGCAATTCAACGGCCGCAATTTTTACGCGGAATTGTTGTAAATAATATTTTTCTTCCTAATGTTTTGCAATGGATTCCGCAAAGAAGCCCCTGAATCTATTATTTATATTTAGATCCTTATTAAGTTCTTGCGTCGTCATTCAAAGATTCGAAATCAATTAACAAACAATATGGCGAGTAATTAGTTTCCCGCAAAGCCAATTAACACAACGTAATTAGAAAGGAATAAATTATAAAATCTTGTACTAAGTACTAAATTATAGCCAAAGAAAATCCTTATTCTATGGACGCTGAACTTGTGTTGCTTTGAATAAGAATATTTATATGAATAAAATAAGTTAACTGTTTTGTTAACCATTTAGTTTACCGTTTTAACCGTTTTTTTAATACGAATTCGTATTCGCCCACTGTGTAGTAAGAGAATTATGCTTGTTCATGTTGCATCGCGTGATTCTATTAGAATAAAACTAACGGGAATGTAATTTGCCGCAAATTGTAAACCATTTTACCAATAATAAAACCAATTTCCGATCCGTTTGTCTCATATTTTCCCAAATTTTTTAGCTCAAAATCTCTTAGGTATACATATATTGCTTTTCCGTTAGATGTTTCGTTGTAAAACGCAGTAAAAATTAAAAAAAACTCGAAAATAATAAAAACGCGCCTGCAAGAAACTACCAACCTGAAAACAGAAAACCCCTTAAGCAGGCAAGAGGGGTTTGTTTGTGTATGAATGAGCTAGCCTATTTTTAGGGGAGTATACACCCGACATAATATGTATATGTCCTACATAAGCACCCTTTACTGGCGCGAGACGCGATGAGAGCCGCCAAGCCTCAACTACTCGTAGCTAAATATTATTTTATGAAAGCAACTTAGAATAAATTATTTAAAACCTTCTCCAGAAAGCCAAGTACAGCTTTTGTATAGAGTAGAAGAGAAAAAAATGAGATCGGATCGTCATACATTGCGTTATTTATTATTGAAGGCATTAATTTCAAATGTTTTACGCATTTGATGATGATGTGACTTAATTTTTCTCTATTCTATCCTAGATAAAAACCGGTGCGCTTGGCCTTCAGTGTCCTGTCCAATAGGTTTATAATTTATATCCGTTCTGCCTCTATCAAACATGGTAGAAATGCTTAAAACAAATTCCATACAACTAATAAAGTAAATCCTGATTTGAATTGGGAAATGTTTGAATTGAACGTTCGAAATTCTGATTGTGTTTGTCAAGTTGGTAAGAAAGTTAATTACTGATTTAGGAATCTGAATAAAGATCTGAAATGTAATTTAGAATTATGTGTTGAGGCCTTAGGAATTAATTTTGTATACGAGACGTATTTGCCTATCAAAGAGAGACTAAATTGGCAAATCTAGCAAGTAGGTCGACTAGATACGAATTTAAGCGTACGCTGTTTCTGACAGGGTTATCAATAAAGCAATTTGGTTAAATTACCTGAATATAGGCCATAGGAATTAAACCGTAAAGCACGATGAGTTACGGTTTAGATACGACTTAGGGCAGACAAATCCGTTGTACGATGTATTGCAAAGGTTTAAGGTTCATTTTGGTTGAACTAAGCCATTGATTAATTAATTATCTTAATGAGTCTAGTGGTCAGTGGTGCAGTAATGTTACTACTGTCGGCGTGCAAATAAAACTGTTAGTTGGTGTCCTTGAGGCCCATAGTAAAGTAGAACATTACATGTTTAAAGACCTAACTCCATAGGGGCCATAAAGGGGATAGCATGGTCATAGCAAAGTAAACTAGATTCGTATCATTTAAGTTGCATTACAAAGCAACGACGACGGGAGAAGCCAGGCGAGCGTCATGTCGCTCTAGCATCCCATCTTATAATAAGAGAGAAAAGTAAGATTAGAGGGCATAATTTGTATGCGCGTGTATTCACTTTTGCACTACATATATTAGGTCCTTCGCACATGGTTAGTCTCCGTTGAGTTGAAACGAGAACCACATTATCATTAGAAAAGCGTTTGTTATCTTCTTTAGAAAGCCTTTGTGCTGAAGAACTCAAGAAGACTTTAATGAGATGGTACGAAGCCACAGATTACAGAAATACTTAGAGCGGCACCTTAGCCGCGAAACCATAATTTTTGAAGCATAATAATTGTTCTAGGGTGGCAGTTAAAAGTAGTTAGACAAAGCGTTAAGCATTACAACTACCTTTCAGGTGCCGGAATGCCTGTTTGTTCTGGGCTTCAACTTATACAAAACGTGGATCACACGTCACGTCTCTCGCTTCATATTATTGTGTTAAACAAATGCTTTGTTTACCAAGCACTTTGTTTGGTATCACAAAGAGAACCCCACGAAATCGCATTTTAATTTGTACCCTGACTGCTACGTAACACAGTCGCTAACTGAGATCTAGCGAATTCTAGATTTCTAGATAAACTGCCATCTTCAATAAGCGAGGTTCATCTTGCTGTGTCGGGGTGTGTTGTGGCGCGACAGAACGCTATCGCTCTCATAGATTTATGTAGTATGACTAGATTCACATTAGTAGCTTGTGTTGGGGTGTGGCGCGATCTGTCGCTAATGTGAATCTAGTCATACTAAATGTATGAGAATGAGACCGAAAGCGTTATGTCGCGCCACAACACACCCCGACACAGCAATATGAACCTAGCTTTACACATGGCATAAATATGGGACTTATTGGGTATGTTGTGCTAAGCCTTTGAATAGACTAGCCCCAAAGTAACTCCCGTGCCAATTTGGCATTTTGTTCCAATCGATCATAAAGCTGTAATAATATTAAGTGGCATAATCGAGGGCATAAGATATTAACGGCAGTGAGGTGTTTCCTTCATAAGCGTAGGTAAGTAGTTAAGTACATCATGGGTAGGTACATCTGATATATGAGCGACCCAATCGACCGATTCGATGACCGAAGAGACGTCCATGTAAGTACTAAAGGTTGTCTAGGTCTAGCGATAACGTCATCGTTCGTGATGCATAAAAAATACTTTACGAAAGAGCATGCCCCCTACCAAGAGTAGATTTTAATAGGTTTAATAAACAACTAATAAATAAATACGAAAAATTATGATTTTTTGTATTTTGCGAAGTAATAACATAATATAGTAATGCTGGACAATCCACACAATAAGTATTGTTATTTTGTACACAAGACAATAAAAGATTTGTTTTTATTATGAAAAAATACTTAATTGTCGTTTTAATTTTTTTCTTTTTGTTAAGTATTTGAAGAAAACAAACTTTCCAGGAAACTAAATAAATAATACTATTCAGATACAAAAACCAGCATGATAGGAAATATGATCGAATTACAAATAATTTTAGTCTTATGTTCCTTCGGGAAATCAGCGTTCGCCGGCACCATAATACGGCAAATTTCAGTGCCAACTTAACAAAACTATTCGCTAAAATCGTTGTTGTCCAGTTGCTTGTTTTAGTTTACGAAAACTGACAACTCATGGTAGGGGTATGCTATTGTGATGCTAATGGGAGGTTACAAAGGAATGGACGCGAGATGATTACCTACCTACTGCGGCGCAGTTAAGAGATGTCACAACTACTTGCTAGATAAGAAACAGTTACCATAACATGCTCTCTTTTGAGCTTTGCTTAACAATGGGGACATGAGAAATGCTATTTTTATACTTGATAGCACACTGACAGTACTGTTCTGCACAGTTTTCATGGTCACACTCACTAAATGATGTTATCTGCTTACCATTGTTATTAAAGATAAAAGATTACAGTACTGTTACCACCCTTATAATTTATTGCAATGATAAAAATATTGCTTTGTGGTATAAGAGATGATAATTTTTATATTCATATTAGTTTATTTCCATCATAAATGTGTTAAAATCCAGATCTAATTATTTTAGTTAAAGCAAACATGCAAAAAATCCATATTATTATTGAAACCTAGGCCTGCTATACCCCAACTAGTTAACTAAGTTAATTCTATCCTAATTTAAACACCTTATATTTTAAGTTTTGAAGGCGTTTCTTATACCATTATTTAAAGCAGAGCGGAGTCAAAATCAAAATGAGCCTCAGAAGAAATTATAAGTTGAAACAAGACTCTACTTAAGTGTATTTCAATAATGTGTTGTATTCATGAGTCAGTTTTTTTACCAAATATTAATAAAGTTTGTAATTAAGGTGCAAACAGGAGGTAAACTAGAGCCACCACTTATGTTAGCTTGTTTTAATGCATATGTAGTAGTTTAATTTTGTCTATTATAAGAAGAGACATGAAAACAGAAATTGGTGGCAAACAGAATTGGAGCAACTTCGTATCTCTTCCTAAACTACAACATAATAAAACTACTGCAGAAAAAAGTTTATACTTGGTATAACAAACTGCATGTTTGAATTTTGAATAAAATAAGTGGTGACGCTAGTTAAGCTTCTGTTCCTTAAATCAATTACTAGTATTCAGAATACTTCACAGAATTGACAATGGAAGGAAGCCAACTTAAACTTGAAATTGGACAAAAATACATAAATATTTTGTACCATATCATCCCAAAGATTTCCTCTCCTGTCCGAGACTGCCTCAGAGGAAAGCCACCATCGGTTTTAACTCATGCACCTTAGACTCCTGTAGCAAGGCAAATCATGTTAGTAAAACTCCAATCAAGTTAATCCAAGCAATATTTCAATTAGTTCTTTTATTGTCAAGGTTTTAGAATGCCTCATAGACATTCAAGGGAATTGGTTACAATGTCCTTGTTATCTTTTAATTTGATGGTAACCAGTTGTTTTCAAAATATACATAAAAACAATTTGAATAATAATAGGTGTCCCTGAGTAAGTGGAGTTGATGAGAACTAGCACTTAGATATAGAGAACTAAGTTTATTTTACTAATGCGTGATTCGAAAATGAGTTGGCCCAATCTGAAGAATGCAGGCTTGTGAGAAAAGTTTCCAAGCAACATAATCAGCCTTTGCAATGCTAACATGCGTCTCGTTGCGTACCTGAGCGGTTTTTTACACGCTGCTCTCTCCTAGGCTTAGCTACGCGACCGGTCAGCAGCCCGGACATTCTGGCTCAATTCCTATTTACTCTAAGCCAATTTAAACGTACATTAGCTAATGATTCGATATCTTTAAAACCGTACTCACGATCACCATTATTTATTTGTTCGACTGACACAGGATACAGAGAGAATCCTTTGAAAATAACAAAGCTTGTGAATATTTTCCAACAAGAAGCTTCTAATTTTCAGCACTAATTAGAGCGTTAAATTGCTATAATCTTTGGAGCGAGACCAACACAGAAATCACATCACAGCGCACAACACAAAATAAATTATTGAGGTTGACGAAACTGAAAACAAACTCGTTTCGTCTTCACTTCTCGTCTAGCTAGATATAAGCTTGGCAAAAAAGAGTAGAAAATAATGGGGGCGCCACTGTAGGTCCTTATCAGTGCTTCCAGATCCCAAAAGTAAAATTACAGTGTAGCCAGTAAAAAAATACAGCAGTTTCTAAAAATAATACAGTAGATTTAAAAATCGATTACAGTAAAATTACAGTATATTTTATTTATATATTGTTGGAAAAATAAGCTGCTTCCTGTGATTAAGTCATTAAAGTCAAAGTCATTAACATATATAACGATTTAAAAAAACATATTTATTTAATTTTTCCAGAACTATTTGCTCATGATTTATCAATATTTATCTACGACCGATGTGGCACGGTGGGCGAAGGTCCGCCTGCGACGCAGGAGGATGCGGGTTCGATTCCCGCCTCGAAATTTTTTTTTCCCTGCATCGCTATCGCTACTGTACTACGCACTTCACTTTCCTCACTGCTTGAGCTCATTTTTACAGTAATCTCACTATAAGTTTTAAGTTTAGAGCTTATCATCACTGCATACTACCATGGCAAAACAAGTTTATGAATAAATAGACGAAAAATGCAATGTTCCTTTGTAAGACAGAGACGGCTACTACTGATAGTTGCGTCCCAGAGTGATCTACGATAGTTCCGTATTGCCAGGGAATTCCCCGCAACATTATTATAAACATACCTACTGTAAAATGTAGATGGGCGTAGATTATTTGCGTTTCGTTTTACGTATTAGAATGATAAAGTTATAAGAAAATTAAATACAGTATATTCCATACACTGTATTTTATCATTACAGTATACAGTAGAAAAGTCTAAAATACAGTAAATCTACTGTAATTACAGTGAATCTGGAAGCACTGGTCCTTATGGCAACACCTATAGCGCACCAAGCTAGTCTTGATACTTAGGTGTATATTTTAGTTATACGTACATTTATATCCACACATAGTATACTCGTATCAGTAAATATTGTTTAATTGAGCAAGGTTCTCGTTATGTAAGTATATAAAGAAAGAAATATAAAGTAAATTAAAATTTAATACATTTTTATTAATACATTGTAAGTTCTCTCTCACAGTATTCCTTTTCTATTTTTATTACGTGCTGGCACGAATTCTTCCAATCCTCCTCCGTAATAGCTTGAAACCGTTCCGTTTTAGCACGCTCAGCTGCTTCCTATAAAGAAGAAACTTTTTATGATACCTTTATCTTATCTTTTTCAGTTTATTATTTAGGCACCTAATTTCTAGACCATTTAAAATACAAACGCTATAGTAACTTTATTACAAAGAAATAACACAACATTTAATTTATGTAGAAATAGATTTACATATTAGCTAGTCTAGCTCAAGTATCAAATTCTATGCCCGCGCTATAGCAGAGTACGCAGAACAAACGTAAACATAACCTAACTGCCCGATGTTTATTGTTGAATATTTCACTTGTTCCGTGGAACTTTACTTTAATCCTGCTTTAGGACCATCAAGTTACCTTTGATTCAACTTAAAATTACAAAACAAACTCTCACAAACCTGTCATATCAGCGGTTCTTTGAAAAACATTGTTGAGATCTGAAAGAATAGTTCTGGCCTCAAATTCTGCCAGACATCGCCTGTATACCTTATAAATAACCTCCCTGGCAGCACTTCTAACTGTTTTATTCATTATTTTTCACTTTTCGTCACTTTATCACCACCGTTTGACCGATCCAAGTAAAAAATCCGAGAATTCGTAATCTTTGTTTACAATTTTACATCAAACGTCATTGTTTTAAGAATATTGCCATTAAACAAAAAAATTAGTTCCGTTTCAAGACTTTTTTGCCAAGCTGTAGCTAGTCTGTCGTTATTTCTTTCACGATTGTGATAAAAAAATCACTACCAACAAATTACAAAAAAACTCGAGAGAAATCAGAGAAAACGAGAGGTAGCTGAAGGGATGCCAACTATGTCCTACCTATTCTATCTGTTTGTAAACTTTGTAACGCGATCAGATGACGACGGCCGACACGACGACGACGCGAAGACAGATGAGCACGGGACGCAGAACGGCGGGCGCGGTGGCGCCCGGCGCTGCCGCGGGGCGGGGCTCGTCAACTAATCGTCAATAAGTGGCAACCCTATCAGAGAGCAAACGACTCATATTAAACTAACATTATAAAATAAGCCTTCATATAAGAAGGAGGTGCACAATCATTTAAAAGATTTTTTATGTTTGATTCAACTTTTGTCAAATAAGAAGTAGGTTCCTATCACGAATGTACCCCTTTGGGGCACTAAAATACAGCTATTACTTATGCTTTTATTTTACTAAAGCTAGTTTTTTACCTTACTAAAAATAGAAAATTTCAGATTCAACTTAGGTCATCTAAGAAGTAGGTTTCTATCACGAATGTACCCCTTTGGGGCAATAAAATACAGCTATTACTTATGCTTTTCATTTTAATAAAGCCAGTTTTTTTACCTTACTAAAAATATAAAGATAATGACAATGTACCTATTAAAATTATGTACCTATCAGTTAGCAGTTTTCCTCAACTTTCATCATTCATAGCACTGGAGTTTGGAACTCGCTGCTATCTTTCCAGTCAAATACTTTAACCTGGGTGGGACTCTTCAACACAAGAGTGAAAAGGTATCTTCTAGACCTTCGTGATATAGATTATCCGTATGAAACATCTTCACCTTCCATCAGGTGCGTGAGATTGTGATCAAATGTTTATTGGTCAATAGATCTTAAGTATTGACTAAAAACAACACTTACAAGTACAACCCTCAAGCACAAAAAGTTGCTTAAAATATAAACCTTAACTACAAAATTTTTAAACATGAGATGAGTGAGCATGAGTGTGGGTGGGTACATATTTTTAACGTGGGCGTGTTTCAATCGTGTTCCTTATTTTTAACATAGAATCAGAATCAAAATATTTTATTGCTAACTGTTGTGCACAAAAGAGATCTTAAGAAAGTGTACAGTCTTAACAGCATAACATACATTTATTTGTCCTTCAATTAGGTACCTATTTGTATATATCAAGCGACAACAAAATGTTGTTATTTTCAGCTTCAATTCGTTTTGTTGGCTGCACTTTGTCAGTTTTTTTCTATCAGCTGATTCTGGTGACAAGGCAAGTTTGACAGTGGCACATATCTATTGTCTATGTCCGTAACTAAGAAACGTCATGTCAGTTTATTGTCAATGACCAGCTGATCTGAAAATCTTAACCGCACAACGCGATATTTATGTAATTTTAGGTTTTTACACGATTATTACATCTCATCCGAGGTAATTTACGTAGTTAATACTTGATACTCGTTTGTAAAACTTCATAGACTAAGCTAATTTGGTTTTGTGGTTACAGATGATGCGTAGAATAGTAATAGGATCGCTGGGGACAGTCGCTCTGATACCATCGGTGACAGCAGCGACTCCTACTGCAGACGAGTCGAAAGCCCCCGCCTGCCCAAAGCCCATGAAGCCTTCCGACCTGCCAATATACGAAGCCCCGCACGCTGAATACGCAGAGTAAGTAAATAAACGAAATAACAAGTCAAAGGAAATCGAAATAGGCCTTTGCTACAAGACTAGTTTTACCAAGCAAAGAGGCCGAATGATGGTTTGAGGGCTAAAATTAAATTATTATCAGGGCTAGGCTTTTCTCAGTTTATTGTTGAAATAATAACTTAGAACCCATATGTTATGTTATGCTTGTAAGATTCAATGTGCACATAAATCTTAACTCAAGGGCATTGCTTTTCAAATAAAAAAAACATTCAAACAGCTTTTGATTCATTATATAAATATGTTGTTCAGTTGTATGAAATCAACAGTGACTGAACAGAAGAATACAATAATAAAGTTAAAAATAATTTATTTCAGACTCTTTTTTAATTCACAAACACATAAAAATAACATTACAAATTGTTTTTCAGATACGTACAAGAGCAAAGCAAGGCTAAAAAGAAGAGCTTCATTAAAAGAATGTTGCTTGCACCAGTATCCATTGTGAGACAGCAAGCACAGGTTGTGTGGGAACACACAGATTCAGTTAAGAACACTGTACAAGACAGCTACCATGAACTGTCGGATAAAAGTGAATGTTTGTATCTCATCTTATTATTTATTTATTTACAACCCAGAATAATGGTTGTTACATGACTGACATAATTAGCGTCCAGTTTTATCAGTTCCATTATGTTAATACATATTGGTTCACTCGGTTGATGATGCATAATTGCCTATAGATGTGACAATTGATACAGATACATATGTACCCAATTTGCATGTTCCCAAGAAATTAATAAGGGATAAAAGGCTACAACATGATTCTGATTGAGTTTAAAAAAATATTTTTTCCCAAAATACTTACGAATTTTGTGTGTCAATTTTGTTATCTTTGTTTGTATATCAATGTAAAATCTGAAAAAACTTCTAGATTAAAATTTACTAGTGTAATTATTTATACTTGCACTAAGTACTTCTATTCAGAAAATAGCCACTCTAAAAATGTCCAAGCAAAACTAGCACTTTTTTTTTTGCTTGCCCTAAAAGTTTATTCATATTTTCTGCATAAATTTAATAAAATCATTACACAGGCTCTAAAAAACACGCAAAGTTTGAGTCGCCTCGTACAATGGGTTCCATACCATCATACAAAACTTTGGGCTTTTTTTTTCGTAAAAGAATACGACAAATCGTAAAAAGGCGGCGGTAATTTCGCTTTTACCTTCGCCTGAACGCGTGCATACATATACTGCAGTGTCAGAAATGCACGATCAGTGCAGTACAAACGAATGCACCCAGTGCTGCAGTGTAAATAAAGATGCGAAGGCTAAATAAGTGTTCGCGCGTATTTCATCAATCTCATTTCTTCGATTTTGCTCTAAAGTCCTTTTCTCACAGGGATCTTTCACTACCTTCGTGAAGAAGACAATAAAGATGTCCGGTACGGAGCCGTGGTGATGGGTGGTCTTACAGGATTTATATTCGGCTTGAGAGGTGGCATAATCAAGGTACCTATCATTTATGACGAACTCAGTGGCGCGACGGCGGGCGAAAGTCCGCTTGCGATAGAGGAGTTAGCGGGTTCGATTCCTGCCTTGGCACTAATTTTTGTATGACCTGCAAATATTTGTTCCAGGATTCTGTGTTTTCTATCTATACTAAGAAATATATTTATGTAATTTCAATGTGTTGTATAACTTGTATCAGTTATCTAATAAGTACCCATAAGCATTACTCAAGCTTAGCTTGGGAAAAGATGATGCTATGTGGATTCATCATTGTCACCAGCCTATATTAGTCCACTGCTTGACATAGGTTTCCCCTTATGAGCGCCATAGCATTGTCTAGCGTTATTTATTTAATTTTGGAATCATTTATGCCACTTCGCCCGTCTAGAATTTCTCGTGTGAATTCGATAGTGTAGGTGATAATTTAATTTTATAACAGGCGAATAAGATATTTATTTTCAACAACAAAAATTGTTCCAAGTTAATGGCATTTCCCTCATTTCAGAGGTTGGTGTACACGGGTCTAGGTACAACAGGCATGGGGCTTGTCTGCTTCCCTGAAGACACAAAGGAAGTACTGGACAACAATACTGCGTTCGCTAAACAATACATCAACATAGCTTATAACTTCTTTTATGGAGGTAAGAATGATTAATATCTAGATCTTAAAAACTATTAAATACTGTAGGTACTTACTTACATTTGCTGTACCTAAAAAGCTAGGCCAGCTAGCTACCTAATTATAGTATTCAGCTACACTCCAATGCGCACTACCGTTATGCGTGTTTAGCCGCAATCGTTGGTGTTATGCAGTTTGCAAAGTCTTCATATTATTTAACTCAGACAATTTCCAAGAATTTTCAAAGCTTCTTTGATTCCCACTGTACTACAGAAAAGAAAAAGTATGAAGGCATCTACATAAACTGTAAAATGAAGTACTCATCCTAAATGCTTTCACTGCCACATTACATGTTTGCCAAGATGGCTGTGATTTAGCACAAAAAGTGCTAAGCCTTTTCTAAATTGGATCTCTTTCAGGCTATTTTTTTATTTATTTATGTATTTACCAGTAAAGCCAGGCGATCCGCAGCTAGAGCTTAAGTTCCCCGAGCTCACCTTCCCCAAGGATCTTAAGGAGCTATCAGACATGGCCATGTCACTGGGCTGTTCTATCTACCGCGCTATCATGCCGCCACCGACAAAAGAGGAAACTAAACCTTCGGAGAAGAAGGAATAGGTAGAGTTTAGATTGTAGGTGTGGCTTGGCTTGGTGTTATTGTTTTTGGGACACTTATTTATGACCTTCCTGGGCGTAATGCTATTAATAATGCAATCTTATACTTTATTTGTTATATGGTTTTTGTTTGTGTGCCTTTGCATGTTTAATTTTCCTTCGTTTTTTGGATTGGGTGCTATTTTATGCCTAACATCTTATTTAGGTTTTTCTTTTGTAAGATAGCTAAGTATTAAAGTGTACAATACCTAACTCTGCTTTTTTTTTTGTTTTATTTACTAACGCAATCAATAGCAGGTAGGTCGTTAGATAATATTTAATTAAATATATTAGCGCCCTAGGCTTAATATTATTGTCTTGTTGGCCTGGTTAAGTTTACGTCTATGGATACTTACTCATGAATGCAATTCGTCTTCAATTCAAATTATATATTTTTATTTCAGATTACAGTGAAATAGAAAAAAAAGATGTAGACGATTAGTGACATAAACGAGGACGGTGGGTATTTGGATATTTATTCATAGTAAAGTGCATGCTAAGCCTAGATTCACAATGACTTGTTCATTGCAAAAATACACTATAGAGATAATGATTTATTAATGTTTTTGATTCCCATCTTGACCTGATACATATACCGTCGATTTAATAATGTACCACCCTACACTTAAGACTTTTAAATCTACCTCTTTCTCTTTTGTTCCAGCCCTTCTATCTACTACCAGGTTTAACATAATCTGTGCGAAGATCCTGTAATTATTTAGTTATTTATTATTAGCTAGTCTCATACAGTGCTATTTTATCGTTGTCCGAAAGTATGTACTAAATAAATTGAATAAACGAATTATATTTTTTTATTGATACATTTTTCTTGTTTAAACCTAAACCTTCCTATCTCTACTCCCCTAAAATCAAAGTGTAGGTATTTTCACCTAGGTAGTAGGCATTAAAGGAACTTCTTCCTAGGAATAGGTCTCTCATCTCAAAATGAAATAAAAAACATCTGGAAAAAAAGCTTTATTAGCAAAAATCAGTACAACTTAAGCAAATATCATCTCCTCCCTTCTCTTCTTGGTAACTACTGTGCCTGGCTTGTGCTGAGCCTCGGGATGGTTCATCAGCTCCGGAGGGCACGTGGACACAGAGCTCGCCAACAAGACCTGCTTCAGATCATAGAAGAGGGCAGAATCTTCTTTAGTCACGAAAGAAACCGCTTTACCAGTCTTACCCGCACGACCCGTTCGCCCGATACGATGGGTGTAGTCCTCAATTGTCTTGGCCATATCGTAATTGATGACCATACTGACGTCCTTGATGTCGATACCACGACCAGCGACGTCGGTAGCGACGAGAATGTCTTTCGAACCATTCTTGAGACTCGCCAGAGCAAAGTCACGCTGTTCCTGGCCTTTACCACCGTGCAATGTGCAAGCATTGAATCCCAGCTTCTCCAAACCTTTGGCGAGCACATCAGCACCTTTCTTCTGGTTGACGAAGATGATGATCGGCGGTTCCACTCCGCATTGGAGCAGTTGCGTGAGCTTCCTGCGCTTCTCGTTCTCACCGACCATGTTGACGATTTGTTCAGTTCTATCGACAGGTTTGCCTACCGATCCGATGTAAACTATAGCGGGTCTTCGTAAATAGGTACGCGCCAGGCGCTCCACAGCCGGCGGCATGGTAGCTGTGAACATCACGGTTTGTCTGTACTTCTTCTTCGTGTTGTAGTTTGCTAAAAGGACGGAGGCATCTTCCGCGGCGTCTGTATCCGGCTTGATGTTAGAAACAGGCATGAATTCCAGAATTTTCTGCACGTCTGGCTCGAAACCCATGTCTATCATACGATCAGCTTCGTCGAGGACGACGTAGGTACAACGGTTTAGGACCAAGTACCGGTTCTCTAGCACATCGATAAGTCGACCAGGTGTGGCTATAACTATCTCACATCCAAGCCTTAGTTTGAAACCTTGTTCTTCTCTCGACAGACCTCCCACTACTACAACGGAGGTGATTCCTAAAGGAATACCAAACTTGCTTGTTTCTTCTTCAATCTGTTGAGCCAACTCACGGGTTGGTGCCAAAATGATAGCATATGGCCCTTGATCAGCATCTTCCATGCGTTCTTTTTTTGGAAGTGACTGGATCCAAGTGAGCAAAGGAATGAGGAACGCCAGTGTTTTACCAGATCCAGTTTCAGCAACACCAATGATGTCTCGGTTCTGTAATCCAATAGGAATAGCTTGCCTTTGAATAGGAGTTGGACTTTTGTAGCCAACTTTGTTAATGATTTCCATGATGTCTTCATGGAAGCCACCTTCTTTCCAGTTTCTTATGGGGTTAGGGATCCTTCCGCCTTTGATGGTGATGTTGTAGTCTTCTCTGAAGATACGCCAATCTCTCTCGGTCATCTCATCATGGTCTTTTTCAGACCAGTGCCGGTCATCCCACTTTTGTTTGTCTTCCTTCTTTTTGACTTTCTTCAGGCGTACTTTTTCTTGTTCTTTTTCCAGTTCTGTCCTCCTTTTCTCTAACAGGTTGCCATAGAATTTGCTGTGATCTTTCTTTTGAGATTTGATATCAATGCCAGCAATGTGTCCACGTCCAAAGAACTGGACCTGATGCCTTTCTTTGTATAGGGTGTTATAGTCATTTGAAGTGTCCTCGGAAGCATCCCAATCAAATACAAACTTTCTGTCATTAAGTCGCCTCACTCTGCGCTTCCTCTTGACAATGCCTAGATAACGAGCCTTTATTGCTTCTTCTTCCCTCTCCTTGTCTTTGGTTTTCGAGACTTCATCATTTCTGTCCTTTTTATCATCTCCACCTCTACGATCATTTTGTTGATTTTTCCTTTCTTCAAATCTGCGCTCCCTTTCTCTTTCCCTCTCCTCCCTCCTCTCCCTTTCTTTCTCTCGTTCTTTTTCCCTTTCTTCTCTATATCTTCTTTCTTCTTCTTTTTTGGAGGATACAGTCAGGTCTATAGTGTCAATGGGCTTTTCAACATTTGCTCTCATGGCTTCAACTTGTTCTCGACGTCGCTCCAAAGCAAGTGCTGCTCTCTGTTCCTTAGTCAGAAACACTGGTTTACTTCTAGCCTCTTCCTCTGCTTTTTTCTTAGCGAGTAGCTCCTCCAGGGACAAAGGTTCACGCTTGGTCGACTTAGTTTCTTCTTTTTTGAGTTCTTCGATTTCTTCTTCTTGCTGTTTGCTGACGTCATCTCTTTTACCCCTGCTCTTTTCTTTTTCATCGTGACGTCGATCTTTCTCATCATGGCGTTTATCTTTCTCGTCCGGACGTTTATCTTTTTCATCGTTTCGCCTATCTTTGTCTTTACCATCTCGCTTCTTTTCTTTTTTACTTGGGCTTTTCGGACGATCTGCATCCTTTTTTGGACTTTTCTCTCTATCCCTTTTTGGGCTCTTAGCCTTCTCAGTCTCTTTGCGAGGACTCTTAGCCCTGTCGTAATCCTTTTTGGCAGGGCTCCGAGATCTTTCTCGGTCCTTTCTAGGGCTTCTTGATCGTTCTCTGCGCTTTGTTTTATCCCGATGACTTTCGCGTTCTTCATAGCGGTCTCTTTCACGTTTTTCTCGAGAGCGTGAACGCCTACGTTCGGGACTCTTGTCCCTCGCCATTTTTATGCAATTTACTTAACTTTTACAGTAAAATATATATTTGCAGGAAATAAAATAAAATTATTCTCCTCTCCTTCAACTTCTTTTTAGGCTTTTATTTGGTTCAACCAATGTCACTTTTGCAAATGTCAAAAAAAATATATCCTGTAATATATATAGACACAGCCTAGTTTTGGACCTGTGTGAAGTTGGCCCCCCGACTTTATTATTTTAATGATTTGATAATGCTAATCGTTTGAGAATCGTTTGAGAGGATTTTAGAGAAAAGAAAAATTGTTTTAGAGTAATTAGTTTTTGTGTAAAAACGATTTCATTTTTTAGTGTGAAGTTGGCCCCTTTTTCCTCAAAAAGAGACTTAGACGTTTGATTTATTTTTTAATCGTTTGAGAATCGTTTGAGAGGATTTTAGAGTAAAGAAAAATTAATTTAGAGTAATTAGTTTTCTTGTAAAAAATATTTTAAGTTTTTCCTCTTTAATGTGAAGTTAGCCTCCAATTTCCTCAAAAATGGACTAAGACGTTTGATTTTTTTACTAATCGTTTGAGAATCGTTAGAGAGAATTATAGAGAAAAGAAAAATTGATTTAGAGTAATTAGTTTTTTTGTAATAAATATTTTAAGTTTTACAAATTTAGTGTGAAGTTAGCCTCCAACTTTCGCAAAAATGGACTAAGACGTTTGATTTATTTTTGAATCGTTTGAGAATCGTTTGAGAGGATTTTAGAGAAAAGAAAGTTTTATTTAGAGTAATTAGTTTTTAAGTAAAAAATATTTAAAGTTTTAGATTTTGTAGGTTAGAGTTGTAGGCGGTTTTCGTGATGTAGCGCCATCTAGGATAAATGAAGAGCACTTGATAGTCTTTGAGTTTTGGTAGTTGGTGTTGCTGTAAGCAAAATAAATATGTTTTCCTTAATGTTGCTAGTTATTACAATATTTGTGAAAAGAATGAATGATTTGACGATTTGACATTGACTTATGTACTCAACAGGTCTATCATGGCCAGAAATCAGCGCAATTTAAAAAAAAAAACCAATCTTTCTGTTTTTCCAAGATGTTTGTTTGTTTGTTTTGATAGTTCTCTTGCTTTAGAAAATTATTTATTTTATTTGATTTGCTCTGTTTTAAAGTTCAAAAAGTCTTTGTATGCCGTCATGCAACGGCCCTCCGCACAAAATCTCAGTAAACTTCGCCTAAAGGACCGCCTTTTCGCAAGATTACATGCAAACAAGGAAATGAAATGAAAAAACCGAGCGAGAGCCAGGTCCGCGAAGCGAGGGCGAGATGGACCTGCAGGGCCAGACCTTAGTCACGAGGACAACAAACTCCAAAATGAATAAAACCACTCCAATTAAGTCCTCGAGATCATTGTTGGCATCTGTATTTGGTTTTTGCAACTGAGAGTTGGTAAGTTGCATTAGTAACTTACATTTGTAGTTATTTATTTAGCAAAAAATCTGAAAAATATTCTTAAAAATAAAACACTTTAAACCAGAGAAGGTTTGTCCAGTGTCCACAGTCTCAGCGCGGTGTCACACATTTGGTAAACTTTATACATAAATAAGAACTATATACATATATAAACAACTGTATGTGGTGTATGTGTGGTAATCAGTAATCTATCATCTAAGATAGCTTAAGCCTAAAGAAATAAAGATATTGATGTACCTAAATTAGTAGTCAGTACAGGGTGACTAGTGATCACTATCTGTAATATATAAGATTTACAGTTACATTTTACTTTATAGAGAAATTAACAAATATATACATAAATAACTGTATGTGTGTTCCTAACCAATATGTCTACCATATAGTTCAGTCAAACTTATGTCTAGGATAATATAGTTATCACTATAAAATCCAATACCTACTAACCACATTTTTTATCAGTACAAGGTGAATAGCAGTCACTATCTGTAATATATCACACATTAAAAGTTACATTACATTTACATTTTAAAAGTAACATTTTACTTATATAAATATATTTAAATTATTACAAATTATCTAGGAAGTATTTCTTATACACATAGTATAGTAGATGAACACTTGTAATTAAAAGTAAAGTCAATTTATTTGAAATACATTTTGTTTAACTAATACCATGACAAATACAACACAAGGACATTCATAAACAACAGGATGATTTTACCCTAAATTTATCAAATCTATTTTGATAAATTTAGGGTAAAATCATCCTGTATGCATAACTCAAGAATTGTGAACATGATCTTCTGATAATTACCTTTTCTTGTTCTTACACTCCTGCATTTTACAGGGTCTGGTTCCACCTGGCACCATCGGTGCCTTCATCACCACCCTATATGCTGCCTCTACCAAATGATGATGCAACCTCAGAAATAGAGAAGCATAACAAATGATGGACACACCTGCTTGATTGCAGACAAGCCAGAGCGGCGATTCCATCAACATCATCGAAGCTAACAAAATGCTTACTAAATCATAATAGAAAGGACATGCATATCCTGGTGGGAACACTAACAGGACACTGCCCACAAAATAAACATCTATACACCATCAAAACAATGGACAGGCTCATCTGCAGAGGATGTCTCAGCAACAATGAAACAACTGCTCACATTGGAATGCGAGGAGTAGCAGTACAATGAACAGAAATCCCAAGATCACTCTGCAGAGCCTGCTAAGATCCCTGATAGATTTTGCGCTTCTGGATGGAATAAGGCTGGCTATGCTAGCAAAATGTGGATATAAGAATACTTCAACTATAAACCATCCTACAATACTGTGGCAGAGTGCCTCTCTGTGGAAGTGTTTTGTATGGAGGATGAATGAAGAAACCTATTTCCTTGATTGATTATCTTCGGCATTTTTGTTCTTCTATTCAACTCTGTGCCTAGTATTTGTTGTTTTATAAGTGTTATTATTTTAACTTCTTTTATTGTTGTAACTCTAAAATTGACCCATTGTCTGAAATAAAGCATTTGTATTTTAATTTTATTTATTACTAGCGACCCGCCCCGGCTTCGCACGGTTAATCATTATACGTAAAAACCTTCCTCTTGAATCACTCTATCTATTAAAAAAAACCGCATCAAAATCCGTTGCGTAGTTTTAAAGATTAAAGCATTCAAAAGGACAGGGATATAGGGACAGAGAAAGCGACTTTATTTTATACTATGTAGTGATTATAAACAATCTACCAAATGTGCCAAGCCGTAGCGCCTCCCCATGAAGACCACCTAGCCAGAGGGCTACAAGAAATCCACCACATCCCATATGCTGCTTCATCAGGGCTTCTCGACCTCCAGACAATCAAAGTCTGATTGACGAGAATGACAGGCAGATAGGCTGCTGAAATTATAGCAGTAAAAATTGCTACTGCTGATCTGCTAGTATTTATTCTTATCTGTTTTTGTTTAAATATACCTATTCTGATTGGTTTTAAGCTTGATGCCCATTCCTTTATGGTTGACTTGATGCGCCCCGCGAATGCGAATATTCGTTACATCCCTAATACATATGTACACGACATGACAGCAGCAGTGGCGTAGCAAGGTGGACAAAGGCCCCGGTACATAAAAAAAATCGGGCCCATTCCACGTACTAACCCTCAAACTTATAGATAGAGATCATCATCATCAGCCTAAATTAGTCCACTGCTGGACATAGGCCTCCCCTAATGAGCGCCATAGCGCCCTGTCTTCGGCTTGCCGCATCCAGCATCTGCCAGCAGATAGAGATAAGAAAGCAATACGACAGTGACTTGAACTTATTCCTAGTAGGATAAATCTAGCTAGTACCTACCTATAAAAATATACAGATCTATAGACGAGAAAAAAAAATCCAGAATTAGGAAATCACTTGTTTTGAAAGTGTATGTAATAGTTGGTAGATAACAACGACAGTCAGAGACATCTTGCATCAAAAATGTTTGGTGTTCCTTTCTTTTCATAGCTTAGGGGCCCCTCTGAGCTTCGGGGCCCTGGTGCACTGCAGCGCCTTGCCCTATGATAGCTAAGCCACTGCATGACAGGTACCTACCTATGGTATGGGTGGATGAATGGACGGATGTAGGTAGGTAGGTATGTTTTTCTAAAGTAGGTTGGTTGGTGATGCTGAGTGAGAGAAACACTGATAACTCCACAATAACTTTGCACAGAGCAGTTCATACAGAAGAGAGAGTCAAGCTCAGATAGCAGGGATCTAAAGGTGTATATAAGTATATGCTCAAATAGGTAAAGGTAGGTACTAAGAAGGAATATCGTTAACTATCTCAAAATTCAAAGTACTTTCTTTAGTTTAGACCTCTTTGACACGTCATAAATCTATCTACCTACCTATATTATAAACTAGCGACCCGCCCCGGCTTCGCACTTCGGTTTTATTATACTTACCTACGTATAAACTTCCTCTTGAATCACTCTATCTATTAAAAAAACCGCATCAAAATCCGTTGCGTAATTTTAAAGATTTAAGCATTCAAAGGGACATAAGGACATGGGACAGAGAAAGCGACTTTATTTTATACTATGTAGTGATTCTGTGATATCGTATCGTAGAGTCGATCGTAAGTACCTAATCTAGTCAACTACCTACTAAATTATAATTATGTCTCATTGCAAGTTTAATGAAAACCATTTATAGGTTATGTCCGGTTGATAATTTTATTTTCACCTTTATATTTGCGGGAGCAAAGTTCACAAAGTACCTATTGATTTCTGGCCATTACCAGAGCATTATAAATATACCTACATAATACACACACGCACACACAGTTTAAACCAAAACACTAAATATATATGACAACCAACAACATCATCATGGTTATTAGCACTTATATCATTTCAAATGGGATATTTACCATGATGAAACTGGTTTGAGAAATTCTCACTATTACATACAAGTACTTTTAGTCACCTAAGAAATGCCGACATGTTATTAATAATTTTGTTTTTCAGGGTCGTGAGAGTTGATCCCCACAATCCACATGAGACGGAACAAACAACAGATTAGTGAGGGAATATTTCAATGACTAGGTAACCTACCTATTTATTTATTGAGTGAAAACACAGTATGAAATATTATGTTTTTATTATAACTTATGTTCATCTATAAGAAGAAATAAGTAATTATTAACATTAATTTATTATATTTTCCAGGTATGGAGCAAGAAATGCCAGCAATGATACAAGCAGTACTATATGTAGATATACTCCAAGTTTGGCGAGGGTCACAGGTAGCCTACTCGTCATGCGCACAAGCTGAGAGCTTTCCCGAGGCGCCTCATGAAGTCCTCGAAGCTGGTGCATGTGATGGGGCTGGCTGTCTAAAACCGCTTCCCATCTACAATCATCAGTGCTTCCTCAACACAGTCCTTCAAAACGAAACTAAAGTTCTGGCTAATTGAGCAATGTTATTATACATTCAATGAACTTTTCGACATTTTATAATTTAGTATGAATTTAATAAATTATAATTTTTGCCAATGTATATTTGAATTTCTAAAAAGTAACTAATTATTAATTTAATCAGAAGTAAGAACCATGGAACCGTTATGGATAACTACATGTTTTGTTTTCTGTATAAATTAGACACCTATGAATAAAACTTTACATGAAGTTTCTCATCTGTATCTTCTCCAAGTCATGTTTTTTAGGTTGTTTAGATCCTAAAACAAGAGTATTTAATGAAGTTAGTTATCAATAATTAAAACATCAAAACTGGGATGTGTAGAAAACTTTCACAACATTGCAGCGCATTAGTGACCACTGCTTGCTGCAAATAAACCTCTTCAATATACCTATTAATTAGTACTCATAACATAATGAGCATTAGCATGAAACTTTCAAAATACTTCTGAAGCTCCAGTCCAGAGCTGAAATAAAAATTTTGGTGGCCTGGTCTGCAGGTAGTGTTAGAAGTCTGGGAGTAGAGAGTTGTAAAGTGTTCCTTTTAGCATGATATTCTCCGACGAACTCTCCAATACTCTCCATCATCTAAATCAATGAATACTAAATCAAATGTTTGTTTATAAACAAAAACAATCAACTTCAACTTCTTGATTATGGCTCTGCGTCTGGGTTGACTATGATTTAAATAGTACATAATGACATTGGCAAAGTCAATGATGTGACGTAAATTTACTTCTTAATCATTCGTCAAATCAATGTCGAAGTTAAACGTTTCGATTTACGTATTTGCGAAACTTCTTGTTCCTTGTTGACATTATTTTGGTAATGAAACGCTACGAACGAGCTTTTTACAACAATTCATAATTTATCTGTGGTTTCGTTCCCGTTGCTATAGAAAGAGCTAGTCTACGAAGAAACTGTTTTCTAGGGTTCGTTCCGAGAAACGGTGTGCTCGGGCAAGAGACAAATTTCGAAGACAAGAAAGTTTTCCACTCTATTCTAGGAAGAGAAGACAAGAAACTGCGTGCTAGCCACGCTGGCCATGATAGACCTTTTGAGTAGTTTTGAGTACATTATTCAATGTCAAATCATTTATTCTTTTCACAAATATTGTAATAACTAGCAACATTAAGGAAAACATATTTATTTTGCTTACAGCAACACCAACTACCAAAACTCAAATAAGTGCAGTTCATCTATCCTAGATGGCGCTACATCACGAAAACCGCTTCTTGAACCTACAAACTTTAAATATTTTTTACTAAAAAACTAATTACTCTAAATAAAACTTTCTTTACTCTAAAATCCTCTCAAACGATTCTCAAACGATTAAAAAATAAATCAAACGTCTTAGTCCATTTTTGCGGAAATTGGAGGCTAACTTCACACTAAATATGTAAAACTTAAAACATTTATTACAAAAAAACTAATTACTCTATATCAATTTTTCTTTTCTCTATAATTCTCTCTAACGATTCTCAAACGATTAGTAAAAAAATCAAACGTCTTAGTCCATTTTTGAGGAAATTGGAGGCTAACTTCACATTAAACAGGAAAAACTTAAAATATTTTTTACGAGAAAACTAATTACTCTAAATTAATTTTTCTTTTCTCTAAAATCCTCTCAAACGATTCTCAAACGATTAAAAAATAAATCAAACGTCTTAGTCTCATTTTGAGGAAAAAGGGGCCAACTTCACACTAAAAAATGAAATCGTTTTTACACAAAAACTAATTACTCTAAAACAAATTTTCTTTTCTCTAAAATCCTCTAAAACGATTCTCAAACGATTAGCATTATCAAATCATTAAAATAATAAAGTCGGGGGGCCAACTTCACACAGGTGAAACTGCGTGCTAGCCACGCTGGCCATGATAGACCTTTTGAGTAGTTTTGAGTACATTAGTCAATGTCAAATCATTTATTCTTTTCACAAATATTGTAATAACTAGCAACATTAAGGAAAACATATTTATTTTGCTTACAGCAACACCAACTACCAAAACTCAAATAAGTGCAGTTCATCTATCCTAGATGGCGCTACATCACGAAAACCGCTTCTTGCACCTACAAACTTTAAATATTTTTTACTTAAAAACTAATTACTCTAAATAAAACTTTCTTTTCTCTAAAATCCTCTCAAACGATTCTCAAACGATTAAAAAATAAATCAAACGTCTTAGTCCATTTTTGCGGAAATTGGAGGCTAACTTCACACTAAATATGTAAAACTTAAAACATTTATTACAAAAAAACTAATTACTCTATATCAATTTTTCTTTTCTCTATAATTCTCTCTAACGATTCTCAAACGATTAGTAAAAAAATCAAACGTCTTAGTCCATTTTTGAGGAAATTGGAGGCTAACTTCACATTAAACAGGAAAAACTTAAAATATTTTTTACGAGAAAACTAATTACTCTAAATTAATTTTTCTTTTCTCTAAAATCCTCTCAAACGATTCTCAAACGATTAAAAAATAAATCAAACGTCTTAGTCTCATTTTGAGGAAAAAGGGGCCAACTTCACACTAAAAAATGAAATCGTTTTTACACAAAAACTAATTACTCTAAAACAAATTTTCTTTTCTCTAAAATCCTCTAAAACGATTCTCAAACGATTAGCATTATCAAATCATTAAAATAATAAAGTCGGGGGGCCAACTTCACACAGGTTAGTTTTGGTAGGTGAATAATCTATAGCAGACCCTTTGCAAGGTCTACGTTAGGGTGTAAGGCTCACTTGGACTTCGAATATAGTAAGTATGGTTTTAATCTTCAACTTCTTGAGAGGCTGTAGTTTATCCAAGGGTATCAATAGTGCTAAATAATGACACTGACATGACTGTGAAGTTTGACCGGTTCTTGTGATTGAGAGAATGAGTCTATGGTCATGAATGGACTTGGGAGTCTATGGCATGGCATGGCGGAGGGATTTCTCGGATCACCGGACAATGGTTGAAAATCACAATAAAGCCAGTTTTTGATGATAATTGGTGATAAACCTGATTATTATAGGGCTCCAGCGATGGTGAGGCTTCATCAGAAGTGGGATAGACCCAAATTGAACAAATGGCAAAACTTTGTTTTAGATGAATGTGGAAAAAAAAATGGCTGACACGCACGAGGACGCACGCTACTACGAATGATTGCTGCGGTACAGTACAACAACAGCTACTTGCAGAGAGGATTCCACGCTTTTCTGAGAATACAAACAAAGCGGAATGTTTAATAATGCAAGCACTATGATGGTTGGACCTTAATGTTGGATTGGTTTGTAATGCGTGAAGTCTGGTAAGGTGTGATCGTTCCACAATGACTTATTAGATTTAGTTTCTACGAATAGAAATGATTGATTGGTAGGTACTTACCTATGGTTAAGTTACAAAGGTATTGTGCTAACTATCCTAGCATTTTTAGTTTATTGTAACCAAATCATAACATTTTCATCAATGCTAAAGAATCAAAGAAGTTGCATCTCGTATGAGGGAGGGTCGCGGGTTCAAGTCCCGCCGAAGTAGAAAATGTTTGTGAAATGTTTATATTTCTTGAAAGAATTTAGCACTAACAACAAAAATCAGTCAAAGCTGATCAAGTAACCCTTTTGTTATTAAGTTACAAGTCTATATTTAGCTACTGTGGGTTGGTTATAATAAAAGATAGTTTGTGCGATATACAGAGTCTATTCAATACACAGAAACACGGATACAAGAAGTGACATTTGCGATAATCTATAAACCTTAATTAGGCTATGTGTTTTCTAAGGGAGGTTGCTGGAGTGACTGAGGTGTGACACTGGGGGCTCGGCTTGGCCGCTGTAATTTGCTGAATTAACGAAGCGCGTTTGCGCCGCGTACTATATCCTAAACTGTGTCACCACAACCCTATACCTTTGATAAAGGCCCAGTTAAATATGTCATCATGTACATAGTGTGAATAATGATAGCCCTTGTTCTTTGAATCCTGAATCTATTTGTTGTTTCTGTTATAATTTATTGTTTTCAGAGTTCAATAACTGGGAAATACCAAACATTACATGCCAAGAGAGTACAGAACAAAAGGGTTTGTCAACAATATTGAATCCTAAAATAGAAGCGGATGATACTCATACTTTGATGATGGGATACCCAATACCCAGAGAGGAAATCAGCTTTACATGGTCTGTGTGAATATCAGTGGAAGGTATCAATATCAGGGAAATGTACAGATGTTTCATTTATTTTAGTTCCAAAGTAAGTATTCGACAACAACAAAGAATCAATGGTTATTGAGATGTTTAACTTTGAAAAAGAATAAAATAAATTTCCTATTCTATAATAGTACCTGGGATTTGTTAGAAATTCAACCAGTATCTATTAATATTATGGATGATTTATGGTGTATGACAATAAAAATGCCTTCATCGTGTTATGGATGATTTATGGTGTAAGTATGACAACAAAAATGCCTTCCCATTTAGCTAACATGCTATGATGACAGAAGCGTAGCGTGCCTTGTCGGGGCCCCGTATAAAAATGTGTTTGGGGGCCCTTAGAAAGAATAAATATTTGTCACAGCTTTGTTGTGTGTTGTTTGTTGTGTGTTTGTATAAAATTAAAAGAAATATTTATTCATAATAACTGTATCTAGGTATCTGTCACTTTTCCAAATTTTTATTAACAATGCATATTAAACAACAGTGTATGTTTAATATTAATAAGGAAGTTTCCGATTTTTTTATTTATATGTAAAAAAATAATACTATACTTGCAATAAAGCCCACTGAATTTTTTTTTCAATTATCTTCATAAATGACGAAGTTATGATACTTTTCCCGTCCACTTTAAAACTTCTCGGCGCGCGGCCGCTCAACAACGTCATGACGTCATAACTCCGCTCGAGTCTAGTAGTTTCTATGCGCGGTAACCTCAAACAAATCTAAAATCCTAAACCAAGACGGAACGGATATTTATTACCGTTGTGGAATCTGTGCAGGACAACGTTTACATAGTTTTAATATACCTAGCTTGTATTTTTCTTAAGATTTGGTTACCTATAACATAAGAATAAGTAGGTATAGTTATTATTTATTCTTATGCCTATACCTAGAGTTCAAAATCTTACCTACATAATTTTCAGTTATCAATGTTATCATCAATCATCATACCCAGAATAGAGCAGGTAGTACCTATACCTACCTACGCGATATCTCTACAACGATCTGTTTGTTATACCTACCTAGATCAATTTATGTACCTACCTTCCTTTGTGTTAATAAGGGTTATTTTCTTCGCCTTGATAGTCGAACATTGAAGACCTTTTGGGAATGAGCAGAAATCCAAAGAATAATCCAGTATCTTATGAACGTTCTAGACTTTTAAGCATAGGTAGGTATGCCAAGGTTCTCGAACGAATCGAGTCAAGTGGGAATGACAGAGATAGATATAGCTTCCGGAAAACATTGGAAATAAAAGACAAGGACGGCGTAGGTTAAATGTAAGGGATAGAGTTATTTCTAGGATTGCAATGAAAAATCTATTTGGCAGTAGGTATACCGATTATTCGGCGAGCCCCCTGATCGAATAGCCGAATATTAGGCAAAAGTATACGGCCGGATTAAAGCGTCGAAACTTGTACAGGTGATTAACTTTTCGAATACAGTATATGATTATGTACCTATTTCATGTACCAATGACTACTTAAATTATTGTGAGAGAAATTACCGTAGTTTTCTCGAGCAGATCTACAGCTTCAAAAGTTTCTTTTTAAATCCTAACTTAATATTATAAATGTATGGATGTTTCACACAAAAACTACTAAATTGATCGAGCTGAAATTCGGAATAGACTTAAGTAGTTTAAGCCCTGGAATAACACGTAAGCTACTTTTCATCCTATAAATCAGTTCCCATGCAATAGAAATAGCCTTTAGACGTTTTCATAGCAAAAACGCCTGCGAAGCCGCGGGCAGATGCTAGTAATCTACATAAATTAGAATAGAATAGAAAACACTTTATTATACTTAAACCTACCACACAAAGAAAGAAAAGAGAACATAAAAATACTACATACTAAGTCTACATAATTATAAAGGGCGGTCTTATCGCTAGGTACCTAAATATATAAATGGAAAATAAAAACTTATATAAACAGAATATAATAATATTATCTATCATTATTATAATAACTTATAATATAAGTACATAATTTAACTTATTACTTAAATTATGTTCAGAAAAGTCGATAATAAATCTATATAATTATAATAAATAAATATATAATAAATCGTATCTATATGAAATAAATTAATATACTTTACATAGACACTCGCCCACACCACGTTCCATGTACTTACTATGAGAAAAATAACGATGAAACACTCGAAACAGTCGAAAAGCGCTTTCCCCCCACCTGTGCCGTTGACCCGCGGGAACTTATGACGTCACAGGCCAAATGCCTACCGCTTATTTTCTAATTCGTTTTTGATTCAGTAAAAGTGGAATAACTTTGTCATTTTTCAAGTTATCAAAATAATTCTTTCACCATATTTATTGTAATATATATGCCCTAAAACTTACATAATTAGTTTTTATTTTTGTGAAATTGGAAACTTCCTTATTGTTAAGAATTTTAGAAAAGTGACGGAATACCTTGATACAGTTATTATGAATAAATATTTCCTAGCCTTTTATTCGGAAAACTGATTAATTAAATCATTTATGATGATGACTTTAGTTTTTCTCAAATTTCTGCCTCTAGGGACAATAGTGAAAAGTTTGACACCCGTTCCAAAAAACGGAACATTAACTGAGATGTCTATACTGTATTTAGCTGACAGTTTTCCGGATTTTTTTAATATCTATTCTTTTGAAGAAGACAGGAGTTTCTCCACTTGTAATATTTGTTACCTATCCTGCACTCTTTTGATAAATCTTTGAAC